>CM056557.1:13105085-13705085 GCA_029721515.1 Synanceia verrucosa | reverse complement strand
TTCAGACTCAGCACTTGTATGGAAACAGTGGTAATATCACTATATGAATCAGTGTTTCGTTGTTCTCCATAATCTGCTGTAGTGGGAGCATGTAGAAGTGCAGTTTTGTTGTATTCAGGTGGCCTGTAGATGTAGGACATATTCATTTAACATCTACTTTCACAGGACAGAACAGAAAAAAATAGCAACTCTACCTCCTTTCTCTCACACTCGAGCTCCACTCAGACTTAAAAGAACGGCTGCATTGTTATCTGGTCCAGCCAGTTTCAGTTAAAAACATAAAATCAAGGTTGGGCTTCATAACTAAACCACTGATTAGAAACGATTTGCTTGCCAAAGACCTGATTTTTAAACAGAATCAGCTTTATTAGCCAGGTGGGTGTATGAGACACAGAATGCTGGAATAAATACTGAATGACAAATGTAACAGTTTGCTTTATGTACATGTTGTAGGTGGATAAGTACAGTTTATGTTTATGTCACTCCGTGTAAGATTTGAGACTGTGTCAGGAATCTGTAATCAGTCCGAATATTAACAGACGAGTCAGTTCCAGCTCAGATGCCTCAGTCCAAATGGTGACGCAGCGGTTGATGATGGCTTGCTGCTTGATTTTATCTGCTGAATTATGTTATTGACTCAGTGAAATGTAATACTCTAAATGGACCTGTCATTATACCCGAATTACAAAAAAAAATACAGCAATTGTGGTTTTACAGGCTTCAGATTTCTACTAATATGCGGTTGGTCTGGGATAACTTGGCTGCGATGATGATCTCCCACCACTGCCCCCTACTGCCACCACATTTACAGAAATGTCACAAAATAATACAATATTATCTGCATCACTGCCTTTTTGGGGTATAACTTTCGGATTAACTCAGATGTGAAATGGTAGCTTGTGTATAACGTAAACACCCGGGGAAGGAAGTGTTGACTGTAATTAAGCTCATATGGAGGTGTGCGTGACATAAAGTGAAAGCACTTTGCAGCAGCAAAGTAACTCTTTAAACGGTTTGACACTTTCCTGAGGGCGATGCTTTTCTGCTTCACTTAAGCTAAACAATTGCAGCACGTCATCCAAGGGGCTCAGTTAATATGAAAAACATTTTTTTGTCTCTGCTTCAGTGATACTCATTGTAATCCACAGAGTTGTTTGACCGGTGTTTATTTCATGTCCTCCTGAGCTGTTCACTTGCTGAGGAATCAAAGTCTAAAGCTCGAGCAATTTATCTTGTGCTTTTCTCTGAATCTCCAAGCGATGCTGTGATTTTCACTTTCTCCAACCCAGAAATGTCGTAGTCACATGAAAACAGAAAGCTCAAAGAAGACTGACAAGGGGTTTGTATGTAAGTAAGAATATAGTGGGTCTGTTTATACATGAACATTTGATGTGTGTGTCATCTTTATGCATACCACATACTTTGTATGTGTGATATAAATATTGTGTAGACTTCTGTCTGTCAAGATGAATGATCATATGCCTGTTGCCTGTGTGTGTGCCTATAAATCATTTGAATATCATACATGACGAAAGGGGGACGGGAGGCTTCATGTGTGGATTGTGTCGATGTCATGGTTTGGTGCTGGTTGGTGTGTTGATGTGTTGTAGCCTATCCCAGCTGTCATAGGGTGAAAGGTCAAGTCAAGTCAATTAGTCGCCAGTTCGTCACAGGGCACATAGAGACAGACAACCATTCACACCTACAGGCAATTTAGATTAGCCAGTTGACCTTCCCATGCATGTCTTTAGATGGTGGGAGGAAGCCAGAGTACATGTGGAGAACATGCAGTCTCCAAACAGAAAGGCCAGGAATTGAACCCAATACCTTCTTGCTGTGAGGCGACAGTGCTAACCACTACACCACTGTGCCGCCCACAGTAGTAGAAGGTAATAAAAAATAAAGTCTGCAGGATAGCGTGAAACACAATGTATGTGTCTCTAACTTTAAAGATGCTGGATTTAAGCTGTTAGGTATTGGGTGTTAATGAACAAATTGCAGTGGATTGTAGGTATTATACAGTATATGAGGCGCTGTGTTTACTTTAATTCTGTTTAATGGCATCGAAACCCACAATAACAGGAGAAAACACTCACATAATATATAGACTTCAGATAATGAGAAACATTAGCATTTGGTAAAATTGAATTTAAATCCTACTTTTACTCCTTCAGCTGTGTTTTTATTCTCCTAATGCTCCACTATGTCCAGTAACTAGTTGCTACCTTTGTCTGCTTGCCCTTTGGTGCTCTTCATGTACCGTGATGGGAGGTTTTAATGCGTTTTTTGCTTGCTGTGTGCCGAAACGAAGCGCAACATGTCAGAAAATAAGATGTCTTATTGTGCAGCTGATTGTGTCCTGGTGAAAATCCATCACAGTTAACTAATGAGTAATTATATGTTTCCCCTGTGAAGATTCATTGTTTACCTGACAATGTCAGACCTTTGCCCACTCTGACAAATGAGCACAAAAGGCACAGCCATCATTTGCACCGCCTGAAGATTTGTGTAACCTTGGCCCTCTGATATCACCACTTTCCAATTTCACCATGCAGTCTCAATGGGACATAATCAGTGGCAAGCAGTTGGCCAGTGGCGCTTACCGGTGATATCCTTGTCCACGATAATAACAATGGCATCTCATAAGGGGATAACCTGCCTTATTGCTCAGTGGATTTACATACAGCAGGTAATCATTGGGCTGCAGGCAACCTGTGACTGATGGTG
Source organism: Synanceia verrucosa (assembly GCA_029721515.1). Lineage (NCBI taxonomy): Eukaryota > Metazoa > Chordata > Actinopteri > Perciformes > Synanceiidae > Synanceia > Synanceia verrucosa. The sequence goes on along the minus strand of CM056557.1, from coordinate 13,702,358 downwards.
TGTGTCAGCACTGTACATGCAGCCTTTGTTTTCATTTGGCAATCAGGCCTGTCGAGCCACTCTGCTGCAGAGATCAATGTGCTGTTTGGATGATTTTAATGTGTTTGATTGCCTGTGTGTGTGTGTGTGTGTGTGTATATATAATTCACCTAAATGGACTGTCATTGCTCCTGCCGCCGCCATGCATCCGTCTCACTCAGTGGAGCACTTTTCACATGAAACTACACCTTTACAACAGCGACCTGATTTATTCTTCCACTAAGGCTTTGGCCTTAAAACACTGTTGTACAATAATCCATTTTAAGAGAAAACCCAAATTCACAAGTATGCTAATAAGGTGTGTGTGTGTGTGTGTGTGTGTGTGTGTGTGTGTGTGTGTGCAACTGTATCATCCAAGGCTTCCCTAGTGAGAGGATGTTGGAGGCAGAGAGGGGTGGGGGAGGATATAGGAAGCGATAACTCAGCAGAAAGGTGTAAAGTCCTCCAATGGCGACCTAATCTGCCAGGCTTAGGGCAGCTAGTTTTCTCTATGCCCTCGTGGAGGAAGGCGAAGCTCTGTGGGGCTCACCTTTCGAAGCACAGCCACAGGGGGAAACCCAAACACATCGATTAGTCGTCAGGAAGTGGTGGTGGGGGTAGAGGGTCGGACTAAGTGTGTCCCTATCTTCCTGTCTCCCACCTCCTCCGACCTCCTCCTCCAGCTCAGGCCATTGTTTTCTCACAGGAACAAACAGGCAATCAAAAATGCGGTGGAAGAGAAAGAGAAATGAGGAAGGTGTGTTGAGTGAGAATAATAGACAAAAAGAAAGACTGGAATCAAACAAGCAGGCGAACCTGGAAACGTGTGTGTGTTGTGCTGTATGTATGCAGCTGCTGAGTTGTTGTGTTTATCTGTGTGAAAGCTTTACGGTAAATAAAGCACAAGTCCTGGCAGGAGAGAGAAACTCTTTGGAAAGTGGCAACCGGACAATCTTTTGAAGTGGCACATATTGGCATATCATGAATAAACATGAGCAATATTTGCTTTCGAGCAAAGCAAAGCTGATGGCGTGAGCTTCATTAGAGACCGAGAGGCCATGTTGATAAAAAGAAGTGTGGCCACGATCATTTACTGAAAATCGCTGCAAGTTCATCCTGTAATGTTTATGATGATTTGAACCCTCATCTTCGTCTAATCGTGCATGCACTGATGGGAAAGAACGGAGACGCTAATTAAAAAGAAAATTCCACAAAGCCGAAGTGGACATGAAAACTGAGATAATCTGTTGTACCATAATATCCATTCATGGCTCACTATTTCAAAATAGACTACCAATTATGCTGTCAACTACTTAATGATGCTATTTTGTCTGTGCATTTATTAAGAAAACAATTAATCTCTACACTTTCACTGTAGCGCCATTGCAAGGTCTTACATTTTAAGTTGCAGGAGACAAACCGATGATTATGTCTATTACTGCTGATAACGATGGCGCCAATTACATAACTGTCCCTGCACTTCCACTCCAAATCATCACTCATCTATAGGCACTTGGAATATTAACCCAGTGCTCCCTCAAGGCTGAGAATATGACCCAGCACCTTATAAGCCCATGCAGCTCTGTGCGGCGGTGGTGTGATTAGAAACCCTGCCTGGTGAACTGCTAATAGCCTCACTGAAGTTTGATAGCCTCTAGTATGGCAAGCTGCTGGTTATGAATAACCCTCTGCATCACCGACCCACCCCCACATCACTCAGGGTGAAATACACTGTCTTTCCTTTGGTGTTATATGCTGTGTACTGAATGCATGTCAGAGCACAGGGTGCATCTGAAAGCATTAGAGGACTCGCTAAAAGCTCTTAAATCTCTCCGAGGCGGATCTGTTTGGAGATTAAGCAACATCATTTAAAGGGAGACAGGAGGGGCATGTGTTGTGGTCTTATAGGCATTTGACAGCTCCTCCATATCAGTAAGCTAATCCTTTTTATGCAGTTTGTGTCTCTCTGTCTTCCTTTCCTCCACACATTGGCAACATTCAAACGCATGGATGTGCCACATACATGCGCTTACACACCCACGGGCAAAGAAAGATGCATTCATAAACACAAACAGTACATAAATGCAGTAGCAGTCTTGGCTGAGCTCATGAATGGAGAGGACGTTGAACTGTTGATAACTTTTCAATGTGTTTCATCGTTTCAACTTGACATGTGTCAAAACTGCTCAGGCCACCGTGGCCAAATAGATGTTGTCCCAAGTCATGTTAGCAGGTGGTAAAGGAGGCTTATCTGGCACGGCACTACAAGCCTCTTAGACACCAGGGTGAGTAATTATAAGTGCTAATGACAGGTGTCCCTTTGTGTTTGGTTTGCAGTGCGGAAACGTTGCCAGATTCCTGCCATCACTGCGGTGTGCAAATATCTTGTACAAAGAGGTGTCTTTTCTATCACTGTACACTTGTTCAACTCATTAAAAATGAATTGGCATGTGACATTTGATAGCCATTGTTGAATCACTTTAATGACATTGATGTGACAGACTCAATTTGGCCAGTTAGGCCACATCAGAGTTAGAAGTCATTTTGTCCCTCCCGTCATTATCTTCCTCATCGCACCCAGTGATTGCACAGACCAATTAAAATGGATTGACCTCCCCTCCGCTTCACCCATTTCTGGCACCAAATTGTTGAGTCATTTGTTGAGCCTCATGGCTGCCCGGGCTCACTCTTTTTTATTTTATTCCTCTCTCAGTGGCTGTCCAAACTAAATAATTGTGTTTCTTGCTGTGTGATAATGTGTTGCTCTCTGTTCCTTTCGAGTCTCTGCTGAAATCTCGATCCTGTCCCTCTGCAGTGGCTGTCTCCTGCCTCGTATCTGAAGGACTGATGGTATCTCCTTTCCCCTGTGAATCCCCTCCTCTCCAGATGAATTATCGGTCCCCTGTTGCTCTTCTCTTTCTCAACTTTCAATATTTCCTCACCGGCTCTGCTATCTTCTCCCCTCATCTCTCCCTCACTGCTACATTTCCTCCATCTTGCACCCTCTCTATCTAACGCTCCCACCTTCTCATTTGTCTCCTCTGTCCTCCTCAGTCGCTTTCCTCTGTCTTACTTTAGTCTGACTTGGTGTCTTGAAGATGCTTTGCATGTCTCTGGCTAGAAAGCATCAGAGTGTAACCTGCTAAATTGGAACGTTATGGTGAGGCAACTCTTGAGTTAATGGACAATTTACCTCACCTCATTGTTATAGCCTTTACAACCATTAAGCCCCCTCTGCCTCTTACTTTATCTTTCTCTCACTCACTCCTTCACTCCTCCATTCTCTTCTATCTTTCTCTACCCTGGTTGTCTTCATCCTAAATGCCTGGCTGCATGCTTCTTCATTGTATCTGACCAATACTGTGAGTTTTCCTGTGGCTCCAGTTTCTATCTCTTTCTCTCTCTCTCTCTCTCTCTCTCTCTCTCTGGCTTGAGCTGGTTCCTCCAGCCTGCTGGACTAAATGTTAAAATAATGGTAACAGCCAGCCATAAATCAACCCAACTGAAACTCATCACCATTATAGTCTCCCTCTCTTTCCCTCCCTCATCTGCTCTTTTCCATGACCTTCACCTTTGTTCCAGGAGGGAACGAGGGAGGCAAAGACCACTATCGGCAAGAGTTGTGGGGGGAAAACAGAGCCTTCCAGAGAAGGTGAAGGATAATGAAAAATAAATGGAGCACACACACATTACTGCGTGTGTGTGTTTGTTTCTGTGTAGTTTCTGGTGTCAGAGATCCAGTCTTTAAGCTGTAAGGCTCCGTCCTGACCAGAAGCCTAGAGGAGAAGGCTCATGTGGAAGAAAGAATGTCCTTGTGTCAGCATATCTGCAGTGTGTGTGTGCGTGTGTGTGTGTGTGTGTGTGTGCGTGTGCGCGTGTGTGTGTGTGTGTGAATGAATTAAAGGCTTAAAGTGGGGGGAGAAGCGAAAGATGCGTCACAGTGAGACAGTGCAAAATGAAAGGAGTGATAGTGAGAGCTGGTAGGAAGAAATCGGCAACAAATGGGTAGTGAGTGAAGCGATGTGTTAAATGTGATATGACACAGAGACACAGAGTCTTCTTTACTCCATTCATAAAAGAGAAATACATTGACATGCACACACCCATGCTCACACATTTAGTTACAGCTAAATTGCAGACGACGCTGCGTTGTTCAGACTTTATTGGACCCATAAAATAAAAGCTGGCAGAGGCCTGTCTGGGTTTGGTTGCTGTGGTGATGCTTGTCAATGTGCTTGGCAAAAAGAATTGATGGAAGAAGTATTTAGATTGGTTAATAGCAGAAGCAATAGCACAAATTACTCTTACTAACACAATTTCATTTGTATTTCAAATCTCACAGAACATAAATTTTCACTTGCTTCTGGTGGTATTGTGCCTTTCTAATAGTAAGATAGCTGTCCCTGAGATTACTGCTCCACTCCCCTCATACTATGCTGGTGTGCTGCTCACAGCAATAAAATATCACCTTTAAAAAATTCAGCAGCAAAGTGTCCTTCCAGAAACAAGGTCCCAATTACTGTGGATGATCCGCCGACTTTACAGCGAGCAGTTTTCATTGGAACCACTTTCTGGCCAAGAAATAGTCACTATTAAAACCACTGAAGGCGAGTTAGTTTCTACCGCGGCCAAAACCATCTAAATCAAAATGGACTTGCACAGTTAAAAGTACTCATGGTGCAAAATTGTCCCTGTCCTCTCAGTGCAAAGGCCATGCTGCACAGAGGTGCTGACATCTGTCATGTTAGTATGGCAGGAAGGCTGGAGCATTGGTTCATTACCAGCAGCATGAGGAGAAGAGAGGACAGTGGCGTAGAGAGGAACAATAACTTTTAATTATTCATCCAGCTCTTTAACAAAAAGTGACATCTAGTGATTATGTGCACAAAAAGCTCTTTTTTGTAAAAGATTAATGCGAGATGGTGGGATCCATAACACTTTCTCACAGTGTGGTACACAACAAAACAGTTCCTGAATAGTTCCTTATTCATGGAGACTATACAACAGATGTTGATGAGTTAAGGAGCTGATACTACGTTAATGAAATAGGTTCTTAAGTGTCTGTGGATGGGGATGATGACCTCTTTCTTCATAACTCGTTTCTTATGAACTCTGAAACACCTGAATGACGCAAACCAGTAACGGCTCATTAATTACTAATTACTTAATCATCTGTCACGCTTAATGGCCGTAGTCCTCATGGACCATTGCTGGACGTCAATTTGACGATATGTAATTTTCCATGTAATGTTCCATATTGTAATACATATCAACATGTGCTTTTATTGGCCTGTTTTTCTTATACAGAAGCTTCAGGTTGTGATGTATTCGTGTGGTATAGTGGGACCTTTATGTAAATGATAGAGGATGCAGAAGGTGGTTGATGAGATGAAGATGTGGGGTGTGAGGATGGGGTAAAAAGGGAGAGAGGGAGGGGTAGAAGGAAGCTACCAAGGATGAGGGAGGAGAGAGAAGTCAAAACTGAGGAAGCAAGAGGGAATACTGATGATAGGATGAAGATACATGAGGCTGGGGGGAAGGGTGGAGGCTTGTCGTAAAGGAGTGGGGTGAAGGATGGAGGGATTGTTGGAAGGAGGGGGTTTGTCCTCCATCCAGCAGAGTGTAGTCTTTACTGGCCCCTGAGGCACCCTCTTCCCAATCTCCATCCCTTAATCGGGAAGAAGAACAAAGATGTGCATGTTATTAAAAATCAGGCCCGTCAAAGGGAGCAGTGGAACAGGGGAGAGAGGGAGAGAAAGAAAGAAATAATGGCATAGTAGAGTATAAATATAGTGATACCCTCCAGGCATTTTCTGTCTATCGCTCTTTTTTTCTATTCGACCATTAAGGACTTCTTCTCTCTCTTTTAAATGAAATGGTGTTGATTTTCATCGACTGCCTTTGCTGTGTCTCCTCATCCCATCTCTGTTTTTTGTGCCAACTGCCCATCTCTCTCTTTTTTCTCTCCCTCTCTCATTTCTATGCGTCTGTTCTGTAACTGGCTCTGCCTCAGTCTTATTAGCTTTGTACTCATTCCCTGCCGCTCACCTGCTCCTCGTTTTCCTCTTACGCTCCCCCGCTCCCCCCTCTATCACGCTCTTATTTTGTGTGATGTCAAGCTAATCATTCTGCCACAGTTCCTCTCTGCCTCGCTTCCCTCTCTCTGTCCCTCTGTGGTGTGAAAGTGATTATGGCGGATGGCGCGCCGGGTGGTGTGTGTGTGTGTGGGTGTGATGATGCTCATGCATGTTGAGAGACAGGTGAAAGGTGAGGCACGGGGCACGGCTACAGGCGGAGGCGTCAGTGTGTCATCTCTTATCAGCAGTATTTAGTAGCGGATGTGTTATTCCACAGAGCTCAATGTGGAATATGTTCAGGCCAGGATAATTACAGGGCTGCAGTCAGCTATCACAGTGTCACAGAGGACACAGACGCTCTTTCATGTTTGATTCAGTCAGACTTTACTGTTTAGGGAGGTTTGAGAATGATCTGTTTATTGTGTACTAGAGCAAGACCAAAGCTGTGTCCCTGTTTAATACAACATTGGCTGGTTTTCATTATTTAGTGTGATTTTGGAGAGTGTAGGACCACATGACGCACACTGGCAAATGAAATGAGTCTTTTTATTACCAGAATTTCATCCATTCTGTCCGGTAACATTTAAAAAGTGTCACAGATCCATTTGATTTAATTATTTTATCACATTAATGCGTGTGAGGAGCCAACAGGAAGTCAGCCAACTCGACCAGTAGAGGTCATTGACCTTTGCTCTATGGGCCCGAAATATCTGCTCAGTTAGTGACTTCAGTTGATATGAAAGAAGTGTCATCTTATTATCCAGTTCTGCGTAATGCATCCATGTGATGTAAACCATTTCCAGTGCACAAAGAAAATGTAGGAGTTGAATATAAGCTTCCTCCTGGAGTGTAGTTCCAGAACCAATATTTATTTATTTATTTTCACACTTCAACCGTGATTTGAATTTGGAAAAAAAACAGCCCCAGTCTGTAGTATTGAATTTGGTGAGGTTGATGCTCATTATGAACGAAAAAATTGGTGGGAGGAAAATTATAGTTCAGCTCGAGGGTGGTACGACAGGAAAGGCCTAATTGTTACATCAGTGTTTAGCAATATTTTATTTCACACTCAGACTCTGCTTGTCAGACTCAGCTCTACTTGCCTCAGCATTGTTCAGTCTGTAAGTTAAGTTCATAACTATCTTTGTGAAGATGTTCTGTTCATTATCCTCCAAAGGGCTACTTGTTTGATCCAAACTTCCTGAATAACATGGTTGCACAGTTCACCGTTTAATGAAAGTATTATCTCATAATCATTGTAAATATCACATATATAGGAAGGGACATTCTGAACACATGTTCATGTTAATTATTCCCCACAACTGTTATCATCAACTTACCATGATGGGGAATATACGTAGATCTGTATTATGTACAGATATATTTAAACATGCATCATTCTTTATATAAATGTCAGTCTATTTCAACATTTGAAAGCCAGAGTGATCACATCTCTGACATTTTTGTAAGTATCTTCAAATATTTGCAGCTCTAAATGAAGCTTCTGTTACTTTTTGTGACATTTTCCACCCACCTCCTGAAAACAGACTTGTGCAAAGCTGCCTTCAACTCAGTCTGTTTCTGTCATAGTGCGCTGTCGGGTGGGTAGTCTGTAACATTTGACACTTACTGAAGTGTCTCTCTACATTGTGTCGCTTTGCCATCTCCACAGTTGCGCTTTTTTTTTTCTACAATGTTTACGATAAAAAACGCACCTAGTGCCCCATCAGGACTGCTCCCGCTAGCTTGTCTCAGTGAAAAGTGAAATGGAGATTTGGCGTAGGGGTCAGAATTCATTAAAGATATTTTTGTTTTTAAAATGTTATATTCAACATTGTAATTTAAAAATGAAAATTAATGCAATTGTTATTTTATTCAAAAGAACAGCATTACAATTAAATACAAATTTTAGACGGAGCTCCATGGTGACTAGTGCTGTTTTTAAAACATGCCTTATGGACGACTCTTGTGGTCCCTGTAAGCGACCAGATGCCCTGCAGGCACCGTGTTGGCTACCCTGTTCTACACTATACAGTTCATGTTATTGTGACCCCTGCAGTTGCCATAATCCTGCCCTTGTCCTCTCTATTGTTATAAGAACAATACAGAGCGGGTGTTGACCGCTTTGACCTTTGTTTGCCATCTACTTTGTTATCATTTCTGAGTGTAAAGTGATTCTGTACTGTGCTCTCTCTCTGCCCTGTTTAGTCTCTCTCTATTACACACTCTCACACACACAAACCTACCTGACACAAACCATTTATTCAACTATATAAACAATCTACTCAAATGCTATTCAGGTTTTCCAGCAATATTCATTATTTTCCTCCTATGACAAATGGAACATTTGTAGGACAAGAAATAAGCAGATTGCAGGAAAACAAGTCAGATTTCTAGCGTTGCTCTAATTCTCTACCATCTAGGCCCAGGTGCAGAACATGATTGGGTTTCTAATAGGTACGGTGGCTTGAGACGCACCGCAGATAAAGGACCACCTGGGTGTCTGTATGTGCATGTGTGTTTTATAGCATGTTTGACTGCAGTGTCTATATATATGTGTGTGGCAGCATGTTGCTGCGTTTGCCCTTGGTCGTGCTCATTAGGCTCTTATGTGGATGTTATCGGCTCATTACCAACTTCAGATTCACAAGAGGCACCATAGTATCCGACATAAGGTCTCTGGTGAAGGTAACAAAGAATGCAGCACGTTTTGTCCTCTTCAAGATCAAAGAACCTTAACTACATGTGTGCTGCATCTGCCTCAAAGCAGAAGTGCCTTATGTACTGTTCATTTATGATAATAGCCTCTACATACTGGACATTTAGACTTAAAGGAAGAGTGTGTTGCATTTCAGGGGAACCTATTTAGAAATCCAAAGTTAGTACAGAGTAAGTCTGTCTGAAGTGCTAATTGTATTTTATCTTAAGTGTTTCTTGGCTGTGATTTCGGGAAATTATTGTTCCGTTAAGGGGATATTAAGGTTTAAATTGAAGTATGTTTCTAAAGCTGCTGCACTCAGCTGCTACTTGCTTGAACCATGTCAGCTCCACATAGCCTCTGGGCCATTGCCAAAATATGGAATTTTAAGCTTTGGTATCTGATGGCAACTAATCCAACTTCAGGGTTTAAAACCTCCCATCAGACACCTTAGAGTAATGTCACAGATGCTAATCCCCTCTTCTCCTACAGTCAATGAGTCCAGCCAGTCACTACTGATCCCTGCAATAGCTGCTTGGCATTCTGTGGATGTGTCCTCTTTTGCAGACATGACTAATGCATGGAACACACAATATATCTGCCAGTCAAAGCAAGCTAGACGTGTGTGGGCGAGAGCACTCTCACATCTACCTTTTGTGTGTGCTTAGTAAAATAATTTGCTAAATATACATAAGCCTGGATTATAACATATTCAAGATACAAGATCACAGACTCTCACACACAAACGTCTCCATGCTGATTGTCCTTCACCTGATGTGTGTTTATGTAGCGGTGCTGATATTCCTGTGGTTTGCTGATGGTCCATCATGGCGTTCCCTCTCAGTGAGCTGGCACTTCGCTGCAGGGCTGGTCACGCTAATAAAGACCCTTTGAACTGAACCGAATTGACTTGAAACATGTGGGGAAAAGGGGGAGGAAAAGAAAAGTGAAAGAGAAATGGAATTAGGAAGAAAGATTGAAAGAAAGAAAAAAGAGATCATGAAAGGTTTTGTGCTCCAGGTAAAAGACCTGCCATTTCTCAACGTTAATAATTAAAGGGGCAGGCAGGTCCCTAGATAAGGGCAGATGACGTACTCAGATAATGCTTGTTTCAACCTTCGTTTTGATTTTTAAGGTCGTACTCGAGGGGCATTTGACATTTTGACATCTGACATTTAAAAGGAGGAGGCAGAGGACTTCACTTTGGCATTTTATTATTATTTTTTTGGTTCGGGGGGCAGTACATTGAAGCTAAAATGTGAAAAGAGAGGAAAGTGACGCAGGCCTGATTTACAGTAAACCCATTTCAGGTCCTCATGTCAGCGCTGGAGCACTGCCAGGCTTCATGTCGTGCCCTGCTCTCCAGTCATTCTGCACCTCTAACTGTTCCTCCAATGACAACGGCTTCTTCACATTTCACTGCTCTGATGTTGTGTAACACTCACTGTTAGCCATCTCAGATCACATTCTGATGAAATGCTGGTGAAATTGATTCTCAGGTCTCACTGTCCTCGTTTGGTCCACTTTACATGGACCAGAGTTCGTTTCCTCAGATAGTCCGCTTCGTTTGGGCAGGTGTGAAAGCTCATATGAACTCTGGTGTGAACCAAACAAACAAACTCTAGTCTGCTTGAAAACAGTGGTCTCGGTTCGTTTGCAAATGAACCCGGTGTGGTTTATATGCAATGTGAAAGCTCACAGGGCCAAACACAGGACCAGATGTACACAGTGCATGTAGAGCAAGTACAGCGCGCACTCCAGACCAAAACAAACAACGCGTGACCACCGTTAGCAGTTAGCTAGCTTAGCTCAATCGTCTGAACAACATAACCCATAAATTCACAATTTGACATATTTCAACAAATTTAATCACAACGACCAACAGTCACAGTCATTAACCTCTATGCTGATGTGTTGTCACATGTTATATTGTCAAAGTTATAAAATTAACAGCCTCAATCCCTGACGAACTACGTTAGCATTCGTGAGGATTGCGTTCCCTAGTATGTAGGTAGGCAAAGTTAACATTGTAGCATTCCCTCAAATAATATAACGAAGCACAATACAATATTGCAAGTCTGTTTGTAGTCTGTGAGGTTACATTCCTGACTGTTGATGCTCAGAAAGTTTGGTGTAGTTCAGGAATTGCAGTGTGAAAGCAGAACCGAACCAAGTGATAAATGCGACAATGTTGCAACCATCAGCCCCCCAAGCAAACAGAATCTACTTGGTTAGGTGTGAAAGCGACCTCAGAGATCAATGTTGAGTTTATTTGGAACCTGGTTCCAGATTAGCAAAAAGGCCATCATAAGAACCAGACTGAGTGTCAATCAAACAGTCAATTATGGTACTACAAAGGAGCAGGATGACACCTACGGGCTGTGCGCATTAGTTACTGTACCACTGATGAAGCAATGTGACATCTTGAGTGCGTGGGCCGGCGGCCGCTTCAGGCCTGCAGAGGCTGTCTAGTCCGACTAATGAGGATTGAGATAGAGGTCAGAGATGATAGCCAATCTAAATAAGGACCTTGATGTGACTTTAACAGTGTGTCATAGTGTGTGTGTGTGATGTCCTCCCACCTTCCTGCTGTTATGTTATGACTAGCGTCCTCGCTCTGAGCCCACTGTCAACAGGAGGTGTCATCCATGCAGCGCAGCCATCGGCACTCTGCTGGCTGCACTCTGACAGAGATGGACGCACCTTCACGAGCTCACTAATATTTAAATGTGCACAAATACACACACACACGCAGGACACGCACATGCTTCCTGCTCTGTCAGCTCTCCCGCTGGCCATCAGTGAGTGTCCACGTTATGCAAACTCCTAACAAAACACTGTCAGAAGCGGTGAGTGTGTGTCAGCTCACCTCACAGCAACAGAGTGCTGTCTTCCTCCCTCGACATCCCATTTTCCTTCAGTCCAGCCTCATTCATCCCGAAGCACACTCTTTACCACGCCACTTAAATTCAACTGAAGTTGACGTACTCTCACTTAACACTTACACATTTCTTGTTGCTGTCTCTCTTGCTTATCTCGTTCCTCTGTTATACCTGACCACTGGTAGATTTTTAATGCGTTAAAACCCGTCTTTTATTTCTCCACAGAATTATAAGCCAGTTGCCAGGAAACACTGGACATGCAATTGCTAACTTCAAATTGTTGTTGACGTGTTGGAAGTCTGTAATTTTCCCAGCTCAGCAGGACTCTGAATGGAAGCATGACTGTCTAACATGGCATGCAGAGAACTATTTTGGCACGCTATCTATGCTTTAATATGGGGCTTAGCAGCCACAACAGAGTTGTTAAGAAGCATTGTAGCTGAATGTTAACCAATACTGGAATACCAACAGGCCTCATTGTAAGTGTAGCTGTCAGGAAGAACAGAGACTAAGCCTCACACTGGGGCCTGATTCAGGCACACACCAGATGAGCAGCTGACGAAGAAGACGGTGATTCGCAGAAGAACACAAGTGACATTTGAGCGCTAACAATTCCCAGAGTTGTTGTTGAAAACATTTCCTGGGCGGAGGGCAGGGATTTGAAAACGTGCTGTTTTGCGCATATTTTGTGATGATAATGGATCCATTTGTGTGTGGGCTGTCACATAACACACTGACTGTACACAGCATCTCTTTGGTGTGCCAGTGTTTACAGCATGCTGGAGGAATACGTGGTGGGTGTACGTTTCAGTTTTCCCATGAGATGTATGTTCACTCCTCTGAATCTTAATAATAAAGTTGCAATTCTTTGAATCCGTATGCTGCCGTCCCTGCAGTCCCAACAGCTTGTATATAGTTCCTCAGCTGTGGCCTGCAGGCTCTAGTGATGGGATTGTTTAAGCCTTAGTCGCCTCAATGACAGTGAGAGTGACACCTCCTCTTATGTGTCCTTATATGGAGCAGTGTAAGGCGACTTCACTTTGTCTCACCTAGCAGCCCTGTCCTTTGAAGTCATTTCTTGCTGGCTGACTGGCTTTGCGAGTTGTTTCAGTTGTTTCTACTGCTGCAGCATTGTGATTGTCTCTGCAGCTCCTGACACAGAAGCCACAATGAAAGACACCCCTTCTTTTGAAGCGCTGCATCTCATATAATGGCTCATTTCAGGAATGGAATTTGCTGCACTGCACAGACTGGCTGGTCAATCATAGCAACTCGCATAGCAACAAGGCGTGCGTAGGACAACTGAAGTAGATGAGATGAATCAGTAGCAGTGCCTTAACTGTTGGCATGCTTTATCTCTTGGCCATGGCATCGCCTTTGTAATCAGTGTTTGTCAGTCACATTCTGGAGTGGACAGCATTGCCAAGAAAATCGCTGTGGTCAAAACAAGCTAATTAGGTGTGGGAATGACTCAACAGGAAAATAATGGTCACGACATACATACACTGTTGCTTTAATCTGAGAGTGATGCCTTCACTTCTAAAGCTGTAGCGAGGACACAAACAACAACAGGGGGTGAGCCACTTGCAGCGATGCCCTTGGTCAATCTGCATTTGTACATCCCTGATTGCCCACCATGCATGCAGATGTTCCAGCTGAAGGTTGTTGACCTGGCGTGTATGGTACCTGTCTCCAGTCTATTACACCGTAGCCTGAAGTTAAACCAGAGGGTAGCCGTCATGGCTTGATGAGCGTTCACACAGCTTGGTGGAGCCCCAGGGGGTGTGACACAGACACACAATAGCAAGTAGCCACCACACATGTTCACGCACAATCACGAGAGGGCAGGCACAACGTATTCACCACCTGCTCAGTCACCCTCACACACTCTTAGAGCATCTGTCATCACTGGTTCCTAGGGTCAGCATGTCAACTCGCTCACCATGGAAAGAAAGAAAGGGAGTTGGAGACGTGTGTGTGTGTGTGTGCGCGCACGTGCGTGCGTGCGTGTGTGGGGGGGCGAGCATGCTGTAGGGCTTTGTTTGTATATTAGGCCCAAGTCCTGCATCACTCATTCTCGTACGGCACATCAAAGAGACAGGAGCTGCTGCCTGCTGACCATACATGGCTTTGGTTTAGCCCATTAGAGAAAGTAGGACAGAGCTGGGTCCTGATGACCATATTTGGCCGGGTGCTCTGTCCCTGCAGCCATCTTGCCTGCCTCCACTGCACACTGCCAGGGCACTGCTGCTCAGCTCCTTGCTTCTCGTTGTCTATCCCCATTTCTTCTGTTCTCTCCTCCTTCTCTTCCTCCTCCTCCTCCTCCTCCTCCTCTAGAACACTAGGACTTCTCATCCCCCTCTTGGTTTCCCTTATCACTCGCTTCCCCTCCTCTCTTCAGCTCATCCTGTTACTATGCCGTTTTGTCTTTTCTCCCCAAACCCACTTCTTCCGTTCATCCTCCTTCTCCCCGCTTCACCCCTCTTTACTGCTCCCTTTGTTCTTTCCCTTCTCATTACTTCCTGTATTCCCACTTTCGTCTTATCCTTCCCCAGCAGGAAGCTGTGCACATCCAGGTTTACTCCACTGCTGGTGTACATGGAGCCAGGGTCTGCTGGCTCCTGGCCTATTCTGTGTTCCTAATCAGCTCTGCTGCACGAAGCACACGTGTTTGCACACAAATTCATTAACTTGCGCACATCCTCACGCATGTGCACCAACACTTCTGTCCTGCATGAGTCTGTGAGGGTGAAGCCTACAACTGCATGTGTATGTCAATGCAGGCGCACTCTCACATACACTCAGTGTTAGTGAGTGTGTTAATACTCGCACACATACTCTCTCCACCTCCTGGCAGCAGGTTCGATCGCCTGGAAAATGAATACTAAATGCAGGGCAAAATGGCTGGCAGGGATCACCTTGGCTGTGTGCAGCTCACCGCCAGCTCTACGCAGGCATGAAACTGGAGCACCTCCATACCTATCTCCCCACTCAGAAATTCTTGGACTCCACAGTTTGGTATGGAGGAACATAGCTATAGCTGAAGTAATTTGGTGTCTAAGTAGAGAGGCTCCTCCTGTGCCCCGGCTGTTGCATTCCCTCAGAGCCCTCAGCCTTCCCTCTCATCACCTCAGACTGGAAGGAAACTCATGTTGTTCACACTCACAAACAAAGGCATGCCGTCGGAGGCTCATATAGACATTGGCAAGCACACACATGCAGAAACTATTTAATTTCCCCAGTCGCTGGGAATCAAAAGAGGATGAGTAGCCACCCAAGGACTGGGTCAGCTGGGAGCAGGTCTTCCTGAGGCTGAAGGAAGCTGTTCCAGATCCAGACACAAACACGTGCACCCCCCTGGTACTAGCACTGAGTGTTTTCTCTTGATTTCAAAATAATTACTCTCCGGGAGTATATCAGTCCTCATTGTAGTTTGAGTTTAAACACAAACCTGCAGATATGTGATTATAAAGTGTTTTTTTTGATGCTAGTAATTGATATTGATTAGATTACCATTAGATGGTAATGCATTTAGTAGAAAAACAATTCCTATGAATCATATTTGATGCTTTTCAAGGAAGTCTCTTATGTGTGAGTTTGGGGCCATGAGAGCATATGAAGGATTTCATAGTGATGACCTGAGGTTATTACTGCATGCAGAGTTTTTGTGGTTTGAGGGGTAGAAGCTCTATTCGTGGGCATATCGTTGTAAAATTGACTTGTGATGCTGAACTTGTTGAATAACGTTGATGTGAGGATAGAGGCCTGTATATCTGATTAAGCTATAGTTGTATTACCATAATAATGCCATTTCAAGGTTGTACTTTACATGGTTGCATTAATGAGGTTTGGAGGTTCACACACAGGCAAGAACAGACACACAAACACAGTGAGCTCCCATAGCTATTGCTCCCTTGAGAAATATAGTCGATTTAGGTCAGAAGAAGTAAAAATGGGATCTCGTTTGTAAGCATTCAAACCTTCTTGGTCCCCCTCAAGGTTACAGTTCTTGCAGCACTGAAAATGAACAATTAAGGCTCTTGCCATGGCTCATTGTGTGCGTTTTATGTGTGGCAGGAGAGCACTATGGCTGCTGGGGTGGAGTGTTTACAACACGGCCACGTCTGTGTGTTTATATGTGATTGTGAATCTTTTTATGCGCATGAGATGTGCTCGTGGCGCAGCAAGCGTGTGTTTGTGTCCGAGTGTTTGTTTGCTTCTGTTATCAACCCAGGCCAGACGACAGAAGCTCTTTAGTGAGGAGTTAGTTCAGTTTAGCATGAAGATGAGGTTTGGCGGTCTGCGCTTGCCAGCGTTACTTTGCCGAGTGTATTCCTGCGTGCATTTGTGTCAATGAGTGTGTGTTTGTAGAATATTTGTGAGTGTGTGTGGTCTTTGATGTCAGCTGGTGGCTGCTTCTGTTAGCAGACATGAGCATTAGATAATCACAAAACACAATCACTGATCTATTCCTGAACATCTCTGCCATTATATATAGCATTGTCCTCATCCACCCACAGCCTCTCTGCATTCCTCTTTCTCTCACACACATTCTCTCTCATTTTTCCTTCTATTTTCTCTCTTTTATGCCTCTGCCACTCCTCATTTCTGTCCTCCATCTACTACTCCCACACTCACTCTATCGCTGTGTTTTGTTATATATTACTGCTCTCTGTTGTTTCTCTCCGGTTTCTGTACATTTTTCTTGTCATTTTTCTTTTCTCCCTCTTGCCTTCACCTGCTGCCCTCGAGCCCTACGCTTCCCCATCAGGAACACTTCCCTTTTCCCTCGCCTCTCTGCCCCTCTCCTCCCTCTTTACCCTCGCTGTCCTCCTCCTCCGCTCGCTTTCTGCCTTCCATCACATGTGTGCATGCTGTCAGAGGGGGAGTATTGATTGCATGCTTGGCTGACAGGCACAGTAATGGACGGCTTGGAGTGCGTGCATGTGTGTGGTGGCGAGAGGTGTTTAAAGAACAGTCCTGGCTATAACTCATATGACCAAGCGGACGGCTGGCGGGCGGAGTGAGAGGTGCTACAGCGTGTGGGGCAACTTGACAGGCTGCATTTGAAAAGCAGCTGAGCCAAATATAGGACAACTTTCAAATCATACCCTATGACTGTACCCTGTGACTCCTGGGAACACGTTTTTCACCATGTGAAAACACTGGCAATAAAACAGATGAGTGATTTCAGGAACTGCGGTGACTAGTCTCCCTTGCCGTCATATTATATTGTTTTCCATTTATCTCAGACATGCAGGATATCAAAAAAGTGCTGTATTCAGAAACATAATGCTGTGTTGTTGCCAAATCCTGAGCTGTGCGCCTCAATAATCACCACTGCAGCATGGACAGCAGCACACTGTAAGACATACGCTCCAGTTAAAATGCTAATATGGGCGATTCAATTAAATCGATCTCTATTCCATCGGCCATAGCGCCGTTGTGTGATGTTTTGTGTCCACTCTTTTATGGATTATTATGAAAACACAGAGTTTGTTATTGCTTCTCTCGGGCAGTTTTTGGACATTGTCATAATGATTGCAGCTTTAGGCTTCAGCTCCTTTGACTAGGGGGATAGCTTTTATGTCTAATGGAGACAGTCTATGATGTTTGTGTGCAGGCCGGATGCTTTTATTATATATATTGTGCATATACCGTGCATGTATCAAACTAATTCTGGTACATGTGCTGCATGCCAGCAGCCTAATTATGTGCTTTCTGTACAAACCTGCACGATGCAGTGTGTATCATTACTAACACAGTACTCCTATCATCATTCCTGCTGGCATAATGTGCTGCACATATAGTACATAAATAAATGCTAATACACATGAAATCACATTGTGTGATGACATATTACTGTGTATATTATATTACTGTCACCCTCAAACCACATCATATTAATTTATTTCACTCAGCCTGTACCCATAAGTGGAAAAATACTGCTGTTAGACATGGAAAAGGTGACACTACACTGCAAATACTAATTCAAATAAAAAAACAACTTAGTTAACACTCATTTCTCGTGCATAATTAAGTTAAACCTGAACTAAATTAAGCAACATGAATGAGTGATTTTAATTTGAGATGGCAGTTTGTAAAAATGAATGTGGAGATTCTGTAGTAAGTTGTGGAACTTCTAAGGTTAATGTACCATGGGCTAACCAAATGTATTATGCATTTATTCACCAGTGCCTGGTACTGATTTACTGAACAATGGAACAAACAAATGCTAATCCTGCATTAAATACCCTGCTGTTGCATAAATATTCTAACAGACATTGCTTTTAGCATATGCTACCATCTATTAGCATAGAGCCGGCGGAGGGATAACCAACAGTTTAGCATGAGAAAGCTGTACTGAATGTCGTGCTGCAGTGTTTGACCACCAAATGGCAAACTGAATCACTTAATTGACCTTGTGAAGGTTACGCACACACACAGCTTGAAAGTGACCTGCAGTTTTTGCTAAAAATAAGCAATACAGCGCTTAGTTTTTGTTTTGTAGCGAGGCTGCTCCCCTGCTGAGCTGATCTGTGGTCTGTGGACATGTTGAGGAGCCAATCTGTCCTGCTGGCAAGGGACAGCAAATATTGACTTACAGATAGAATTGAAACCCAGCTGCCAAGAAATTATTCATCATTTGTCTGATTCAATGTTTTCCATTAGGTTTTCATCGTTGTTATGTTTTAGACCTCTGACCTCCGGCGCTCTGCTGCTGACCTTGGGCTGAGTCCAATCACACCGTTGTCAGGAAGAAATGCATATGCTAGTTATTTGCATTCTGGAGCATTGGGAGAATTAATATTAGGCTATTACTCATAACAAAACACAGTCTTTTATCTTTATTTGTACTTAGTTTTTGACTGAAAGATTGTTGCAATTGCTTATAGAGCAAGGGTTGGGCAGGGTTGCTGCTCAGCAGCACTAAAACAAAGTGTGGACTTTTTGAAAAGTGAGACTATGAAGCGACAGACTGCTAAACTAGTTAAGGCTGGGATGATAACTGCATCACCTTAATACCGTGGTCATGTGATGCCTACCGTGGTGTTGAGCTCGTTACCGTCATCACCGCAATATATTAAATAATAAAAAAAAATATCCCTACTTATTTGCTGTTGAAAGTTACAGGACTGTATACTGTGTTTGATATGAAATATAAACAGTAATATTTAGTAACATCCTGTTTTTAAAGCTGACGAAGAAACAAAACTTTTCACAGGCAGCGGGCCAGTCATTAACTCTAAGGGATGGGGGTTGTTTTGTTTTCATATTATTATAATTTATTTTGAGCTTTCAGTACTTCTCATGGTTAAATTGATTATATACACACACACACAGAAGCATTGCATAAACAGGTGTTCAATTTCAATAGCAAGTGCTTATAGCAGACACACCCCTCTTATGTAGACCAGAATTTTTTACACTGCTCTGTTGACTTGATTTTATTCAAGAATAGCCGCAAATCATGTTAGAAAGCCGAACACTGTGTCGCCAGTTTGAGCACATTTTATGCCAGAGGACAAGGAGTGATCGGCGGGGTTTCGGTGATCAGGAGTGTAGTGGGATTACGGCGGGGGTGGCGGATCAGTTGCTGTGATCACAGAGGGTAAACCGCCATACCACATTGATTGGGTGCTTTATCATCACGGTAAAAAAAAAATCCATACCGTCATAGCCCTAAACCTATTAGCACAAAGAGGTGTGTGTTGTTGTTGAATTAGGGGTTTATTTCAATCGACTCAGAGTTGATAATTGTTGGAACAGTGGAAACTATGTATTGTTTAAGTCTGAAGTGTGTTCAGTGTAAGGGAAGATGATAACTTATTGACCAAGCCTATAGCACAAAACAGGTTTGATTTTCTAAATCCAGTGGTTGTAATTAGTGTTGGTAGCAAAGCGAAGTATGACTTTGTCAGTTTACATTCCTTTAATTCCTTCCTTGAGTACTTATTTTAAAATGATAAGTATTATACAACGTTTGGCATGTTGTAAAAAAGACCACTGTTGCTTTACACTGAATAAATTAGATGCTTAGTCATTAACAACAGGACAAAGCCTCCATCTTCCTTAAACACAGAAACAAAACTTGTGTTCATTAATCACAGTGGTTGAATCCTCAAAGAGTCGGCACTTCCTTCATGTTGTCCTTATTTATTTGTTACAGAAAAGGAGAAGATGCCTTTTTTCCCGGAGCATCTGAAAATGTTTTGAGAATGCTGTTGTTGGTAATGCATTTAGTACAGCTGGATACACAAGTAAAAAGCTTTTTATACAAAACTTTTTTATGCAAAGTGCTCAGTCACTTCAGCAAAATAGAAACATATCTCAGTATTTGCCCTCTCCAGTCAGTCCCTATCAGGGACATAATGAGATGCCTCGTGTTGAATGGCAATGACCAATTTTAGACTCAGTCATGTGTGACAGAATTACACAATATCCCGACGAGTCATTTAGCATATTCAGGAAAATGGTGAAATCATTTTGAGGGAATAAAGTTCAGATAAATATCGACCGTTAGCCTCTGGTCAAACCACAAATCTAAAAACATAATTATATGACTAATTTAGTCTGATAAATCTGTGGGCAATTTATACATCACACATAGCAATAAATTAAACTGATTTCATAATATACAATTTGAATCTGAAACAAGCAGCCATGATGGAGTGTATGCTGAGTTTTTTTTTACAGTCAGTATTACAACACAGATGTTAATGTATTCATGGTCTGCAGGCGTATTATAGAAAAAACAGCAGAGATAAACTGATTTGATTTGATTAAAAGGGTAATTTATGGTTAGACACAATCAAAATACTGAATATAATAATAAGTCATTTTGTTGCCTCCTCCAGCAGCATTTATTTTTCAGTGGAATAACTCTACAACGTGGCAAAGAAAGAATCTTCTGGCCCCCATAATGTGCTGATATAAGAGCACAAAATGAAAGACAACATGGAAGAGTCAGACTGACATCATTACCATGTTGTTTTCAACATGAGACACAATGGAAATAAATCCCTCGGGGATGTTATCCTATTGCTTCTATGACCTTTTTAAAGTGGTGCTGTTTTTCCCTGTTACAATGAAATCGCTCATAAATAATTTGATCAATTATATAATCCAACGCAGCCACCAGGAGTGCCTGCAGTTTCTGTTCTTTTATCAGTGCACATGCACATTTAGGGATAATAAATAGAGTTATTTATCGCTTTAATTGTCGATATTATATTTAGAATAAATTTGCGGTGACAGGCAGATTTCCACGCTACAGTGACATGAAGGCGAAAGTCAGTATTATCTATTAAGACGCAGACTTCAGATTGTCGCTGAGTCAACACACATTGGCGCCGTCTCGAGTTGCATGGCATTATTCATGGTTTATATTCACCGACCTGGCACCAGCGCAAAGTTCTCAGCTATTTTAGCAGCAGCGTTAAAAGTTAAAAAAAAAAAAATGTTTTTCATGCATTTATCCAGAAGGCACACAATTCTGAACACACCCAGAAAACAATGTCTGATGAACAAACATGGAGTAAACAAGATAATTACTACATTTGTTCTCATTAAATGAAATTATTTTCCATCCACTGCCTGGTGCCTAACTCATAAATGACTGTTACTAATAATAACTAATAATACACTGTTCTTATGCTGCTGTTAATATGAAGTCATGGCTTTGTCTGGTCATTTTAATGATTAAGTTAAATGTTCACTGAAAGATATTTGCTGGAAACCTGTAATGGTGTTTTCATTTTGTCATATTGATGAAAATATTTCATGAAACCTACAGCAATCATGAAAATACACTTTTATTGATGAGTCAAATCTTGTTGCATCATCTATGCTCATAGATTTTCTGTCTTGAGTAAAAAATCTGATATACAAAAAACTATGATGTCAGATTAAGTTTATGAACAAAATTTGGCATCCTATACAAAATCTAGCATGATCATGAGAAACGGTGGCGTGCCCTACATATTTTTGTCTTTGCATAGTCACGAGTGAATCCTTTTCAGATGTGGAACTGAGTCTGAGAAGTGCAGTCAGAGAGAATTTGTCTCTTGCCCGGGGCAGCTGAAAACAAACCAAATTTGAGCATGCTGCATGCTGCATTCTGCGGAGCAAATTATTACAGACGAAAACACAAACCAGAAGCCCCACATGTAAACTTGAATCACAAGAGCGCTTTCACAGCACTCAGTTGCCCCTTTTCATGTTTTTTTCATTTTGTCTCTCCTCCCATTCGCTCTCCATCAGTGCTGGTAGCGTGATGGCTCGATCTCAGATGACCAATTTTAGACATAGTCATGAGTGACCAGATTATACAACGATCTGAGTGGACACACACAACATGTCCTAGTCATACAGCACGCACGCACCCATGTGTGGCATGCACGCTCATTTCTAGTGACATAGCACTAATGCATGCCTTGTGTTTCTGCCTCTCAGTACTAAAGCATAGTCAATCACTCGCCCTGAAATAAATTTCTAAAACCTACAGCAGTGTCAAAGCCCCGCCTCACATGACCAGTGAGCTCCAAATCCCCGATCTCTCGTTTACCTGTTCTCCTCCATCTCTCTCTCCCTCACACGCCTCCCCACTCCCTCCTCCTCTCATCCTTGACTCTGTTGCCACGGCAGCAAAACCTGACAATGAGAGAGAGAGAGCAAATGCCATCTGAGTCATTTAATCCACAACCTGTGTGTGTGTGTGTGTGTGTGGGTGTGGGAGAGCTGTGTGGAGTTGGTTCATCACAGAGTTATAGCAGAGCCAAGGCAAACACTCTACCTCTGTCTCACTGCATGTTTCCGTTTTCTATTTCATGTTCACTGCAAATATCTGTGTGTTTTAAAGCAACATGCCATTCAAGTGATTCACAAACATCTTGTGTGTTGTGAGGCCTTTGTGCTCCGGCTGAGTGAACTCAGTAACTTCTGACTCCTGAAGGGCTTTCTTGCTGTAACAAAGACTTCTCTGACTGTACAGTAACAGGTGAAATTGTCGACTGAAACTTTGCGGGACATGTCTG
This sequence comes from Synanceia verrucosa, assembly GCA_029721515.1. Taxonomy (NCBI): domain Eukaryota; kingdom Metazoa; phylum Chordata; class Actinopteri; order Perciformes; family Synanceiidae; genus Synanceia; species Synanceia verrucosa. The sequence continues at coordinate 13,679,647 of CM056557.1, read as the reverse complement.
TGTTGATGTATTTAGCCGCACATGCAGCACATCAAGTCAGATTTATTTGTGTCAACAAGTATGACCAGATGCCCCACTGGGGCTCCCACCATTGGTGCTAAGCTTTCTAACAAGACAAGGAGACTATTATTCACACACACACGCACAAAGTTATTTGCACATAAGCAGTAAAAATGGAAAGAAGCCTCAGGAGACAATATTCAAAAACACTTCCCTCCTCCAGTTGGCTGCCTGTGCAGTTGAAGCAGCAGTTGGGGTAAAAAGAGAAATACAAAAAAAGTGCAAGAAATCGTCACAGAAATTCAAATCACAAGGGGTTTTAGCCCAACAATAGGATTATAATAAATCAAATAGCAGTACTGTTATACTCTACCTATCATGATGATGCATGATTATAGTGAAAACATTCACTGTGTCGTCACTTAATAGCTGATTAAACTGGCAGTGCTCTATTCTCACTTGGACATCGGTCGCTTTGCAGCACCACATGTAATAATATCACTCTTATATTTCCAAGGCTTTGGTCCAAATGCAAATTTTAGTTCTCCAAACAAGCCAAGGGGTGAGTGAGTTCAAGGAGAGCTTCCTAATAGTGATTAAACTGCTGTGCTTACATAAGACACTGCTGCAACAAGTGGGACCATGCATCGACAGCTAGTGACACTGAGCAGTGCCTCTTTTTTCATCTGCATGGGAAATATGCATGCAGGCAGGCTGAAATGCAAACACATTCCTGGCCCGTACAAACACATAACACGCAGGCGTGGAGATGACAAAAAGACTTGGGCTCATGCATCAGCAAGCACACGCACTATGTTCCTCCTTCCTCGAGAGTTGGTGTATGTGTGTGTGCAGCTGGCCAATGCTTGTGTGCATGTGTGTGCGTGACATAGTTAGATGTGACAGTGTCACAGGAGCACGGTGTTTCCCCAAGCAGGCGGTGTCACTGACTGAGGGCCTCTTTGTCAAGGAGAACAGACAAGAATTTATCCATGTCCAATGAAGGGTGGGGGGGCTGTAACAGAGTGCACTGTTGAGATTGAGGAGACTGGTGAGTGCTAAGATAGGAAGAGAGAAGAGAGAGGTCAGTAAAGAGACAAGGCTATAGAGTGCTCCTGAGATGAAATAGATAGAGGCTATGTGAGAGGATGGAGAGAGAGAGAGAGACATAGAGAGAGAGTGCCTGAAAGCGAGAGATCATCAAAGTGTCTGCAGTCCAGCTGAGGAAGGACAAGGTAAAAACATACAGTAGGAAGTGGGTGGGAGTAACAGCCAGACAGAAAGCTGGAGACTGGAGTTACTTTTGGGTTGGACACAATAACAAACACCTGATGCAGCCCACACTACGATTATCATGGAATAAACGTTGTGGTGCTTGTAAGTCAGTGGCAACTAGTGTGTCTTCTACAAAGTAGAAGGCGTGCAGTTGTGTGTTTCAGAAATCAGCTTTGAAGAAATGTCTGCACACATATTTATCCAAGTAGGAACTTTGTTCTGTTCTTGATGAAACATTGTCTTCTTAAATGGATAAATGTGTGGTTTGGAGTCAACAGGAACGCAACACATCCTCACATTAGCAGCACATTAGAGAGCGAGGAACTCTTCTTAGAAACAAACACTTAACAGTGTAAGCTTCTTGAGGTTGTGTTTTTTGTTCTACTTATGCTGAATTACATGATCTGCTATAATTGTTCATGTTATATCTTATTCAGTATTGCTAAGCTAATTTTGTACCTTTTAACCAGCATTCTGCAGCCCAGCAAACATTTTCAGAAATCTCATTTAAGATATAGATGCTAGCTTCCTGGTAGGAAACATCACATGAATAAATCATATTTGCTCCAAATGTTTAACCTCACCTTAATGTCTGGAATGCCTCAAATCCAAAGTCTCAAAAGCCCCGAACACTGAGGACGGCTACAGGAACGAAAGGTGAAGGTAGAAATCCTCCAAAAGAAGAGGAAAGAAAAGGAATAAGAGGAAGGGGGTCTAAAGAGGAGGACAGAGGTAAGATAGTGGGATTAGAGAGGTGCATGTACGAGGAGAGGAGAGGGAGAAAGTGTGAAAAGGGGGCAAAGTGAAAATGCTGAGTCAAAGCAAACAAGAACATGCACTGCTGCTTTGGTATTAGACAGAGACACAGAGTACTAAACACTAAAGTCTACAAAAAGCCAAAAGGGGTGAACGAAGGGTCCTTGGCATTTTTCTTCTCCCTCTGACGCTGCTTCTACTCGCTCACACCAAGCCGTCCTCCCAGCTCATCCATATTGTCTGGGGGCTTGACGACTGCTCTGAAATGGTGGCCCGTGCCCAGCTGTCTGCAGCAGGCTCTCCCTTGTCAACAATGACTTTTAATTGTGAGAACAATGAGCAAAATAGCACTTCTGTCCCGTAATGGCCAGCGGTGCAGTCGTCATAAACCCACAGCCGCTGAAGCCGTTCCACTTGCAAATTCAATTATGGGAATGATTCATCCTTCCATTATGATAGCTGTCAGATTTTCTTGTGTCTGACAATAACGCAGAAAGGGGAAAAACAAATGATTCGCCAGCCCCCCCACCGACACCCTTCTTCTCTCCCCTCCATCTCCTCACCCACCCTCCACCCCCCCTCAAGCTGCTTTTCTCCATCTGACTTCTTTTTGTCTTTCTCTGCATCCCTCGCTTCCTCCACCCCTCCGCTGCTATCGCTCATCCTGCTTCCTCTCCCTCAGTCTCCGTTCATCCTATCCTCATCTGCCTGGGGGTGTGAGGAGCGATAGCATTTTCTCCTTCCCTCCGTTCATCCCTCTCTGGCCCTCCTTTTGCTTCCTTCCCCCTCTCGTGCCTCCCCCCTTCTTCCTCACGCTCTCTCTAGCTAATTAAGATCTCTGATTTTACGGTTTTCTCTTTCATAATAGGCACTGCAGACACTATAAGCAAACCGTGCATGCACGCACACACACACAGCAGCAAACATACAAATATGCATATGCAATAAGATGAATACATGCACCAAACAGCTAAATCTCCAGCGGGGATGAATGTCCCCTCTCTCACTCTCAATTCTCTCTCTGTTTTATACTCTCTCCTGAACACTCACACTCGCACACAGCGAGACAGGATATTTATGTATTTTTGCTTTTGTGTATTTCTCTGTGGTGCCGGGATGCCGGGTGACTTACAGCAGGGTGCAGAATGAAAGCGAGCACGGGGGGCTAGAAGCAGTGTTTTCTCTGCTGAGCTCAGACTAGACTCGGCCCTCTTGCTGTTCCAGCTCCCTGCAGACCATCACCCGGCTGCTACAGGGACTCAGGCGTGTTCTAGCAGAGCACGTACAGCAGGACAGACACACAGTCCTCGCAGATTAAACAAGGCAATAGTATCTCACCATTCGCTCCCCCTGTTCCTCTCTGGCTGGATTTCATTTGACCGTCACGACCACGCTCACTTTCTTTCACTCTCCTGCAGTGATGGAGGAAGTAAATAAATCACTAATGCCACAGTGTATAAATAATTTAATGTAATAATGAAATACAATTACAACAGCCATTAAAAACATATGGATAGTAAATTTTTAAAAAGGGCCTGAGGGCAGTTTAAAATGGTACATATATGTCAGGATGCACTGGTCACATGACATATTTACCACACTCACTGACTTTGAAGGTTTAGGGCTGTCCCGCTGTCAAATTGTGAGATGCTTGCGTGCTCTCTTGTTGACAATTTGAAACACTTTCTGCCCACTTTGTGTAACTCTGCATTTCTGCAGACCTCGCCCGAGGGATTTACCCTCAATTCATTGCTTTGTGACGATAAATACAGGGTTACCAGAGGAACCCCGGAGGCGTTTAAAATATAAAGGTTCATGGTATGTACAAAACAGTAATGCAAAGCATCATGCTGTGTGTATTACACACTTGCTTTATTCAGCAACCATTTATTTAGCTTAATGATGAACAGTGAACATGAACAGTGTCGTAAAACCTGAAAACCACTTTCTCTCTGAGCGTTGCTCCTGTTCACGTTCATGATTTGAAAACTGATCCGTTCAGTTCACCGTTCACCAAAAATATGAACGTTGTTCATTGAATGCGTTTATGCACAACACTGATTATCGCACACTATTTCTGTTGAGAAATTGCAATGTCAATGCACCAAAAGCATTCATAAAGAAGGCTACATATAAAATAAAGTCAGAGATCTGTCACTCAACCTATATTTAGATTCTGACACCAAGTTGTAGTAGCTGTTGGATTGTGCTGGAGTTACATGAATGAAAAGCGAGAAGAGATATGAGATTTACAAATGAATGCCATGACACTTCTTCTTTTCAGGACAGAAGTCGATCTAAATTTGTTACGCACAGAGCAGTGATGAGTACAAAATTTGTCATTAGCGATAAAATGTGACTCACTGTGATAAACAGGGTTTAGCTGCCGAAGTAATGATATGGCAGCGTGACGGCACAGATTATCCCAAATATAGTGTATTTTATTACTGATGAATTACTGTAACTGCAGCAGTGGTGCAGCTAATTTTACCTACTTGGTGTACTGTTGGGAGCCTAATCTATAACAACGCATCGTAATTCATTATTTGTTTTGTCGGTTAATCTTATTTCCTAGCTGCCAAATAAATAAAAACTGCAATATTTCCTAAAATGTAGTATGCGTACCTCAGTACAGCACTTGAGTAAATGTACTTCTGTCTTTCTATCTCTATCCTGCTCTGTCTCTCTTCCTCCAGGAACACTTTCCAATCTCTTCTCTCTGTATTCAGTTTTGTTCTTTTATTACCCCACCGTCTCCGGCCCCTTTCCCTCGGCTTCTTGTTTTCGCTCATGCTTCTTACTTCCACAGCTTTCCATCTCCTCCCTCCCCCTCTTCATCTCCTTTGAGTATAGATGCTGTAATCTTCTCCGTCTAATGCTGTCAATAGCTCTAAATAACAATGAAATAGCACTGGTTCCATCCCATCATTGATGAAGGCATATCCTCAGTTAGGCTCTTATCTCATCATAGCTTCTTCATAATAGCCAATCAGATGGCTCCTGTGAAAAGCAGGGCACCCATGATAGGTTCCCCGTTGTTTTGATCGACTGCACCTGAAGGCGCGCCACTTCAGCTCGGCTCGATCGATACGCCATCACGCTTGCACGTTCCCATACATGCCCAGGAATAAACCGGACACCACACACACACACACACACACACACACACACACACACACATTTTGGTAGGGAGTAAATTGTGAAGGACTCCACTGATGTGGGGAGCAAACAGCTGTGTGGCAGCAGAGCGTCGTAGTGATCTCACTGTGTGGGCACAATAATCAGCTGTTGCATAACTGTCTCTGTGGCACATGCACACCCTCATATGCATATGCACAAACATGACAAACATGTGTCATAGAGGTTTTTACCTTTCAATGCAGTAATTATCACCTGACATATGTTAAAAAATGAATGACTAATTAAAAGGAATGAAAAACAATTACTCCCATCGTGTGCCTGTTTTTCTATGTTGTGTCTTACACACAGATGACCCTACCTCTGCTCACTTTGAGCTGCAGTAACCATAATGAAAGCAACACAGCCATCTGCACAGTATGGTGCATGATATTAATATTACAAACATGTTTGTGCACCCGCTTGTCCACCCTTTGACACAGCAAACCCGAGAGAGAAAGTGTAGTTGGGCTGCAAGAAAGGGAGGTAATTGCAAAGAGAGTAAAGAAAAGAAAAAGGGAAGTATGGTTGGTTTATGAGACGTGAGGAGGGATTTAAAGCCCAGGGTTGCAGTTTTTTTTGAAACATCAAAGCTAAGTAAGTGGTGAGAAGGTGAGCAGGGAGACAAAATGGAGATCGCAAAGTGAAAAGGCTGTAAAGAAAAAAGAAGTGACCGACAAGCTGCATCATCTGCCTCTTTGATGTACACACTAGTGTATTCACAAACACACAACTCATTTCATCCCCTCATGGGCTTGCCAGGGTCAAAAGTCGGTCTTCTACCACTCCAGCAGCCTCTATGTTTACAGCAGCAAGAGTCAACAGAAGGTCACGGACTGACTCTTTCAGCTGCTTGTCAGACCTGTCGAAAGCTTAGACTGGTGAACCAGACGTTTGCAACATTCCCAGGTCAACAGCTCCCACCACCACCACCACCAACATTAACACCACCTCCTCAGCCTTCCAATCTGTCTGTCTGTCTGTCTGTCTGTCAGTCACACAGCCTCCTCTCTTCTGTCTTCATGCCTCCCCTCATCTCTCCAGCCCTTCACACTGCCTTGTCAACATGTCTGTCAGTGTTAGGCCTTGTCACTCCTCAAGAGTTCAGCTGAGCTCTTGTTCTGTTGTTTGTGTGTCTGTTTGGAGGTGCTTTGTAGGGGCTACTTTGTGGAAATCATGGAAATGGATTGATGTGTGTGTTCAAGGCAGTTGCCTTTGTACTTGTGAGTCACTCTGTGTGTGTTCGGTAAGTGTTTCCAGTATGCGACTGTGTATCTGTTTGTGTATGGATGTATATGTGTGTGAGGTAGTTGTTGTGTAATGTCGTATGGAGATCCTGTCAAGGCTGAGTCCTGTCACATCTAAGTGGCAAGCTTTCCACGGGAGACTTGAATAGTGTGTGTGCGTGTGTGTGTGTGTGTGTGTGCGTGCATGTGCGTGTGCGTGTGTGTGTTTTGTTATTAGACAGGCAGTGTGCATGGGCCCGGCTGCCTCTGTGATATGACAGTGAACATCTTCATAGCTCAGCATGAAAGTCTATTGTATGTGCTGTCAAATTACAGGTGCTCCCACTACATGGAAATGTGACAGAGCAAACTGAGGATAAGCCGCAGGGCGACAGTGTAAAGAGAGACATCTTGTGCCAAGAGAAGGACTGTGAGTCCAGTAACGTACAGTGTGTCCTCCGATCCTGCAGTTGGTGGTACAGGCAGCCAGCAGACCGTTCTCCATGAGGAGCAGTAGAAGATGCCGGCTCTGCCAGCACTGCTGCTGTCAGTACACTTCCTCTCCTTCCTGCTAGTCACCATGGTGCCACGTTCCCTCAGTCAGGCCCCTTTGCTCTCCTCTGTCCGCATGGGTGAGTGGTTAGCCGTCCCTCCATTCCTGCTACACCTGGATCAAAAACTACCTCAATGTTTTCATGTTTTTTTTAGGTCTGCTTTGATGCCTGAAAGTAGGGTTTGCCACTTTTGCAAGTGATTGACAGTCTTGGTAGAATTATTTAAGACTTTTGATCTAGAAGAAGTAGAGTTACTCCTTCAGCAGGTAGCAGGTGGAGCTGTAATGACACCTGCAGCACTCCTCTTTTAGATGTTGTAAGTAGCAGTGGTTTTCCTGGATTCAGCTGTAACAATACCTGCAGGAAACACTGGATATTTTTGTCTGACCAAAGCAGCTCAGGTAGTCAGAGACTAGACAAAATAATGTAAACATATCTACACTAAAAGGAAGGATGTTTGCAGCAACTTAATCACAGCTACAACTACTAAAGAACTGGCTTGACATTTTGGAAGATACTCTTATTTACTTGAGAAGATCTTCATCACTCTTTTCTTCCCTTTCTGCCTCTCTAGCGGCGATCCTGGATGACCAGTCAGTGTGTGGGCGAGGGGAGCGGCTGGCGCTGGCCCTGGCCAGGGAGAACATCAACAGCGTGATGGAGGGTCCGGCCCGAGCACGCGTGGAGGTGGACATATATGAGCTGCAAAAAGACTCCCAGTACGACACTACTGACACCAGTGAGTGGAGCTGAGGCAGTAGAGCACATTCACCCAGCCCATCATAGTGATAAACTTCTGCTAAATCCATTATAGTCCAGTCGAGCATAGGGTCTAATTAGCACAGGCAGAAAGTGACCACTAAAAATACCAGTAGATATTATTATTAATATGGACTATTAATATTAATAGTGACCGGTATAGTGTAGAAACGAACAGCAGTCTCCTGATTACTGTAGGTTTTATTCCGCTTAAAAAGAGCCCTGAAATTTTACAAAAAAAAGATAATTACATTTCCTAAAAATCAGCTGTTTTTGTGGGTAAAAACCTCAAATGGTGACCAGAAAGATAAAAGTCCACTACTTTCATGTGATTAGGAACCAGTAAGGGCTTTTGCCGATTAGTTTACACGTCACTGGAGACCAGTAATGGGCCAGTAAGCCTGTCTCATTAAAAAAAAACAGTGGACCAGTGCCCTCCAGTAACAGCTGGCACTGCCTACTGTGCAGGCCACGGCAAAAACAAATCATCAAATACTAATACAGATCAGCAGCGCAGGCCAGCAGAAAACAGCAGCCCCTCCATGAAATGTTTATTGCTGTTCAGAGTTGTAACAGAATGTATGGAGAGTGTAAAGAGGAACTGTTGACTGAGCAGACGAGCCGCCTGTTCTGAGAGGTCACTGACACTGCCACAAGCTACTGGCACTCTGTGTGTGTGTGTGTGTGTGTGTGTGTGCGTGTGCGTGTGTGTGCACCCCTTGACCAATGGGCAGGAGACTCTGCTAGGCTTGTTTGCTCGCAGCAGTTTTTTCGTCTCTGGAACAGAGAGCTCATCATCTTACAGCTACGGCTGACTGAAGCACGCATGCACATACACACACACGCAAACACACGCAGGCATTTACACATGCATGCACACATATCCCTTTCTGCGCACACACACACACACACACACACACACACACACACACATGTTGTGGCACACACACAGACAGTGACGGGGGCTGAGGAGGACTAATTGGGATGAATTAAAATACCAACCAACTACACCAGCAAGAAAAGAGCTTTATGAATATGAGAACAGCAGAGTGAAGTCACCAGACTCATTCCTGCTGTGTCTGAATTTTTTTAAGATAGGTAGACAGAAAATATCAATAAAAATATACTCACAGCACATCCAAAACATACTGTACAAAAAATAACTTTATTCTTACAGCACCTCTTTAAAAACATTTTTTTTTGACCAAGGAAAGTAAAAGCAAGGTAACAGAAGGCCAAACAAAGGATTAACATAATTAATAATAAATAAAACAGTACACTGAACAGATAGAAAACAGATCAATTGAATAAATGGAAATATGAAGAAAATGCAATAAAAAAAATAAAAAGATGATAAAAAGAAGACATCTCATAAATGCAAGTCTATGAGAATGGGTTTTAAAAAGTAGTCTAAAAGAGGTTACTGATTCTGCAAGCTCTCCTCAGGCAGGTCGTTCCTACGCCGAAGGGACCTGATGGCCAAAGCACCATCACCTTTTAAATTTAAGCCTTGACATTTGAAGAGCCAGAAGGGCCCCACCTGAGGATCTACGGCTACGAGCTCATATGGGGTCAACACTGGCCAGACTCAGACGTGCCTTAAAAGTGATGAGTAAAAATCAATTCTAGAAGGAACAGGGAGCCAATAGAGAGCAGCCTGGGTTGTCTGTTAAAAAACAGTCAGAAGTGCATATCATGTCAGAATACTGTTTGGTGGCAGATGTTTGATTTTAAAAGGAAATTATTTGCTTTCTTTTCGAGAATTGGATGACACTGACATGTGCGGTCACTGGCCACTTCATTAGGATCACCTCTTTAGTAAAAGGTTGGGCCCTCTTTTGCCTTCAGAACTGCTTTTATTATTTATGGTATAAATTCAACAAGGCGCTGGAAACATTTCTTAAAGATTTTGGTCCATATTGAGATGATAGCATCATACATTTGCTGCAGATTTGTGTGTGAAAATCCCAGCAGAACAGTGTTTTTTGAAATACTCAGAGCAGACTGGTGCCTTCACTTACAAATTGGATTGATTGGATGGATAAAATTCTGCCATTTACTCACCCATTTCACTTTGGAGTCATGTGGAATATTTCTGACGATTTTGGATTTGACGATATCCATTTAACAGGAGTGAAGGGAGTACTGAAATGTAGCCAGTAAATGGCTTTGAGTCAGGAGTAAACAGACTCTATTTCCTGTGTATTATTGTTTACTAAGGAACCCTAGTGCCCACCTATGTGGCCTTCACAGTGCCTGAACTAAAATACTTATTTGTAATGTTATCACATTCACATACGTGCTTTGTTTTAGTTCAGGCACTGTGAGGGCCACATAGGTGGGCACTAGGTGTCCTTAGTAAATGATAATACAAAGGAAGTAGAGTCTGTATACAGATTGAATTTTCTCAAGTTACGGACAACTCCGGATTCAACTGAGAATAGTAATAGTTTCTTAAGTAAATAAGTGAAACTTATGGCAGTATTTTATCCCAGAATAAGGTCCAGTTTGTAAAAAATGGCACTTCCTCTTTGATGAGCAGTTGACCTAACCTAATGAAGTGGCCGGTGATTGTGTGTAGGCTGAACACAGAACTACAGGCTACAGCCAGATAGCTTAGTTTAGCTTCACATTTAACCTGACATGACATGAACATGACGTGAACTGATTAGACATGAAACAGTGGTCTTCTTATCTGACTCCTGCCAAGAAAGTGAATAAGCATATTGATCCGTAACAAAGTCTGCAGGCCTGGTCAATTAGTCAAGTGTAAGACAGACGAAGAAGACAAGCTGTCCTTTTTTTGACGTTTTATCATTCATGTATCTGTTCAACACAGTGGAAAAAAAATAACTTTTAGTCACATGGCCTCTTCATCAAAATCAAAGTATTTATTGTAATAGACAAATGTGTGCAATATTAATGTCTTCCTGCAAAAAGGATAATGATACAAACTGACATTTGTTAATGGAAGGTGACCACCCATCTGTTAATAATCTGATGCCGGAGATACTATTCCAGCAAAACATCTTAAAAATCATTAAAATCATTAAAAGCAGCTGTCTAAACAAGTGAATAATGTCAGCAGACTACGCCTGGGCTGCCCTGCTGTAGTCCTTGGAGTATTTATCTCAATATAAACTGATTATAATGAGATGGATAGTGCTGCTACAGTAGAATCAGTGGTTCCAGTGAATTCCTAATGCATCCTCAGAGTTTTTGCTGTATTTTAAATTTCCACGTTTCCCCTGACTGCAGCTCCTACAGTATGCCAACTCTGTGCTCCCATCAGAGTGAAGCAGAGGGAAAGGTATGTGTCTGCATATACTGTTTACTTCCCCTTTTCTCCCTTTCAGTGTGTCAGATTCTACCCAAAGGCGTCGTCTCTGTGATAGGTCCCGCCTCCAGCCCCGCCTCTGGCTCTACTGTCAGTCACATATGTGGAGAGAAGGAGGTGAGTGGAGATAAGATAAACACACACACACACACAAATATGTAATGATCTGTCAGCATCTCATGTGTGCATGCAGACATCTACCATTTATTTCTCTGTGACTTACCACAGAGACATTTGTTTTTCCATGTCAACATTTCCCCTCCCTATTTAAAACGGCTTATGGTACGTTTCTCCTCTAATTATCAGTTAAGACAATGTGCACGGCTCTTTCTCTGTTCCTGCATTTTTTTCAGTCAATGGCTGACAAAGCCTTTAAAGCTCCTTCTAATTGGAATAATCTCTCTGTAAATTTTCAATCCATATCATCCCTTTGTTCAAAACACCTCTATAACCTCTATAATTATGTTTATAACTTTATTAGCTAAAGCTGTATCTGACACAGTTTGTCTAAATTGTGCTTATGTTGTATAATTGTCATTCAGGACCTGTTTAAAAGGATCTCAAGGGGTCATGATGAGCATATTAAAAGATTTCGTTTTCCTTGCCTGTTGAACCTCTTCTCATAATTAACCATCATGCACTTTTTTCCAACTGTTTTCTTCTTTCTTCCCGTAGCCTTTTATCCTTAAGGTCTCTCTTTTCTCTGCCTCTGCTATCTTTCTTACCTCCTCTTTTCACCCCGCAGCCTCTCTAATGGAGCTTATTTCACAGGTTTTTGTCCCTGCTGTGTGTGTTTGGACTGGAGGGGAGTTAATTACCACACATTTGCCTTCCTTAATGTTTCTCTCTTCTTTCCCTGTCTGTCAGATTCCTCACGTAAAGATCGGCCCAGAGGAAACTCCTCGTTTGCCGTACCTTCGCTTCGCCTCTGTCACTCTGTACCCTAGCAACGAGGACCTGAGCCTGGCCATAGGATCCATCTTGCGCTCGTTCAGCTACCCGTCAGCCAGCCTGGTCTGTGCCAAGGCTGAGTGTGAGTACACCTTTTATAGATTTACAGCACACTATGAGCAACTGCATGGTCAGTTGTTTAGGTGGGTGTTATTGTGATCTTATTCACTAGTGTGTGTGTGTGTGTGTGTGTGTGTGTGTGTGTGTGTGTGTGTGTGTGTGTATGTTGGCACATTCACAGTGTTTGGGTGGATGTGACTGTTTTGCACTGTTGGACACTCATTTTGACAGTCTGGTCAAGAAGTTCTGTCTGTTGTCAGGGTTCAGAACATGCAGCCTTCCTCCTTTCTTTTTCACTCATGCTCCTGCACACTGTCTCTTATCCACCTCAGAGGGTTTTTAGGCCAAACCAATTAAATAAATATTCCTGTTTGAAATGCTCTCCAGTAGTGGAAGAACTTAGGGCACATTTGATTTAACTTGCCAGGCACTCAGACAGCTTTAACATCACAGGGGATTAGTCTCTAGCCTTCTTTATTTTCATTTTGAAAGAGTGCGTTATTGATTTGTTATGCGCTGCCCCATCGAGATTCACAGGAATTAGAGGGCTTGGTCGGGTAGTGGTTGTAGTATTCAAACAAGGCTTATGTGAATACATGAAATAATACACTGTGTTGTAGGGGAAGGCAAAATTCTACTTCCTCCATTGTCGGAGCTGATGTGCAGCTGATGGCATCTCACACCAGCCAAAATGAAGGGCAAATACACAGAGAATAAGAGGGATCCTGAAGTCTGTGAACACTTCTGTTGACAGTGTGAAAACGATAGATTTTGCCAAACAAAAAACTGTGACATTAAGAGAAATTGATTCAATCACTGAGATGCTTTCATTATCTCCCCAGCAGGTAGTCAGCCTTCCTGTGGTTTCCTGAAAGTAAGCTGAATTCCTTGTGGGTTTGTTGTTTCATTTAACGAAAGAAAGAGCTTTGAAATGGCATCAGACATGTTTTTTTCCCCAGTTTTGATCATCAGTTGGACTTGTAGATAAGAGCCCTTTCTTTCACCGGGCAGCAGATAGCGTCATAGTTGTCGTCCGGATCAAAAGATGCAGCTTTTAGTGGTGGAGAGACTAAGGGGTACGTGTATGTGGCTGTCATATATTTGGCTTGAAGGTGATCTTTATAAGGTTATCACACTCACAGAGTCTGACCCACTTGGCTGTGCTATCTATCGCCATGGAGCTGGTTGCCATGGCTGCAGAATAGGTGCTAGCTGCCACTCAACAGGCTTGTTCCACGCTCTGAACGACTGTGTGGGTGCATCTGTACATGTGCGTGCGCTTGACTGCTGGTTTCTGCATGTGTGTATTGTGTATTGTATGTGTGTACATGTGTGAGTGGGGTTTTGGGGCATTTGTGTGGTGCTGTAGTGGTTCAACATCAGACAATGTTTACCGCCGGCCCACTTGTTTTATTCATCTTGTTTACTCCAGTGTAGAGTGCTGTGTTCAAGTGATGGAGACATCCTCTCTTTTTTGTCAGTGAGGCGAGTAACACGTGGAGTCACATGTCTCATTGACACCCAGCACGAGCACATTCCTAATTAAGTAATGTCTTTAGAAACTGCTCATTGCAACAGCATGTTAATGGTATTGATCACATTTTTCTCTCTGTAGCTTATATCGAAATAGCGCTGATGTTCTGTTAGATGAGAGCGTCTGAGAGATTTTGGGTCATATCCAACGTGTCGTTTTCTCACTATGCCTGGGTCACAACACGTTATCTGAGCCTAATTCCACAATGCAGTTTTCATGAGATGGATGAGGTTAAGGACAGCAAGAGGGGTGGTGTGGAGAGAGAGAGATGGTGGCAGAGGTGGCACCGTAAGAGCGAGATGGATAGAGACAGAGGGAGGTAACTAGAGCACCGGGCCAAGACGAGAGAGATGGAGAGGTTAGAGCTTATGTGCGAGAGAGAGAAAATGTGGGAGAGGAAGCTGTAAAGTGCATTGATTTTTTCCCCTCCTTCCTCAAACTAATTAAAGTTTTGGCCTGGTTCAGTGATTACCCCACTGCTTACAGAGGCTTTCTCCTGCTGAAGGGCTCTGTGCACTACTCCTCCCCTCCTCCCCCTCCATCCCACAGATGCCTGCCCTACCACTTATTTACATAGCTAGCGGTGCTTTACTATGGAATTACAATTAGGAGGCATCAAAGTAGACTTTCTGGTAAAGGATCATTCCACACACAATGTCAAGTGTGTCATTATACTCATTTTCGAGGGGTATTTACTTGAAGTGTATGAATTGTCTCAAGTACTAAAATTTTTTCTTCATTTGCCCCCACTGACCTGCTCCTGATTCTGCCCATCTTTGTCCATTGCCAAAGGTTTGCCGAATCTTTGAATCTCTGTTTTTTTATGCATTTTTTCGTGTTATTGTTGTGCTCTTCTGCTTCATCCCCCCTTCCTTTAGTGTGTTTACACATTTACATAAAGTTTGGCACGCCTTAAACAAAGCTGATGAGAGCGAAGCTTGAATGTTTCATTTTCACAAATAAAAGTGTTTTTTGAACATTAAGGCATGGAAACATGTTCTAGTAGAAATCTAAAACACAATCCACCTGAACATGAGCGTGATTGGTCCCCTTAACGGAGCAGTTTTTTTGAACACATGCTATTTTGGCCTTTGTACAAGCATCACTCAAAGAACTGAAAAGCAGTCGTTGATGGATGGGACAACAGAGTGAATTACAAAGCACTCCAGTATCGCACACCTCTGCCAAGGCTGCACAACGCTCTAGATTCATTGTTCTATTTATAGAAAATGTTTTATATTTATACTGAAATTTATACTGATTAGCTGATGGCACCCATCAATTTTGGAGGACACCTAAAACATATCTGGGAATATTAGGGCTTTTGCTCAAAGATTCATTTCAGTTAGGCCAGACTCTTAAGCACTGACTTATGGTTCTGTCATGTTGGTGCAGTCCAATGGCTAAAATGTCATCAGGTTTTGCTGTAGTACAAGGAGACCATATGAACATGTTTAGTACTATCTTGTTGCATTTGCAAAGTGCATTTGTTATGGCATATGTTTGAGTCAAACTTAGGACATCAAAACTAGTTTGGAAGCCAGTCATAGCCCAGTATGTGACCCTCGTGATGTGAGAAACCTGCAGTGCACTGAATGGACTGTAAAGCAAAAGGCATCTTGTGGCCAGTACTTAAACATTTTAATGGAAATGTTTAGCTTGATAATTAATTTGTACTGTATATCCTAAGAAGGATCTATTTTCGGCTCGTCCAAATATTTTGTGGACCAACTTTAGTTCAAGGTACAGTGTGTAGGATTTGGCAACATCTGTTGGTGTAGTTGCAGATTCAAACCAATCACCCCACTCAGACACCATCCATACATAATAACACACACAATCTATGTTATCACAGTTTCACAAGCATTTTGAAGAACTATGGTGGACTTAAAGTAATGAAATAAAGTGAAAGTCTATATCTAGAGTCAGTGTTTTGTCTGTTTGTTCTTGGCTACTGTAGAAACATGGCAGACTCCAAAAAGATTACCTGCTCCCTGTGTAGATATGAAGGACTCAGTCTAAGCTAACACAAACACAACACTTCTCAGCATCAGGTCATCATGTTAGACTTTCAAGAGGATATTTATGAATAGAAATAATGTATATAATCTCAATAAAGCCAGACCAGCGTGTATCTGTACCTTTGCCTTCATCAGTGGATCTATAGGAGTGATAAAAGTCATGATGGTGGACATTATGTCTGGTTGTAGTGGACAGATCCATATTGAGTGAAAGAACCCAGATGAAGAATTTAGTGAAATGTGCTTTATAATTGACCACATAGTGACACTATCTGAAACACAGACTAGTCAGTTGTTCCTCGATCCACAACTGAACTCTTCCTCACACAACAAAGTAGTTAATTAATAAAAAAAAAAACCTATTACTACTACTGCTACTATTACTATTAAGTCAGTCATGATATACAGATACACAAATGGACAAAACATGAACAAAACGTCCTTGATCGAGGTTGTAATGGATGGACATAAGTCATTCTATGAGAAGCAGTGAATGCAGACGTACTGTAGACTCAGTATGAAATGATGTTTCATTTCCTGGGGATTCAGACAAACCATCGATCATGCTTGGCAAACTGACACAAATATATGACCGACCAAGGATAAATCAAGATTTGCACAGGTCCTGCAAAGCTTACATTTTGGAAATATGAGTTGTGTCTCCTGATACAGACATTGATATGCAGCTCATCCGTGCTTTGGCTCTGCCTCAGGCCTGCTGAGATTGGAGGAACTGGTCCGCCGCTTTCTCATCTCTCGAGAGACGCTGTCAATCAGGATGCTGGATGACAACCTGGACCCTACGCCACTTCTAAAGGAGATCCGTGATGACAAAGTGGCCACCATCATCATTGATGCCAACGCCTCTGTCTCCTATCTCATCCTCAAGAAGGTCAGTCCTTAAACATCAATCCATTGTTCAGTGCAGGATGTGAAGTTGTATACAATAACGCTCAGGGATTTTTCTCTTCAATGTACCCATTTGGGAAGTTCAGGTTACAGTCATTGATTGATGGAGGTTACAGAGAGCTTACTATCTGTAAAAGAATGAAAGAGAACAACTCTGAAAGGCGGCATGTTTGTTGCCAGAACAGAATCGTAATGCACGTTTACCTTGTCTGCCCTCCGGGGCTGCATAGGGAACAGTATGTATGCATGTCTGCCAGCAACAGTCACTTGTAGTCTTAAGAAAATATCTGACAAAAGAACATCTCTTGCTGGGATGCAGTGCAGATGTTACCCAGGCTTATTCTGATTCATAGTGCGTCCTGCAATGCCGATAGCCAGCATGGTGAGTCACACTTAAAATGTGTATGGGATGTTTTTACTGGGCACGTTGGAGCGGCTGTCCGCCCTCAGCACAATGTCCCAATGTTATCCTGATGATGTAAAACTGTGATTAACGTTTGCTCCCTCTCCTCCCCCATATTCCCTCCTACTTTGTCCGCCAACTGTCTCTTTTGCTCCCTGCTTCATTCCTCCTTTCTTCCCCATCGCTTTCTGCCTCCATCAAGCGGTGTCCCACCTGCCTCTTCTTTATTTTTTACATCTCTCTCTCTCTCCCTCTTTGTGCCACAGGCGTCGGAGCTGGGCATGACATCAGCATTTTACAAGTACATACTCACCACAATGGTAAGAGATCACCAATTCTACCCTGTTCTCTCTCCTGTTTTCTGCTCCTCCATTTTCACTCGACCCTCTCTCCTGCTCCCCTGTCCATTAATGAGCAAGCAAAGGTGGCAAGGCAGAGAGAGTGTGAGATGAAGGGAGGAGAGAGACGTGACAGAGTGAGAGATGAATGATGGAGAAGGGAGATCTGAGACATGAACACACTGTACGAAGATGTGGGAGTGCAAAGAAACTGAAGGAGAAGGGGTCTGAGGTGAAGGTGACGACAGACGTGATGTGCCCTTTTCCTTCTGCCACCCGCCACCTTCACCATGCTCTTTTTCATCTGCCTCTTTGATACCCTCCCCTCCCCTTCTACCATTTGCATTTTTTATTTCATTTTATTTTTTCTTCTCAGCATGATGTGCTTTAGATGCCACATTTTGTGTGAATATCTCTGTGAAAAATCTGCTGGAGTCATTTCCATCAACCTCTCTATTCCCCCTGTATCACAGTTTTCCCATTTTCCTTGCTGGCTGTACCCTTTTTTCTCTCCATCAGAGATTAGATGTTGTCACCCCACATAGCCTCTCTTTTTCTTTATGTCACCCTCCTTCACATAGTATTTTTCTTCTTTGCTAAGGTTTGATACACTGTCAACATTGCCACTCACCTGGATTATCGTTCTTCCCTCCTCCTCCTCCTCCTCCTCCTCCTCCTCCTCCTCCTCGTCCTCCTCCTCGTCCTCCTCGTCCTCCTCCTCTCTAGGACTTCCCACTCCTGAGACTGGACGATGTAGTGGATGACCAGTCCAACATTGTGGGTTTCTCCATGTTTAACACCACCCATCCCTTCTATTTGGAGTTCATCAGGAGCCTCAACCTCTCTTGGAGGGAGGGATGTGACCTGACGTACCCCGGCCCTGCGGTCAGTCTCATGGACATTAAAGTACTCATGCATGCTAACATTTGGGAGTAATTTCAAAGCTTTGTTTGCACACCACTTATTTCCTCACACTGATTCATAGAGCAGTTAAAGAGATTCAGCAAGTCTTTTGCTTGAACTTAATGGGTATTGATGCATCCATCTGTGTTTCCTCCCCACTGGTTTACTCATACCTCACGTTTCCTCTTGCTCTTATTTTCCCTCCCCCACATTCCCTGTTAACCATTCAATCACCTTCATTGCATCTTCTCCCTTGACTCCTTGTCTCCCTTCAACTGTGCTTCCTTCCCACCCTCCCTTTGCCTTTCTTCCCCCTCTGTTTCTCTCTTGTTTCCTCTCGCCCTTCCACAGCTCTCGTCAGCGCTGATGTTTGATGCAGTGCATGTGGTGGTGGGGGCCGTGAGGGAATTGAACCGCAGTCAGGAAATCGGAGTGAAGCCTCTCAGCTGCACCTCACCTCAGATCTGGCAACACGGGACCAGTCTTATGAACTACCTGCGCATGGTAAACGTTTGATGTATTGTAAAATCACCCGTCTCACATACGTGCATGCTCACACACATGCATAGAGATATGAGCTTTAAATGTCTTAGTTTGATATGCATGTAATTCTCTTGTGATGTTCACATGAAATGTTAGAACAGTTGTGAAAATAGCCATTACAGTTCCCCAAAGCCTTAGGTGACATCTTAAAATCATAGATGAATCTGTTTTGAAATTAGCATGTTAACGTGATTAGACTGTGTTACGGTGTTAACTTGCGTGATGGTAAATGCCCGTTGCCAGAGATGTGCTAGCAGGTCATGAAGCAGAACTCCATCCTTAAAATCAAGGAAAATAACAATGCAGTCATAACTAACGATCAAACATGCTGATAAAATTTGATCAACCACCCTTAACATGTCTCAGGCAATGCATTTCGGACAGTTTGTCCAGGTATAGCTACAGTCAAGCAAAGTGTCATTAACCTCAACAGCCCTATAATTGATTAACTGTTTGAGTAATTTTTTCAAAGCAATATTCAAACAAACAAACAAACAACAAAAAACAAAAAACAAACAAACAAACAAATACCAAATATTTGCTGGTCCCTGACTATAAAATGTGGAAGCATGCTCCATTTTTTGTATGTGATCGAATTAGTGTCTTTTGTAGTGTTGGGTGGTTAAACTCAGAGAAATTGTGATGGTACTTTTCAGTAATTTCATAGACAAAACGATTAATTGATTGATTTAAAATACACAGATTGATAACGAAGACAGTCAGCCTTGTCTTGTCAGATGATGATGATATAAATCAAAGAAAAACATCTGAGAATATACCATTACCAAATGTTTGACATTTTTTGCTTGTGGTTTATTTATTTTCCCTTGATTTTAATGATTATTAATGACTACAATACAGCTACATTCTGTATCATCCTCTCATGATGCATGTAACCTCTTGTCACTCTTTTGTCATTTCCCATCTCTGGTCGTCTGTATGTTCCTCTCATCGACTCCTTGTTGTCAAGGCAGCCTGAGCCCCATCTCTCATTGCCTCCTTCCCACCGGCCCGACATCTGCCTTTGTTAGTCAACATCATGGCGTGCTCCATCTTCAGCACAGTGCCATTCATCATAGCTCTCGCTAGCTGTGCCAGCACCTGGGTTTTGGAGAGGCAGAGCTGAGCTGAGAGGTGCACTTCTTCAGAGTCTTATTAGGGAGCTGTTGACTCTCTCTGCTGCTCTATCTGAGCCTCTCGCTCAGTCAGTCACTTTCTCCCAGTTCTCCCAAAACTGATCACCCCTGTCTGGTCCAGCTGCCTCAGACACTTCCTCTGTCTCTCTACCTCTGTCTGCCTTTCAGTCTTTCACCCTCTCTTCCCTTCTTATCACCGCAGTAGCACTTGTCTGCCTAATCATGCTAGATAGTGAGAAAAAATGTTTTTATGAAGAAGATTTTCTGTGTTTATGTCTCCTTCTTGTTTCTACGTATTCTCCTCTCATTTGCATTCCCTTCCTCTTTCTTGCTTTCACACCTCACTCTCTCCGTCTGTCCATCAGGTGGAGTACGACGGTCTGACAGGGCGTGTGGAGTTCAACAGCAAAGGTCAGCGGACCAACTATACCCTGCGGATTCTGGAGAAACACAGAGGAGGCCACAAAGAGGTCAGGAGTCACCTGTTATCATGCAGCAGCCAGGTCACACCGCCCATGTTGGGTTAGTTACAGGTCACCCGTCTGATTTCCCTACACTGCAGGAGGTGTTTAACATTGATGCCTCATTGCAGGCTCCCCTGATAGCAGCCAAACATCTTTACTTTATGAAATCGTTTTGATGCGTTTCATCTGACAGTACTGTAGAGAAACCTGTCATCAGAGGTGGGTCATGTGTTAACATTCACTTTATCTGAAGGCTAGAGGGATACATTAGCTGCTAGTGTTCACAAACGGATCACAAACTGCTAAACTGCTAAATGTTAAAACAGGTCTGTAGTATTGAGTCCATGTAAGTTTTATTACAAGTCTCATGAATATGTTTTGAATTTTGGACAGACCCTGTCCCGCTGGATGTTGACTTGATTTTTCTGATCTAAAAACATACAAAATGGTGTTTTATTAATGGTTGGTTTATTCTCTCCCCATGCCTACAAACAATGACATTCATTTCTAGGAATCAGTGTAATTGGCCTCAAGCTCAGTACGGAGAAGATGTGCAACTAGATCTACATCTCTGTTCATCCCACTGCATATATAATACTGTATATACTATTTATGTGGCAGCTTAATGGAGTTTAGTTTCCTCTTCTATCGTACTGGATTTGCTCATGTTATTCCTTTGGAACATTTTTTCCCATGTATGATTGCTCCTTTTTAGCAATGCCCTGCAGTTACTTTACATTATTACTGTGTATTTACGTCAAGGATCTGAGCAGTATAGCAGTGTTGAACAAGCAGTCGGGTTGAATTGTATTTATCAATTAATCATCCATGATATATCTATATATGACCATATAGTGTTGTTGGTTCACAAAAATACATATTAATGCTTGCAACCAAACTTAGTTTAAAAACTACCAAGTGTATAAAGACTTTTGCTGAAAGTTGGCCGGCCAATACAGCAGATACAGAGGATTTTCTTAAATCTAACCGATGAGTCATACATTTTGCAACTTTACTGAGCAATTTCAGTTACTGTACATCTCAAGACAAAACATACGTCAACCACCAAGAGAAAGACAATCAATATAAGTTTAACTTAACTTTATATTAATTAATTTAATATTTTCATTGGTATAACTTGCAGCTACACATTTAATGTTTCTGACAGCACTGAAATGCAGCCAGTAAATGACACAAACTTTCTCACCATAAACATATACAGGCGTTTAAGAAGATGGGCTACACTATAACTTTTCTCATTTGGATTCAAATGAGAATAGAAATAGTGTCTTAATTAAATAATGGAATCTTATTAAACGTCTGTTATTTGAGAAATGGTCAAGTTTGTGTCATTTACTGGCTGCATTTCAGTGCCAAATTCACTCATGTTAATATCATCAAATCCAAATATCGTCAGAAATATTCCAAATGTCTCCAAAGTGAAATGAGTGAGTAAATGACAGTATTTTATCCCAGAAATAAGGTCCAATTTGTAAAAAAAAATGGCACTTCCCCTTTAAATTGGCTAAATTGTTTCTCATTGTGTGATGTGATTTTGTGTTAGTTCAGATTCACAGCCACACAGCATTACAAACAAACTAACTCACTGGGGCATCAGTAGACCAGCAACCTGTGTTTTCTGCGACATAAAACTACAGTGTGGTGGCTTGAGCAAGAGCGTACTGTAGATGGATACAATGGCTTTAGTTTCCTGCTCGGAAAGGTCTGTCTCACAGCGAGGAGAAGTGGTAAAAATCATCTACCGTGGGTAATAGACTAACTATAGATAAATAATACTAACGTTAGTAACTCATGGAAACCCAGTTCAAAGGAGGACTCCTTTCCTCTTTGTAAAGCTACAGTCTCACTTACCAGTTTTTGTGCGACACATAAATTCCTTTTCATTCGTTGCTCTTGGACCAGACCTCTGCTGCCAGTCTGGGCATTTTATCTTTTTTTATGTACAACTTACATGCCATAACACATTTGTTAAGGGTATTTGGACAACGTGGGGAACTAAAATAAAATGTTGGCAGACCTGGCCAACGAGGTGTTTAGGACCATTTTGGTGCCATTATTCTGTCAATGAAGATTCCTCCAGTGAGCATTAGCAGGAAAGGTGAGAGAAGATAAAGATCAAAATGTATTTCACCTGTATTTCAAGATTAGTCAAGATTAAATGACGCGTGAGTGCACACATCACTGCAGATCCAGACTGAGGGAATTACGTTGCAGTTCATTGACTGGCGGAAACATTTTCTCTTCACCTTCCCTTAATCCGCCTTGCTCGTTTCTGCTATAAGCCATCTGCTCTCCATGCTAACACTAACTGATAACCATGCTTAAATCTAGACTTTAACTCTACGGGTCTGTGGGTCAGGTTGTGATAATTAACATTTTAACTCTGCCTACCTCTGCACAGCAACACATATACTGTAGGCAGGCAGTAATGGTTAACGCTTCTCTTAAATGTCAAGGCGAGATAAAGAGCGTTACAGAAAAACTGTGATTCTGTCTGAGTAGTCGTTACCTCTCCTCTGACCTATTGAAAAATGTGCAACAATATCTCCAAAAGAAATTCCTCTTTGAGCTGTGGTTCCTCCCCTGCACAATGGTTAGTCCATAATCATATACTTATGTACTCACTCTATGCACTCACTGTAATACTTTTTTTTTTCTTTCTATAGATGGTGTGTTGCCTGCCACAACAGTAAAACATTTGCAGTGAAGTTAGAGCTTAATAGTACATTATTTTTCCCACACAGACATTGATGTCCTGTTGCTTTCTCTTCTCTGTTAGATCGGGATCTGGTACTCCAACAACACCCTGGCAATGAACTCCACCAGTCTGGATATCAATGTCTCAGAGACGCTGGCAAACAAGACACTCATTGTCACCACCATACTGGTAAGGTTGTTGTTACCTTCTGGACCACCACGCTGGTGAGGTCAGAGTTGATGTTGTGCCGCAGCTCACGCTGTGGCGTGGTCTGTTTCTGCTAATTTTGCTGTCACTGTAGCTGTCATGGAAACTGACAGAGCGCTGAGGAGGAAGCATGTCGCTGCCAAAATCTTGGTCTTCTGATAATGTTACAACTCTAGTTCTTTCCATCTGGTTTCTGTATAAAATGTTGTGTTACTCAAGAATAGAAAATCCATATATTCATCACATGATGATGCTCCATCATCTTCAGGTCGGTCCAGATATGTAAAACCACTGATGAGGTGAATCCCCTGATTATTATTATGATATGTTACCATTATTGCCAGTGTTACAGGTTATTGAATATTGCTTTTTTTTAAAGAAGACTAGGAAAATAGACACCAACAATAAATCTCAAGTCTCAAAACGCTTCAGAGACAGTTACATTGGGAAAGTAGAACACTTTGACAAAAGAACCAGTGACATGCTAACTGCAGTTTGTGCTGTGTTAAAGGAATAGTTTGTTGGAAAGTTTTGGGAGCTACACTTACTAATGTCAAAGACTGATGATCAGTATGACTCATGTCTGCACAGCAAAGATGGAGCTACAGCCAGTTAGCTTAGCTTAGTACAAAGTCCAGTCTCTATGGATGAAATAAACAAGATAAATTAGCTGTGCAGAGGACAGAAAAATTGTGGCATCTAGCATTGAGGTTGTAAATTATAACCAAATAAAAGTTCTCCAATGTGACAAGCAAGTAGGAGAACTATGCTGGCTGACCTGAAAACAAATGTCCCTACTTCGAGCCCCCAAAAAATTTTTGATACACAAAAGATTTTTTTCATTAATATTATATTCCATTTCTGCCAATAGATCTCCTAAATGCTGCACAGTTCCTTTAGTGAGCCAGATGCAAATGTCCTAAAATGCTGAACCATCAGCTGTTTTTTTAACAGTAAAATAGAAATCCCTGTCTTTGAAACATTGCACCTTACATCCAGTAGTTTTGAAATGAATGTTTCCCCCATGCTCAGGAGAACCCGTATGTGATGCGGAGAGACAACTACCAGGACTTCCAGGGCAACGACCAGTACGAGGGCTTCTGTGTCGACATGCTGAAGGAGCTGGCAGACATCTTGAAATTCTCCTTTAAAATCAAGCTGGTGGATGACGGGCTGTATGGGGCTCCAGAGCCCAATGGCTCTTGGACTGGCATGGTTGGAGAGCTAATCAACAGGGTAAGTCTCCCTCCCTCTGTCTGTCTCTCCAACACACCAGAGACAGAAGCGTGCTCAAATCTTCCAACCAGTGTCTGCACAATCAGAAACTTACGCTGATCACAAACGCATGCTCGCATACAGCAACACACTCGTAGCCCCCAAACCACATCTCTGCTGTAACTTCCCGTGTCTCAAATTGCCCTCAGAGGGGGGTAAGACTCTTAGTGTATCTAGGACAAAAGCTGACTTGATAATTCCCCAAAAGAGAGTGGTAGCATTGCCTAAAATTGTCTGCACCATCTTTCCTGGCAGTCACCCCCCCTCCATCCCAGTCTGTCAAAGCCCAGTGCGGCTTTGACAGACATGGTGGTTGAAGCAGGCTAATGAGAGCCCCTCTCTGCTTAATTACCATACGGTATACTTCAATTACCAGACTGTGGTCCCTGTGTGGGGCCTTCCATGCTGGTGCACCCCCAGCTCTCCACGCTTCCTCTCCCTCCATGCCCTCCCCATTGCCTGGTCACTCAGCTCTAATTAGCGGCCCATGTTCATCAATTAGCTTTTAATAGAAGAGATGGAGAGAAAGCAGAGCAGCCAGAGACCTGCAAGGTTTTATACAGGTGGAAAGGCCAGCTACCCAGTGCTTACTTGCAATTAGCCTCATTTGGATGGTGGATAAAGTGTGTGTGTGTGTGTGTTTGTGTGTGTGTGTGTGTGTGTGTGTGTGTGTGTGTGTGTGTGTTTGTGTGTATGTACAAGAGGTAAAGAGACAGGGTGCACATCTGTATGTTTTCTTAAATGTGTTTTCAAGTGCCATAGTCAAATTTTAGATTTTTCATACAGGAAGTCAACATTTCTCATCTACCCAGTGCAGCCTTCAGTGCCTTTCTATCCCATTAAATGTTGTTTTTTTTCCTCTCTGACTTCCCTCCACTACCTCTATCTATTATCTATCCAATGATCTACCTGTGTCAATTCTACAGAAAGCAGACCTGGCTGTCGCAGGCTTCACCATCACGTCAGAGAGAGAGAAAGTTATTGACTTCTCTAAGCCGTTCATGACCCTGGGGATCAGCATCTTGTACAGAGTTCAACTGGTGAGGGTGTTACCTGAGGCTGCAGGGCGCCCACTGCATGATACTCACTCCAGATCTAGTATTGGATTTAATTTTCTTTTTGTTTGCGCTGCATTTTATGCCGGCAGGGTCACACAGATGACGACAGGCTACACTTGTTTGATGATTCTTATGGAATCAGACTGAATATTACATAGAGTTGATCTCATCTTTGAAGCTGAGGGTTATGTTTGTGTTACATGCTGCATGCCATACCTACTGTGTCCACGTTGAAATTCATAGGTGTAATTTAAATTAGTCAGTGCTCTGTAACCGGGTAACAGTGGTAGCTTTACATTGCTAATGAGGTTTTGGGTCTAAGCCAGGTATGCTTCAGCAGCAGACACTGTGAAAAGGAACGTTTATGGATTGTAGCATTAGCGTATCGCAGCACTGCAGACTTAGTATCAGCGTGCAGTGAAGGACACTGCCCTCCTGTGGTGAAGAGGGGACACTTGCTGACTGCTGAGACACGACACCTTGTTTTCTAACACACTGTATCTTCCTATCTGTCTGTCTGTCACTGTTGCTCCATCCACCTCTCCACCTTTCTTTCTCTTCTTCTTTCTCTCTGCTCCAGGGACGGAAGCCGGGTTACTTCTCCTTCCTCGATCCCTTCTCTCCAGCTGTCTGGCTCTTCATGCTGCTCGCCTACCTGGCTGTCAGCTGTGTGCTCTTCTTGGCTGCAAGGTCAATACATCACATCACACACTGTACCTGTAATCTGCGGCTCTATTGCCATTTATCTTGTTGCGTATGCATCGTCTGTCACATAAATTTTTTTGCTTTCCTGTACACAACCTCACGCAGACATATTGACACGGATCGAATGACTGATTGGCGACGACTTGAATGATGTGACAGGAGCATTTGACCCCAAGGTCATTCCTCTGTATCTCCCCACCAGGCTGAGCCCCTATGAGTGGTACAACCCTCACCCTTGTCTACGAGAGCGTCGGGACATGTTGGAGAACCAGTACACGCTAGGAAACAGCCTGTGGTTCCCTGTTGGAGGCTTCATGCAGCAGGGATCAGAGATAATGCCCAGAGCCCTGTCCACCAGATGTGTTAGCGGGGTGTGGTAAGTTACAGAATGGTTGTGTTTGTGTGCTGCTCCCCCTCCACACAAAATGTGTTTTAAGTATTGTTATTCCACTTGGATGTTTGAGTGTCACTGGGCAGAATGGCTGATGTGCAGTTTGACACCAGAAAGCTGTTTTCACATTAATCTGCTGAAGGAGAAAATTTATCTGTGCTCATGTTTGATCAGGGTTTAAAATGACTAGTAAAATAACTAGTTTGGAAACCAGTCATGAATATGCAACTTACAGAGTGTTGTGGAACCTTGAAGGCTCCAGTGCACAAACACTGAGACGAGACTTTCATTGGAAATGAAAATATTTGCATATTTGTAGAAACTGGATCTTTCAGTTTTAAGAATATGTAAAATACATAAATAGATGTTTCCATATATGTATATACAGTATGTGTATATATATGTGTGTGTATACATATATATGTATATATATATGTATACACACACATATACATGTATATATACTGCACATATATACGTATAATGTTACTGTTGTATAATATATATACATATGTATGTGTGTGTGTATATATATATATATATATATATATTTACAGTATATACAGAGAAACAATGGGATGGTGTTGTTTCATTGGTAATAAAATACAATAAAACAAAAATATAAAAAATGATAATTATATCCTTTCTGTGTTTGTATAGTTATACTCCATACACTCCATACAAACTGAACAGTATTTAAATAAGTCATTTTGATAGTATGTGGTAAAGAACCTGTGACACCTGCTGTGTGAGATCTTGACATTTAGAATGGAAAGTTTAAAGCATATCGCTGAATTATCGCTCATGAGTTTGAGTCCCTGAGCACCAAGCAAACAGCACAAAATGCAAAATTCACATACGTACCACAGTAGCCTGATATTCCTGGCAACAGAGACTGGAAGACGTACACACACACACACACACACAGAGAGTAAAGAAGTAATAATCACTAAGAGCTAAGGAGATAAAGGGTAGAGGAAGACAGAAAGAGCAAATTACACTGAGTTGAGCAAGATATGGGATGGGGGATATTATTAATAGAGTGTGAACATGATTCTCTTCTTTAAGAAAGTTTTTAAACATGCAGTACAAATCATAAGGAAATCCATCTTTAATTTGATGCTGTAGAGTAACAGTCAAAGAGCAGGATTGATTTATAGTAGTGTTTTGTCTTTTGATTCGGTGGCTGTTTCCAGACATTTTCCAGACACTTCACTAAACCATGATATACAGTATATGAAATTTAGTGTGTTTGTTTTTGATTCTCCACCTCACAGGTGGGCGTTCACCCTGATCATCATCTCCTCCTACACGGCCAACCTGGCGGCCTTCCTGACTGTCCAGAGGATGGAGGTCCCCATCGAGTCTCCAGACGACTTGGCTGACCAGACTAACATTGAGTATGGTACCATCCATGGAGGAAGCACCATGACCTTCTTCATGGTATGACTCACTGTAGCAACCATGCTTTGTTTTGGGGATTTTTTAATGGGTATATATGTGGTTGTATCCGTTAAATGTTAAACTGTTGATTTTGTTGGCAGCTGGATTGACTGTAGAATCTGGCAATCCTGAATCCTTTAAAGCGTCATTTTCTCTTAGTGTTTTTGCGTTTCTGTGTGTGTGTGAGTCAGTGCACTGTTTTCGCCTTTATTGCTGTGCCTGGAGTGAGTTCTTGTCCTCAGCTTTATCTCTGACTTCCTCTGTTGTTTCCTTTATGGGTCTTTGTATTAAGTGGCTGACTGCCTGTGTTTGCTTATGAGAGCGCTCGCAGCATCTGTGTCGGCATCTGTGTTTGTCATAGAGCGTGTGTGTTTTGTCTCGGTGTGGAGGTGTGTTTGTGCGTGGGAGTGTGTGAGTGTATAAAATGCATGCGTTTGTTTATTTGTGTTGTGTGCATGCATGGGAAATGGCTACACGCCAAATTGTGAGAGTGTGCACTTTGCATCCTCGTGGTGTTTGTTCATATTGAGGATAGAAGAAAGAGGGGTGTATGTTTGCCTACATAAGCCAGTTTCTGTGCTATAGTACATTGCCCTACTCAATGCCTAATCCACACAGACACACACACATACGCACACACACTCACACACAGATGCCACCTTCTCTGTGCTTTCTCCCTTTCTTCTCACATACAGAGATTCAACATGTAATTGTATCCTTTAAACACTTAATCCTGTTTTAAAGCTTTCCATATTTTGCTAAGTGCTACACCGCCTCCTGTTGCTGATTTACCTCCATCTGTATGAAAGATGATGCATCAGCTATGCCGTGAGCGAATAATGTGCTGCCTTTATTCGTGTTGCTTTTTCACCTTCTCCTCTCTCCTTTCTGCATTAATTCGCCATTGATGTTTTACTCTGTCATTATTCACACCCCGCTGTTTATGGAGGATGCATCTCTTTTTCTCTTTGTCCCGTCTTCTCGTTTTTTTATTGATTTCCATTTAATTTCTGCTCCAAAGACAGATGGTCGGCCATGTCAGGAATTCTCCAGTGCACAAACACACTCTCATTTTTGCGTTGCAGAACTCGCGCTACCAGACGTATCAGCGGATGTGGAACTACATGAACTCCAAGCAGCCCAGTGTATTTGTGAAAAGCACAGAGGAGGGCATCGCCCGTGTGATCAACTCCAAGTACGCCTTCCTGATGGAGAGCACCATGAATGAGTACCACCGCGGCCTCAACTGTAATCTCACGAAGATAGGAGGCCTGCTGGACACCAAGGGCTACGGCATCGGCATGCCACTGGGTAAAAATATTAATATATCATTTTTTTAAACAAAGCAGAACAACCGGGTGATAACTTCAAATAACTTTAGAAGATGGTTATATACAGTTTAAAACATCACACATTTGAAGCCTGCAGGAAACATCAGTATTGCATGGCTTTCAGTCAGAGCATTTCAAAGCCTGCAGCAAGCACCAGTCAGCTTTAAGGTTTTAGATTTAATGGTATGATTGATCTCCTCTGGGGAGGGTCATGGACGGTCACAAATATAGCTGTCATGTCTTTGATTAGACCTACAGTTTATCAATAAAGGCCTGGAATTGGTCTTAAAATGAACAACCAGTGCAGGAAGGCCACAAGGGATCCAATGCTGATCCTTTTGGACCTGTAAGAAAACATTGCCATAGTACTTTACAGGAGTTTTGCCACAGCATGTGAATGAATTCAAAAGAAAATTTTGTGCCAAGACAATGACATATGAAATAAAATATGGTCCTCTGAAGGGTGGCACGGTGGTGCAGTGGTTAGCACTGTCCTAATGTGCCTCCAAAATTGTGCAAACACAGGCCCACAACAGTGGGAGCTCAAAAGGCTGGAGGAAACTAACATATCCCCGGTCAAGCATAGTGCATGGGCAGCGCATATAGTTCCAATGGAGAAGAGAGATCAGGCACTTCACTTTGTGTGGTGACTATAAGGTGTCAGTTAACCAGGCACTTGAAACTGATAGCTAGCCCTTACCTCGTTTGGAAGAGCATTTAGCAACCCTTAGTAGAGGTAAGATTTTCAACACGAGTGTTTTTTTTATGGAACTGTTTTGGTTGACTGTTAGTCTCAGCTAAAAGGGGGAATAATGTGGTGTGTTGATTACCACGCTTGTGGAATGCCAACTATGTTCAGTTAAGCTATAGCATCTATAGTTGTATATCTACATGGCTACAGGCGAGTTCAAGGTCTAGCGCATGTGCATTGTTCCGTAGAATGGATGGATGAATAGAGTAAGCAAACACCATGTTGACGTCCGTCTCATCAATATACTACAGAAAGAAATCAAATATTCAAAAAAAATAAAACATAACACTGTGTTCTTATTTGTTCGCATGGTTATCATGCCACAACCGCATATTTTCATCTGGCAGGGCAGCTATTGTCAGGGTCCTGACTCCTAGCTTGAGAATCACTATAGCCTATTAAAGGATTGAACTGCTGTGATATTCCTGCAATAAACAAATAAAAACCTAATTGACTGTTGAAGAGGCAGAAACACCTGCATGAGATCAATTATGCTAAATAGACACATGTAGTAGGACTGATTGGTGAGAGGTTAGATCTGAAAAATGTCTTGTACGTGCTTGATTTATTATTTTTTTTTTTATTATCCGAGAGATTAGTATTTCAAGTGGAAGTAATGAACAGTTAATTGCTTTTCCATACACATGCGGCTCATCAGAAGCTCCTTTTTATAGCACACAGAGGTAGTGTCACTGCATCACAATGATCTGCTCTAATGAAGAGGAGGGGAGGAAAGAGATACAATGTGAGATATGGTGGACCAAAGGTGCAGAGAAAGACAAGTTACTGTGCTGTACATCAGCATGAAGAGCAGTCATAGACCAGCTTAAGGGAATTTCAGATTTCGTGAAATATGATTGCTTTCTTGCCAGGAATTACAATAGATGATGGAGACCACTATGAAGTTATTACACTAGAAGCTTTCGCCTGGTTTTATCCTAAGCCGTTCAGAGGCACTAAACCCTGGTTTTACAGGGCTAACTTGTGTTTCTATCTGTAGCAAAGCTGAAATGTAAAAACATCAGCATATAAAATGTTAATTAGTACTGGTAGACATATTTTATTTAGTAGGAGGCAGCAGCACAGTAGTGGCAGTGACAGTAGAAACAAATCACCGGCACTCACGGATGAAGGGTATTTTCTTTGTTTGTCGTGGGCAAAAAATGTGTTTCGGCTATAAACGAGGATTATAGCTGAACCACAATCGTTTTTAACCACAATAAACAAAGAAAAGACCCTTCGGACAGATTTTATCTACCATTTGGACAGAGACGGTTGTCGTTTCCACCTAAGCTAATCATCTCTGGCTCTAGCGTCATATTTATTGGACAGTCTTCTCAGCAAGAAGGAGAATGAGCGTACTTCACAAAATGTGGAACCGTTCCTTTGAATTCACTCCAGTGACCATGACAGTGAGTTACATCACATCTCTGACAGGTCCACACCTCACTCAGAGGACAATATGTGCTTATGGAGGGAGGAGCTCAGCTTCTGTAGTACAGCGGGGGGATAAAACTATTGTGTTTTGAAATGGTCTGTCATGGTGGGAAGTGATTTGTATTGCCTCCCAGAGGATAACGGCTAAAACAGGTGATCGAGAAACACCATCCCTGTCACAGAACAACACCGTCAACGATTCATTTTCTAGACAAAAACAGGGAAACTGCGGAGATATTTCAGTCATGATTTCTGGTGACTTGACCCATTAAACCTTCTTTTCTGCTCTATCTAGTTCCTGACATGCTTTGTATGCTGTCTGACTAGCAGCTGTACTGGCTCGGTCTGGTTCTAATCTTACTCTTTATCTCTCACTAATCCTCTCTTTATTCTCAAAGTAAACTCACTCATAGCCATCTTGAAGCTGCAACAGCAATTCCTCCTTCTCCTTTTTCTCTCCTCATTACATGTTTTTCTCCTCTTCTGAAATCTTTCTTCGGGCTCTTTTGCTGCAACTTTTCCATCCTCCACCTCTTTGCTCTTATCCTGCTTTCCTGTCATTTCCCAGGGTCTCCATTCAGAGATGAGATCACGCTGGCCATCCTCCAGCTGCAGGAGAATAACAGGCTGGAGATATTGAAGAGGAGGTGGTGGGAGGGAGGCCAATGCCCCAAAGAGGAGGACCACCGTGCCAAGGGTCAGTCGACCACAGCTGTCTGTCTCCGCTCCCTCTTTCTCTCTAATTTGCCCAGTAATAGTCTCCTCACTCTGTGATACAGTCCGGCTAATGGCTAATGCCTAACCTAATGTCCTTGTGAAGGGTGCTTCGCACAATCTACTTCCCCAAATGTCTTCTGTTTGTTCCAGGTGGTGTGTAATGGGAATTTTATCAGAGTGAGTCTGTGTGTGGAAAAAAAACAGACTTTTTGTCTTGAGGATCAGCATCATTGAGCTTCATCAGTGCAGTACATCTCAAGTGTTCAGGGCTCCATAATTCTGCTTTTCACTCAGCCACGTCATCATGGGCCATTTTAACTTTTTAGTACAATTGAAAGGGCACTCCATTGACTTAGCATTGTGTTTAAGATAAAGAATGGTTGAAAATGGAGGCTGAAAAAAACATATTTTAAATGCATATTTTAAAACCACCCAGAGTGCTAAGGCCATGTCTTTCAAACTCACATTAGATTTAGTGTTTTAAAAAGTCTGCAATCATCAGAGCAATACAAACATTCAGGCTCCTTCATGTCGCACAAAGGTGCACTGCAAAGATTAACGATGAATAAAAGACATTGAAGCAAATTCATTTGACAACTGTAATAAAATCTCCTGCGACATGATGGGTGAAGGACCTCTTTACCCCTGCCTCCAGTCTTTATGCTGAGCTGAGCTAACTGGCAGTTGCTTCACATACAGATATAAAAGTGATATCAGTCTCCTCACAGCTGTATGTCCTCAAAACGTTGAACGTTACCATTATACTACATTTAAAAGTACAGTATTTAAAGCATGCCAGTGTTGGTGTGTTTCTGTGTGTGTGCACTAACGCTCCTGTCCTGTGGTTCACTCTCAGGTCTGGGCATGGAGAACATTGGGGGCATCTTTGTGGTGCTGATCTGTGGCCTCATCATTGCAGTGTTTGTGGCCATTATGGAGTTTGTGTGGTCGACACGGCGCTCTGCAGAGACCGATGAGGTATGCCCCCATACCTGCCCTCGTCGACCTCACAGACACACCCCAGTAGGTTCCCATGGCATCCCGCCAACCCTTTTGATTATGTTGTTTGGTGTGTGTGTGTGTGTGAGAGAGAGAGTGAGTAGATTTCCTTCAGCTTTTGCCTCCATCTGTATGTGTTTGTTTGTGCGTGCTCTAACATTCAAGGTTCAACGTGTTATGTGCATGTGAGATGAGAGGAATGTTCTAGTGTGTGGCACTGAACTGCTGTAGTGTCAAACTGTAAACAACAAGTCAAGGATCTGATTTCACTTTTGCATGTCCTGCCTGATTTGAAGTCACTGCGCCCTTTAAGTGTTTGGTGTTTAACAGTATGGCAGCAAGTGTTTGTGAGCTAAACTTGATGGTACGGATAAGCAATATTGAGAAATGCCAATATCTGCTTGCATAAGAAAAAAAGTAGTGTGATCTTTTTCCCTGGCATTAAATGTCATGATGTATCTTCTTTTACACGCCTCACATGTACGCTGGTATTCCTCGTTTCCATTCTTGGATTACCTCTCATCCATTTCACTGTTTGTCTCCCTCTGTATCTCTCTCTCAAACACACACACACACACACACTTCCTGTCATTAGTGTCTGTTCTCCGAGAGCGAGTACTGTTTCTGTTTATGTGAGCACATTACTTTTTTTTTATGATTTCAATGAGAATGTTGTTTGTCTGTGGTGGACATGTCGATGCATTTTGTTCGTCGTCCGTGTAAATTGCAGTGGTCATGCTGTCGGAATGATGACAAGATATTTTATGTGTGTGAGGGTGTGTGTGAGTGTGTGTATATGTGCACCTGAGTTTGCAGGCCTGCCTGTCTGTCCATAGTGCATAGTGCCATAATGAAGTGCCCATAAACTAAACAACATTTTGGTGTTTTGTGTGTTTGGATTGTAATAACTCTCTCTGCTCCTTGAATATTCTCCCATCTCTATCCATCTCCTCATCCTTCCTCATCGTCTCCTCATCCCTGTTTTAAAACCATCCCTCCATTTGTTGATCTCTGTGCCTTCGCTTCTCCTGTGACTTTTCCTTTTTTTATCATGCCTTACGGTGTCTGTTCTTCCTGCCTTGTTCCCGCCTCGCTCTTCTTTTTATTTTTTTGCCTTCCCTTTGAATTTTCTTGTTTCCCCTCCGCTCTCCTATCTACGTACTACCTTACCACCGTCTTGTTCTGCTGCCTGCCTCCTTCGTGTTTGCGGCACCCCTCCTTCCTTTCTGTCTTTCCGTCTTTCCTCCCTCCTTCCTTTTCTCCTACAGGTGTCTGTCTGTCAGGAAATGATCACAGAGTTCCGAAACGCCGTCTCCTGTAGGAAGAGTTCCCGTATGCGCCGCCGTCGGCCCCTCAGCAGCTCAGCAGCACTGCGTCATCCCACACGCATAGCTCTGGGGGCCCCTCGGCCCCTGCGCCTCGTCCGGGAGATGCGCCTCAGTAACGGCAAGCTTTACAGTGGCGCTGGACCGCTGACAGGTGGAGCTGGAGGTGGAGGAGGAGGGACGGGGCTTCCCGATTTAGGCCCTGGGCCCCAGCGGATCCTAGATGAGCCACTGGGGAGCAACACCACCCCTCCTCCACCAGCTCCCACCCCTGTGATGCTGCCCACCCGCAGCTGCACCCATGTGCGGATCTGCCAGGAGTGCCGGAGGATCCAGAGCCTACGATCAGCCAACAGCATAGGATCAACCACAACAAGAATACCACCTTCATCAGCACCCCTGCCCAGGCTACCACCACCCCCACCCCCATCCTCATCCAACACAGACAGTGAAGGTGGAGGGGGGCCCAGCCCAAGGCGGCTACACCACAGCCCCTCACCTCATACCTCTCGACCCATTCCACCTCCACAGAACAGCAACACCACAGACCTACTGGGTGACCAGGATTGAAACTAGAAGTAATGGGTGGAGTGAGAAGGTGTTGCGACTGAGGAACGCTGGAGAAACACTGCCTATTTCCATGGGTGAAATCCATCAGAGAACAAACGACGGAGAGATGGAGGGGAGAAATGTTTAACTCTGTGAGGTCAGGTCAACAGAAATTGAGACAACCTTTAAAGGGGAAAAGAGGGAAAACTGTGACCCTTTCTCCAGCTGAGCTTGTGGCTTACAGATACAGAACTGGCTACAGGCGCTTCTGTACTCAACTCATGGTTTCCATTGACCTCCTTTATCTCTCCTTACCCCCCCTCTCACTTCACCTTTAGATTCGAGGGTGCTGGTTTTCTTCTGCAGACATTTCCCTGGAAGCAAACTACCCCTCTGGTAAAATGAAGCCTTGTTGGAAGACATACTGTGTCCGTATGTGATTTAAAACAGCAACTAAAAGACTTCCAGAGAATTATTTCCTGTTGTTCTTTTTTTTTTCTTTTGTTGTCTTTCTTGTTTTGTTACCATTGTTCAAAGTGGGAGTTAAATACAGACTCTGTGTGACAGTATGGTGGATTATAACATACTAAGAAACCTGACAGCTAATTGTGTTCAAGAGTTTTGTGTCCCTCCCTGTGACCCATAGCTGCTTTTTAGGTGGTATCAGGAAAGGTGGATGAAACAACTTCAGGACAACACGGTGCAAACACATGGAAAAAGTGTGCTTCTTGTAAGTCTGTCTGTACGCAGTGAAAGAGAGAAACATGTACCCAGCAGCAGCTGTCTTATACAAATGTTAGATAATCAGACAAGCCACAGAAAAAGAGGAGGAAGAGCAAGTCTTTGAAATGTAAAATTAATGTCCCTCGTTATCCTGGGTAACACTTGCCAAGACGTTACTTCTTTTTCACCTCTGTTCACACAGCGTGGAGACGAGATAGAGAGACCTGGTGAGGCAGAGCCAGAGAGGCAAGATAGAGCTGAACAGAAAGAGAGGAGATAGAAAGAGGCACTGAGTGAAAAGGACGCTACTGAATTTGAATGAGAAATCCCTAACTGAACTACTTCCATTATTAGATCTGTCCTGATCTGTTAATTCTGGGCATCTTTTAAGGCACTCGTTAATGCGCCAGCAGGCTGTAGCTACAGCTTCCTCCCTTCTCTCTCTGTTCAGCGGACAGACTTGGCCGTCCACAGTGGAGGCTCCTGCCAGAGTGATAGACTCAACACAGCCTTGTCAATACTGTCTCAAGCTTTTGATCGCCTAATTACTCCCCTCTGTGGCTGGGGACTCATTCAGGAGGGGGTTGAACACAGAAAACATGCTGATAAATAGATTTAGACAAAATGCATGTTTTCACTCCGGCGGGGAAGGAAACCTGGTCTCTTTTAATTATTTTGTTAATGTTACAGCTCGACTGTTGTGTGAAACTCCAGCTCAAACTAAACTCTGCAGTGTATTAGGTGCTTAAAGGGAATGCACTGGTGGATTTGCCTATTTTGGCCCTTTAATTTCAAATTGTGGACACTTTCCATTATTGCTGATGATTATTCAAAGCATTTTTAAACAGATTTCCAAGTAGACACTGCTTTCACAGCACGTAACTGTGGAATAATTACTGAGTGCATTAAAGAATAAGGCTGGTTACATCCTGTGTTTCTCTTATTGTCAACTAATCCAATGAAATGACCAAAACCACCAACGAAGTGATGAATCCATCTGACTAATTCATAGCCAATGCCTCATATTAGTCTGTGTGTATGCGTTTATTTTAAAAACACATTAATGAATCATTGGTTTGCGTGGAAGTATTGAGAGACAAACCAACACATTGGTGGTTTTTGATCTTTTTATGACAAGAAGAAGAATATACAATATTGACAGTCTTGTCCTTTGATAAAAAGAAAAATAATAATGTGATGAGGCCACCATGCTGCATTAACACCTCCTACCTTCACCTGGCAGGGTGATCTCATTAATCAAGATAAGTTCTTGAAACCGATCAGATGAGTTTTAGGTCCGTAGTAAAATCCTGAGGTATTATTGGTTACTGCAGATTGATTTCCCCTCAGCTTACTCTAATCAGCCATACATATAATGATCTCTGTGAAAAAGTACCATCAGAAGCAAATGTAATGATATTTTACACTCATCTTATAGATAATCTATTTTTTTTAAAATGAAATCACTCTCAACTGCTGTATAAGCATTGTTTGCTCTGCAGGTCATTGACCCATCAGTTCATTGAATCATCAATCACAAGTTATCTAATCAGTTCCCAAAATACTTGAGTGATTCACTGAAGTAGGGGGCAGTTTTCTACACACCCTTAGTAACAGTTATGTACAAGATCTGAGGCTGAGGCTGAGCTGATGCAACAGGCTTTTTTATTGGGTTTTACAGTTTTAATGCAAGATGTGACTGAGCTGTGACTGTTCACTGTCTGTCTGTCTTTTATGGTTTGATTTCCTGACAGCAGGTTTTATGAATGTAATCTGCTCCAGCAGCTGAGTCTCTGTTAACTGCAGTGTACAATTATCAGTGTTTTAAATATGGATTTCCTCATTTGTACCACAGTCCTTGTGTCGAGTAACTCCTGTGAGTCTCCTCTAGTACACATACAGTTATCATCTGCTTCACATTTAGCCGAGGAGCTACATGCTATCATTTCAGAGCTCACCAAACAACAGGAACACACCCATCCATATTCAGCAGCAGTACAAACCCAGTTCAGCCCTCTGCTCAATCCTCAGGAAGGAAAATGAAAGCACTCTGGCATTGTTGTCTGGGCGAACATTGCTGTATAGAATTATGCGTTTTGCAGTGAAACAGATTTGTTGACACTGTTTTGCTCGCGATGATGAATGATAACATTGTTTGCACACATTATGCTGTTTCTCCGAAAGATTGCTGTCAGCAGCAGCAGGTCTGGATTCGACGTGTCTCTTTGTCTCAAGCTACTTCTGCTTTGTGTTCAGAATGCTGACAAGGCAACAAGAAGTCACAGAGCGCTCTCGTCTTCATTTCTAATTCCCTTGTTGTCTAAAGGTTGTAAACACGCTTGTTGTTTTTGTTGTTTGAAAATTTGTCTCTTTTCCGTGTCTGCTTGGATTTGTTCTGTGTACAAATTCACTAAACTTGATGTGGGACAGGAGCGCATGACCAATAAGTGGCTATCAACAGCTTTAAACCATCAGCTGAAAGCATTTATTAGCTGCAAAGCATCATTGTGGATAAGCTGGAGGATGACATGATCTGTAAGAAGCCAAAATATACCTAGTATGAATTATTGCTAGTTGAAGGGAAAGGGAGGGTCACAAAACAGAGCAGCAGGTGTCTGAAGTCACGCTACAAAACAAACCTTTTTTTATTTACTTTTATGTTCCTTTCTTTGGTATTTTTCATATTTCTATAATAGTGCTAAATGGATGATTAAAACCGATGACGAATATTATGATTAAATTGTTGTTATTATTCCTATTGAAGAGCAAGAGGTTCAACAGTGTGGCTGTGGGGGATGGGAGGTGTTGGGACGAAGGTGCAATGATGAGGTTTTCAGAGACATCGCCCTGCTGTTCAGACCTATAGAGACACAAACTTCTTTTGGAATAAAAGATATTCAAACAGTCCCACAGTGACACACGTCTTTGCTTTTTGAGTTGAAGGTTAGTTACATTTTTTCCTTCTCGTATCTTGACTGATATGATTTAGTATTATGGAGATAACACCGGGGGGAGGAAGTACCGAGAGCTTTTGAGTAAAAGTGCCACTTAAACAATGTAACCTCAACTTAAGTACTTGTGTTGTTCATTTTATTGTAAATAGCAAACAGCAGTTTTATTTCTTTCCTGTCATGACAGAGAGCTACAGGACAAATGAAACATCTGGTGAGGTCTATAAGCAAAGCCTCAACAACAAGCAAAAGTGGAGATGCTTGTTTACCGTTGGAAATAAATTTTAAGCGCTGACCATCAATAGAAAAGAGACATGATGGCACACCACTGATTTTTTCACATCAGAATATGATAGTTTGTCTTCAGCACTGCCTTTCAATGTCAAATACATGAAACAACACAGAAATAAATAATGAATTTACTCTGAAGACTGTAGCCTATAGTCTGTCGTGAGGAGGACTGTCTGGTTTGTGTTTTTTTCTCGGTCTCTCCTTTGAGTCTCCAGATGTGGTGTTCTCTACCTGTCCACCAGATGTCCTCAGACCTTCCCACTGGATGGATAGATCTGCATCTTTACTTTTGTCGGGACTCTGAACTGTCTCTTACTTCCTCACACTCCTCTGGGACTGAAATGAACATAATCCTGGTTGTAGAGCGAGCTGTCGTAGGAGGTCAGGTAGGTCAGCTCTGTTATTATTGTCATTATTATTATTTTAGGCTTGCTTTTTCATAAACTGTCCTCTTCTTCATAACATGTATTTTTACTTTTAAATCTCTTTGACAATGTTGTTTTAACCTTACTAATTAAATTCCACATGTATGATATTTCACTGGCATGTCTTCGAAGCACTTTTTTGAACTTGTTTTTGAAAAAAAAAATCATTGTCTCACAGACTGAATATAACCATCAGGATACTAGTGGGTGATGAAACTGACTTGATGTAAATGCATCTTTACAGCAAATAACATCTGTATAGAGACACACATGTTGTGCATACACGACATAGAAAACCACTACATCATACCGTCATTATTTGGGGGGTTTAAAGACTTCAGTTCAAACACTGGCTAGCAGACAGGTAAGAGAAGTTAGCTTCTTAAAACAACAGGAAAAAGCA
The DNA here is from genome assembly GCA_029721515.1 of Synanceia verrucosa. NCBI lineage: Eukaryota > Metazoa > Chordata > Actinopteri > Perciformes > Synanceiidae > Synanceia > Synanceia verrucosa. Next base: position 13,639,601 of record CM056557.1, on the reverse strand, counting down.
TATGTTTTCTAGAAATCGAAATGGCCGCTGCTTTACTCACTTTACTTTTGGTTGTGTATTTTTTTTTTTTTTTTGTCTTTTCCTCTCTTCTCTTTACTCGTTCGGTGAGGCAGGACCACTGCTGACTATTTCCTGTCATTGAGCAAGACATTGGGGAAGGAAAAAACTCTTTCTGCTTTTCTTCTGGCACCTTATGTTTTGTCAAGCCCCCAGGAACAGTGTTTGTTGTCGTTTGTTGTTTGTGCTGAGGTTTTGGTGAGCAGCCACAGTCAGAAATGCAAGTCACAAGTAACACCCCAGGACTCGTACTTATAGACTTTCTGCCTGATGCATCAAAACAGAAAAGACTGTAAGAAGCAAACATCCTGAGTTTAAAGTACATTCAGCTTTTCCTGGAGTGACTAGGGCCCTGTTTGGATTTCTTGTCCTCAGTTTATTACAGTCAAAGTGCTTTTGTGTGTTTTCATGATCGGCTGATTCAGGTTCAGTGAGTTTTTTTGAGAGCCAGAGAAGTTTTGGTTCTTGATTAAAAAAATGAGAGTTCTGAAAAATGAGTTCTGATCCCATAAAATAACCAAAAACAACTAATTGAACACCATGCTACATTACATGTTCCCTCATTATAATGAACATTGGCTCTTCATTTTAGACACAGGCAGCAGGAAAATGAATGACCAGAAAATGTGCAAATGTGCATCCATGGTGCTGCCATCTTGGATTATGACGTTGTGGTCAAGTTGGCGTTGGTGAAGACAGCGTCTGTGCAGCCCTGTCGTCATCATGCTACGCCCACGCCAACAACTTGCTACACAGATAGAGCGTTGTGATTGGTCCGACAGATTCCTAGCCACAGCCAGGATTATCTGCTATGGTGCGCCGCTAGACCATCCTGCTAGGCAAAAATATTTTCTGCCGCTAGTGTGCGTCTAGATTTCAAGGCTATGTGTAGTCTCAGGCTCAAAAAAGAACCCAAAATAAATAAAAAAAATCACAAATAACAAACAAAGGATCACTTGACTAGCAAAGACAAAACTAATCTGTCAAAAACTGGACACTAAATGACTGAAAGTTGCAAACAAAAGCACACTTCACAAGGAAGGTAAGTATATAATTAACTATGCTATAAAACAAAATGCTTTCTCTCTCTCTGAGGCTCACTATGACCTGAACTGAAAAACACTCTAATGAGGAAAAAAGGTTACTAACTAAACAAAGGAGAAAGCCTCACACCAAACGTGACTGACAGACTTGGCTTAAAACCACTGATGCTGACATGGAACAGCTGGTCGACACATGAACAAGACGAACTGGCATCAAAGACTGTTTATTGAGGTGAATGTTACCAACAAACGTGTCACTTTTAACCAGGAGCTCTGCGGTCATGGCTGATTCAGATCCACTGTAAAATCCAAAAGTTAAGATTTATTGGAAAAAAGATTCATGTAATTATTTCCAAAAGGTGCTACAACAGAGAGTTTCACACAACAGATGAGTACAGGCAGAAAAAACATGTTCTACAATGTTCTGGTAGAAGCCCAAAATATACAGTAAGTATGAACCTGGGCACGAGCATGACATGTCCCCTTTAACATGCACCTTAATGCAACACGATAATCATCATCATCATCAATATCAGCAGCCAGGTGTCTGGAGCCAACAATACTGTGTGCTTCAAATTTTAAAAAACAAAAAACCCAAATCTAGTGTAGTGGTTAGCACTGTCGCCTCACAGCAAGAAGGTACCGGGTTCGAATCCCGGGCCAGGGGCCTTTCTGTGTGGAGTTTGCATGTTCTCCCCGTGTCTGCGTGGGTTCTCTCCGGGTACTCCGGCTTCCTCCCACCATCCAAAAACATGCATGGGGATTAGGTTAATTGGCTAATTTAAATTGACCGTAGGTGTGAATGTGAGTGTGAGTGGTTGTCTGTCTCTATGTGTCCTGTGATGAACTGGAGACTTGTCCAGGGTGTACCCTGCCTTTCACTCTAAGACAGCTGGGATAGACTCCAGGCCCCCTGCGACCCTATGAGGATAAGCAATAGATAATGGATGGACGGAAAAACCCCAAATCTGTGTTTTTAAATTCACTCACTGTGACATTAATAACCTCCAGTAGCATAGTGACCTCATGTGGCTAAATGATAACATGCAGAGAAGTGCTCCTGCGTTGTTGAATTTAAAAATAATAATAACAATAATAATAATGATAATACCAGAAATTTGTGTGTAAAATGAGGTGGAATTACAAATATGATGTTGCCTTATGGGTAATTACTGGTGCAGAGAGTTCGCAGCTATCTATCCTCTATCAGGGTGGTGTTTCCTAAACGCTCAATTATGGATGAGAGGTCATTTCCTTCAGCTTTCATAGAAAGTCTCCTGTGGAAATATACTGTCTGAGACGAAACAAGTCACGGGATTCAAACCTGCACACGACAAGCTCACGACACGCAAAGGAATGAGTGGGTCAGGTTTTCTATTGCCACGGATAAAACCTGCAATGTAAAGCAACATGAACAATATGCTTTCACTTCCTATGAATTAAACATTCAAATGGTATTAATCTTTAACCTAACACAATCATATATCTCTGTTCAGTCCAATAATAGGCAACAATAGTAGCACTTCCTCTACCACTGCTGGTTTAGAGCTCAATAAAAAATAAATCCCCTCTTCACATCACTCAGCTACTGTACTTTACTCACATTCACACAGTGTACACAAACAACTTCAAATGTTTTGCACAATTAGATGAGTATATTTATGCAAAAGACTGCCAGTTTGCACATCATCACTCGTACATTCTTGTTAATTCTCAGTTTCATTTCTTGCTACAGTGTCTGAGTAATATAACGGCTGCCATGGAACTGTTTTCATTAACACGTTACCTTTCCTGTCTGCCATGACAGAGCTGCAAGCTACATAACTAAAATGAAAAATCAAGTATTGTAAGTTTGTGAAAATATCTCCAGTGCATTACAATGATTGTATTAAAGTGCTATATGGACCAACACAGAAAATTATTACGATTAGTTGAGACTTAAATTTTTTACAGAGCAACAAAATGGTTATGTTCTGACAACACAGAGTGAGTGTACATAATCTCACACCCACAGAATCTCTCAACATGTCCTGAAACGCTGATGGTGACAACTTCGATGACAGTTGAAAGTGATGGTGTGCATCAAACTTTCCAACTCATATTTTGTCACCTTTTTTTACGTAAAGCATGCTCAGACTGCAACGTTTTGCACAACAGACCCAAAGCAGACAGAGTATGGGGGTTGGGTAAAAAAAACACAAGTGTTACCACACTGGCTGTGCTGTTGGAATACATAGAGAACTGTATAATTATATGCAAGGTGAGGTAAGTCAATTTGAAAGTAACAACAAAAACTCCAGCTTCCCTCAGTGCCAGAAACCCTGTGATCCTAAATATTGGTTTGGTCTTTAAACATCATGATGTCATAAATGACTGAATCACAATAAACTGTAAACTGAGTGAAATTCACTGCAGAAACAGACCTTCAAAAAGAGCCAAAAAGAGTCAACTGGACAGGCTTGAGGTTTGTTGTTTGTCTTCAAACCTCAAGCCTTAACAGTTCCTACCTTCAGCTCTTTACATCATTAACACGCTACGCTGGTGTTGCATTGTTGACTTAGTTCCCTTTTGATTGTGTCATTTTCCATTTTTACCTTCCTTTTTTCCTTCCTCCTTTTTGATGGCCAACACAAGAGGAACAGGAGCTTTGTGTGATCAGATCTACAGTGACCAGCCAAAAAGAAGTTGTTGGTGGTGTCGGAGGTGTGCTGATTTCTAATATTAGACCGGCTATATTTAAAACCAAATGACACCAAACGTTTGTTTAGACCTGTTTTGGGCTTTTAGTCCAGACTAAATATCTCAACAAATGTTCAATGGATTGCAGTTTCATTTTATGTGGATATTCATGGTCCTCAGAGAATGAATCCTGGTTTTCCTCTGCTCTGGCTGTGCTGTTGTTTTTCCTGTGTGGAGAGAGATTTACTACTTTTTAATCACTCACCCTTTCAAAGCGCAACCAGTGAGATAATAGCTGCAAATGTTACCGTTGTTTCTGAGCTGCACCATTTTCTTATGTGAAGGCTGCTTAACTAGACTTTTATCATTCATACTGAAATAACTCAACAACTTTACAACTGATATTCCAGGTTCCCAGAGAATACACTCTTAACATCCTCTATGAGTTTTCCTCTTGTGCCGGCAGGTCAGATATCTCAATATCATAAATATGAATTGGCACAATATTTGGTATAAATATCTATGCTGCCCAGGTGATTTGTGCTGCTACCTTTGGTACAAACCATGTGGTTACCTTTTTAGTTCTTTATTAAAATATGGTGATCATTTATGCTCCACAGGTTTAAATTTGCAAAACAGTTCTTCACATGTCATTTAGTGTCATGTTGTGAAATGGATGCTGTTAGATTTACGGCACTTATGTAAGTTAAGGAAGAACATCATGGTTGGGCTTAACATAATAAGATAAGTACACAGAATAGGTCTTGAGTCCTGTTTCTGTCAGACTCATCCACCATTATTCCCTTTATATTTCTTTAACTGTCTCTCTCACATTTTATTTAGCTCTGAGCATAGCACATTTACACAGATGCATTTGCTTTGCAGTCTGTGCACACTACATGTTGGCATTGTTCATACACTCAAATTACGTCCAAATGAGTGTGTCATTCGTATGTTTGGTGCAACCGAGTTGGCCTCACAGGACCGCTCTCATGGCTGTAGTCTATTTAAGAATACCACCGCTAATGAAAGTGCTGCTACCTTGGTGACACTGTGTCACCCGCTGGTAACACATGGCCAAAAAAAACCATCGCGTTCAGCCACAATGGTTAGACTTTGTTTTTGACACTATATGATATCAAAACTGACATTTGTGGGTTTTTTTCAGCAAGTGTATGAAATAACTTTATCATCCCTTTAACGTACGTTTAATTTCATTTGGGCTGCTGCGGCAAAACTACGACCTCAGAGTATGTGACATCATCCGCTGTGTTTTTCTGATTGAGTGAAGGTGTAGCATCTCTGCAGGGTTTGAGCGTGACGTCAGAGTAGACCACATCCTATGAAGAGGAGTTAAGGCACCAACTGTCATCATCATCACAACAACAACATGTGACTGACACGTATTCAACTTAAATTCAGGAATGTGTCTTTAAACCAGCTCACCTCGTCTCTTCCAGTCACAGATGGCCTGGCCACACCCGTCACTGGACCACCTGTATCTGACAGACATATGTGCTTAGTTAAAGGAACTGAAACAAACTAAAGATAGAAATAAAGCAGGTGCTGTGCAGAAATAGAGTGAATAGGGTTTTTATTCTCACCAATGTGAACATGGTGCCTGACTGCAGGATCACGCCTGAGTAAAGGAAACAAAAGCACTGCGATTAATTTCATGTCATCAACTGATTTAACTTTTGGTTCGGCATGACTTCTTGTTTCGATTTAAATCAGGATATTTTTGATAATCATTTTAAAATGACAGTGGCAAAACCCCCTTTTTCCACCTCTTTCACAGATCAGCATTTTTTTAAGGAAGTAAAACAGATTTAGCTCAACAAACACAGAAATAGACAGAAATACAAGAGAAAACAATTTCAAACACTTTTAAACATAACTGTCCATGTGCAGTTATTATTAAAATATGTGTGAAATGGATGATTAATGAATGAGGTTAAAGCACTGTAACATAAATCTCTTATGCGATGAGGTTTCTTTTTGACCACTTTGAGGCTCTCATTCAAAACGCACGCACACTGACCTTCTGATGAAGATGAGGTAAACTGTGGCTGCCATGATCCCTAACAGCAACATGACAGCAATCACTATAAGTGACACCATCCCTGAAGATAAGGGCATCTGTTCTGGGAGAAGAAACTTGACCATGATGTAAATGATCCCACTTATTTACCAAGCCATTAAAGCCATAATCCACACAGATTAAAAGATATATTCTAATGTTAAAAAAAACAAAACAACAAACAGAAATTAATTATTATTGTAAAAATGTGTTTCTTACCTTGAACTAGGAGGCTGGTGGTTTTCTCAAGTGATCCACTAGGAAAGGTAACAATGATGCAGGTGTACGACCCTGCATCTCTCATTTCCACATTTCTAATGGTCAAAGATTGTCCTGCGATTCCCACCCTCTCCTTCAGAAACGAGTCAGGAACATTAACTCCAAACTGCGGACTAGAAACAATGATTTGCTTTCGTTCTGGGGTATGGCGATCCCACTGAATCTGAGTAATATTGGCCCCTTTTGGTCCTGGGATGAACTGGCATGGCAGGGTGACATCATGACCGAGGTACCCCGTCACTTCAGGCCTCACTTTGACCTCTTGTGCCTCAGACACTACACAAAAATAAGAGGAAGACAGGTGACAGGAGATGAGCAGTGTTGTTGAACTCTGGTTGCACTGTTTTTTTTTTGTTGTTTTTTTTGATTACTCATAATTCACTTTTTTTTCAGGACACACCGTGTGGCATCAACAGCAAACAAACTTATCACTGAAGAAGCTGTGTGGCTACAAAAACTAAGAAATTAAAGTTAAATTTTGTTGAAGTGGATATTTTAAAGGTGTTAATGATAACATCCAGCCACTAGACGCCACCTTCTCCCTCCCGCTCCATCATATTCATGTTGCAACAAGCGGTTGCCCGTTTGTTGCACGACCTGCATGTTTTATGGTTGAGCAGAGGGAAACTCAAGTGATCGATCTTTAGCAGCACAGTAATGAAGTTATATTTAACTGTAGAAACTAAGACTGGGCTTAATTAATATTTACTAAATAAATAATAGTATGAGTATACTCATTGTTGCATGAATAAAACAGCTGGGAACAACTGAGTAAATTTAATCATGAATTACAATTAAATTCTAAAGGTGCCAAAAATGCCCAGGACATGCATAAGGTAGTGTGGGCCTGTGATTCTAAGTACAGTTGTCTGTAGGATACATATGTTGTCCACACGATGAGAGAAGTTGTCATTCAGTGTCTGATGATGTACCTGTGGAAAATCCACAGCTGAGCTCTTAAATGTTGAAAATCTCTCTTTCTCTGTCTGTCTGTCTGTCTCCCTGTTTGTCTATCTGTTTCCATCTCTCTCTCTGTCTTTGGTTGTACAGTCTCAGGATGTCAGGATGGAGACAGTGTGTCACGGGACCTTGCTGTACAAACGATTAAAATATACAAAATCAAGACCAATGTGCCCGAGGGTCATCGAAAGTTTAAAGTACTGTACTTACTTATCCATCCATCATCCACCTTCTACCGCTTATCCTCATTATTATTATTATTGTTATTATTATTATTATTATTATTATTATGTTAGTTAATTATTTAGTGAATGCAAATAATATCTGTCTTAGTCAATATAAATCTGTTTCCCCCACATATTTAGTGAATTGAAATTACCTTTGGTTGTATCACTGGTAAACACAGATAACTTTTCCTAGTAAAAAAAAAATTGATTTATATAAGATTTTTTTTAACTAAAATCTAACTCATCTTTTGGAATGCTTTTAGTACATTAAACACATTAAAGATGTTGATTGCACTACGTAATTAAATGTTTTTTATTTGTTAATTTATTTAAGAGTTTAACGTGAAACCTATTTAATTGTTTTGCATGTCATTTTGTTGCCGCATTTTTTTATTAAACCACTTTAAAATGTTTTTGTCTTACCTGGTAATGTGGTATAAATCAGCCTCAGAAGTATGACTGGTAATTTGCAGCTGATTTTCATTGTTCATAACTGCAGCCAGTGTACAAAATAACAGAAACACAATATATTAAATGAGTTCACCAGTACTTTAGAAGGTTTATCATCACAGTGATACCACATTAATTAAAATGGCATATCATGTTTTAGCTTTAGATCACAATTTTTAAGTTAAATCAACATTAAACTTACAGAGTTACAAAGAGGCAGATCCGTTGATATAAAGTTGCTGGTGCTTTAGTCGAAAACCACTTAAAAAACATGAAGTGCAAGACTGAAAAATGATGAGAGCAGAAAAGTGAGCATTTGCAAAGAGGAACCAGGTCTGATCCAGTTTAGTACCAACACAGTCTGATCTGTCACAACACAAACCACGAGCTGAGTCACATCCATGAAAAAGTGGTGAGAGCTGCAGACAGCAGACCTGCTCTGTACAAACACACTGTACACCCTACAAACATCACCATGTTACTGAAGCAGGACTTATTAAAATAACTCACCCAGACAGAGAGCTGGATGTCATGTTCCCATGCCTCAGCACTTTTACCAGGAATAAAGAACAACAACAACACTCTCAGGTTTCCCTTCCAAGTGATCAAATCTGTAAGAAAGTCTGCATGGTTTCTGTTTATTTCTCGTTGCCACCCGTGAAGATTCCACCTGTTTAACAGCGTCCTCCTGTGGTCAAATGGTGACAATGACTTCTGTAGAAAATGTGAGGATGAAACATGCATGCATTTGTTTTGAGGAAGTGTTTTGTTCAGTTTTATCTTCCCATTGTAGACTATGCAGATTTTCTCCAAAACAATATAAACCATTTCCTGCTTTAGCTGTTAATCTTGAGAATCCCCCCTATTATTCTATATTTATAATATAGTATTTTATGTTATGTTGTAACATAAATCCCACTCCTGTTGTGCCAAAAACACCCAACTTACAGCTAAGGCTTGCTAAGTTCATTTAATTCCAGTGCCTCTTTAACTGTGTGTACTGTGCACATAAACACCACATGTATTCAGTCTGTCAAAGGTCATCTTGCTGACAGTTGGTTGGTTAACTTGCTGCATGAAACCAGTGTGAGGAAGCAAAGCACAGAGCTGAACGCTGGGTTAATTTTATAGCTGCTCACCAGCAACTTCGTGTCAAGCCCCCTGGTGGGAGCTGCATCTCAGAAAAATGCTGTGTAATTATCTCCACCAATCAGAATCTCCAGCTAAATTAGCCCCAGGTGTTCAACAGGGCATCTGGTCAGGGATGCGAGGCTTTGCCTGTTTCACTTGGTTGAACTCAACTTGTTGCCTGCATGTAAATTACTGCTCTTAAGTGGCAAGACAGGAATAACAACTGCAACAGGCCCAGCTCTGCATCCTGACTTTCATTCCTCCAAGTCGAAGCACGCAGAGCGTTTCCACGCTGGAGACAGTGGTGCATTAAATATTGTGTTAGTAGCTTTTAAAGGAACAGTGTGTAACATTTAGGGGCAGAGGTGGAATGTAATCTGGATCAGTATGTTTTCTTCGGTGTATGATCAACTGAAATTGTTGTGTTTTTGTTACGTTAATATGAGGCATCTATATCTACATACTGAGTAGCTCCACTTCACCATGTTTCTACTGTAGCCCAGGAAGGACAAACCAAACCCTGGCTGTAGATGTAGACATTCAGGATTTAAATCCTCCTGCACTCTGCAACTTCAGTCACTAAAAATGCTGACAAGGAGCATTTTTTTTAATAATTAAATGAAACATAAGAATTACTTTGATATTTAGCACACAGTTTGTCAATAATCCTTTCAACTATATTTTTATAGCTGTCATTTTCAGAATCAGAATAGTGTTTACTGTCATGTAAATGAAGATGTTTCACATTACTAAGAATTTGTGGTGGTGCATACATGAAACAAAAACAAGTTACATATAATAAGAAGCATGCAAGGGGTGAAACTAAGACAAGATAGAAAACAAATGTATCTAAATTGAAATAATACAATACATTGACATATGAATTTACAAAATATGAATTTACAAAATATACAGTTGCACAGAACAATGTGTAATGGTTATATATGGACACAAAGTAGACCGCAGGCAACCAGTGCAGATAGTCAGCAGATGGATCATAAACAGGTATTTTGTCATTGCAACTTAGTTTATGGCTTACACAGGTTCAGTTACCTCAGTTTATTCTGTTAGACAGAGTCAGTAGGTGAAAACATTGCAGGCTGCGGAACATTCAATTCAAACGCTTTCATTTATTTCATGATGTAAACAGGAATGATATACATTATGGCACAAACTGGACTTAAGCTTTGTTTCATCTCATAAGTGTTCACAGTCATTTATTCAGTGGCATCAACATATATTACTCTGCAAATCATGTATTTATGTATATCTCATTTTGTTTAATACAAGAAAATACAAGATAAGAAAATATATGAAACAATAACGCTTGTGTATTTTGACACACTTTAAATCTGTAAACTCCATCGATGCATTTTCTCTGCCAGTTTGATTGTTTGACAGAAACAGGAAGGGTGCTTTATGGAAACTGTTCAGTGACTGGGGCTATAATTATAAACTGGGGCAGAGTTAGGATCACAATGTTTGCTACTGTGAAGCAACACTGCTGAACTTTTTGTTACACAGAAGGCACTTCACCGTTAAGTTTTACACACCAGCTTCCTTTTAGAAAGATGGAAAAAACATGCATTTCACCACTTGAACCCATAAGCACACCCATATGTGTAGTGGTTTCTGAGCAGGGCAAAAATATAAACCCAAGTAACTTTTCATAACTCAAATAAGGGAACAAATATCTTTTTTTTTACTAAGTAGGTTACTTTGGAAGATAAGCTGTAACCTCTTACACCTCTTTTTATTTCAAAATAACATTTCATCAACAGTATATTTTTATTGGTTTATATCAGGGTCCTCATTGGGGAAGAGTGAATCTGAGAAAAAAAATATAAACGAATAATAAATCAGTATGACAAGGAAAAGGAAGGCAGTTAAATCATGAATGATTAATCTCACCTTCTGTCACATTAACCCTCTCAGAGTCAGTGCACTGATCAGCAGCAGTAAAACCGACCAGCGGGGAGCAGTGCAGGATGCTTCATGAAGTAAAAAAAGACAACAATCATCACCCCTAGAAATAACTGGATGGCTTTAAAATGTAAGCGAAATACCTATTGACAAATAAATAACCATTTTTCTCACCTCTCAGATTGAGAACTGTGGAGTTTTCCCGCATGGTCACCATATTTGAGGCGGTGCAGGTGTAGTTGCCTATGCTTTCTGCCTCCAGCCTCTCTATGATGTACATGGAGTTGTTAACATGGGTCTCATTGCCGTTGAACATCCAGTTGAAGGTTGCTGGTGGGACGGAGTCTGCTGTGCACTGCAGTGTCACTCTCTGGCCAGGTGCTGCTGCTGATGGTCCAGTAATGGATATGTTATGTGGTCCAACTGCACAGAGATGAGAAACTTTGTTTAAGTAAAAGTACTTCTACTGTAGTACCCAGTAAAGTCTCACACTGACGATGACGTTACTATGGGGAGACCCATTTGCAGGTTCATACATGTACTTTACTTTTTTTATTTTTATTTTTGCTAAAATACTAGTTACAGGAAGTGTGTCCTGGTTCAGTGAGCAGTACTCACAGTTGACAGTGAGATGGAGATGAGCCGTCATGGTGCTGACTGGGTTGCTGACCCGACACTGGTAAGCACCGTGGTCAGTGCTGTGAACAGGCTGCATGAACACCGTCCTGTTGTCCATGGATAAGCTCACTCTGCCACTGGGATAGAGCGGCCGACCGTCCTTCATCCACTCTCTGGTCCTGATGGAGCCTGAGGCCTCGCAGCTGAGGTTGGTAGAACTTTTGTCTTCTATCAAGATGGCTGCTGGGCTGCGGATGATGGCTCCACTTATCAGCACTGGCAGATAAATAAAAAAAAGAATCATTCATTGAAAGCACAATGTAAATGCTAACATTTATATGTAATTTATCTTTGTTCTAAGATTACAGTAACTATATCACTCTGAAATTGCATGACATTATTTTATTTTGGGGCCTTTCTGTGTGGAGTTTGCATGTTCTCCCCGTGTCTGCATGGGTTCTCTCCGGGTACTCCGGCTTCCTCCTTCCATCCAAAAACATGTATGGGGATTAGGTTAATTGGCTAATTTAAATTGTTTGTAGGTGTGAATGTGAGTGTGAGTGGTTTTCTGTCTCTATGTGTCCTGTGATGAACTGGAGACTTGTCCAGGGTGTACCCTGCCTTCCACCCTAAGACAGCTGGGATAGGCTCCAGCCCCCCCGCAACCCTATGAGGATAAGCAGTAGAAAATGGATGGATAGATGTTTTTCCTATTTTTGTTTTTCATTTCCATAGTCAGAGGAGCAGCTACACTGCTCATTGTGAATGTGACAAATAAAACATGCAAATTCTTGCAGGAACTTGTAGGACAAGCAGTGAATAGAAGAATAACAGATAATCATTCAGTTAATCCAGAGCCAACTACTATGGTGTCAAAGATTACTCAGACCTCACAGTCTAAAATTTGAATTTTTTGCAGTATGATGCCCATTGTAGGTCACTAAATTAATTTAATAATACATCATTAGAATGTCCTTTTTATTTTAGGATTGTTTTGACCTGAGGGGGATTTCTTCTAGATATCTCAACATTAAACTCACAATATACATTGAGTGTGATCGTCCCCTGTATCTGCAGCTCTCCATCCGGTGTGATGATGAGGGTGTACTCCCCGCTGTCCTCCAGCACCAGGTTCCTGAGCTCCAGGGCCCCCGTGCCTCGGTTTAAGGAGATCCTGTTGGCGTATTCGGGCACCGTGTTGTTGCTGCTGGTGGAGGTGATGATGTTCACCCCTTTGAAGCTCCAGCTGACTGAGAGGAATGGGCTCTCAGGAGGTCTGAGGGTGGTAGTGAACGTCACTTTGCCCCCCACCGCTCCACTCAGGGGCCCTGGAGGTAAGATACCCTCACCTACACAAACACCTGTTACACATAATAGAAACATTAATAGCAGCACTGTCAAACTCACCAAGAAATTGTTAAAAAGACTGTATAAATAGTGCACCATTGCAAAATTGAAACAAATAATGTTTCTACCTGATAAAACAAGCAGACAAGCAGCAGTCCTGAGCATGTTGTTGTCCATGCTGCACACTGACTCGTGTAACGTTGTCTCGCAGTCCTCCTCAAAGACAAAACACTGAGATTCTCTGGTGCTCCTGCTCTTATATCAGCCCACATCCACAGAGCAGGACTCCACTCAGTGATCAAACACTGTTTACAATGCCACTGTGCAAACACACCAAACTGCCTGCGGATATAAAATGTTCTGTCAGGAGTTACCAAGACTCAGTTTTGTGGAAATGTCCTTTGATCAGACAAATACAGGTCAGATGTGTTTAAAGAAAGTAGAATTATGAAGAAACAACAGCCACCCATAAGCTCAGGTCTCACCAGTGAAACATTTCATTCACTTTAAGTTGATCTAGTTTGCCCTCCAATCAGTCTCACAATTGTCTAATGATCTAAACGCACAAGTAATAATAAAACAAATCAAAATGATCTCATGCACACATCACCATCACCATGTGAGGTCATGTAATTCTCATATTTCATGCTGCAACCTGTTGTGGAGTTCAAAGCATCCCTTTGTCAAGTATGAAACCATCTGCTAAAAGACCCAAACTCTGCATTTAAACACAATTCAGTGACATTTTCAAGATGGCCACACCAGAAGTGAAAATCAGGTGTGAAATAACATTTTCACCAACTTCAAACTTTTGCATTTTGCTAGATAATCAAAAGTTACCCAAATTAAAAGTGATAGGTGATGACTATAAACTAATGCAATGTAAGGCTCTAAAGGCTATATTGTATGCTTATGACTGTGTGGCAGATGTCTGTGTCATGGAGGTGGAGCCGTGCTTGTGCATCAGTTTTATGAGCTCTTCAGTGAGTGCTTTTGGGTCTCTTACAGGACGCTGTTTGAGGAGCAGCGGTGAGGCGTAGCATTCCTGGGGGAGGAGGATCAAACATGTCCGGGAGACACTTGACCTCCTTCAGACACTTTACAGCTTCAGTGTTTGTAGATGGACTGGATTGTAGATCGAACAAAAGGTAGAGTTGTTTTATCTAATGTCACTCTTTGCTGTTTTTACAAACTTCTATCTTGATATTCAAATCCAAAGAGCTCTTTGGATTGACCTTGACCTGGAAAATCTTTACAGATCCATCTAGAATTAATAAGTGATGCTCCATACACTGGGACCCACCCATCTAATCAGCTGAAACAACGAAGTATTCCACATGTCATGCCTCGATAATTCCTGACATGTCAATGTACAGAGCAGGACGTAGGTCGGGATGTGTCACCAACTGATACGACGTGGCCCCTCCATAATTACTTGCAAGTGGCGTTTGCAGTGTAAATATAATGTTAGTCAACCTCTTGACTTACATGCTTTGTTGCTTATTAAATGCTGACTGATTGATAAAAGAACATCTGCCACTAGAAAAGTGGTTCTCTGTGTTTTTGGACGGTGATCCCATTAAAGAGTTGTGTGTTTGTATCCCCAAGTTTTATGTGATGCTCAGTGTATTCTTATGGAGTCATTCTACATTTCTAAGTTTTTATGAGCTTTGAATGGATTCCTTGGATGTTTTCCAAGTCTGTAAAGTGTACTGTAATGTAAATCAAAGACAGTTTAACTGATAGGCACAGTTTACATTCAAAACCAAACCCCTTATTTCAATATAATAACTAAAACTCAATAGTGCCAGTGTTCTGTTGGAGGAAATGCACTCTTTAAGACTTCACCTAAAATGGATTGTTATGATAGAAACTGAGTTATTCAGTTGTGCTTTATGACTCGGCTTTCTGAATAAATTGTGCTTAGAATTGTATTTTAAAGAATAAGCAAAACACATATCTTTATATTTTAAATTATATTTCTTACAATGAATTCCTTTCAGGGAAACAAAGAGGAAGAGAGCATTGGTTCACTTTTTGTTTTACCATTTACCATCTGCAATGGTGAACAAAACAAACAACCCTTTCTAACACAACATTCTGGATTTTAGTAATCTTGGGTGAATAACAAAGTTCCAGAACAAGGAAATGAACGTTTTTAGGAGTGAATATGGGTTAAATCATGTGTTTGTTTGTGATAAAGCATTAAAAGCTGTTTTAGTGTAACTCGTTTAGTTATAACGAGTTTATATTTTACAGTAGAGAAAAAACACTGTTCTCCATGTCAGAAAACCCTCAATTTTTAAATTTAGTTACCTGACTGACATGAAGCAAATCAGTAAATGCACACATTATAACACAATCTTCAATGTCCATTTAGTGTCTAGAGCCTTTCAAAATATCCTGAAATGAAATTAGAAAACAGGAAGTATTTCATGTCATTTTCATTAGAATATTTTACATAATACTCATCTCGAGCTCAACCTTAAAGCCCCTTGGTGTGGGAATTACTCCCATCTAGCGGTGAGGTGGTGTACTGCACACAATGAAAATTATTCTTCAGCCCGCCCCTTCTCTCAGTGCTTGTTTCCTTCTACGGGTGCCGAGGGCGAACATTTGCAATGTGGAGAGATTTCATCAAGATGGCATACGCAAATACAACTTCTACCAGCATTCTAGTTCGCCAGATAAGTCGCACTCTCAGGTATAGGGTAAAAATGGAAAAGGCATTTTTACCTAGTTGTCCCCTCCCAGGGCCTGTAGCTTCAAGATGGCGAGGCAACATGGCAACCTGCTACGCCAACAGAATGTATCTATAAATGGCAAATATGTAGACTGTCAGAAAACTGCAGTTTTTTGTGGAGGTAATTACTCACAAATGAGGTAATACTTTTAAATGATAAAAAATAAAACTGCTGGCATTACCCAGGAGGAGACACCTCTCCAGATACTGCCACCCAATGTTTGACTGCAGCCTTTTAGTTCTCACCACAAGTGCAAAACATGCAACTGATTCATGCTAATGAAACTAATTCCCCTGTCTAAATCCCTATACAAATGTTACATATCACTGAGACTGATACGTGTTTTTTTAAAGTAACATTTAAAAAAAAAAATAATTCAGATCTGCTGTCCTGATGTGAACTTCCTCTGTCCTTATCCTGGTCTACCTGAACCTGTCGGTTAATGATAAACATACCGAAGAGTAATAGCCAGATGATAATAAAAATGATAAGATTTCACCTGACAATGAGTCAGAGTAGCTCTCAAAGCACCACCATGAATTCCTTTGAGTTGGACTGGACCAGCTTGATACACATGTGCACATCTGTTTAAGGGTCAGTTGCTGTCAGTAATACATAACAAAGTCCATTTATTGTTTCATAACAGATATCATGAAATATTTATTATAGACCTGCAGTCCAGTAATAATGAATCATTGTTCATAAACCCTCATTCATAAACCACCACCAAGTTCAAGGTGTTTGCAACCACTGCCCTAAATTAACAGTATTGCTGATTACCAAAATTTTCCAATCAAAATGACACTGTATATTTAATGCTAAAACATTAAAGTTACTTTTTCAACCAGCATTTTTTTTCTTGATTGGAAATGACACAGGTGTCTCCCAGAAAATAATAAGACAAGAGGCATTATTGTGGATTATTTACATTTGTCCAAAATTATTCCTATGCAAACTGTCACAGTCTATGGAAAAATCCAAAGTTCTATATCATTTCTAATAGTCCAAGCCATTCTAAAGCATCCTATTTACCCTGATTCATCGGGAACAAATGTTTTAATCAACTCAACAGTTGAAAAACAGCAGGTCTCTGCAGTTGGTTTGTGGACAGTCATGGTGAAGACAAAGGAGCTCACTGAGGACCTGAGGCTGAGCATCGTGGCTGCTCACAGGTCAGGGAATGGTTAAAAGTAACGTATATTCACGTTTTCAAGTTTAAATCACTAAAAAATACATGACATTCTGCGCTGAGGAAAATCTCAGAGGATGTGGTCGGAAGTCAGAAGTGCCACCTGTGTTGGCCAGAGTGAAATCAAAAATGTCTCTTTTGAAATTTGGCTTCAATGATATATTATAAACTAAGCTGTAAGTCACTGTTCTATTCAGTATGAGATTATCTGATGAACATATACAGTATTTCAAGCCTCTGCAGAGATTGTACACGATTAACAGAAATGAAGGATGAAAACACAGGAGTTTAACACTTCAACCAGAGAAGATTAAAGCAGATGACTGGTGAATATTTCTGCCTGTTTTATTTATTTATTTTTTTTAAAATTTATTTATGATTTATGATGGTAAATCTTTTCTGTTAAACTCAGAAACAGTGATACAGACAGAAGGGATCCAGATAAAGAGTTTACTGAATATACACATATATACACAGCATGTCTTAAAATAAAACATATGTTCCTTTACTTTATGTCCTTAATTACTGCTTTAATTATTTACAGCTTTTATAATACATGTGTACAGTACATTTTGAACTATTTCTCACAAAACCATTAGACATGATCGTAAAATCAAGGTTCCACAAAAGTTGCAATGCATCATCTACCATCAAACTCAGCACAACGATCTGTGATCTGAGAGGCAGGAAATGGCTGAGATGAATAAATAAACTAAAAAACAATAACACTGCTGCTTTTCTTGGAGACAGTTGATGTTTGAAATTGTGGACAGTGTCTTATGTGTGTTTGTGTTTCATCATTTTATTCATGCTGCAAGAAGAAAGGGAAAAAATAATTAGAAAGATACAAAAAAAAGTGAACTCAAAGAAAGGTGGATGTGATGTTCTCTCTTTCCAAATAATTTCATATCAGTCACATTCAACTCACCTTCATAAGAAGACATACCGTTCTGTGCTGTTTCTGAGAGTCTAAAAACGTCCACACGCTTCTCCTTCACACTTAATTTTTCTGAGGGTCAAAGCAGAAGTTTGTTAAACCTCACAATTACTAGGTACGTCACTTTTGCGATTGATAAATACTCAATACACTACTCACCTTTTTGATATGCTGGATATTTTTTGTTGCAACTGCAAAATTAAAATAATTTGTTGAAAAAAGGTCCAGTTCTACAGTATTACTGTGAAACGTGGTATTGATTTGACATTCTGTATAATATTGGAATATTATTATTGATGCACTACTTGTTTTATTGCATTTATTTATTTAAATCAATGTTTATTTTTTATTTGTTAAATCTTGACCTTGCAACTATCAGCTACAGCAGCACAGAGTAAGTATGGGATAGAAATATAGAGTAAAGTACAAGTAACTTAAACTTGTACTTCATAGTCCACTGCTGGTCACAATCTTTATCAAAACAAATGTGTTTTATGCTTACCTATACCTCCTTTTCTTAACATACACAATTATTCCACACACTGCTGCAATAAGAAGAAAACATCCGACTGTTATGATAGTAGCTCTCTCAGCAGCAACTGAGCAGTCACAGGAATCTGAGGAATCTGAAACAAAAACAAGAATATCCTCAATGCAATTTTGCAAAACATGCAGAAACATACAAGCCACATTAGTATCTGTATTTTTTTATGTCCGTTTTTGTTTTGTCACACACCTACAACATATAGTTCATGGCTCACTGTTTGACTCAGCCCTGTGACAGCATTCACAGCAGTGCAGGTGTACCTCCCACTGTCAAAGATTCTGATGGATGGTATCATGTACACAGCTTCATGCACACTGGTTGGCTTTCCATTATAAAGCCAGGTGAATGTTGGTGATGGTACAGATATAGTGGTGCAGTAAAGCACTGCAAAATCTCCAACACGCACTGATTCAGGTCCTTTGATCATCGTGCTATCAGGTCCATCTGTAACACAACAAAGTGTCAGATTGTTTGCAGATACTGTAGTTTGGCTGTATTTTTTTTTACAGAGGCTCCTCATGTGTACAACATACTTGTTTTAGGTTTTATATTTTTGACTTTTGGTCTTCAAAATCATACTTATCGTACAAAGCTCATTTAAAACATCTGTATGTAACTGTGAATCACAATTATGAGTAAGAAAGTGAAATGGGCAATTAAAAATCATAATTTAACTTAATCAAAAGTACATCAAAAGTAGAACAAAAGTAAATGTTTTGAAGGAAAGCTTGTTTGAGTGAGTTATACTGTATTTAGTATTATTAATCTGAATCAGCAAAGTAACTTGTAACAAAGGTATGTCGTTAAGTAGGCCCTAAAAAGTGCAAGACACACTCTGAAGTAGGAGATGGAGTAAAGCACAAGTATATTAGAACTGTTTTTCAGTACAGTAGGCCTACTTGATTTAATGTAATTAGTTACTTCAGTACACCTTCACACAGGCGTGCGACAGCTGTGACGTGAGGTAGGCAAAGAGCCCCCCAAAAGACCCGGATATTCACAGAACTTTCCTTTTAATTACTTTGTTGCTGTATTTAAACGAAACGTTTGCATAAGAGGGACTCCAATGCGCTTGATTAAGATTAAAATATAAATAATTCGGCGATAAATAGATTGGTTGCCCGAGGTTCACGTGACAGAGGGAGCTATGTGTTCCTGTTTGGATGAAAAGCTAGCTAGCCAGCTAAACTTTAGCACGCTAGCAGGTAGGTCATGGATCCGTTTGGTCCGTTAAAACGATTGAGCGCTACTTGACTGTGACGGAGAAAAACTGTGACAATATTATTAACGAACGACGTTCTGTTTAACTAAACCTGGTACAGTTAAGGAAAAATGGTGTCCAGACGTGAGGCACTTCTTTAATTAAAACCGCATCGGTATTTTTTTTCGGATTAGTCAGGCTGAACCTCTCGTGAATCAGCAGAAGTGTCACTGGTGAGTACACATTTCTTCATATTGACTAAGGACATTTTAGTATTATTGTTTGAACACTGTGTGTGTTTTTTAATTGGCATTGCAGTGGTTGAAGATACTCTTGCTAGTATACACGGTACTTCGAGGACGGTGTGCTGTACTTGAGTATTTTCTAACGTTACTGAAGATACTGAAGTTTCTACTCCACAACATTTGTCAGTTTAACAGTTTTAGATACTTTTCAGATTACAGTTTTTTGTGATTAATTGAAGGATGAAGTGCTCATTAATGAATTGAGATTTATTCATTTAAAACTCTGGAAATTATTCATATAATATTCTTCATTTAATGGCTGTATGACAGCTAAACACTGACAGGGAACACTTGACTCTTTTACTGCACTATGACAAGAATAACCATATTTTTAAGTACATATTATTGGTAGTACCTTTTTTTGTGGTTTTACTGTTGGACTTATTGTAGCAAAGTATTTTCATAGTGCAGAAGGTTACTAGTACTTTTTAATTTTTTAAGGATTATAAGGTTTTCTTTTTGAGTAGTGGTGTTGATAAGAAGCGACATATTTTTAATGGGTAATATTCTTGTTAGTGGTGATGTTTGTCTGATCAGAGTGGTTGTTCTGTTAATGGCAGATGCAAATCAAGGCGTAGTACTGTAGACTAATGTATCTGTGCATGGCTGCATGGTGATGTTGTTGTTCTGTCTGTAAAGTCCCAGTGAGGCGTAAATACAGTCTTCAGGTCACTGAAGCATGTGCTAATGAATTCCATTTTACGGCATTAAATAACTTATATTAAAAAAAAATTATGATTAAAATACTGTGATCAATTTTTATATGGAGTGCTGGTAAGAACTGTTTAGCAATAAGCACGGTGTCCAGTAATTTGGTCAGTGAAGATATTGTATAATTGATAATCAGTGGTGGAATGTAACCAAGTTTATTTACTCAATTACAATACTTAAGTACTATGTTCAAGTACTTACATTAGAATATGTCTCCATTACTTCTCAGAATCAAATATTATACTTTTTACTCCACAACTTTTACATCAACTGGTATTTGCTAACTAAAGTTACTTTGCAGATGTCACTAATTAATACACAATGTAGTCAACTAAATTAGCTTAACTCTTTGAGTGCCATTGACGTATATAGATGTCATTTAAAATCCATCACTTGAGTGCTATCGAAGTAAAAATACGTCAAGTCTTTTTTTTCGGCAGTGGGTCACCGATTGTGGTCTCCTGCAGCCTGTGAGTAATTTTGGGGCTTCTGGGAGATGTCGTTGGAGCATAAAGAGACAGTATATGCCACAGAGATCAAAGCAGGAAGTGTAGACATTTTCCATTAGAGAGCAAAATCAATAGATTCTGGACAAGAAACAGCGTTTTTGTGAAAGTGGCCTCTACCTCTGATAAAACAAGAACAGAACAAGGTGAAAACAAAAGTTGTTTTTTTTTTTTTCATGATGAAAAAGAGCGTCTCTTCTTTAATTTGAGCTGTTAAGCGTTTTCAGAGTCATGGTACAAAATATTCTGTGGGTATTGAAATATGACTTAAAATGGGGCACTTCCTGTTTTATAAAACAGCTGTCACTCAATGTGTTAAGCTGTAAGTGTAAAAGTATATGTTGAAATTAGCTGAAACTTGATGAAAGCCATGAACAATCCATCAATAATGTAATATATATATTAATATTAATATCTATTACTTTGAAAACTTACATTTTGCACAGGACTCTTACTATTGGTATTGTAGTTATGTTATTTAATTGATACTTTTGCAATTTTACTTGCGTAAAATTTTGAATATCTACTTTTACTTAGATATCTGAATACTTATTCCACTACTGTTCATTACCACCAGGGCTTTCCGGGCTTGTGATCGACATTTGGTTCTGAGCATTAGATCCTTTGTTGTAGTTTGGTCTGACAATCCTATTGTAACAACTTAACAGGATAGGTTTGTAACACAAGTTGCTTGGTCTTAAACTTACATTGGATGAAAAGATTGAGCGGCTGGCTGACTTCACATGTGGCACCATTTGACACTCTGCATCTGAATGGTCCATGGTCGTAGCGACTCACGTTAACTATAGTGAGATTAGCACCTCCGTCAGTGAGCTGAACTCTGTCACTGGCTGCAACCTCAGAGCTGATGTTCAGCCAGAGGAAAGACGGAGAGGATCCAGAGGAGGAGCAGGACAGACGGACGGAGCTGCGGAACTCCACCAAGTCTGTGCTGCTGGCAGTTACCACCACATTAGAGACTGGTGCTGTGGATAAAAAGTCAAAGCAGGTTAGCAGCAAGTCATCATGACTTACATGTTATGTTGTTGTTCCAACTTATTCTCACTTACCCTGTACAGTGATTGCTGTTGGCTTAGACGTTTGATATCTCATAGTGTTGTTGTTAAAGGCCTCACAGCTGTAGTTTCCACTCTGATTAACCTGAATGTTCATCAGTCTGAGCTTTGGTCCAGTATCATCCAGCAGGTCTCCATTCAGAAACCACTTAAACAAGGCAGGAGGTCTGGAGTCAGCCGAGCAGGACAGGCTGATGTTTGACCCTTCGGCAAAGTGTTCTTGTGATGGATACATTGTCAAATTAACATTGTTCGGGCCATCTGGGGGGAAAGATATAAAACAGTATAGTCACCAATAAAACAACAGTTGCTTGAGAAAATACTGCATATTAGATCCAGATTGGCTCAGTGTGAAGGAGGTCATTACTGTTAAGTATGTCATTGAAATGCCAAACTGCCTTATTTATCTGCATAAAGCTATCATTTACTCAGTAGAGGCCAAACACTGCAGCAATCAAAAGCAGCAAGGAGCACAATAAGTAGTTTAGACAAACCCACCCTTGACATGGCAGTTGTAATTATTATGAATCAAGCTGCAAATGGACAGGTCTGTGTAGAGTTTGCATGCAGATGCTGTATCATCAGGGAGCACTCACAGCTGATGTTGAGCCACACTGGATCACTGGTGCCATTACTGAAATTATTGAACACGTGACACCTGAACGGCCCCTGGTCGTAGCGGGTCACGTTAACTATAGTGAGAGTGGAGTTTCCATCAGTGAGCTGAACTCTGTCACTGGCTGTAACCTCAGAGCTGCTGTTCATCCAGAGGAAAGACGGAGAGGATCCAGAGGAGGAGCAGGACAGACGGACGGAGCTGCTGAACTCCACCAAGTCTGTGGTGTTTGTAGTTATTACAACAGTGGAGATTTGTGCTAGAAAAAAAAATTCAAGTCAGTTGTCAAGTTGTCCATCTAGTCTCAATCAGAGTGAAATCACCACTCTGGGTTTGTTTTCTATTTGGTCTGATTTAGTTTCACAGTACACATATTAAAGTGAACCAAATAATAATAATAATTATAATAATAATAATAAATCAAAATCAAGAGCTGCCTCTTCTATACAGGGAATTTGCTACTTGATATTTATATTGCTGATTTTTTTGCCACTTTGGCTTGGCTCTGATCGACAGTCCACACTCATCCTGTCTCCAGTTAATCTTGAATGACTTTTTAAACATCACTATATTGTGGACTTTATTTCAGCATATTCTAGATGATATCTTGGGTCGAGATATCAAGTTAATATCTGACTTGGAGAAGTCGAGTTCAGTTCCCGCCCGCTCATGTTAACTTGTCATTTGTGTCTGCTTTTTGGTTTGCTAGGAAATGGTCCCAGACCACCTCTCGCAAGCGGCCTTTGTATGGTTCTTTTGGTTGACAGCAGTGTATGATTACTGCATTCACAACTGCCCAAAAAAACCACACCAAAGTTCAATCAGGACAGGCTGAATGTCCTCTCGGGTAAGCACCCTAAGGAATTATTTCTGACCTATTTCAGCCCTCAGCAACAGGAAGCTGTTCTTACTTACATTTAAGTACAGATACAACTGATGGCTGAGATGTCTGATTTCTCATTGTTCTGTTGTTAAAGGCCTCACAGCTGTAGTTTCCACTCTGACTCATCTGGATGTTCATCAGTCTGAGCTCTGGTCCAGTATCATCCAGCAGCTCTTCATTCAGAAACCACTGAATCAAGGCTGGAGGTCGGGAGTCAGCTGAGCACATCAGACTGATGTCCGACCCTTCGTCATAGTATTCTTGTGATGGAGATATTGTCAGATTGATATTTTCTGGGCCGACTGTGTTAGGAAACATAAAAAGATATGGCAACTGGTAAAAATGGGGACGAAACTACAACAACAAAAAGCATTACAGATAAATAATGTTTGTAGCTTGAGGCCAAAGGTACATACAGTATACCATGCTTGACTCAGTGACAAATTTTAATGAAGATGTGTATGAAACCATCAGTTAGTACTCACATATGATGAGGAAGTTTACTGGATCACTAGTGCCGTTACTGAAATTGTTGAAAACATGACACCTGAACGGCCCCTGGTCATAGCGGGTCACGTTAACTATAGTGAGAGTGGAGTTTCCATCAGTGAGCTGAACTCTGTCGCTGGCTGTAACCTTAGAGCTACCATTCAACCAGAGGAAAGAGATGGAGGATCCAGAGGAGGAGCAGGACAGATGGACGGAGCTGCTGAACTCCATCAAGTCTGTGCTGCTGGCAGTTACCTGTACATTGGATACTGGTGCTGTGGGGCAGAATATGCTGATTATCAATTTGTACATGTTAATAAAAGACAACATCTCTAGCCCTAACGCGAACATTGTGTGAATAGGCCTGCAGTGTATATAGTATAACACACACATAGACAGCATATAAGAAGTGGACGTAGTCACCGTGAGGTCACTCACTGGTTTGTGGACTACATTTTTGAAGCCTAGAGTTTAGCATTTTGGCTGTCACCATCTTTTTGTTTTATTGCAACCAGAAGTGATACGAGAGGGTGGAGCATTTTTTTAACCAAAATGTTGCCATTCATTTTCATGAAATGTAAACACGTGTAAACACATGAAAGGGTAAAACGAAAATGCTTATTAATGGCGCTTTTCCACTACACCGCACAGCACGGTATGGTACGGCCTAGGTTTGGTGAATACCTCATTGTACCTCCTTGGCGTGGGCGGGGTCGTCATGAGGCAGCAAGAAACTGCCATGACGTCATTTACATGTGACACAGAAAACCGGGAAGAAGAAGAACAACAACAACACTACTATCACAAACAATGGAGGACACCAAAGCCGATCATGTATTTGTTGCTCGCTCTGTGGCTTTGGATGTTTGGACCTCCTCGACCGACCATGGCATTGTTTTCTGTGATGCCATTTTCTTGTGTAACAAAAGCGAAGCAGTACCAGGTACTAGTGGAAAAGCATCACAAGAGATGTAGAGCCGTGCCGTACTGTGCCACGTCTGTGGAATAGCACCATAAGTTGTGGTCGTGACCTGTCATCCACCCCTAAAGCATTGAACTTTGAGGTTACGTTAATCTGGACTTCCGCAAGGTCCGTACGCGCAAAGCTCAGATTTTATGACTGCGCGGAAAAAAATTCTGTCCACTTGGGGTGGCATGACAGAAAATAACTGAGAACCACTGCCATAAGGCAAACTCAACTCTCACTCCTCAGGGTCCTAAAGTGGAACTGGTAGCTGTCTGTTGATCATCATCATTAGCCCATTGTCTATGTCTACCATGATAGAGCCCAAATTATACAAAAATAACTTAATTGAGTGAAAATCATAAAATAATAATATGACCATGATTTAAGTCCAAATTACACAAAAACAACTTATTGCAGTATCGGAAAAATTATTGTTATGGAACTGGTATTGAAATTGGCATTGCATCAAAAAAAATTGAATGATACCCAGCCCTACTGCTGGCCACTTAAAAGAATGTAAGTTTAAGGCACTTTGTCTTTTGCTTCAAACCTGGAGGTTGCCCTCTGATTAAAAAAAACGCTATTAATTTCAACTTACCTAGTACAGTTACAGTTGAAGGCTGGGATGTTTGAGATCTCAGAGTTTTACTGTTAAAAGCCTCACAGCTGTAGTTTCCACTCTGATTCATCTGGATGTTCATCAGTCTGAGCTCTGGTCCAGTATCAGCCAGTATCTCTCCATTCAGAGACCACTTAAACAAGGCAGGAGGTCTCGTGTCAGCTGAGCAGGTCAGAATAATGTCTGATCCTTCATCATAATATTCTTGCAATGGAGACAGCGTCAAATGAATATTTTCTGGGCCATCTGCACACACAGGGGAAGTAAACACAAACACAGATAAAAAAATGTGAGTAACTTGAAAATGTATTATCAGCAGTAGCTCAGTGTGAAGGAGAATAGTCTGTTTTGTACCAGTGACACTGCTTCCTCATCACACTGCAGCGATCACTTACTTAGTGCCAGCATTTTGTTGTACAAAATTTGCAGTATTTCATGTCAATATGAACGTTTTAAGCTCTTGGATTTGAAGGAACATGCGATAGAGCATTTGAGTCGATAACTCACAGTTGATTAAGAGGTTTACTGGATCACTGGTGCCATTACTGACAGGATTAAACACATGACACCTGAACGGCCCCTGGTCGTAGCGGGTCACAGTAACTATAGTGAGAGTGGAGTTTCCATCAGTGAGCTGAACTCTGTCGCTGGCTGTAACTTCAGAGCTGCCGTTCAACCAGAGGAAAGAGATGGAGGATCCAGAGGAGGAGCAGGACAGACGGACGGAGCTGCTGAACTCCACCAAGTCTGTGCTGCTGGCAGTTACCTTAACGTTGGATATTGGTGCTGTGGGTTGATATGAGCAAAGAAGGCGTCATAAATTGGGACTTTTTTACCCTATTTCTATAGGTGGACAAAATAAACGTATTTATGTACAATAGCCCTGCCTATAAACACGGTTGCTCCCAGCATGTTGATCAAAGTCAGGTTTTATTGAACTGATAACAATATTGCATAAGACAAAAGGCTGCTGACTGTGGTGTAGGTCAAAGTCATAAAGATTTAGATACTCCAATAATTTGACATTAGTATTGAAGGTCAGTGGAAACATTTAGTATTTGAATTGTCAAACTAGTTTAACATAACAAATTGAAGTTGAGAATTTTTATTCTTTTGGCTGTCATTAACGTCAAAGTGATGGCATTTAATTGGTATGATATTTAAGACATCACTTTTTAGAATGGTTGCTGCCTCATAAAATTCAAGTAGATTTTCTTTAAGTTTTTAGTTCAACAGTTAAACAGAGTTGCAACAACATACCATGTATGACAAGTCTGCAGTTTCCTCGCCACTGCGATGCATCCAGTAACATGAAAAGACTGTATTCTCCATTGTCACTAAGAGTCAGATTCCTGATCTCCAGAGATCCAGTGGATCGAAAGAGAGTGATCCTGCCTGTGTACGCTGGTCCAGTTATGTCCTCAGTAGTCGAGGTTATTATGTTCGAATGAACACCATGGACATCGTGAAAACCCCAGGTTACTATATAGAATGGTGGTTCTTGTGGCTTCACTGTTGTAGTGAACATCACCGTCTCTCCAACAAGTGCAGTGAGGCTGTCTGGCAGCACACCATCTCCATGGCTTAAGCCTGGAGGAGACAATAGATGTTACTGAGACTTTGATACTGTGGATAAAGAATAAAGTTTTTCCTATTCCCTTTTATTTTTTTCAATAAGAATAAGAATAATTTAATACAGGTGCATTTAAAGTTTGGAAGCTGGACAGCTTTGATATAACACTTTAACTGTAATAATCAATCTCAGACAGTGCCAGCTTTTTAAATGTCACATAGATTACCTGAATAGTCATGGACTGACAGAAGAGTTGTATGTGGCAGTGTTTATTTCTCACCTGAGATGGCTCCCAGCATGATAAACAGTGTCACAGATGTTTCCATAGCTCCTGCAGTCTCCAGGTGTGCAGAAAGTGTTTCCACAGAGGAGGTGCTGTTGGCACAGTCTTTGTGTTTGAGGGGAGGAGCAGCAGAAGTCTTCACCTGTTACAGTCTTTTACGTCTTCTATGGTCAAGTGTGTAACATGAACTGTACTTTACATACCGATAGTTATATAATTACAGTCTTTGGGCATTAAAATATTTGGATATGTGTGTATGTTGACAGAGCTATATTGTTTTTGTCATTTTTTTCAGTCTAATATTGCACTAAGCTCTATAGACTGTTAGCATGTTAGTCATTATTTTATTATGTGAACATTTTGTTAACACACCTAACGTGCAATCATTGTTCTACTTTAATTGCTGCTTTTGCTCTCAAGAAACATTTTGCAATTGTTAAAGGTTAAATGTGTTTTTGTAATGTATTAAATCATAAAATGGCTATATGGCATAAGATATCAAGAAAACCATTAGCTTCTCCAATGGCAATGTAAGTTCTCCTTTGAAATTTCCACTGGCCATGGAGAAATCACAGGTTAAAGAAATTGGCAGCAAACTGAATTTGCTTACCCACTACAGCTGTTCAGTGTGTCCGCTTCATTTCCAGCTTTCTGGTGAATGTTAATGCACCATTTTATGATGGGAAAAGTTTTATATATGTTTAGGAGAACGCAAAGTTAGGCAGCAGGTTTAAAATGTAATATGAACTGGTGGCACACTGCATACATGACATTTTCTCATGCAGTCAAGATTTTACTGCCTCTGGTGTCGTGGCCTGGACAATATGTTACCCTGACGGGATGAATTTATGATATGGTGATGATAAAGTAATAAAACCACATGGAAACCATGATGTGCTGTTATCATGTCATGGGTATTATTGGACTTTCAAGTAGTTTATCAGTGACAGTGACACTTTGAATAATTCTACCTGCATATAATTATCCACCTCTCTAATACTAGGAGATTTCCTGAAAACCATACATTTGTCCATGTTTTGAAAACACATCTGTCCCATCGTAATGTGAGATGCGTTGAGGCGATGTGTGACGTTTCTAAATTTGTTTCAGCGGGTCTGTTAACCAGACTATACAATGAAATACAAATATACAATAATCTAAATCAGTCCAGGCCTCTGTGGTCAAAATGTAACTGACCCAAAAGTCTTGTTCTATGAAAGGATTAAGTGAAGAATACTCCTATTTAATTCATACTCTGTTGACTTAAACTGTGGTTCCAGATTTTCTTTTCATGTCCTGAACACTGGTTCTCCTTGAGTTGTTGGTGTACTTTTTTTTTTGTTGCTACAATTACATCCCAAGTCATGATGACAAGACTTTTTGTGTATTTTTTCATAGGTTGTGAAGTCCACTTAGGTGAAAGTAGGTTTTACTAATTGATGCTTGCTGGTTCATGGAGGAACATGGTGGTGCTCATTAACACAGTACAAAATGTAATATAGAGTTTTGATAAAGGTTTATTATAGTGACAATTTGATAAGACGTTATCAGGTTTTAGTCACAAGTAGAGCACATTAAACATTTTATTACAGTTTGAAGGCTGAATGACTCAAGAACATAAGGTCTGTTTCTACAACACTGAAATGTCAAATACTGTCAAGATTGATTAATTAAACCTGTTGGCAGCCATGTGACCATAGCTGTTAAGTTGTTACAGTAATTAGTGATATTTAAGTTGGCTCAATATACAATTAAAATAACAGATGGATTTTTGTCATTAAACACAACAATGAATGTCACAGGAGTTATGATTTTAACATTTTAATATTCCTGAATAGAGAAAAGCAAATGTTAAGCACCGTTCTCCATTATCATTCATAGCTTTATTTTCTGTGAACATGCCATTCAGCATTAATGCTTAGCATATAGAAAATGTCAAAAGTATTGGCAAATTTAGATCAGAATGAGCAAGCTTGTTTTTCCAACAGACAAAATGCAGTCTTTAGACTGATATGAGTGTCACCATGGTCAGGACTGTGCAAAACAGCATGGACATAGAAGCACTGATGGGAGTAGAGGAGTCTGGATCAGAAGAAAAAACAAACATTACTCTGTCTTTTCTGTTTTCCTTCACAACAGTATTAACAGGTTACAGTAGAGTTGTGAATGAGAGCTTAAATACCACTCAGTGTGTGGAATGCAGAGGCCTCCAGGCCGGTGGTTGGGTTATGGGCGGTGCAGGTGTACCTCCCCAGGTGCCAATACTCCATCTCACGGATGTAGTGTACAGAACCGTACATCATCATGTGTTTGAAAGTCCAGTAGAAAGTTGCCTTTGGTAGGGAGTTGGCAGAGCAGCTCAGAAAGACACTGTCTTCAAGTTCTGCTCCTATTGGCATCTGAACGATGACTGGTTTGTCAGGTCCATCTGAACAGATGAGAAAGATCACAATTATAAGACTGTAGAGAAAAATACTAAGAGCTTGCACAGTTAAAAGTGAATACTTGGAATTTAAAGTACTTACAATAGACTTTGAGTTGGCATTTGGCCGTGTCAAAACTGAAATCGTTGCTGACGTTGCAGAGAAACTCTCCAGTGTCTGTCCTGTTCACAGGGCTGATAGACAGCACTCTGTTGCCATCATGAAAGCTGAATCTGTCTCCAGAAACCAGAGGGGTGCCGTCCTTCATCCACACTATGTTAGCCGTGGGGCTGTCAGTATTACAGGTTAGGTTCAGGAAGGTTTTACCTTCTATTAAGTTTGCTGTGGGGCAGGTCATAGTGGGTTTTGACACTTTGGCTGTGGACAAAAAGAAAAAAAGATAAGAGGAGGCATTCATAAAATGCTGAAATAGTTGCTGGAATTACACACAAGTGTCACAAGTACACAAGTGTATTTATTAAGTCTTACTTACTCAGCACCACCAGCTTGGCATTTCCTTGAATCTGCCCTGCTCCGTGTGGGATGATGATTAACTCGTATTCTCCGCTGTCTTTTTTAGTCAGGTTTCTAAGCACCAGAGATCCAGTAGATTTATCCAGGGTGATCCTCTTCTCATAGCCTTGTCCCACTACATCTACAGTGCTTGACGTTATTACATTGGTGGTACCGTTGAAGCTCCAAGTCAGTGCCATAAACGGGTCAGCTGCCGGTTTTACAGATGTTGTGAAGGTCACACTCTCGCCTGTCAGTCCATGAAGTAAGTCAACAGGGAGTATGCCGGCTCCATAGCAAAGACCTGCTGAAATGTGAACATTGAGCAGTGAGCCAGCATGTAGCTGTGTTTATGATGATCTGAAAATCATTCTTGATACATTTCTTACCTGAGGAGAGAAACACGAGTATGGTTGACCTGAGAAATGTATAGTTCATGCTGTATTTTCCCATTTGGTCTTCTTCTAATGTTATCTGACCGTCTGCCGTCTGAGTTAGTGCAACAATGGAGTAAATGTCCCTGAGATTATCTGCAATAAATGAAACATGTCATGGAGACCTCCACAGGCCTGGCATATTAATTATTACCTCAGTTAACAAGCTAATAAAACTGCGTGTTATTCACCTTTACCTCTTAGTTTGTAGTTCCTACTAACTTGACCATGTCAGGTTTTTCACTGAAGAATTTTCAGCTGTTAGGAGCTCTGTGACATCAGCATCCTAACATGCAGCTACAAAGTCAGCACAATGATGCTTTTAACAGTAATACAGTAAGTTTTATGTATTCACTACTTTTCAAAGGGAAAGTTATTGTTTGAACCAGGATAGAAAGACTTCACAGCAGCAGTGAGGAAAAAAATCAGGCAGTCACAAAAACAATGATAAGACACAAATAAAAACAATAATAAAGCTCATAAGATGTGTTTCAAATGAGGGTCCTGACATTAATAGCACATAATGTTCATCATGTTAATTAGCATCTGATGATGAAATATTTTATTAATTTAATGATGACACGATCATATTCCATTATATTTGTGAATGTCGGTTAGTGACATAATGTTGTTGGCCCATTTTTCTACTCCTGTTCCATGTTTCAATAGCTGATTGAAACCACACTATTTACTGCTTGTTATAAAGAAATGAAATTATTATTGAGACATAGATACTTTTTTTAATCCCAAGTGAAATTTAAGTAACCAGTAGCATGTGCATTTTATTTTTTTTTTTTACTATTTTTATTTATTTATGCCGATGCTATTTCTGGAAGGTGAGATGTGTGTCATTTATAATGGTTATTATGGTGCTGCAGAGTTGCATCCTGACCTCCAAATCATATTCTACAAACTTCACAAAGCATCATATTTGGTTCAAATCCCTGCAAAAATACAACCATAATCCTTTTAATATTTTTCAGTGATAAAAATAATTCAATTATCATTCCCTCTGATGTCGCAAATCGTACCGTAGTTTGTATTTTTTTCCCCCAATATCATTCATTCCAATACCAAAATATGGTCCCACTGCAACAGATCCTGCCTTCATATGAATGTTGATTAGATTGTTTGTCCACCACAGGGGGGCAGAATACAGCAGCTTATTACATTTCTATTCACATTTTGATAAAGAGGACTATCAAATCTGAGGTTTAGCTTCACTTGTCTACAGAGTTTATTACTTAAAACATAATAAGCTCCAGAGGCGCAATTTAATTCAACCGTGAACTGTATTTGTTGCTTGTTTTAAGTAAATAAAGATAACAAACACTAAAAGGTGAAAAAAATGTGTGTACTTACAAAACAGACATCAGCATGATGGACTGCAGATATTGCAGTGATATTATACATCAATGGAAATATATTTATTAACAAATTATTACACATTTCCATTGTTTACAATGTTGTGGTTGAACACAAAAGGAGAACGGGAGAATAAAAGCCAGCGTAGATGATGGATGGATGGATAGGGTGATTGATAGATAGATAGATGCAGTAAAGTTCATTGCTGCAGTTATTAAACACCAGAATTAAATTTAATCATGTTTACCAGTGTTAGCACAACAAGAATGATGTCAGGTATCGCTGTATTCAAATAATAAAAATATCATATTAACAATTCATTAAAGGTAAAATGACCCAACGTGGAAATTATCACTCAACTGTGCCGCCCTGTGGAGCTTTTTATTCTATTTAAGCCCTTTGACTCCAAACATTCAGTGCTACAAA
The DNA here is from genome assembly GCA_029721515.1 of Synanceia verrucosa. Classification (NCBI taxonomy): domain Eukaryota; kingdom Metazoa; phylum Chordata; class Actinopteri; order Perciformes; family Synanceiidae; genus Synanceia; species Synanceia verrucosa. The sequence continues at coordinate 13,607,000 of CM056557.1, read as the reverse complement.
TCTCTTGATAAACCCATCTGCTTAATATTTGACTTTTAACCTTTTAGCAGAAATGTGACTGTTGCTCTGTACTCTGTACTGGATGAGCAAATTAAAAAAAGCCTTAAAAAAACACAGTGAGGTAGTGATGTGTCGCAGCTGCTGTCACCTTGTTGTGAAGCGCTTCTTTCTCAGATGCCTGCTGGACAAGAAGTGAACAGAGTTTTGGCTTCATTGTTTGCCTATAAGAGTTTCTTCAGTGTTTCTGTAAAGAGTTTCTTTACTGAATCAGAATAAGTAGTTAAAAACTCACCTTTGAAGTTTAGTTTGTAGCTTTTAGTTTAGAAGTTCTCATATATCGTTGCTGAGGTGATCTCATACACAGATTCTTGTTGCTCTGACAAAAAATGTTGTCACATCTGATTATTCATGTGTACAATTTGTATAATTGTGATATGTTTATTATGCTATTATTCTGTTTTTGGTGGTTATACTGTTTATACAGTATAACAGTAAGAAGGAGAAGTATAGGAGGAATTAAATCAGATAAATACCAACCTGTATTAGCAGAAGTGGACAGAGCTTTGTTGTTGATTCTAAATATCAAAAATAAAGCTTTGTTAAAATGTAGCCACATATCCAGATGCAACTATTGTGTTTAATATCTGTGTTGTATTTTACAAAATTTTATTTCGTAATATTTATTGATTATTTATTTTTAAATTTAATTTATTACATCTATTAATGTGATTAAGAGATTAATGTAATTGACCTTCAGTGAGTGATATGTCAACATTTTCATTGATGTCGTACAATGAATTCTTGTTGTTTCTGACGACAGTATATCTAAATATACAGCACATCTTTGAATTGAAATTCTGTCAGCTATTAATGTATGATAGGAGGATGTCTGGCTTGTAAATACTATGAAAGGTATTTTTCACTTACTTTTTTTTGTTAATATAATATCCTCCTCCAGCTGCTGCAGGAACAGCTAAACTTATGATAACTATTCCAGTAATGGCGCCAGCTGAAACACCTCCAGACCTGCCGTCTGAATGAAAAAGAAAAAGTGGACTTTTAGAGTTCAGGCCACTGTTGTCTCTTGAACTTCTGCTACACTGCCTACCGTGGTAAACAGCTTTATCACCCCGGTAATAAAAAAAAAAATCCATACTGTCACAGCCCTAGCAGGATCTGTGAGAAACCTATGGGGCAAGGCACTGCAGAATGAGAGAATCAACAAAATCTGTAACTAACATCATCTTGGTACCTGTTACAGTCAATGCATGATCCTTTGATGATCTTCTCCCAGTTATATGGTTCATAGCTTGGCAGGTGTAGGTGCTACTGTCAGATAGTTCAGTGTTGTTTTTAGTGAAAACAGCAGAATTGTGGATCTTTGTCCCGTTCAGTATCCAGATGTAAGTAGCAGCTGGTGTGGACTCAGCAGAGCACTTTAATGTTAACATCTCATTCAAGTGTATCTTATTTGGACCACTGATTTCAACATTTTCTGGTCCATCTGAAAAAACAGATATCTATAAATTTATAAAGTTTACAATTATTATTTTGAACATTAAATACACAGTTTGTTACCTACAGTAAACAACCATGGTGTATTTCGCTTCATCGCTGCTGAGGGGGTTGCTGACTTTACAGGAATATTCTCCAGTGTCTCTTTTATTCAGGCTGCTAAAAGACAGCACTCTGCTGTTGTCGTGAAGGGTCATGTTTGCATCCAGGATCAGATCTGAGCCGTCCTTCATCCACTGTCTGGTAAGCACAGAGCCAGCAGCATCACACGTTAAGTTGACAAAGTTCCCCTCAATTGGCAGCTTTGTTGACGATATGACAGAAGCACCTGATGCTCTCTCTGTTGGGCATAAGTTTGTGAAGTATGAAAAAAAGTATAAATAAGTATAAAGGATCTTGTAAGGGGCAAACAATATATATACCATATTTTGGACTGTCCATGCTCAAATTTATTAAGATTTTCAGCCTTATAAGAGGAACAATCGCAATAATATGAAGTTCTTTGCTAGATGGTCAGTAGGTGAACTGACACACTAACAGAAGAAAACTCTTAAATTTTTTACTCACAACAAGATTCTTTTACAACTGGTGCAGGACTTGCTTTCTATTTGATCAAATGTCACTGTTTCAAACACTGATGCAAACTGTTTAAGTTGATACAGCAAACATGCAGAAATATTTGGATTCATGTTTCTGTCCAGCTGATGAATATAAGTCCAATATCCACTCTCCTTTTACTTACTTCTACTAAACCTATTCATTTCAACTTACCCAGCACAGTTACAGCTGAAGGCGGTGATGTTTGAGATCTCAGAGTTTTACTGTTAAAGGCCTCACAGCTGTAGTTTCCACTCTGATTCATCTGGATGTTCATCAGTGTGAGCTCTGGTCCAGTATCAGCCAGTATCTCTCCATTCAGAAACCACTTAAACAAGGCAGGAGGGCTGGAGTCAGCCGAGCAAGACATGGTGAAGTTTGACCCGTTCTCAAAGTAATCTTGTGACGACAACGTTAACAAATTGATATTTTCCGGGCCATCTAGGACGAAACAACATCATAAAGGTAGTAAAAATAACTGCATTATCCTCTGAGTCACCTTAAATAAACACCTGTGAAATCAATAAAAAACCTCTATACTAAAGAAAGAACTGTATGGTTGGGCTTCAAACTGTGTTTCAGTGAAAATGACACCACTCTGCCTTGTTCGTTGAACCCAACCTACCCTGCCCACGGTTGCCATGGTTTTACACTGTAGTTAATAAAATGCCCAGATCGTTTCATACCACTACTAAGGACTGGTCGTTACAAAGCCTTGGTATTTGACGCCTTGGTGCAATGAAATTTGAGAGAACAAGCGTGTAGCAAACATTGTCTAAATGAAGCTGTCTGTACAGTGATTTGTTCTTTCATGCTGTAGTTTACAGTCATTGACTACAGTAGGCTGGAAATGGTTTTCTAATACTTGTACAACATAGGGGAACACAGTGGTGTGCCTCTGCCAATTAGGCAAGTCGCTGTGAGAAATTGCCACAATTAGCACATGAATCCTTGGTTACAACCAAAAATGTGTACTGAGAAGTCAGAGTAACTTTGACCATTGACCACCAAATTCACAACTTTACCCTTGAGTCAAGTTGATTGAGTCAAATTTAAAGACATCTGAAGATATCACTTTCACAGAAACATGTTTTCAGACAGAACTAAGCATGCAGGTTGAGAACTCACAGCTGATGTTGAAGTTTACTAGATCACTAAAGCCATCACTGACAGGATTAAACGCTTGACACGTGAACGGTCTCTGGTCGTAGCGGGTTACATTGACTATAGTGAGATTAGCGCCTCCGTCAGTGAGTTGAACTCTGTCGCTGGCTGTAACCTCAGAGCTGCCGTTCATCCAGAGGAAAGAGATGGAGGATCCAGAGGAGGAGCAGGACAGACGGACGGAGCTGCTGAACTCCACCAACTCTGTGCTGCTGGTTGTCGCCATTATACTGGAAACTGGCACTGTGTGTGAAAAACAACGTCATTTACATATTTCATACCTCATAACAAAACATACTGCAGAAAGAAACACTGCAGTTTCTGAGAAAAAAAACACCATTCCCCATCTCACTTATTGAATGAACAGAACAGACTTTGCGGTGCCTATACTAAATAGCTGTATTTTTGCTGATTTTTTCTATAGAATGCATTTTCAAGAGAATATGACCTTAAATTAAATCAATGTCCCTCTGATAGTGTCAACAAATGATAAATATATACAGACTATAACAGTGCATCTAATTAACTGATTAAGATGTGTTTATTGTTAGACTTGAGCCTTTAAATTTAATCAACCATCAGAATCCAACATTGGAAACAGTAGTTTAACCCAAAAAATCATATTATATAATAACATTCTGGCCTCGGTATTGCTCTTATTTGAAACCACATCTGAACTGAAACTATTTCTTGCTTGATTGCTATGAACAGTCTCCACTCAGTGGCTGAGAATTAATGTCATGTTTATCATGACATAATGAGTTTCATGGCTGTACATTTTAAGTTTACAGTAGCTCCTGCGTCTAAAAGAAAATCTGAAAAATGTACCTACAATACAGGTGTACCTAAAAACTGCAAACTTGATCTCACCAATTTGTTGTTTCTTACTTATTGTTGATAACGGCATGGAGTCATATCACTAAAAATAAAACAATGGTCTTTCTCGTCGGCATCAGTGGCTTTCAAATTTTTAAATTATAGTGAGAAACCCAAAATGTACTTATTTGAACAGTTATGTAAGCCCTGAAAGAGATGCAACATGTGAAACATTTACTCACCATATACGTCCAGTATTGTTTTCCCATTTATTGTTGCTTCTCCAGATGGAATAATGGTAACACTGTATTCTCCACTGTCATTAAGAGTCAGATTCCTGAGCTCCAGAGATCCAGTAGAAATGAAGATGGAGATCCTGTCTTCATACTCTGGTTCAGGTATGATTGCACCACTGAAAGTGAATATATTTTTAGCTCCAAATCTCCAGTTCATAGATAAAAACGGTTTGTCTGGTGGAGTCAGTGTTGTGTTGAACGTCACACTGCCTCCCACAGCTCCATTCAGTGGACCGTCAGGCAACACACCAGATCCTTTGGTTAAACCTGGAGACAGTTACAGGTCAGAGAAGTGCTGTAATGAGGACATTACAAAATGGACCACTATGTGATTTACTGTGTGTGTCTGTTGGCTGCAAACAGAAACAAAACATCTGAACAAAGTAAAAGTTATCACATTTCTAACCAGCTCAAGTGTCTGACATGTTTGCTGGTTGTCAGAAAAGCCACAGATACATTTAGTGTCCTCTTCAACTTCTTCCTGAGAAATTGTTTCTTCCCACTGATCGAAAATTCACAACTCATTCTGAGTAGAGAGAGAAACTCACTTGGAGTTACTTCCATTTCTGTGGTGCTATCTTCACAGTGGCTACAGTGGCTCATCTGTCGGATCGGACCACCTGAACCAGCTTTCACTTTCCGCGTACATCCATCTATCTAAATACACTGATGAGGCATAACATTATGACCACCTGCCTGATATTGTGATTGTCCCCCTTCTTCTGACAAAACAGCCCCATACACAAACTGCTCTGCTCTGTGGTATGTGACTCCTTTCTATCTTCAGCAGCATTAACTTCTCTGGTCTGTTGGATCAGACCACCAGAACCAGCCTTCACTCCTCACCTGCATCAATGATCTTTGTCCTCTGACCCTCTTTCTGGTTCAACACTGGTCCTTCCTTGGACCACTTTAGATAGATCCTGACCACTACGGTCAGATGCTCTGACCCAGTCCTATAGACATCACTGTTTGGTTCTTACTGTCAAACTCACTCAAATCATTATGCTGAAACATTCCTGTTACTAACACATCAACTTTGGGAACAAAATGTTCTTTTATTGCCTCATAGATCCCAGGTGCCATGATGAAGAGATAATTAGTGTTATTCACTTCACCTGTCAGTGGTCATAATATTTTACCTGATCAGTGTATGTTCTATTCTGTTGTGAATGGCCATCAGTGCATTATGTTTTAGATATTTTTGTCAAGTGGCTCTTTTTCCTGACAGGGATGTGTCCATCCACAGAATACGCAGCCTCCAAAAGCTCTGTGATACTGTTAAACATCAATAGCCAATGGTTACATTTTGATAAATAAGTAAATAATCACTGTCATGTGTTAAGAGCTCACCTAAGATGACTCCCACAATGATGATGTGGATCACAGCTCTTTCCATTTCTTCTGGAGTATCATTAAAAGAAAAGAGGGACCATAGCCATTCACTTTGCCTTTGCTAATGTTAGGACAGTGTGTGCTGATTTCAAGATATAGTAAGGTAGTACAAGGAAGTACAGTGCAGTGGGGGTTTTTTTTCTCTGAAAGGTTCACTTGTCTGCATTGTTGCACATTAACCACAAGCAACTTCTAAAACGATTAAAAATCAATAAATAGTTATTGTAAATGAGTTCCCTTTATGTCCAACAAGTGCTTAAAGCCCCCTTCATTTCTTTACTTGTGTACTTATATATTCACTTACTCGCTTCTTTAGCACAGCATCATGACTTGTTGATATGATGCATGAACTGTGGGGGACTTTTCCACTAAATCATTTGTCTTTATCTTTTACTTGTTGCCTATGAGAGTTAATACCTCAGGAGTGTTTACATCCCTTCATTAGCCATCAGTGTGTCATTAAAACACATATACACCACTAGAGGGTGACGTCTTGCAACTTTAAGGCCTGACTGCAGTTAAAGTGAGTTTGACTCATTTTGCAGACGCTTTATAGCTCAACACGTCGTTCGTCCGGTTCACACTTTTTAAGACAGTCAAAGTTTGATGGGTGGCATTTCCTCAGCTGTTTATGTCCCACAATGGATACATTAACTTTACTCTGTATCACCTCTGCAGCTTTCACAGGTAAGAATCTTGAAATTTAATTTAATTGTTGACAAGTTGTTGGAAAGGAGTTTAGCTAATTATCTTGCGGTTACTTTCATAAATAAAAGTGTAGCTTTATTAGAAATCATATGAGTCAAAGCTTTAGTTCACTTAAGTTGTATATTTGCCAGAAATTTATACATAGTTATTAGACCTGCATGTGTAGTTTCTAAAATCTATTTATTTACTTGCTTACCTGTTACCGACTTATTTTGACATGTTTTTCTTCTATTCTGGTAGATTATTTTGGTTAGGGCATTGCAACATTGTAATGTTGTGCTTTGCACCTGTTGGTGGGGAGCATAAAGGATTACCTTATCTCTTGTAAAGTCATCTATGTCAAATCGTTATGATTGATAACAACCTTAACATCATTTTTTTTTAATTGATATGTATATCCACACTAAGGTATTACAGAAAATATTATTTGGGGTTTTTTTTGTATTGTGATCAAAGATATTTCCCAGTGACACAATATTTTTAATGTATTCAGGTTATTAAAGTCTTTATTCGACCTGTAACTGTCTCCAGGTTTGACCAAAGGATCTGGTGTGTTGCCTGACGGTCCACTGAATGGAGCTGTGGGAGGCAGTGTGACATTCAACACAACACTGACTCCACCAGACAAACCGTTACTATCTATGAACTGGAGATTTGGAACCAAAAATATATTCACTTTCAGTGGTGCAATCATACCTGAACCAGAGTATGAAGACAGGATCTCCATCTTCATTTCTACTGGATCTCTGGAGCTCAGGAATCTGACGCTTAATGACAGTGGAGAATACAGTGTTAACATTATTCCATCTGGAGAAGCAGCAATGAATGGGGAAACAATACTGGACGTATATGGTGAGTAAATGTTTCACATGTTGTATCAAAAAAAATGTTTTATTTTTAGTGATATGACTCCATGCAGTTGTCAACAATAGGTCAGAAACAACGACATATCAGTGAGATATGTCGTTGTGTCGAGAAGTTATGTCGAGAAGTTTGCAGTTTTTAGGTACACCTGTATTGTAGGTACATTTTTCAGATTTTCTTTTAGACGCAGGAGCTACTGTAAACTTAAAATGTACAGCCATGAAACTCATTATGTCATGATAAACATGACATTAATTCTCAGCCACTGAGTGGAGACTGTTCATAGCAATCAAGCAAGAAGTAGTTTCAGTTCAGATGTGGTTTCAAATAAGAGCAATACTGAGGCCAGAATCCAGATTATGTTATTATATAATATGATTTTTTTGGGTTAAACTACTGTTTCCAATGTTGGATTCTGATGGTTGATTAAATTTAAAGGCTCAAGTCTAACAATAAACACATCTTAATCAGTTAATTAGATGCACTTTTATAGTCTGTATATATTTATCATTTGTTGACACTATCAGAGGGACATTGATTTAAGTTAAGGTCTTATTCTCTTGAAAATGCATTCTATAGAAAAAAATCAGCAAAAATACAGCTATTTAGTATAGGCACCGCAAAGTCTGCTCTGTTCATTCAGTAAGTGAGATGGGGAATGGTGTTTTTTTTTCTCAGAAACTGCAGTGTTTCGTTCTGCAGTATGTTTTGTTATGAGGTATGAAATATATAAATGATGTTGTTTTTCACACACAGTGCCAGTTTCCAGTATAATGGCGACAACCAGCAGCACAGAGTTGGTGGAGTTCAGCAGCTCCGTCCGTCTGTCCTGCTCCTCCTCTGGATCCTCCATCTCTTTCCTCTGGATGAACGGCAGCTCTGAGGTTACAGCCAGCGACAGATTTCAACTCACTGACGGAGGCGCTAATCTCACTATAGTCAATGTAACCCGCTACGACCAGAGACCGTTCACGTGTCAAGCGTTTAATCCTGTCAGTGATGGCTTTAGTGATCCAGTAAACTTCAACATCAGCTGTGAGTTCTCAACCTGCATGCTTAGTTCTTTGTCTGAAAACATGTTTCTGTGAAAGTGATATCTTCAGATGTCTTTAAATTTGACTCAATCAACTTGACTCAAGGGTAAAGTTGTGAATTTGGTGGTCAATGGTCAAAGTTACTCTGACTTCTCAGTACACATTTTTGGTTGTAACCAAGGATTCATGTGCTAATTATGGCAATTTCTCACAGCGACTTGCCTAATTGGCAGAGGCACACCACTGTGTTCCCCTATGTTGTACAAGTATTAGAAAACCATTTCCAGCTTACTGTAGTCAATGACTGTAAACTACAGCATGAAAGAACAAATCACTGTACAGACAGCTTCATTTAGACAATGTTTGCTACACGCTTGTTCTCTCAAATTTCATTGCACCAAGGCGTCAAATACCAAGGCTTTGTAACGACCAGTCCTTAGTAGTGGTATGAAACGATCTGGGCATTTTATTAACTACAGTGTAAAACCATGGCAACTGATGGCAGGGTAGGTTGGGTTCAACAAACACAAGGCAGAGTGGTGTCATTTTCACTGAAACACAGTTTGAAGCCCAACCATATAGTTCTTTCTTTAGTATAGAGATTTTTTTATTGATTTCACAGGTGTTTATTTAAGGTGACTCAGAGGATAATGCAGTTATTTTTACTACCTTTATGATGTTGTTTCGTCCTAGATGGCCCGGAAAATATCAATTTGTTAACGTTGTCGTCGCAAGATTACTTTGAGAACGGGTCAAACATCACCATGTCCTGCTCGGCTGACTCCAGCCCTCCTGCCTTGTTTAAGTGGTTTCTGAATGGAGAGATACTGGCTGATACTGGACCAGAGCTCACACTGAGGAACATCCAGATGAATCAGAGTGGAAACTACAGCTGTGAGGCCTTTAACAGTAAAACTCTGAGATCTCAAACATCACCGCCTTCAGCTGTAACTGTGCTGGGTAAGTTGAAATTAATAGGTTTTGTAGAAGTAAGTAAAAGGAGAGTGGATATTGGACTTATATTCATCAGCTGGACAGAAACATGAATTCAAACATTTCTCTGTATTTTCTGCATGTTTGCTGTATCAACTTAAACAGTTTGCATCAGTGTTTGAAACAGTGACATTTGATCAAATAGAAACTAAGTCCTGCATCAGTTGTAAAAGAATCTTGTTGTGAGTAAAAAATGAAAGAGTTTTCTTCTGTTAGTGTGTCAGTTCACCTACTGACCATCGATCAAAGAACTTAATATTATTGCCAAAATGTGGTATATTATATACATACTGTACTTTTTTCATAGTTCACTATCTTTTGCCCAACAGAGAGAACATCAGGTGCTTCTGTCATATCGTCAACAAAGCTGCCAATTGAGGGGAACTTTGTCAACTTAACGTGTGATGCTGCTGGCTCTGTGCTTACCAGACAGTGGATGAAGGACGGCTCAGATCTGATCCTGGATGCAAACATGACCCTTCACGACAACAGCAGAGTGCTGTCTTTTAGCAGCCTGAATAAAAGAGACACTGGAGAATATTCCTGTAAAGTCAGCAACCCCCTCAGCAGCGATGAAGCGAAATACACCATGGTTGTTTACTGTAGGTAACAAACTGTGTATTTAATGTTCAAAATAATAATTGTAAACTTTATAAATTTATAGATATCTGTTTTTTCAGATGGACCAGAAAATGTTGAAATCAGTGGTCCAAATAAGATACACTTGAATGAGATGTTAACATTAAAGTGCTCTGCTGAGTCCACACCAGCTGCTACTTACATCTGGATACTGAACGGGACAAAGATCCACAATTCTGCTGTTTTCACTAAAAACAACACTGAACTATCTGACAGTAGCACCTACACCTGCCAAGCTATGAACCATATAACTGGGAGAAGATCATCAAAGGATCATGCATTGACTGTAACAGGTACCAAGATGTTAGTTACAGATTTTTCACATAAGCAGTTGCAGATTTTCTTTTTAGGCAAAGCATCAGGGGTTGGACAATGAAACTGAAACTCCTAGCTTTAGACAACAATAATTCATTAGTATGGTGTAGGGCCTCCTTTTGCAGCCAATACAGCATCAGTTTGTCTTGGGAATGACAAGTCCTGCACAGTGGCCAGAGGGATTTTGAGACATTCTTCTTGCAGAATGGTGGCTAGGTCACTACGTGATGCTGGTGGAAGAAAACTTTTCCTGACTCGCTCCTCCAAAACACCTCAAAGTGGCTCAATAATATTTAGATCTGGTGACTGTGCAGGCCATGGGAGATGTTCAACTTCTCTTTCATGTTCATCAAACCACTCTGTCACCAGTCTTGCTGTGTGTATTGGTGCATTATCATCCTGAAACACGGCACCGCCTTCAGGATACAATGTTTGAACCATTGGGTGCACATGGTCCTCCAGAATGGTTCGGTAGTCTTTAGCAGTGATGTGTCCATCTAGCACAAGTATTGGGGCTAGGGAATGCTATGATTTTGCAGCCCAAACCATCACCGATACACCCCCATGCTTCATTCTGGGCATGCAACAGTCTCAGTGGTACACTTCTTTGGGGCTTCTCCATACCCTAACTCTCCCAGATGTGGGAAAGACAGTAAAGGTGGACTCATCAGAGAACAATACATGTTTCACATTGTCCACAGCCCAAGATTTTCGCTGCTGGCACCATTGAAACCAATGTTTGGCATTGGCATGAGTGACCAAAGGTTTGGCCATAGCAGCCCAGCCATGGATATTGACTCTGTGGAGCTCCCGACGGACAGTTTTGGTGGAAACTGGAGAGTTGAGGTGCACATTTAATTCTGCAGTGAGTTCGGCAGCTGTGGTTTTATGTTTTTTGGATACAATCCAGGTTAGCACCCAGACATCTCTGTCAGACAGCTTCCTCTTGCGTCCACAGTTACTCCTGTTGGATGTGGTTCATCCTTCTTGGTGGTATGCTGACATTAATTACCCTGGATCCCGTGGCTTTTGATACATCATAAAGACTTGCTATCTTGGCCACAGATGCGCTAGCAAGACGTGCACCAGCAATTTGTCCTCTTTTGAACTCTGATATGTCACCTATAATGTTGTGTGCATTGCAATATTTTAAGCAAAACTGTGCTATTACTCTGCTAATTGAACCTTTTTGAACCACATTCTGCTCTTACTGGTGCAATGTGCAATCAATGAAGATTGGCCGCCAGCCTGGTCAAATTTAGCCATGAAACCTCCAACACTAAATTGGCCAGTGTTTCAGTTTCGTTGTCACACCCCAGTGTGTATCTCGTAACACACTGCCAGAATGTTGTCCAGCCATAGGTGACATAGAGGTCTTATTCTTAACAAAAAACAAACTGATAACTGGTCCTCTGTGACATCACATCAAGGAAGAAATTATTCTATGCTTTGTATCCACCAGCATAATGATATAAGGAGTTTGCAGATTGGTGTAAAAATATGTCTTGTTCCTTTAGATAAGCCAGCACCATGTTTACCTGGTTGCATCGCTGGAATAGTAATTGCAGTGTTGGTCATCCTCTGTGGAGCTGGTGGTGGAGTGTACTACATTTATATCCAAAAGTAAGTGGAAAGTACCTTTAAGAGATAACCTCAGTGCAGAATCACTCACAATGACGGTAAAGGCATTACCCAAAACTGTCAAAAAAAAAGTTTGTACCCAAAAGCAGAACTCTCTGAGACCTGGCCAGGAGGAAGTGGTATGATCTGAAACGACAGGACTCAGTACATGAAAAATGTGGAACTAGACTCAGGCAGACAGTAAAACTTTGTTTACTTAACCAGCAAAAGGTTGATGATCAGCTGAAGGTCTTTTGCATGTGCTTCTTTTGTTCTTGAGTGACATTTCACAATGGAGCTAGTTTAACGTTGTGTTGTTGACAGCTATATATGATGGATTAGGTGGCTCAGCACCATCACTGCTGAAATGTTGTCATCAGTGCTAAGAACACACAGCCCTATTTGAAAGTTTGAAATGTACCCAAGTAAAACAAAAAAAAATCCTTATTTGTTAAAAAATACATTTTGATTGAAGGTTGCAGCTCTCGCAAAAGGCTAACGTGTCTAATGTCTAATTTACATACTAATGAGTCGTTTCTTCTTCAAACAGAAAACGGACAAACAAACTGTCCAACAGAAACACTGTCACCAGAACAGGTATGTGTATTTCCTGTGTGTATTGTCCATTTGGTTGGGAAGCTTTGTAAAACTTAAATAAAAAACAAATGCAGTGATTTAAAGAGACACTACAAAGATTGGATATTTAATGTTCAAAGCAAAAATTTTATTTGGTTTGGAAAATATACATTATTTTGAAATTAATGCCTTCAACACACCACAAAAAGTTTGGACAGGAATCTTAAAACACTTAAAATTGTGGCTTCCTCAAAAAACACCTGTGAGGATGAGTTCATTGGCAACAGGTGACAATATCCTGGTAGGGTACAATGAGGCATTTTCAGTTAGTAACAAGAAATGATGGGGCAAGGTTCACCATACTGTTGGAAGATAGTTGAACAGTTTAAGAACAATGTTTCTGAATGTAAAACTGCAAGAAATGTTGGGATTTCAGCATCTACAGTTCATAATCTCATTAAAAGATTCAGAGAATTTGGAGTAATCTCTGCATGGAAGGGGCAAGGCCGTAAACCAGCACTGAATGATCGTGACCTTTGACCTTTGTATTAAAACCCAGCATGCCTGCTTCAAGGACATCACTAAGTGGACTCACAAAAACTTTGTGACCACCTTCGTCCACAAATACAGTGTGTCTTAGCATCTCCGAATCCAAGTTAAAAACTACCATGCAAAGATAAACATCCAGAAATGCCGCAGACTTCTCTGGACCAGAGCTCATCTGAGATGGACTGAGACAAAGAGGAAAAGTGTTCTGTCATCTGAGAAGTCCACATTTCAAATTGTTTTTGGATCATGGACGTTGTGTCCTCTGGACTAAAGAGGACCATCCAGACTGTTACCAGCACTAAGTTCAAAAACCGACATTTGTGTTAGTATAGGGGGTGTTCGTGCCCATATTATGGGTCATTTCTGTGAAGACAGAATCCTGAAAGATACATGCAGGTGCTAGAGCAACAAATGCTGCCATCCAGACGATGTCCCTTACAGGGACGCCAGACCACATTCTGCATGCGCTACAACTGCTTGGCTTCAAAGTGCAAGGGTGCAAGAACTAGGCTGACCCGGCTGCAGTCCAGATCTGTCCCCTATTGAGAATGTGTGGCATATTATGAAGCCAAAAATACATCAACAGATTATTAAGCAACTGTAGATTTATATCAAGCAACAATGGGAGAAAGATTCTCTTTCAAATCTTCAAAGATTAATGTCCTCAGTTCCTCAACGTTTACTGAGTGTTGTTAAAAGAAGAGGTGATGTCACACAGTGGTAAACATATCCCCTTCCCAACTTTATTTGTTTGTGCTGGCGTCAAATCCCCCCCCCCGAAAATACTTTTTCGGTTTAAACATTAAATGTGTTTGTGGTGTGTTGAATTAGATATACATCAAAAACAATCTTCAAATCATCCCATTTGGTCTGTATTTAAGTTTTACAAAGTGTCCCAACCAAATAGGAATCAGTGTTCTAAATGTGTACCATACAGCATTATTTGCCCCTATCATAAAATCTATACTGTAGATGTTTGGACTCATAAAAAAAATCCGTCACAATTGTTGATTATCACCTATTTTGTTGTTTTTGGGGATGTTTTTGGATGAGAGCATTTGGGCATTGTGTGTGTTTATCACCCCCCACACATACAATTCCTGCATACTATGCCTTTGAATCATTCTAAGCATTGTTTGTTTTTCATATTTTAGGAGATGAAGGCCAGGACAACGCAGCATATTCAGGATGTCAGGTGAAAATTATCAGTCCAGAATATGAGTTTACATCCCACGATCAATGCCTTTTTTCAATTCTCTCGTGAAAATGTATGCCTATATAGCAATATGAAATTCTGAAGGAATGGTTAAGTTGTATATATATTAAGGTGTATATTCAGTAATCTACATACAAGGTTAAATGAGTGATAATAAAATAGCAGGTTGACAGTGATTGAATTTTCAATGAGATTTTTATATTTTTCTATTTTGTATTAGTGGCCAGTGACTCATACTAAAAAACTATCACAAAGAAGCCTCCTTCCCCCCTCTGTAAGACTCATGTAGGGCCTAACACAGTGCTCAACATCAGACTTTGAACTAGGAAGATGATATTCAGCTGACACAATGGAGTAGAGGTGTATTTGTGTCTTGAGGCAGCTTTTCTTGTTCATGCCCATCATTGTTTTTGGCAATATTAATCAGATATCTGTACTGTTTAATTAATCCAAGTGCAAATGCCCATTTTACCATTTTATCCCTCCCTTTTTCTTTTTAAGGAGCTGAACTACGCAGATATCAGCAGTTTCCAGAAGAAAGATGGTGGGACAGTCCAGCTGGGGTTGCAGAATAGTACTACAGAATATGCTCAGGTCCGAGTGAACAGCTGTCCTCCTGCAGCATCCTCCCCTCCTTCCTATGATGTCCACCTGCAGCGAGTGAAGAGGCCAGCTCCTCAGCCCGTGAACACCCGTCCTCCTGTAGCATCCCCCCTTACTCCCAATGACACCCACCTGCAGGGAATGCCTCATAAAAATGGAGCACCAGTTTACTCCCAAGTTCGCAGGTTCGCTGGATACGATGGATCATCTGTTGAGGTTAGGTAAACCTGCACTTTCCTCTGTGTGTAGAGGATTTGTTTTGGACTTTGGAGTTCACTTCAGCAGTGGTTAATCATTAACCAGTTTGTGACAGATGTTACCATGACTGAGGTTAGACGGCACAATATTAGCTTGCACCACCACAATAGCTTTCTTGTTTGTATGTAAACAGTTGAAGCAGGTATCTGAGACTGACACTGGCATGACTCCACATGTATACTGTGTGATTCTAGTTGGGCTTTTGAGTTATGGAATAAATTTTATATTTATTTTACATCTTACAAAAGGATTAATATGTGTTATTTAACAATATCTAATTTATCTTTCAGTGGACTTGGTCAGGGCATCGATACACCTTGAATGTCTTAATTTATCAGTACTGTAGTGAACTATAAGGACCTTGCACGAGTAAAAAGATTAATGTTATCCTTTTCAATAGAGAGATACATCTTTATGATTATTATTTCATAATTAAATTACAAAGCTTTATTATCCCACAAGGAGAATGTATGCGGCTACATTAATCCAAAAGGCAAAAATGAGCAACAGGTTTCTCCTTAGCTCCCCTTGAACCATAAAAGAAATGATAGTTAAAAATTAAAGGAATCAACAGGAGTGGTCATTTGTTTGATGTCAACAGGTACAATAAATGCACTGAAGGCTGTCCAACAGGTGTATGGAAACTTTGGCCTATACGAAATGCCTCAATCTTTTGCTGCAAGTGATCAAATTATAATTAAGTGAAACATTGTTAGTAGAAAATGCAAATGTAACCTTTCATGGTGTGTCTCCTCAAAGCTAAACATAACCAGACTTTTGTGAAGTACAAATGGCAGGTTATAGTTATCCAAACTATGCTTTGGTATTAGCGTTGTTAGTGAATCAAAGCATGAAGCTTTGGGCCGGACAGCTAAAACATTTAGCTGAAACTCACCATGAAGCTCTGTAAAGTAGAGCACAGCTGCATTTTCATACATTTTTAATATAAAAATATTTAATATGGATACTTAAACATGTAGAACAGATAATTGTATCTGATGCTGCTGCAAATGTAAGTATAAAACTCTGTAAATGTGTAGAGACAGGGAGTCATTTGTCTTCAGCCATGCTCCACATTAACTCTACCAGGTCAATGCTGTCAGACTGCAAACACAAGCTCTGCTTCAGTTACTCTCCCCCAACCCCAGCTAATGAATGAATGAGAGTCTGGCCACAATCCTCACCCCCATTACTCATTGGTAAAGAAACCCCCTGTGAGTTACACACATGGTGGTTCCACCTGGATTGTCTTCTGTTTCATGTGAGTAGTAAATTAAGGAGTCATTTTTAATTCTTGTTTCAGAGAGAATTGTGTTGTGCCATGATTTGCAGTAACCCCAGTCCACTCCTGAATAGTAGTTTTGTAATATTTTGATTGTTCATTCAGATGAATAAACATTTTTTGACATTTGTAAAGCATATCCCCCTTAAAGACGCTGCACATGCAAACACATCAGAGTGGTCTCTTTCCTCAGTCTGGTTCTATAAGAGTTTGATGGTGTCCTTGTTTGCAAAGTCCTGTGGTTCTTTCCAAAAATAGAGCGCACATGCAAATAGTCAGATGAGTTTGTTAGTGACCGTTGTTCAAGGTAAGGTTATGTATGTCTAAAAGATATAAAAAAAGATATAGATATAAAAAGGAGAAAGGAGTTCAAATAGTATAAAAATTCCAGGGAATAACACTGCATATAAATTAGTGCAATAAATTCAAAGTCCAGAGTAAATAAACTTGTGACGCTGCCAACCTGACATCATCACAGCAACACAGTCTACTCAAAGTGCAGTAAAAGTACAGGAAGGGCGTGAATGAGTGAAAGAGTTTTCACACATTTTTACAGTTTTTCCTTTGAAAGCAATTCACCAGACATGGTATGGACACCGACAAAACTATTAAAATAATAATAATTTAAAAAAAACTTCATTATTGAAAGAAATAATAGGACATGTATTAAGTGTAGTGCACATTATAGTTCAGAGTGCATCTCCCATGGAACATTATTCTAATGTCACAGTAGGAAAATATTATGTTGCTTTATTATTAATGCAGCCCTAATTTCTAGGCCTGTTGAAAGGTTGTTGTACTATTGAAAAAAATCCAAACTTTTATTGAACTTTTATAGAGGCTGTCTTTAAAAGAGGAGTGACTACAAGCCATGACAAAAAACTGTGGGACGGTGCCATCTAGTGATGCTCTGACAAAACTATCATCAACAATTGTGCAATTTCATGATATCTGTTTCAACTTGTTTTTCACATTTGTTTTTCCATATCCATTTGTTCATAGAATTAGCCAATGTAGTACTGTAACTGCAGATTTCCTGTCAAAGCTTGGGAAATTTCCTTTGCTTACAGTTGTAATGATTTCGTCATCAAGTAAATTCTGCTGTGTGACAAGATGCTGGGTGTGGTTTTAATGAATTATGTTTCAGTGACAGGTTCAGGAGATAAAGCCCTGTCTCTAACTCCCAATGGGTACATCACAAATGTACTGTAGTTTTGATTAAATGAGAGACATGACTGTGATTGTCCTACTGGATGAGTCTCTGCTGTATTCTGCTGGCAGCACTGATGGGTAAGAGCACTTTATTTACTTCACTTACTGACTGCCAATTATCTTATATGTTCTATATGAACAATTAAATGTATGCATTAAATATAAACCATAGTAATTTTAAGTTAACACTAGCCTTGGCACATTACTGTGGTTTGACATTTCCTGAAGTGGACGTAACAAGACTGTACTAGACTATTATTTTTTTAATTTTGAGCATGGCCTCTGATATAGATTTTTACTCATACTGAGAATATTTTGTAAGAAATAATAAAAAATAACTGAGTGCTCCTCTCCCTCAGGTGCACCAGGTTTGGAGGCCTGGGAGCATATTTCCTGGACTGGTGAGGTGACAGCTGGTTTCAGTACCACTTTCACCTGTTCTTCTTCATGCCTCCCAAACTGCATCTACACCTGGTCCTTCCAGGGCCGCAGGGTCAGCGGCAGCTCCCTGACCTGGACACCAGATGGACTGGACAGTTCAGTGGAATTACAGTGCAATGTGCTCCATCCAGAAACAGGAGCCTCCAGCAGCATCACCTCCGCTGTAGAAATCAAACGTAAGTACAGCAGGTCCATTGCTGTACCTGTGGTGTGGTGGTAGAAAATAATTAAGGACATTTATTTTTTGGGTTTTTTTTTTTTTTTTTTTTTTTTTTTTACTGTTTTGAGATATCCTCCTATATATCCTCTGTATCCTTTAATACTTTAATAGGATATACTTTTTTTTACTCTACATTAATTCAACAGCTATAGCTAGTTGTTACTATTCAGGATTTAAAATAAACATGAATGAGCTTCTAAAATAATATTTATCATGGCACTGTTCAACAGGGGCTGACCAATTGGGGGACCACTGGCCTAAAATACAGAAGGCATATACACACACACACATACACACAATAGTCACAGGGGCCAATAATTACCTTTGACAATTTAAGTACATTTTGCCGATTACACATGTATTTTTACTTAAAGGTGCAGTGTGTAGATTTTGGCGGCATTTAGCATTGAGATTGCAGATTGGGACCAACTGAAACGTCCCTTGTGTCAAGCATGTAGGAGAATGAGGGTGGCCAACATGAAAATGTGAATAGATAATAATCTTTGAAGGCTCCATGCCTGGGAGCCCAAACGCATGACTCAGAGACAGTCTTAACAGGTGCAACCACGAGGATTCTTTATTTATCAGCACGAAGTAGAAGTCAGGCACAGTGTTTCCAGCAGGGGAAGGTGGAATACGACGTGCGTTTCCAGGGAAGCGGGAGCACACGCCGGGGGAGGCCCTGCTCTGGCCTACTCTCGACTACAAAAAGGGAAAAATACTCACTCCCAAAATGGGAGGAGAAAAAAGACATTCACAATGCCTAATGAAAATAAATAAATCTTTCTATGACGGTCATTAAAGTTAACCAAAAGATGCTCACAAGGGAGGATAAAGTAACGGGAAAAAACTAAGGGCGCTAGTGAAACTAGGAATGGGTAAAGGGGATGATAAACTAAAGAAAAAACATCTACTACAAACTACGTGAGGAGGGAATGAAACAAGACAATACTACTAGGCTCTCTGACTACAGAGGCTGGGAAAACAATAAATCAAAATCACTCGTCTCAGAGGAAAAACTACCAAGAGGATGAAACAGAAATACAACTCTCAGGAGGGCTACCAAAACTACAACAGAAAGGGCTCTAAAGCTACAAAACTTACAAAGAAAACCACTCAGGAGAAACGAGGGAAACACTTTCTGTTGATGGAGAAGCAGGATGACATGACAAGGACAAAGGAGACAGGACTGTTTATACAAGAGATAAGGGGAAACAAGTGGAGGCAATTAGGGCAGGGTTTGATAATCACTAGAAGCTGGGAAGCAAGAGGCCCGGAAGTGTGAAGCTAAAACGAGAGAGAGACAGGGTTACTCCAAAATAAAACAGGAAATGGTAATACAACATCCAGGCACAA
This sequence comes from Synanceia verrucosa, assembly GCA_029721515.1. Taxonomy (NCBI): domain Eukaryota; kingdom Metazoa; phylum Chordata; class Actinopteri; order Perciformes; family Synanceiidae; genus Synanceia; species Synanceia verrucosa. The sequence continues at coordinate 13,587,331 of CM056557.1, read as the reverse complement.
GACAAAAATGAGAAACTTAACCATAACAGACAGACAGATCATCACATAGTAATTGTCTAGAGCCAGTGTTTGGTTTGTCCATTCTGGGCTACTGGAAAAGCATGGCAGCGGAATAAGTGATTATAGACTGAACAAAACATACGTATTAATGTTATATTCCTACACACTGTTCCTTTACGTATTGAATGCATATCCAATGTGTATTCCACTGCATCTGTTATGTGTTTGATCCTCTGATGTGTGTGCTTCTGTCCTTCATTATTTAAAAATTTCCTTAATTTGGTGTCCCTTGTTGTAGATCAAGTGTCTTTTCAAATCAGTCCACCAAACACCGTCCTATCTGTCAACCAGCTGCTGGATCTGGTCTGCCTTGGTGCTCCATCAGTCTCACGTCTGGTGGATCAGGTGGTCTGGTACAAAGACGGGCAGAAAGTGAATCTGCGTGAAACTATGCAGCTCCTGCAAAACAACCTCATGCTTCACTTTGACTCACTGATGCTGGATTCTACCTGTGTGAAATTTATGTGCCTTTGGTTCATCAGGCAAGAGTTTTCAGCCTGGGCTATCTACTGAGCTGTAAGTATTCATGAAGTGAAGAAAAATTTAAAGAAAGTATTATTGTTCTCATACTGGATTGAGATTCCGAATGTTTTGCAGTTGACCCATGGAATGTCAGCATCAGCGGACCTGACACTGTGTTTCCTGGCAGATTGAGTAAATTCACTGCCTTGACGAGCTATACTTTAAATGTGGACTGTTTTGTCAGATGCCCGTTCAGCCAGGGTTTTCCCATTGGAAGCTACTTTTCAGTTCATGGGAACAAGCTCAGATGGACCCCTTCTATACCCGGTACTTTCCAAAACTTCATTCGTGTGGCAGAAAATGTAGCTGCTGGACGCTCTGCTTAGGCCACCAAAATGGTAGAAGTTTGAGGTGCTGACAACTCTTTAGTAGTTGCTGTTATCTACTATCACATTGCTGTCAAATGTCTTGCTAGATCTAGTCTAATGACTTGATCTGTTGTCTTTTCACAGGTACTCCTCTCTCTGGATCAGAGGCGGTGCGACTCAGAGTCAGTGGACTTGTTGCAAAGATCGTCATTCTGGGACTGCTGGCACTTTTTGATTCTTAGAGCTTCCCCTTTTACTGTTTCATCTTTAATAATACACTCAGTATTTGCCCTACACATCGAAAAGGGCAAATACTATTTCTTGTTCTTGTATGCATGTGTAATGTATGATATTCAACTAAACGATCTGACCAGCAATACTATCAGAAAGGGCAAATAGATAGTCGTATGTTGCTTGACATTATAGTTCCTTAAAAAAAAAAGAGTATTGTCAGCTGTGTCCAAAATGGATGTGAACAGCGAGACTGCAATGTGTTTATCCAGTTTTTCTGCTGCTTATATTTAGATATCAATAGTTAATACAGATTTGACAAATTGATGCATGTTTTATCCACTTTCATTCAAGTTCAGTGCAAATTCATAAAGTTTCATCATGACATAGATAGAGAGCTGCTGTTTTTACTGCAGTGGAATCAGACCATTTACAAATATTCACCCGTTATGTACGCATTTTTGGTTCTATGTCAGACACTTTCTGACTGTCCTCGCATCCTGTTGAAAAATGCTTGAATGTTGTATTTTTAAAGTATAATTAGTGTTTATGATGGCTACATGTTAATTCTAAACCTTAATCATGATGCTGTTCTTGTTTCCTTTAGCATTCTTTGTTTGACTTTAAGGTGACCTCTAACATGAATGTGTTACTGATTCACTTAGATCTTGAAAAGAGTTTTCTGTCTAGAGAATAACTAACTCATTTATACTGATGTGTTGAACATGTGGTTAGTGACTCAACAGCAGTCTCTCAAGCCTCCTGAACCGAACAAATAAGACAGATAAGAGAATCACGCAGAACAAACAGATGAGGGAGACAGAGGCCTCTGGTGTGCTTTGCTATTACAGTCACTGCATCTGATGCAACATTGTTATCCGCCCTCTTTGTTCTTTTGTCTCTTTTTTTCTGCTCTGGATGTTGTCTCACTTTCATATCTTTTTTTTTGCAAAAATGGTTTAGTTGGTATGAGGAACCACAACTATAAAACTATTTAAAACTAAAACTATACAGTTTATGTAAAATACAACACAAATGGCACATCATCCAATCACATGGCATGTAGAGTGGTCAAGACAACTTGCTGAAGTTCAAAGTGAGCATCAGAATGAGGAAGAAAGGAGATTTAAGTGACTTTGAACATGTCATGGTTGTTGGTGCCAGACGGGCTGGTCTGAGTATTTCAGAAACTGCTGATCTACTGGGATTTTCACTACAACCATCTCTGAGGTTTACAGAGAATGGTCTGAAAAAGAAAATACCCAGTGAGCAGCAGTTGTGTGGACGAAAATGGGCTACAGCAGCCGAAGACCACACTGGCTGTCGCTCCTGTCAGCTAAAAACAGGACACTGAGGCTTCAATTCACATAGGATCACCAAAACTGGACAATAGAAGATGAAAAGTTGGATGCCTGGTGTGATGAGTGTCAATTTCAGCTGCAACATTCAGATGGTAGGGTCAAAATCTGGCATAAACAACATGAAAGCATGGATCCATCCTGCATTGTATCAACAGTTCAGGCTGTTGGTGGTGGTGTAATGGTGTGGGAATATTTTCTTGGCTCTCTTTGGCCCCTTAGTACCAACTGAGTGTGGTTTAAATGCTGCAGCCTACCTGAGTATTGTTGCTGAACATGTCCATCCCTTTATGACCACAGTGAACTATCTTCTGATTGCTACTTCATGCAGGATAATGCTCCATGCCACAGAGCTCAGATCATCTCAAACTGGTTTCTTGAACATGACATTGAGTTCACTGTACTCCAATGGCCTCAACAGTCACCAGATGTCAGTCCAACAGAACCTTTGGGATGTGGTTGAAAGGGAGATTCTCATCATAGATGTGCAGCCGACAGATCTGCAGCAACTGGATGATGCTATCATGTCTATATTGACCAAAATCTGTGAGGAATGTTTCAAACACCTTGTTGAATTTGTGCCATGAAGAATTAACGTAGTTCTGAAGGTAAAAGTGGTCCAACCTTTTATTGGTACTGCAACATGCAGTTCTGCCAGGTCAGTTGGGGGTGGGGTACGAGCATCCAGTCGCTGCTTCAGCTGATCCCTGACCTGCTTGATGGGTTCAGGTCAGGGGACATTGCTGGCCATACCATATGAGGCACTCTGACTTCCTGAAGTTGAGCTATGACATTTCTGGCATCATGTGGTAGAGCATTATCATCCACAAGCAGAAAGTTGGGGGTGTGCTGGTGGAATTGGGAGATGATGATGGTTCTATGACATCTCTGAGGTAAGAACGTGCAGTGACTGAACCATCTACAATCACCAAATCTGTTTTACCCTGACTGTCCAGACTGCTGCACCTCCTCCACCAAAGTGAACCCTGGGGACCATGTTGATCTCAGCGTATCCCTCACCTTGCCTTCTCCAGCAACGCTGATGACCATCATTTCTCAGTAGACCACGGTAGACCACTGCTGCATTGTCCAGGTCACATGGTCTTGTGCCCACTGCTAATGGTTACAGTGGTGTCTTGGTGTCAGTGGAGTCACCTGCAACAGTCGTCTAGCGTTCAAGCCAAAGCGGCGGAGTCGGTTGTGAATGGTTTGTCTGGAAACCCGAATAGCCCTCACTTCTCATAAACAGGCCTGCAGCTGTGTGGCAGCAGCGTAACGGTGTCTGAGGTCCTTAGGTACTGGTCATCATTGTGGTCCATCACTCGTGAGGCTCCACTCCCAGGTCTGTCACAAATACTGCCTGTAGTTCTTTGTCTTGCTGTAAGTCTGCTGATGACACTTTGAGACACACCAAGTTCATGAGCAACATCTGACTGCCTGCTACCAACCCGAAGGAGTGCTATGGCCAGGTGGAGCTGCTCGTCCATTAAGTGATGGTGTGATCATGGCTACTTGAGTGAACTAGGAGTGACTGGCTGACAATACCGGCTTCTATTATTTTCTAGCTAGACTATAATAAATAAATAAAAAACATTCAATAAATGTTAATCAGGGCTGCTGATAGAGATTCCTCTCTAGTGAGGAGCAGCTCAGGTAAAGTGTGCCATCAAGTTTTATTTCAACATATCCCCTTCAAGAGAAGCATGAGCTTCTTCATGATTTGCCCGGTAGCGCATATACGATATGTTCCCTCGCATAATAGGTGGTCCCTCATGAAGGATGAGGCCCTATGCACAACCTGTGAAGCACAGGGCGTGTTCTGCATTTACGGAGGGGCGGCACTGAGTAATAGCATGTTTCCAAGTTTCCCCATAAGCCATAATATGACCTGAAAGGATTAATAACAAACAAATGTGGATTAATCACACCATCCCAGCATCCATCTACAGGTGTCTGTCAAAGTAACATGGAGCTGTCAGGACAAACTCAGGCCCATGTAAAACAGGTCCATTTGTAATCCTGGTTGGTCTCACTGCCAGGCAGAGCAGGATGACTTCTCTCTTACTGGGAAATGTGGCTGCTCTGCTCAGAGTGTTGGATTACAGAGCCAGGATATGAGGGTATCAAGCAGCCGCTGGCCTCACGTCAGCACAGAAACGAGGAATGAGATGTTGTCAGAAACACTGTGAGGAATTTTATTATTTTAGGATAAAATAATGGTAATACTCTATAACATAAATTAACAGCTGATACTGGGACAAATCATTTTTTTCCCTGCACTGACTCTTGGACAGAACCTGTGCCTCTCAGTACCTGTAGGAGATCACCACAGTTTTTGAATGTCACGGAAGCATTATTCAAATGTTGATGCTTGGAAATGTTCCTCAGTCTGTTTGAATGACATCAGACTTTATAAATTAGAATTTTTTTAACCAGTGGTGGAAACATTTGGTTCTATTTCATGGTCTTGTTGTCTGTTTTAACTGCTCAAAACATTGCTTTTATTTCAAAGCTATTACTTTTCAGATTCCTCTTATTGATAAAGGTGCAATCTTATAACAATAATAAGTATTATTATTATTATTATTATATAACCAATGAATAAATGATAATGTGACATTATAAATCAAGATAGCTCGCAGATTATTGACATTATCCTTATTACATTATCCTGTTATCATTAACATTATAGTGCCGTTTATAGAAAAAGCACCTTGAATTATAATGTAATAATATAATGCCATTCTGAAATAAACCATTCTGCATAATGAGTACTTTTACATCGGTAAGTATATTTTTTGTGAATAACAAACAATGCTGAATGTGCAAATGTTCTCTGAGGAAGGCAATCTCAAGGATGCATTTTGATGAGAAACATTGAATATAAACATCATTTGCTCCTCAAACTAAATCTTTGACCACTGTTGATAACACTGCCAAGTGATGAATATTAATATACAGTATATGTTTGAACAATGAGGCCTGATGCCAAATGAGTCAATTAAATAATTACAAGCTGTCCTCTGATGCTGCTACTCTCTCTCACCTTCTTGATCTACAAACGCAGCCCGGTCATTAATCTCACCTCCTCTGTGTGCTCAGATACTGAACTTTGCACCTCCACAGCTCAAAAACAGCCACAGGTGTTTACTCAGTGGCACTGTGACGGCTATAATGGTTTGCCTACTCACTATGATATGCTGGAAGTGACCACATTTCTTAATGACTGAAGAAGAGAGGTGCACTGATTGAATGGTGAAACTACTAATTAGTCTGATGAACCTTTATAAAATACCACATATCATGTGGAGTGCTGTCTCAAATTAAAACCAGCAGGTTGTGGCTACTTGCAAGATTCAGTAACCTGAGAGCACAGAACAGACTGACATTATCAGCAAACATGCACTCCACAAAGCAGGTGCAGGTGTGTTTATTTTGAATGTGAAGCTGCTGAAAAGGTGGAGTGGAAGTGAGGTTAAAAAAAAATCACCTGGACACACCGAAACTCTCAGGAATAGGGTCGGAAAGACGATAAAACGACACCAGTGTGGTGAAAAACAGCATGGTCTTCCTACAAAATGTCCCAACACAAATGAAAACACCCCACAACTTGACCTCACATACCTTCTGTCACAATTTGTCATTTTGCTCATTGGTCATTTACAGAACTTCACCCAACATGGTAAACAGAAAATGCAATGCACCTTTTGTTAGTTTGACAGGGCTCAGCACCAAATAACCAGAAACCACATGCAGATAAGAACTGGGGTTGCTCCTTCAGGTATTTATGAGTAAGGGGATGGACAGATGTATATAATAGAGGAGAAATAGTGAGGGCACCTACATAACGTCAATACAAGATGGAGAGGAAAAATGAAACAACCCTGGCAATTGCATTGCTGGCTTTAATACAAGGTATGCTGTTAAATGCTGATTCATTCATATATATATAGTGTATGTCACTATTTTACAGTAAAAACAAACAGTCTCTTCTTTAGGTGTTGTGACCTCTGGCGCCGTGGAGGTCGAGCCCTCCGTCAACCCTGCTATGGTCGGGGACTCTGTGACGCTGTCTCTGTCTCCTTCGACACCTGTGAATAGTGGCAGCTGGGCAGTGGGGGAGTCCCTCATCCTCACCTGGCTGGGGGAGCAACAGGCAGTCTTCCCCAGTCACAACGGCAGAGCATCTGTCAACGTCCTCACTGGAGCACTCACCTTGACCTCCGTCACAGTGTCGGACTCGGGAGTCTACGTAGTGCAGAGCACCGACCCACAGCTGAAGGCCAATGCTTCCATCAGTGTCCTGGGTGAGATCAAAATTTCAGTAGTTCATACAAGGGACTAATACCCTCCCCTAGACGGTGCATAAGTTAAACACAAATCATCTTATTTGTGACGTTTCACAAGATGCTGCTGGTTTAAGTCGTATTTCAGAAAGATGCCAGTATTTGAGCAGGATTTCAGGGGTTGAATGTTTTTTGTCACGGAGACGAACTCGTAATCATTTACGTTTATTTCATTATATTTGTCCTTTCAATGAATTCAACTTTGAATAGACTGTGGCTATTGCTAAGTGAATACATTACATGAAATGAATCACAAAAAATGTGGGTGTTGTCTACCGTCCCTTATAATCCACATCAATGTATTCCCTACAAAGTATTATTTCTTCTTAAAGATGTAATTCCAATATAATGTCAGAGCTATGTTGCTCTGAAGCTGTCACCTAAAAGGAAAAACAAAAAATATAGATTTTTTTGTATTATTTATTCAAACTGAATGACAAATTTCAGAGCCAAAGAATTAAGATCATCAAAAAGAATAAAGAAAAACAAGGATCCCTTAACAATACTCGCAAAGTGCTTTTCAGGTTTGTACCTGAGGGTGTGTTAGCCAGACAACCACCCTTTGTGTGTTTTGTTTTCAAAAACAAGGAAAAAGGTCAGACAGTTCTCTGCTCTTTTTGCTCTGGATAGCTTCTGTCTGTGTGGTGTCTGTCACCTTTAACTTGTCCTTTATCTGCTTGTTCTGTCAGTTTCACTGATTCTATCTGCTGGGTCAACAGCTCCCAACACATCCCTGCCTCCCCATACAAAACACACACTATAATATATGATATATGACATTTATTAACATATCATCTTTGCACTTTGCCTCATGTGATTAGGTTCACTTAACTATAGTTTTCATTTATTAATAAAATAAATGCTTTATAGATGAGTAATAATCTTTAATACAAGCTTGATTTGAATGTCCAGATTGTGAAATCTGGCTGGTGGTTTAGACTTAAGATTCAAGATTCAAAATGTTTATTGTCATGTGTACAGTTAGGAAACCTGTTTCCCTGTACAGTAAAATACTTCCCTTGCTATCCACAGTGACCACTGAACAATAAATCAAAGTGTCAAAAAGATAAAAGATAACATAGATAACTAAAGGCACCTTAAAATGCAAATAAGGTCATTTAAAGGGCAACAATTTGAAAAAACAAATACATGCTGTGCAAAGAGGTAGTGCAACATTAGTGTTTGCAATATTGAGCAGAAAGATTCTTGACTCTTTTATGTTGAATGATTTGAGTGTCCAGATTGTGAAATCTGATCAGTGATTTATCCTTTAGCATAACACTTTGTCTATGATTCATCAAGAAGGACTTCTGGAACAAGATGCAGGGGCATGCAGACAAAATTTGACACTTTCTAGTAATAAATACAGTATTTGTATGGTTGATACCAGTTTCCAGCACTGTCACTAAAATCTGAACATGACTGGATTGCAATGGATTGTACAGGTATGCCTGAAAAAGTGCCCCATGAAACATTAACCTCCATTTTTTGTATGTCTGCTGCTCTTTCATTCATTTCTGTTGAAACATCTTGATGCTAGTGTCATCCACTTGTCTTCCACAGAGCCCATCTCAAATGTGTCGCTGAGAGCCAATCAAACCGACCTGATGGAGCTCAGCAGCTCCGTCCGTCTGTCCTGCTCCTCCTCTGGATCCTCCATCTCTTTCCTCTGGTTGAACGGCAGCTCTGAGGTTACAGCCAGTGACAGAGTTCAGCTCACTGATGGAAACTCCACTCTCACTATAGTTAACGTGACCCGCTACGACCAGGGGCCGTTCAGGTGTCATGTGTTTAATCCTGTCAGTAATGGCACCAGTGATCCAGTAAACTTCACTATCAGCTGTGAGTAGAGTCATTTCAGTCATTATAATTGTCCAGTTCTACTACTAACAGAAATGCAGCATGCTTCTCTTTGTCTATATGTTTTTCTCTCCGCCTCTTTCTCAGATGGTCCAGATAACATGGTGATTACAGTGAACGGACAGAACACAACTTCCTTCTCCACTGGATCCAATCTGACCATGCTCTGTTCGGCACAGTCCAGTCCTCCAGCTCATCTTCAGTGGGCTTTCAGAGGAGAGCTTCTGAACACCACGGGTCCATCACTGGAGCTGTTCAGTGTTATTGAGGAACAAAGTGGTCCATATTCCTGTCTGGCATCCAACAATCATACCAACACAAACAGCAACATCACCACCAACATCTTGATAGCGAGTGGGTTTGTTAGTTTGGTGACACCTACCTCCATATTTCTCCACCTTTTCCTTACTGTGGTTTGTTCCCACAGAGTCTTCGTCGTCAGGGTCTGAACAGTCAGTCCGTATGTGGCTCCTGTCGTTGTTACTCCTCTTTGGGTTCCTGTCCTCATCGCCAGGCGAGTTGTAGAATAACAACTCTTTGTCATTCACACACATCAACGTTTTAATTTATGGTTTCTGCAACATCAGAATTTAGTCGTTTTCTGCAACATCAGAATTTATTTCAGGAGCAGATATAAAGTCAAATGTGTTTCCAGTTAAGACATAAATTATGTGACAAGCTGCAAGCATATATGAGTACCCATTATTGATTAATATAACAGGTATTTAAAAATTAAATTAAATTAAAAGTTTGGTTTATGAAATGCCTGAAGACTGACACAGAGTCCCATCATTGTCTTCTAAAGCTCATGTTTACACATTTAGCTTCGTTTGTCATCTGAAATATGCTATTATTTGAAAATTGTTTAACCAATTCCAGTATAGGCAATCCTGTTCTAGATATTTAAACAACTTCTATTTTACCAAATATTTTTAAAGTCAAATTCATTTACATTATGAAAACTCCATTGATATTCAATCAGACTTTAATAAAATGAGTTGCACACAGTAATAACTGACATGACTTGTAGCTTAAATTAACCGCCTCTCTTTTACAGATGTTGGCGGCTCATTCAGTCCATGAATGATGTGGGAGCAATGAAATAAATCAGATACACTGAGCCTTTAACACCATGTCTCCATGTCTTGATATTTTCTTTTTTTATTTAAAAATGTACATTATTATAAGCAAATCTGATTGTCATTAATCATTTAAAAAAATTATATATATATTTTTTTAAATGTTCACTAATCAAACAGTGAATTCTGGCTGTTAAGGAGTACTTCAAGTGAACAGAAAATACTTCAAATATAGCCATACCTCAAACAACAACAACTGGTAGATTAATTGATGCTCCTACCTGTGCGTCGTTGGTAATTTCTGTGCTGTATACCACTCATTTCCACTTGAATATCTCTCATTATTTAATCAAGATTAAGTGTTAAATATAAAACTTAGAAATCCCTTCATATTGCAATGGCTGATTTACTGTAAATGCAATGTTGAACAATGAGGAAATGTTATTTGTTTGGGGTGACAACATAAAAATCATTCATGGATGTCCTCTGTCTAAGTCTGTGGGTCTTTGGTTGCATAAAACAAAGATAGAGAAATGTTTAATAAGGGACAGATTTTCTCCTCCATTAAATACTTCTGATGTTATTATTAATGATGCACCTCTGATAGTCTAACTGAAGACATTTACTGATGTAGATGTGGAGCAACCAGTGATGAGTATTTATCAGCAATGCAATATGTGTTTACTTGACCTCAAGTTAAATATTCAAATTTGCTCCTCTATTCACGGCCTTTGCTTGAATTTTCCATCACGTATTCCACCTGTGTGAATACGTGTTTTGTGTAAGATTACAGTATATTTTGCATCAGTGGACCAACACACCACTGAAACTTACAGAAACTCCCCACACGTTCCTCTGGCAGGTGGAAAGTTGTAGAACAGCCGAGGTTTACAGTAAATGGACACTCCTTGGTGTGAACCTGTGAGGGCAAAACAAGGTGTGGCCAGGGTTGTGAGGTGGCATGGTGATGGTAAGGCTAAGCTTTTACATCATGAGAACAGAAAGCTCGAAGTACAGCAAATATTTACTGACCAAAAGGCGACCGTGAACGTACAATATCGCCAGATTGGTATCTATCACAGCCAGAGTCAAGACCATTTAGCTCGCAAAGAAGCCTCCACCTAAAAAGAAACTGAGGGGTAAAATGGAGTCTCCAGTGGTGTTAGTCCTGATCCTGGCCGCAGCAGCCTGTGCAACAGGTAAGACAGATTTTGCATTATTGACTATATTTATTCAGTCCAAACATCAGAAGCCAGTTTATAGATGATAAAATGGTTTTAAACTTGCTGCTCTATGTGTTTGTCGGCACTTTAACCAATATTTCAGCACTATCAGTGTTCAGATGATAACATTTAAGAGTGACTGAATGATGTTTATTCCTTTCTCTCGATTTCTAGCTGCAGGTACCCAGAAGATATATGCCTCTGAGAACCCATTGTTAGTGGGCAGCAACGTCACACTTTTCAGCACTGAAAATGTCACCACAGGGGCTTGGATGTTCAATAATGATATCATTGTAATGCTATTCCCTGGAGTTCAAATCATAACGGACACTTGGCGTGACAGAGTTACATTCAATTCAACCAATTCAGCTTTGACTATAAGGTCACTGCAGCTGAGAGACTCTGGAGTTTACACCCTACAGGCCGTGAATTCTTTTCGTGTTCAGTTAACACTTTCAGTCCAAGGTAAGGAGCACTTGCATGTTTACTCACTCTCTTATATACTTCCTCTGTACTGAGCCACAAAAGAAACGCAAATGGAGGGGTCGGTAGGGGTGGATAAAATTGGAGACACTTTAGGTGTACTGTGACCATTTCTGTCATGTTGTCTTGTGTCAGCATTGGCGCAAGTGTGTAGCACTTGAAAATCAGGTCAGAGCCACTGAAAACGTGTCTGGCCATGGAAAGTGGGGGCCACATGCATTACTGTCCCTCTCTGTGACATTCATAACACGTGACCACTTTTTGGTTCTGCAAACAAGAGCAACACTCAAGGCAGAAACTTTGTTGGCGTACCAAATTTTGTTGAATTCCATTAATTTGAACGGCCGCAATGAAATGTCAAAAACATGACAATACAATGAATGGACCCATGTTTGCGAGTCTTTTGTTGCTCGGCATATTAATGCCTTTGAAAAGATGAACACAAACCTCTTTTGCATTGAAAAAAAATGAACAAAAAAAAACAATGAGAAGAGAGTGTTTGCATATTCCAATGAGTTCTGTGTTTACGACATTTTGATTTGCAAGACAAAAGACCAGAGCAGTGTGGGGGTCTGTAGCTATTACGGTCACCTTGCTTTTATCAACAGCTTAGTCATATAGTCAAATGTTGGTCTCAGGTATTAAGTTTCAGGCTTCATATTTTTCAGTACCATAAAAAACCTGCAAAACAACATGTAAATGAACATATGGTATATTAAAACATATTAGTGCTGTTCCAACGACTGTCATTGATAGTGTTATTTGTCCAAATCTGCTCTCCTGACCATAGGGTTTACATGTAGAGGATCTCTGTACTTGAACTAAATTCAAAGTTGCAATGTTCCTTCTTATGTTTAGCACTTAAAGTACAGCTGAGGCTGTTGTGAAGGTCATAAGTGTTGAATATATTTCACCGTAATTTAGCCAAATAATGGACAAATGTAGATTTTGACCCAGTTATGGCTGAATGAATCCTTGTGAATACAGTTTATCCTCAGGTGGACATGATTATCTTTGCCAGATTTATTGAAAATCCATCCAATAGTTTTGGAGATGTTTCACTCTGGGCTGTCACATGACTCACGTTTCTATCCATAGAACCTGACAAATAGCTTATTTCCTTCTTTGCAGTGGCTATTTCATCTGTGACTCTGAGGGCAAACGCGACCAACCTGGTGGAGTTCAATGACACAGCAGTTCTCATGTGCTCTGTGCTCAACGGCACGTCCCTGTCTTATGTTTGGCTGAAGGGCAGCTCTGTGGTCACAGCCGGTGGGGGAGTACAGCTCAGTGATGGCGGTGCCACTCTCACCATTGTCAGGGTGACCCGCTATGACGAGGGGCCGTTCAGGTGCAATGTGTCCAATGGTGTCAGCCAAGAAATCAGTCCACCTGTACATCTGAACATCAGCTGTGAGTTTTCATTAAAACAATTCTATATTTAGTGAATGTTCATATATACATATACATGCTTATAAAAAATAATCAACATCAATCCCTTGTCACTTCATCAGATGGTCCAAGTAACATCACGATGATGATCATGCCCGTGAGGTCTTTCTACATAACAGGATCTAACATCACACTGTCCTGCACAGCAGAGTCCCGACCTCAAGCAATGATCCAGTGGATGGTTGATGGGGTGCACCTAAATCAGTTTGGCCCAAAGCTTCAGCTAGAGAGCATTACACAGAGCAACTCAGGAAATTACCAATGCCTGTTTCATAACGCAGCCACGTCCAGGTTCAGCAGCAGAAGTGCAATGATCATGATTGTGGGTAAGGTTGGAATTATTGGGTTATTATGGTTTTTTAGAAGGTCATTTTTATACCTTTGATTTTTCTCTCAACAAAGATTTATTTAAAATAAATAGTTTGACATATTTGGGTATATTTGTATTCTTTTCTCACCAAGAGTTTGATTACAGGACTAACCCTGGGGCCCTTAGTTGAATGTTGAGACTGGAAACAAGGAAGAGAGCTAGCCTGCCTAAAGCTCACTAAGAAACATGTTATCTATTGTTTGCTTGGCCTGGCTCATAACTCTTGTAAAACCACAACTATTTGTTTTTACACTTTGCTATTTGCATGGGTTAATTTTTAGCTGTGAAATACCCTTCATAATATACCCTGATGTTGTCAGGCAACCATGTGGGGCACAGTTGTAGCGGTGCTAGTGTGCAGATTTGGTTCCTGCTGGGGTGAGTCAGTTATGCTAAGCTAGGCTAACTCACTGTGAGCTGTCAGCTTAAACAAGAGTATTTCCTAAAATGTCAAACAAATTTCTTTAAATTTTTCAGTCACATATGCTTAATTCACTCAACATACATATTGCACTTGTGTGAATTTCAGTAACAATATCATCAATTACTCCCTTCTCCTCCTCTAGAGCCAATATCAGCAGTTATGGTGAATCACACAGGTGGCCCAGTAATCCTCCATAAGTCGCTCATCCTGCATTGTGAAGTAACCGGATCTGTTTCCAGCATTCACTGGTGGAGGAATGGTCAACTTATTACTGCTGACAATACAACAGTCTTTGACATGAACAACAAGACACTGACTATCTCCCCTGTCCAGCATTCAGATCAGGGAGACTATCAGTGTCAGGCTTTTAACGCTGTGAGCATGCTCACCAGCAGCCCTTACACAGTGAACGTAAGCTGTAAGTATTTCTCTCTTTCTCTTGCTCTCATCTTGTACACAAAGAGCAAAAAATATTAAAATCTGTGCTAAATTTGTGCTTAATTGTCTGGTATTAAAAGATGGCCCAATGAAACCAGTAATCACTGGGCCATCGATGGCTCTGACAGGAACACTGGCAACCCTCAACTGCTCAAGTTCCTCTTATCCTCAAAGCCACATCAGCTGGTACTTCAAGGGTTCTCTGTTGGCTACCACCTCAGTTTTATCGATTGGACCTCTGACCCTCAATATGAGTGGAAAGTACATCTGCATGGCCTTCAACAACATCACTGGCAAAAACAACAGCGCCTACACAATGCTCACTGTTTTGGGTAAATTGCTGTAATCTATCTCATTTGTGTGTCTCTAGGCAGTCTTTCTTACCTTCAGATAGAAACTAGGCTAGTTGTTTCCTCCTGTTCCCAGTCTTTATGCTATGTTAAACTGAACATCTCCTGGCTGTAGCTTCATACTCAACAGCTAGGCATAAAAGTGGCATTGATATTCTGATGTAAAAAAGCAAATAGATTTTTCTGAAATGTTGCTTTAGTCTACCACAACAATGAAAAAAACAACACCACTGGAGCCAATGTATTATTAACATTTTAGACTTACTGTAATTCCTGTCATCCTTTTATTCTCCAAAGCTCCAGTGACAATGGCATCAATAAAGATTGTCGGAGGTCAGCCCATCCAGAACCACAATTTCACGCTGACCTGTGAGACAGCTGGAGGTGTGGAGTCCATTACCTGGATGTATGGTCTGTTACCATTGTATGCCAACAACACAAGAAACCTCTCAATGGACAACTCCACCCTCACCTTTGATCCTGTGATGATGTCAGACAGTGGGAACTATCGATGTGTAGCTTCCAACCCACTCAGTAGTGTATCCAGTCAGATGTTCACCCTGGAGGTTATTTGTGAGTACTCCCCACTCTCATCCCCTGTCCCCTTTTGTCAACCAAAACCACGATAGAATTCCACTAAAACACTTAAATACTGCTGTTTCAAAAACAATTCTGAAAACTGTAGGAAATTAATAACTATGGAGGAATTAAATGACACATGAATGAGTACAAAACAGACTGAAATGAACTTAATGTGTCCTCTCAGTTGGATGCTGTTGGATGAATGTTTTCAGTGAAGGTGATTTAAAGTACTATCTGTATCTAGATGGACCACTGAAGCCAACTATCATGGGACCACATTACGCAAAGACAGGATATGACGTCACATTCAGATGCTCCGCATCATCAAACCCTCCCAGCTCCTACAAATGGTTCTTCAATGAATCTCTTGTGGCCAATACGTCTATGTATGTCACACCTCCCCTTACCGAAGACATGAGTGGGATGTACACCTGCATGGCCTACAACAACATCACAAGCAAAAACAACTCTGCCTACATAATGCTCTCTGTCTTTGGTGATTTGATATTTTCATGTTTCTGTTAAAATATTTTCCCATCTACAAGCAGGTAAGGTGGTTTTAGTGACTAAACATGTGGATTTCTGTTTTGTCTTCAGATGCAATAGAACATGTCAAAATAGAGGCACTAATGAGTCCTGCCATAGAGGGTCATTCATATCAGTTAAAATGCAATGTGAGTGGACCTGCTGCGCACATCTACTGGATGAAAAACGGTGATCTACTGCATGAAGACAACAGCATTGTTTTCAGCATGAATAACAGGACCGTCACCTTCAACCCAGTAAACCGCAATGACACTGGTTACTACCAGTGTATGGCTATTAATGCGAGTTGGAACATGACCAGCATTCCTCATATGCTCCTTGTGAACTGTGAGTAACATTTCATTTACTGTAAGTATCAGTTGTGGTTACTGCAGTACATCATCCCATGTTTTATAATAAATTTGCTGCTGCAGTTGGACCAGACACACCTATAATTAATGGGCCAGCTTTTGCTGAGACGGGACATCGAGCGGTCTTCCACTGTACTGCCAAGTCGATACCTCCCGGTCAGTTCAGCTGGTGGTTCAATGGCTCCAACGTGGCCAATTCTTCAATGTTTACAACTCACCTTTTGTCTCTGAACATGAGTGGTGAATACACCTGCATGGCCTACAATAATGTGACAGGAATGAACAGTACAAACTCCAAGATGCTTACAGTCATTGGTGAGAAAACACAATGGGTCCGACTCCGTCAGTGCATGTCATGTGACTTTACAATTGATCAAATAGTGATTGATTCCAGCTGTGTTTTCTGTCCACAGAGGCGATAGAGTCAGTGATGGTCAGAAACAGCACCGTTCCAATAAACTCTGAAAACTTCACTCTCATCTGTGACGTCATTGGGCCTTATGACATGATCTACTGGATGAAGGACGACATGCAGCTCAAGATGACTCAGTCCAATGCGAACCCTCACATGCCTTACCGCATTGACAACAACATGCTGCACTTCACTCCACTGATGATGCTCAATGACGGGATATACCAGTGTGTTGCTATCAATCGGGCTGGTCCACATGAAAGCCCCAACTATATGCTCCTGGTGAACTGTGAGTGTTAGGAATCACTGTTTTTATAACTCACTCAGTTGATTTGAACTTATTTAAAGGAACAGTGAGTAGGATTTGGCAGCATCTAGTGGTGTGGATGTAGACTATAACTGTCCACCCTTCCTCTAACTCATTGTGTTCCAAGAAATTTAGCATATAGACTATATTTTGTACGTGATACTGACTCCCTCTCTTTGTTCATTTGCAGACGGCCCTCTGAGTGTGACTATCTCTACTAGCATTGGCATCTCCGTGGCCATGGCGTGCTCTGCTGATTCTCGGCCAGATTGTGACTTCCTCTGGTACTTCAACAATCAGTCAGCACCTCTGAAGGCCGGATCTGTTATCAGTTTCCTTGCGATTAAGGAGAATGAAGGAAACTACACATGTAAGGCGAGGAACCCTGTCACCAACATCACAATGTACCACACAAAAGCTTTTACTGCTGGTAAGTGAGCCTAGTGGGGAACACCTGAAAAACAGATGATTACATGCACCTAAATCATTTTGCTAGTAATCAGACCTGACAGATATCTCATGTTGTATTAAATGTACTGTATGTATGATTTATTTGTCTTTCTCTGTGTCCCTGTCTCACTCTTAGCCGCGACCCTCCACTTCCCCTCCCAAGGCGGTCTGATGCTGATGGGACTGTTTGCTCTGTCCATCCCTGTGATGTTCAACTGAGTCCTTCACAGTGAGAAACCCAGTCAGACTGCATGTCTTCCTGCTCCCTCTACTGTCTTTCTGTAAAATAAGAAGGTACTCTGTGGTCAATAATCTGATGCCATGTTATTGGTTATTGTGGCTTTTCTCAGATTAATTGCATCAAAAACATTTCATTTCATCTCATCAAATTGTCTCATCTCATTACCAGTTTTTGGTGTTTTATGTGTTCATTATTAGCAATTGAAATTTAATTGTGTTGTTGTTATTGTCACTACCTTTGAGGTAGTTTAACTCAAATACGTCAATACACTTTCATGGTTTAACTAATGTATTCCTCTAAACCGCCTGCACAGTCTTTTGGTATGCACTGCAATGGTTCACTCTGAACACAGTAGTTTTTGTTATATGTAATAATATTAATTAAGTAAATAATCATCTTATCATGCTCTAATTCATTCTATTCACTGTTCTTAATCAGCAAATAATCAACACAATTGGTTTTGCTGGGACTTTATTTTGGAATATACAGTGTCTTTTTTGTGCTGATTTCCAGAGTTGTGAAACATTGAAACATTGTCATAAACAGCTTTAAGAAAACAATTGAAAGAAATATGTATGCCAGTAATAACTGTATAAACATCACCACAAACAGTATAAGGATATTATGTGTTTAGATATAGTATAGTTCTTCTTGGTGTTGTTCAGATTGGGACACTGGGACCAAACTTCCTGTTGCTGCCCTTCTTTGGTTTGTTAAATCGTCTGCACTTCTTCAGATTCTTATATTTTTGTCTCTGGCAGAAAGTTTTCACTTGTGGTTTGAATAAATCCAGACCAATAAAGCAGTAGGATAAGAAGGAAAAAACAGATTAGGTTCACTTGTCAGAAATATATATTAAATGTCCAAGTCTCACTCTTGAAGAGTATTTAAGTTTTGAAGCAAGGGAAATATATTGAATACAGAGCTGATCACTTATTACTGGTTGTTTTACTTCCTATGAATCTCAAAAATTGTCACTCACATTTTCCGTGCTTGCCGTTGCGTCTGCCAGGAGCCTGGCAGAAACAACGAGTATTCACCATCTCTCTTCCCTTTCCTGGGCGACCCAAATATGCAAGGACAAAAGAGCAGAACTGGTTAGGATAGAATGCACTCCATTGACACTGAGGCTCTGCTGACACAAACTGATAAGATGCCAACTAGATGTGTATTTTGTATACCTTGAATGCTGCTGTCACTTTTACAGTTACATTGTTTGTTGTGCTGTCTTGGGATGATGATGATTGGATTTGTAGTTGTCAGTGGTTCTCCAGCAGCGGTGGCTACGACACACATTTGATATCAAGCTTAATTAATAAAAAAATTAAATAAGTTGTGCAAATACAAAAACACAATAACTTTTCATGAACCTCTCTTGTGGAAACTGTGTTTTAAACATCAATCTCACATACCTGTGTCTGTGAATGTGCTGACAGCCGAGGATATTTCATGTATCTCAGGAACACCTTTGAAAAGTGAAAAAGATAGAATCTCAGAATAAAATACACAGGATGTAAACTTACTTATAAAAGTCAATACTTCCTAATAAATCAATATAGAATACCGTGGCTGTAATCAGCAAATACAAGCAGTGCAACAATTGACAGCAAAAACATCCTTGTGTCGTAGTTAATCCAGTCCGACACAGTGAGCCCAGGTACAGTAAAAGTGCACAAACTTCAGTCCCAGCAAGGGAATGAAATGGTTGTTGTTGTTGTGGCTCTTTATAAAGGATGGTGTTAATGTCTGAAATCATAGCCGTGGCACATTCATCCAATGCCAGTTATACAAAACCTGAAGCTTACCCAACCGGCACCTTTCACAGGGAGTGCCTGAATTACAAAAAACACATACCTTTGCCAAAAGATCTGGTAGTGGCTTTTGAGTAAATTACTCACTGTTCTGAGAAAATAAGGGACATTTGACACCTACCTAAAACAACATTTGGATGCCAGAAGTGCCCCAAATTTTTCCTTTTCTTACAATGTCTGGGCAACAGCCAGTGTTGTAAGTATTAGGTATTGTATTATGTGCAAAACAAGACTTGTTCATCCTCCTCAAGTTACAGAAATGAATATCTCTGCTCACAAGTGAGGTTCAAATGAAGCTAGTCAACCAAAAGTAATAAATCTCAAACCTGCTGGTTAATGACGAGTCTTGGACGTAAAAATGTAGCGTTGCATCAGTGACAATGTGTCTTATACTCAGTAGTAGCACATGGATCTGATCAATCAATCAAGGGACACTGAAACCATTTTTCATATTTAATGCATTCTTTCATCACTTTCACAATCAGCCAACCTGAAGCAATTCATGTTCTGTAGCACAGTCCTTATATAAGAGGCTCAGAAGCATTTTAGTGTGAAGTAAAGCCTTTAGAAGTGGTCTGAACGACCGTTATGCTGCAAGATGAGATTAAACTTGAAGCGCAAGCAACTTTAGATATGTCTATACAACTTCACGACCTACTCAAATACATCTGGTTTGCATCAAAGCAGCCTCTTGTGTCAAAATCTGTTGCTGTTACAATAGGTGGTGCAAAAAGGTACAATGACAACAATGAGGCAGTTGACTTGACAAAGGCAAAGTAAGTAAACAGTAATGATCAATCAAAAACTTTTGGTCATTCAAATGAACACATACAGAAGACACCAGACATCAAAACGGAGTAAATACAGCTACTGCCAAATAAATGTAACTTAAACTGAAACTGAGAAACCAAAATTACAGAACTACAGCATTTTCTTGGTGATGGCAGTTACAAATCCTGGCACATAAAGAGGTCTTGCAGCCTTTTCCAGCAACTTCCTGTTCCACTGGCCACAGGCAGACTGTTTTTTTATGTCATAGATTAGGTTATGTGTCATGTATCTGTGTGTAAAATAAGCTTTGATAGACTTGTGAGGACTGTAGGTGAAAGCAGATACTTGGGTCTGTTATAAAGTTTTTAATAAGGTACAGCAACTACAGTTTTTGAACTACAGCATACCTTCATTTGTAAAAAGTTGCTGCATCTTGTTAAAAATCTTTATTCATAATCACTTGACATGTGATTTTTTTATGTATAACTGTCTTCCAGTGTCATCATATTCATCAACGTATTCATCATGGCAGGAAAACAAAATAATCGGTCTTTAGAAAAGCAACTTTGAGAACCAAAAGCTAACAGAACAGGTGATTACTAGGAACTGAGGCAAGACTTTGTCTCTATAGCACAGCACATTTAATTTCTGACTGTATCATAACACAAAAAAAATGTTGTGGTCCCATTATGAGTAACAATGGTCACCAACCCTTGCCATGAAGAGGACTTGCACAAATAATTTGTGATGCTGTCTCCAAATAATTGTTTCTATCCATCATTTAAGGAGTTAATAAGTTGGGTGTGATGCTCTCTGGAAACAGGGTTGAGGACCACTGTGGTAGTGTAAGTTAGTGCCCTGGTTGCTCAGTTCTCTGCAGGCTTATCTAGCATGGACTTGAGATGGGCGTGCAGGGGTTCGCACACAGCCTGGTAACCCTGAGGGGTCAGGTGAAGGTAGTCGTACATGTCCTGATGGGAAATGCTGCCATTGGAGTGGACAAAACCTGGATCCACGTTGAGGAAAGAGGCATGGGGGAGGGTCGATACAGCCTCCTGGACCAGCTTGTTCACTTTGGCATTTCGCTCCCGCAGAGGGTTTGGCGATTTACCTCTAGGCAGTATACCCTGGAAGATGTATGGATGTTATTATATAAAGTAAAATATTTCTGAGCATTTTAGTCATATTTTGTAAAAATGCACGCATCGAGGTAAAAACTGTTAAATATCTAAAATTAGCCTCTATCAGACATTACTTTCTCACCCAAATTTCAACTGAAATGCCCATTAAGTTTGAAAAGCAGAATATCTCCACAGTTCACACAGTCTAACAGCATGTTTACCTAATCTCACAAAGATGGTTGAAACTTCAAGGGGTGATATCACTGCAGTCTGATGGATTCCATGAACTTTATTTATTAGTTTTAAAAGACATGCAGGTGAAAAGATAACGCTGCTTTTAAGGAATGCATAAAGAAAAACACCTACCAAAATAAGCGTCTGGGCATGGGGGAGCTTGTTCTTGATGACTTGGACAATGGCCATGATGCCTCCACAGACCTGTTCAGCAGTGTGACCGTGATTGTTCGTGCCAACCCACAGCACTACAACCTAAAACAACAAGAGAAAGATGTGGATTAAAGCAAAGTCATTGATAGTTCAGGGTCAGTATATCTGGAATTCTGATTTTTAGCATAATATCCACAATGAGTCTGTGTGAATAAATAAGCATGTTTGTTCTTTATTTTTGACAGAGATGTGGACCTTTGGGCTGATGTTATCCAGCTCGCCGTTGCTCAGTCGCCACAGGACATGTTGTGTTGCATCACCGCCCACCCCAAAATTGAGGGCATGGAGAGGAGAGAACAGCTGCCGCCATATCTGAAAGCAAATCGCAACAACATCCAAATGATAAAACCCAAGTTCACACTATCTGAAAGCCTGCATATATGATAATGAGAACAAACTATCCAACGCCATATACAGAACAAGACACAGGAAAAGTGTAATTTATGTTTTACCCCAAACTGGTGCATGAGCTGAATAAGAGAGTCACCAACAAACAGGACATCAGGTTCTTTGTCTTTGCTGTCAGACACAAAGCGCTGGTGCTGAGAAGAGAAAAAGGAGAATTTGATATGAGAAACGCAGACATGTACGTGTCTTCAGTATAATTTGTTATTTAGATATGCTAATTAGAAAATATTAGCTTGTGTACTAGATACCAGATTTAATCAGTGGATCAAATATCAGTGCATGTCTCATGACAATCTGATGGGAAAACTGCCGAGTTTTTTTAATGAATTATCTAACGTTGCAAAACACTGACTAAGCTGTTATGCCATGAATTATTCATCTGTTTGGTTCACAAAATTAAACACTGGCGACGATACAGACTGGGAAACCCTGGAAATGCGTGTCTGTTCTGATGCTGTAGCTATGTTGAACCCAGGAAGGTAGCAGAAAACTCATGACAGTATTTCACACACCAGAGACATCCATCGTCCATCTCCCTGGGTGTCCTCACAGGGAGTGGGTGTGGCGGCGGGGTTTGGGTCTTCTGCACTCATAGCTTGGCTCTATCTGTGTTGGGAAAGCAGTCACGTAACGTTAACGGATGTTAGTACTCTTATAACGGAAACAATCCGTATATCAATGGACTACAGCTACAGTTGCTAGCTAAATCTTAGGAGGTCTGTGTGATTAGCCACAGTAGCTAGCTTAGTTGCTGGAACACAAGATAGCTGTAACGTTGGTTTAACAGAGATAATACCGGTCAAACACTAGTAACACAGACTGTTATTAACACTAAATTATGCACGGTTGTATTCTGCGAAAAAGGCAGAGGTTTGTACAGATGCTACATTTAGAGATATTACTGAACACAGGATACCATGAAATCAAAAAATCGTCATCTCCCAATTCAGTTTCAGGAAGTAAATTTTCACTATAGCTGCCCGTACCATTTTTGTATTCCATGCGCAACAACATACATGTTTTCATGTATTACACAGAAGTCCTACATTTTATCGGTACTGTGCGCTTTACGTTGGAAATGAGAAGACGGCGTATGAAGAAATGCAAATAAAGCGCTGTTCAACTGAGGAAGAATATAAAAGATGAGACAGTTTCACCTCCTCGTCTGAGGAAATGGACTCGCCCTGCTTGTCGGTGTCAGTGGGAGTTGCTGCTGCGCTGAGAAACACATCCACTACGACATGTTGCCGAGCAACGGCTGATTTACAAGCTGTAAAGAAACTGTCGGTAAGGAGCGCTGTTAATTTGCGATATTTCAGTTTATAAAAAAGTTCAACGACAGATTTACTGTTTGTCTCGCATGTCACATACCTAAAGTCGAGGTTAGTTCCTGTGTTTCTTGGCAGTTACAGCTAAATACTATAACTTCACACACGTGTGCACCTGGTGGTTGACACCTGTTAGCTCACCACTTAACTTACTCGCATGGCCAACAGGCTATATTAACTTTCTGTTTGCAAATGTCAAATGTTGTGATAAACGTCTTCAAAATTATTCGGAGGAGGCCTGACAATATTTGGATGGTGTATGTTCAGGTATGTTACAGTATATGGTAATGTTTATCCTGTGTCGCAAATATTGACCTGTCTTCTGCTGGTCTGCTGCTGTTGCTGTTGGTTGTTGGTTTTTGTTTTTTAGTTGGTTGGTTTTACTGATCTCAGGTATTGTGCACAGATGCCTGATCAAAAAATCCCCCCAAACTACTACATGAGGATCCTCTCTTGAAGTAGAGTTAATGATAATATAAAGTGAGTGTTTCATTGTATACTGTATGCCAACTATTGTGGCTTCTAAACCACCCACAGCAGAGTCAACATTTGGACTCACTCACTGTCATTGAAACATAAGTGATTTGCTTGATAATGAGGTGCAGCTGACTGTAGAAATTACCCAGCTCTCTTATTTTCTATTCCTACAGACTAATTACTGTACTAACTGCAGTCATCGTTCTGCAGGATCCAGTACAGCATGAGCCACGTGTGTGGCAGGACTTCATCAGATAAAGTAAAGATTTTCAACAAGCAATCAAAAACAACAAATGAAAACATCTTGGTAAAGAGATTCACTGCAGACTGCAAATATTTAAACCATCACAGTAAGAAAGAAGGGCGGATGAAACGACTTAGGAGCCGCAAGGAGAGGAGTCGGATGAGAGGTGGTGGGAATGAAGCCTCATATTCTGAATCGCATCATCATCATCATCACCACTGTCATCGAAACAATAAAGACATGGCACATTTCCAGAGCTGCTGTCACAGTACCTGTCATTGTCCTTCAAGGCAAAATGCACACTTTCAAAATGCTATTCCTGCTGCACAAGAGCCCAGTGTAATCACTGACAGCCGCCTGATAGGACACCATGGCCTGTTCAACCATGAGGTGAAGTCTGTGGATATTGAACGCTTGTTAAGCAAGCAGAGGAAACTGGAGAAAAAAAGACAGCAAGGACAAGAAAAGAACAGTGTCAATTCTCATCCATCTTTATCATCTCACGTTCCTTCTCCATTCTCCACTAATGATTTGCTGGGTGCTGACGAGGTTCTTCCATTTGAAAAAAAAGCTGCCCATGATGACGAGGAAATCAGTCAGGGTACAGATATTACACCGGGGCAGAGACCGTTGCAACAATGTGATCTTTCATCTGAAAGTTTTAAAAGCACCTCCCCATCTAAACACAGCTCCCTAAATGTGATGATCAAGAACACAAAGACCAACACTGTCACCTCTGAAAAGGGCAGAAAGTCGCCTCTGACACCCACTGTGGTCAGAGAAAATGTTAAGAAATCAAACAAGAAGGTTAAAGGACACATGATCTCTACTTTGGAGCACACCCCAAAGAACCAGGAGTCTCCTGTCCACCAGACACAAGCTCCTGGTCTCAACCCAAGCACACTTCAGCTCTCCAGCTCACACACCGCTGCCAGCTCTGACATCCAGCACAAAGGGCCAGATCCCAGCTGTGTATCCAAGTCTGTCAGTGCATTGGCAGCAGGTTTGTGCAAATGTCTGCAGTTCCCACTTCTGAGGAGAAGAAACCTGGTGGTGGAGAGCAGGGAGGTGCTGCTGAAAGCTCTAAGAGAGTGCCATGGATCCCGGCTTCAGGAGAACCTCCTCAAGGTGCAGTGTTACCTCAACTTTGGTGATCCCACAAAGGAAGTCCAGCATCAGAAGTCAGCCATGTTGGATCCAGGTAGGCACACTTTGTACTCTGGTGTTGTCTTTATGAAAGTGAAATAGTAATTATAAAAATAATAGGGTGATTTGTTGAAAGTAATGATTGCTCAGTGTCACTATTTTTTTCGTTTCTCAGTGAAATCATAGATTATATTGAGTTATGGCAGTTCAGTTTTAGGAATCAGTATTACGTTTTTCCAATATTATTAAATTTCACAGGCTGAAATTGAAACATTTTTTTTTACTTCCTGTGCCTTTCTGTCATTTCTTTGCATGTCATTTTATTTTTAGAGCCCAATATCGCAAATGACAGGTAATAGCAGCACTATGTGTTTCCCTGTTCTGCTTCAGTGGAAAATTAGTAACAAATATGGAAGTGTGCACTGAAATACTGTAACTTTGTAAGAACTTATATTGACAGGAGACATTTTACCCAGAAGGACTGTGGATTTAGTCCCCCATCGTTATCACTGGAAGCACGTTAGGGCAGACTTTTTCAATATGAATAATGAATGTCTGGATTTGAATCAGTGCAGCACAACAAGGTGTAGTCATAACAATCCATATGTGTAATATAGTTTTACAGTTGTGTTTTTTTTCCCTTTTTGAATGCATTCACAGTGTTTGAAGCCAGTCAGCCACGTTTTGATGCTCAGGAAACCACTTCTTTTGGCATGATGGGAAGTCTGTATTTTAACTGGAAGTCCTGGCAACAGCCACACCAAAACCTGGAACAGGTAAGAAGTTAAGTTTATTCTGTCACTGTCTTATTTCATTCACCAGCTGTTGGAAATCCTCAGCTAATTCAAGATTTACTTACTCTGGAATAAAATACTTGGTTTTGTGTAAAGAAAGCTGAATGGTTTACAAGCCCTGTGGAGACTTCTGTCAGCCTTGTGGATGATGTCCTCAGACCTGCTTGCGCCCCTCAGTTTTTCATGGACTTTGAGCCCTGTGGAGCTTCAGCCAGTGACCATTTGTTCTCTCCCACCTCATCCTGGGGAAAAAAGACCTCAGCATTTCAGCACTGGGAGGACCATTTTGACTTGCCAAAGAGCAGCAAGGCTGTTATGTTTGATTCCTTTGAAAACAGCCATATGAACCACACCAGAGCATTTCCAGAGAGAAGTAGGGCTCAGTCCAGTGGCAGCAACATCCAGCCTTTGTTTCCTTATCAAACACAGCTGCCAGATAGATGTTCAGCAGAGCTGATGCTCTGTCCCAAGGAGAAAGACCCATTTGCAGCTGACAGATACTCTTTTGCTCCTTCCTTCTCTGCCAAAATTCACCATCGACAGGAGAGCTTTCAGCCTTTCAGCCAACTCAGTCATCCTTCGACTTGCCCTCCCGTCAGGCCCCACCTCACTGACATCATGTATTATCCACCATCTCACATGCTTGACCGAGACCCAGCAGCTACTTCTCTCCCAAGCCCTGAGCACTGGTCCTTCCCTCCTATGAGACTGTACTAATTTGCAGTAAAGCTCTGCATGAAGACGTACACATGCTTTCTTAATTCATACCAGTAAAACTTTTTGTTCAGAGTCTGCAAAAATATATGTTGTGGGCTCATATTTGATTGGAAAAAAAAACAAAACAAAACACTGTATTAAGTGTAACAGCTGACATCTCATCTTACTTCTTTTATTCTCGTCCCCTTTATGCTAAGAAAGAAATGCATATTATGTATTACATCCTTGGGACATTTTTCAACATGCAGAAATGTTTGCATATCTTCTATGACATGGCAAATTCTTTGACATTTTGTTGTGTATGAGGGCTACATTTCAATTCATTGAAACAACTGAACAATGGTGGAAAAGACATGCAGTGTCAAGCAGCACTAAAGATGTAATTAAACTATAACAAATGACATTTCTGATTGATGCTCGTTTATATTATGTTTTTCGTTTCAGTTCACATTAAACGTTTACACCATATTTTCATGACCCACTCCCAGCAGCAGGAAATTTGACATACATTCATATGTTCATTCAGCACATCATGTGAGTCTAAAAATTTTCAGTTTCTTTGCCTTTACCTTCTTCCGTTTTGAGCCTGCTCCCCCTTCTAAGCGCCCTACGTAGCTGATTCCAAAACAGCTCTTGGGCCTGTTCTGGGTCTGTGCAGTCTGAGCCCGGCCACTGCAGGTAAGTCTTTTTTAACATTACTTTCCTCATGCGGTGATAGGACGACACCTGCCTCTCCGAGATTGGCTCCAGAAACACGAGCAGGAGGACATCCTGCTGCTCATCAAAGAGTCGGTAGCTGGCCAGCTGGATTTCCAGAGAGCACCACTCACTTTTTAGGAAATTCCTGCTTACCACACAAATAGTTTTACGGCTGCTATATACAGCAGAGACTATGTTGTCCACAATATCGCGACCCAGCTCAAAGTCCCTGTGGTGTAAGCAAAGTTTAAAAGCCGATCCATTTCCCTCCAGGTTGGGCATTAACTGGTCCATGACCCATTGTTCATCGGAAGAACTATAAGAAATAAAAGCATCATATTTACAATTTTCCTTCTCATTTCTGAGTCTGCGCCACTGGTCACCAAACCAGGCACGAAACACATAGTAGCTGTACTTCATTTTCCAGTAGAGTTTGACATAAAGTAAAGGGGTGACTGTCAACAGGAAGATCACAACAGCTGTGCTCAAGAACAGGTATTCTCCTAGGTCTTTGTTACAAACGTTAGTGTCAAAGTTGTAAAAATTCTGTTTTGCATCGTTTGGACACTGCATATTAAAGAGATAGACCACCTGGACTTGCGAGTTATGCACTGTCCAGTTTTGCAGCGGGATGTTCTTGCAGATGCAGCCTAAAGAGGTATGTTGTATGTCAAGATAGTGGAGTTCAGGTAAACTTTCTAGTGCATCAACAGGAATGCTCTGCATCACGTTGTGGTTTAGCTGCAGTGTGTGTAACTTCGTAAGATTCCCAAAGACGTCTAGTGAGAAGTTCTGAATACCCATATTTTCTACAATCAATTTAGTCAAATTCCTTAGGTTTTTAAAGACCCCTGGTTGTAGCTGTGTCGCCACAACACAGCAGTTACCCAATGTGAGGAAATTTAAGCCCCTCAGATCATCGAAGACATCAGGAGCAAGATAATAGATGTTATTGTTGGTGAGATACAGAGATTTCAGAGAGTAGAGGCCACGGAAGAAATTTTGGGGTAAAACACCAAGGCCAGACGGCTGCTGCTCATCCAGTTTCAAATCACTGAGTTTGTTGAGATTCACGAATGGTGAACTGATCGCTTCATTGAGGAAGTGAATCTGATTACGTTGTAAATCCAGCACTGTTAATGTGTCCTGGAATGCATGATAGAGGGATGTGTCAATCTGTTTGAGTTTGTTTCCATCCAGATATAATTGGGACAGATTTTTTAGTCCTTTAAGGCCAGAAGGCTCAAAATGAGTGATCTTGTTACCTCCTAGGTCTAGAGTCGTCAGCTTCACAAGCCTGTGGAAGGTCTCACTTAAAATAACAGAAATATTATTGTTCCGTAGGCTAAGGGTTTGCAGGTTGACATTATCTACAAAGGTGTGATTATACAAATGAGTTAAGAGGTTATTGTCCAAACAGAGCGTCTGAAGCCTTCTTAGCCCTTTGAAAGCTTCACGGTCAAGAACAGCGATTTCGTTTATGTTAAGCTTTAGTGTCTTGATATTTGGTGTGTGATAGAAAGCATAAGAGCTGACTGAAAGGATGTGGTTGTTATTATAGCTAATCTCTTCTATATTTTTGAAACGAACCACATATTGCGTTTTACAGGACTGAAGGAATGTGTAAAGGTTATGATTTGCTTTGACGTGTTTTATTTGGTTCTGTTTACCAAGAAAGGTGAGGCAGCCTGTGTTTTTAAGGGCATTGTGGGCTAGATCTAGTTTCAGTTTTATTTTAGGACAATAGGACAGTGTGTAGTTTGTTAGATTCTCAATCTTATTATGACGCAGGTGTAATTCTCTAATCGTTTTCAACTTTCCTTTTAAGAATTTACAAAGGTCCATGACCATGCTGTCATTGTTCAGACCTGTACCAGAGAAATCAACTTGACCTGCATTAACTTTGCTGATATTTAAAAACGTCAATATATTCACGCTTGTTGACTGCAAATGCAGATTGCTTATATGCCTCAAATCCACTCCTTGAAAAGCCATCGTAGGAAGCTCACGATTGTCTGACAGATCAAGCAGCGTGATGAAGCGGAGAAACCAACTCTCACATCCTAACGTCAAGAGATTATTGCTCTTTAAATATAATGTACTTAGGGACTTGGGTAGTGGCACATTTGAGTGGTTGAGAGAGGTCAAATTGTTAAAGGAAAGATCGAGTATCCTGAGATTTGTTGTGTGTGACACACACTCTGCAATGCCTGAAAAGTTTACCAGAAAGTTTTGACTCATGATTAAAGTGTCCAGATTGCGAAGAGTGGAGAAAATGCCCTTGGGGAGATTGCTTAATGAATTGTGTCTGAGCGAGAGAAAGGTGAGGTTGTGCAGGTCTTGAAACACAAAAGGGTTGAGCTGTGATATGTTGTTGAAGGACATATTTAGATGCATAAGGTGATACAAGGTGTGAAACGCAAATTGGTCAATGATCCTCAAATGATTATGATTCAGTATGAGGTATTGAAGCTTTGGTAGTTTAACAAAGCTTTTGTTGGGAATGCGGCACACACGATTAATGGCGATGGTGAGATGGATGACAGATGATGGCAGGTCTTCGATAATAGCAGACATGTTCTTTTCCCCTCGACTGATGCAGCTGAAACTTTCTCCGTTTGAGTAAGTGTTTTCAATGCAGTTGTTGAAGCTGTAACCGTTGATGAGTTGAACAACACCAAAAGCAACTGCAGCCAACAACAGCTGATAAGTTAGACATGCCATTTTGTCTTCCTGCAGTTGCATTTACTTTAATTTCTGTGTTGGTTGGGTTGTTTGAAAGTTATGATGCAGATGTCAAGACGTCTTCTTGTCCATCAACTGAATGTGGTACGGGAGTCTGAGGAAAGAGAGCATAATTATATCAGGAAATCTGGCAGTTATAAATCATGCCACTACTTTTATGGCTGTGCATGTTATTAATATTTGCGTAGAATATATGGATAAGACATTTAAAAAGCAGTAGAGACTGAGTGCAGTGCATCATAGAAGAATGACAAATGCCACAATATACAACCAAGAAATTAAATGCTAACAAAATGCTAAAAAAAGAAAAAAAAAATCAATAAAGTTAGCTGTTCCAAGCTAATGTAGTTAGCTGACATGCAGACTTACTGCTGAACAGCCACCTGGCTTATTCACATCCCGCTATAACCCAAGTTGCGAACTGTCAAATCCTGTATGTACTTTTGACTTCTTGAAGGCTCAATTTTTTGGTTCACCAGTTTGCGAAAACTCTTTATCCTGTAGGTAGTGCATCCAACCCAGGGTGTGGATCCCAACTCCTTCTCCTCCACTCATTAAGTTGCTGTTTGTCTGTTGCGCTGTGCGGGCTGTCAGAAGCAGGTGGACTGAACCATTTGACATAAATCGAGAGGGAGGAAGTTAGTAGTGTCACTAGTTCTTTTAGAAACCATGTTTGTTTTACTCAGAAAAATGTATTTCTAATTAAAATAATGAATGTTGGTTTAGATGTAGGATTTTCCTGCCTTCATGGGAGCTCATACCCTTCCTACGTAATTCAGTAAAACAGTGATCAAACCACGTTTGGCATCTGTTATTTGACAGCATACGGAAGAGATCAGGGGATTTTAAATCCAAGTTGGCAAGAGCCTGCTACTTCTGGTTGGATTACTGGACAGTAGAGCTCACAGAGGAGTCAGGAGTCAAAATCAACAAGATTTATGAAAGTCTACATTGAGTCATATAGTCAATGATCAGTCAAGCCTAAGATATCGACCATAACAAAGAGCAACAATTCAACACATTTAAGCAACTGACTTGTGCAGTCAAGCTACTGCAAGGGTGCCAGGGTAACTATGCATCTAAAGACTAGAGATTTTGTAGAGTCACTGTTTAGCAAAAAGAGAAAAAGATTTTTGAAAGCTTTAAATAGAGTTTTATGTCCACCTCATATCAAACGATCAAGGTTACAGGAGCAACAACTTGAGTGAAAGTGCCATGATTTTATCCCGATATTGGAAATTTGTCTGTGACTATTAAATCACTTGAAAAGTGGCTTTGGTGTGAGATTGTTATGAACTGAGAGAGATCAGAGCAGAGGCTGAAAAGAACACAAGGCTTATGCAACTGAGAAACACAATCAAGGAAGGGTGGCCTAAGGACAGCAAAGTACTGGAAGCATCAAGATGAACTTTTACAAATGTCTGACAACATATTCAAGGGTGTGACAATCATCTTCCCTACCTCACCGTGTGATGTTGCAGAAAAGAGCAGTAAGGAGCTCATGATACGACGCAAGGTCCCAGACAGGCCATGACAGATGATTGCTGCTGATCTGTTCACATGAAACAATGCAACCTGCTAGTTACAGCAGGTTTTTCAAGCTCGACCAGATATTTTATGTATGGTGCAGACTGATTTTAGTTTCAGTCTCTGATTGTCTGAGTCCCCATGATTATCGTAACACTCCACCAGGATAACCAGCTGCTTATGACGCTCATGCTCAGGCCTACTCAGCACCCACCAGCAGCTTCAGCCCAGCCTGGTTAGCCACACAGATACCGATGCCAGGAGTTGGACCAATAGGAAGTTTGCTGCAACATCAACAAACAAAGAAACCTGTGCACTGTTTCTGATATTGAGTTGTTATTGAGATACAGAGAGAAGTTTACATTCATATGTTATATTGTGTGATCAATTACTTTAGTAATTTTCTTTACAGAAATGGGGGTGTAATAATAGCATAGGTTATATTGGTAAGACTTGATTAACAGCAATGTTAGAACTGTGAGATGACAGCAAATAACCCTATTGGATGTTGAACAGTGCTTTATTGTGATTGGTCCATATGCAGATAGAGATTGTTAGCACAGTCTGTGAAGTGTGCCTTCCTGCAACACTGCCAAACCCGTATGTCTCCGGTCTATTAACTCTTTGAGTGCCAGCCATTTTTTAATGTGCTTTGTGCCAGTGTTTTTGCCCATTTTGAGTTATATTTCAAGACCCACAATATTTTGTACGATGTCTCTGCAAACACGGAATAGCTCAAATGAAAGAAGAGACTATTTCATAATGAAAAACTGTTTGTTTTTACCCTGTTTTATTTTTATCAGAGGTAGAGTAGAAGCCAATGTCACCAAAATCACCACTTTTTGTCCAGATTCCATCTGTTTTGCTCCCTAAATGTGATCGTTTCCACTTCCTGCTTTGATCTCCATGGCATATATTAACCCTTTGTGTCCCGACAAATTCCAGAAGCCCCAAACTTACTCACAGGCTGCGGGAGACCGCGATCAGCGGCTCGCTGCAGAAAAAACACTTTGACGGCTTATTACATCAATGGCACTCAAGCGTCAGATTTTGAATTTTGTCAAAAGCCGTCAATGGCACTCAAAGAGTTAATGCTGACAGTGCTAACAGCTGACAGTGCTAACCGCACGATGCTTCACAGGTGACAACGCAGTTTAGAATGACATTATCAGCTGGTAGCCTTATCAACACACTGCAGCATGACAGTTGTGAGCTAGCCAGTCTAGCACACTCACACACTGACATGCACTAAAAGGCGTGCACGGCCAGCCTGTTATGTCAGCAGAAAGAGTAGAATCTTGGAGTACAACACACACAGAGGGAGAGTGACTTCCTAAAATACTAAATACCACAAAAGGGTAGACATTGTTAACTAAATAGCAAATAATTGGGCCTGGATTTTACTGCTATACCCAGGACTGGGTTATAGACAACTAAATTATAGCAAAGATTTGTGACAATCTCCTGTGTGTAACTGCAGCAAAGCAAACAATTCTTGTATATTTTCTTTTCTACCATTATGTATCTTACATTTGCCAATTTTACATACACTTTTCTTCTAAAAACTGGTTGTTGTCCAAGAAACGTCACCCACTGAACAACAGTGAAATCCTGTGTAAAGTCAACTTCTCATAATCTCTCTCAATGTTCTTCTCACATTCGTTTTTGTTCAGGAAAACACTTTACAGGACTTACCAAGTATATATTTGAAGTTAATATTGATAGTATTATTCTGCCTTGACAGCCTCGCCTGTTAAATGATTGTTGTTCCTCTCATCTTGCCTCTTCTTATCCCATAGATAGCTCAGAAACACACTAAATCAAAAAGAGGACCATGGGCGCAACCCATTCTTTTTCCTTCCATATACAGTCATAACATAATAATCTCATGAAGTATTTATTGAAATACTGCTTGATACATCAGTCCGTTAAACGGACACTATGTAATTTTTTTCTCCCATCTAGTGGTTAAATTTGACTTTGCATGCATTGCAACATGGTTGGAACTACGGTAAGCGGAATGGGTCAACTCCCAGACGGCCACCATCACCGCGGATCCCCAGCCCCCGGCTCGGAGCTCCAGTCATTTTTTTCCGCAGACCTCCACAACCCTTCTGCGTTCCAGAGGACTTCCCTGGCGGGCCCCGGGCATGTGACGCTTCTGGGCGTCCACTCACCGAGGATCCCCAGCCTGGAGTTCCCAGGAGGATAAGTCAGATTGTTGGCATATGTTATTTTACACCAGAGAGGATGTATTTATGAATGAAGACTTGAGGTAATAAAATACTTAAAAAATTACATAGTGTCCCTTTAAGATTAAATCCAATAACATTAAGCAGTATTCAGGTCTAATTTCATTATAAAATAAAATCTGTAGAGTCACCATATAAATTGGCAGATTTACTGTAAGGGGGAAAAAAGTCATTGTTCTTCATAGATAGATAGACCAGGTACTGTATGATAGAAAATGGCAATTCACTCTGATTGTTAAGAATTATTCTTACATTGTAAATCTTGTTTTATACTGTACATAGTTATGGTCATGCCAATAGATTTAATATTGGAATTTAATAGAAATTGTGTCCAAACCAAGGGATTTCCACATATTCTATTTCTTTGTCCAATCTTTTTATCCTCTCCTCTTCTGCTCCCGTGCCATCTGACACAGTCCACACAGAGGCAGGCAAGCCATGACGACCCAGTCATCACAAACCGAGCCCTGGGAAGAAGCACAGGGACAGCAAACTGGTGGCAAACATCTGTTGTCTCATGAAAAAAAAAAAAACATCCACTGTTTGGAGTGAACAATATATTTTCACTGACTAGATTTTTCAGTTACTTCAAACAATCTTTTCAATATAAAATCAGCCATGTCATTGTTTTTGTGCACACTTACCTCAATGTGGTATCTGCTGCGTATGCTTGTCCTCAGAGCAATCATGGCACCTGGAAGGAAGGGCAGGCAGCAGCTGTCCCCATTGTCCTGAGCCACTTTACAGCCCAGAATACAAGGGAGGAAAGTTGCACAAAGACCTGGTTTTGAAAAACATATTGTCCCATTGTAAATCAATTTCACAGTGTTGGCTCATTGCTGCTTGCTTTCATAAACACATGTATCTCTTACAGATGCCACAGTCTTCACAGCAGTCGCACACATTTGAACTCCAATCTGATAATCCAGATGACATGGTGTACTGTGTGACAGTGACCTGAGGCTGCGAGTTGATCACATTTGACTGGAATGCCATTGCTGTAAGTAGAAACAAAGGAATGTTAAAAGCTGAAAACAATCGTATTGTATTATTAAAAATGAAACAACCCACTTCACTTTATAGCTGGTAGCACTGTTTAGCCCTATTTGCCGCAATGTTTCCCACAAATAAATATCCTACTCCTTGTCCAGTCCTGTGCCATCAAAGTTTCTGCAGATTTTCGCTGCAGCCTCAGCCAGTTTAAGTTTATTGATGGTGCCAGAGATGGAAACATTAAATCATTAGGAGTCTTTCGTGTAGCAGAACCGAATACCCTTGATTTGGAAGAAACGTAGCTTCATATCTCACCTGCCTCTTTGTGTGAAGCTCCTGAAAAGGTGGTAGACAGTCACAAGCTAAATCCACAAACAGGAGTGCAAATGCATGACCACCACTCTTATACCCAGTCTGACATCACTCATTGGAGCCCAGTTTCTGTGTTGATATGACATGGCAAACAATGACCATTTGGGCAGGTGCAAAGGCCTTGTAAAGACAAAACACAACTATTTAGTTTTTGGGCGTATCACCTAACCAAGTTTTTTTTTATCAGCATGCAGTGATTGAAGAGCAAAGAAGGCCTGTAGTGCATATTTGTACTTCAACAATTATGAGCCAGGTTTTACCTTTGGGTCAGGTGTGGTGTGTGTGCGTGTAAACACTGTGGGCCCATCTCTATGAATGAGAAAATAATCGTAAAAAATGAGCTGTGAGTTGAAGAGGTGTACCCTTGTGCTGCAATAAATCTGGTACACATAAAACAAAAAGATGACATGAAATACAGGGATTAAATTAAAATAATAGAAAACATACATTAACCCAAGTAACAACAATTCAAAGTTAGGTGAGGTAAGTTTTCAAGTTTCAAGTTGTCAAAACAGGATATAAAATAATTTAGTTGCAAATATACACAAAAGTAAAGACAGTGAAATAAATTTAAGCACCCTTTCCCACGGTATTTCTATTGAAAGTTTTACGCAAAATACACAAACATTCATAACAGTGGAAGTTTTGTCAACATCTGTCTTAACCACTGAGTCACATCTGGTCTATCAGTCCTTTTCCATAGTAGTGCTATGCATTTTTGGCATTAAGCAGACTCACGTCTACGAATGTTCTTTTGTCTTTCTAGATACAGATCCAACAGACCCTCTGTAATTTGTCTAAAGATTATTTTGTCAATTGTTACCCTCACTTCTTCTCAAAATATTCTAATTTTTCCACATTACCATAAAAACTAAAATTCAGTACCTTTACTTTCCATACATTCTGTACAAATGGTTTGGACCCCTGCACAAGCCATTTTCCACGCTTCTGAAATTTCAGTTTGCAGATCTAACTTAAGCACTCTTAGACACTGAGATGGTGAGTTACTGTAAACGACTATACCAGCTTGCCCCAATAGCACAATATTACAGCCCATACAGCGTTCTCCATCAATACTTGCCAGTTTCAGAGAGGCCTATCACTACTTGTCAGAAAGACATGGGAAATTTACCCTTTAACTTAATTCATTTCCATAGAGAGCCTGACCCGCCCAAATCAACAAAGAACCAGTGATACATTTGGCTGAATGTTACCTGGACACTAGTACACTCATGCATCTTTAAATATTCTGGTACCTTTTAAATATTCACAAACATGCTCTGCTAAACATTAGAGAACAATTCATCTTTCACAACTTTTATCACCTTGATACTGTGTGTGGTGTTTACATGTACAATAGTGGAAGTCTGTGAGACTCCAAACAATGAGGAAGTAAAGCCAAAGTCAATAAAAGTCAAGGATCAACTCCATAAGTGGTATTTAACCATTTGTTAAGAGCTTATTTTGTTTATAATGTAATATGTAATATACAGTGTGAGCTCATTATGTAGCTCATTAGGTGTGGCCTTAAATAGACACTTTTGAGAAGATAGATTGATAGATCGTTCACTTACAGGCATACAATATATAACTAACTGTGTGTCTTGCATTGTTCGTCTCACAAACAAGCCGACAGAAGGAAGCAAAACATCAGTGTTGCACAATAATTAACCATAAGACCCTCAGTCGAGACAGATGTAACCGTGCAAGTGTTCAGTTCCTCACACGTTTTAGTTGTTTTTGAAAAGAAATCCTAACATAATACTGGAAGGGGATTTTGCTCATTCTGTCTGTCTGGTCTGGTTTGTGGAAGTAAAGCAAAAAATGGGCTCTTGTGACTCATGGCTTCATCTTATCTCCAGCAGCATTTGAGAGCTCCTGAGTCTGCATGTGTTGGTATGCGGTCACATAAACATTTTCTTCACAGTTTGCAACGTGTACAGGATGAGTTTCAGACTCTGCAGGGTTTACATGTCAGCTCATATCTGCAGGGAGGTGTCAAACCACTATGAAGAATATGGGTTTTCAGAGCATGAAATAGATTTTGATGTATTTAATAACTGTTGTGCTTTCTTGATACAGTTTGGTATCAGTTTGTCAAAAACACTGCTAAAGGTCATTTTCAGGCTTCTTGCATTGATTAAACAAATTACTTAATTTTCTGTTTGTGTTCTCTTTAAGTTTATCCACTCATATAGTGTCCAGGATGTTCTCGTTCAGCCCGTTTGTTTGCATCCTGTCTTCTTAAGAAGATCTCAGAGATGAAGTAAGTAACATCTAATTTTTTTAATTCAACATTTACTTCACCCTTTTTTTTGCACAGATTTATAAATCACTGAAGTATTTTGTCCAATTTTTTTTTTTCTGCAACTCTTTTTTATTTTGACATTTTCACAGATTTGTCAAAAAGAACTTCACCAACTTATTGCATTTCAGTCTGGAGTCATTATGCAGAGTGTGATGGTGCAGAACATGAAGAACAACATCGTGGAGACTGAAATTACTGTCAGCCAAGCACTTTCACTTCTCCTCCATTTATGGACAATTGTTGAAATTCCCAAACTGTATTCCCTCACAATGTTTTACATGTGAGAATTTTATACATTTAAATAACAAGTCAAGGAGGGAAAAGAGAATATTTTTCTGTATTGAGTAAGTCATGCATTGTCTGTCTGGCGGAGCTTTATATCTGGCTACAGCTGAATGTCATAGTTTCCTACTCATCTATTTCTACTATAGCTATGTTTGCATCTGTCTAAAATGTGCGTGGATTCGGTTCCTGAAATTACAACTTCTTCTTTCTGATCCCCCCTCATCTGGAGTGAGGATGAAAAAAGGATGTTGACCCGTTGTGCTTATGAGTGTGCTCTCTTGATTGTTGGACGCTTTCAGGTGTTCTGCTGCCTCCTTGTTTGCTACAAATATGGTGCCACCACCAACCACAGAAGTCCTGACAACCACAGAAGATTACTGGGTGAGTGGATATTTTTCTAATCTTTCATGTGCATCATTTCATGTCACCAGGAGACATAAAGTTCTGAGACTTGACTCTGCTTGCACTTTTCGTTTGAGTATCTACAAACATCAATTATCTATATTATAT
This sequence comes from Synanceia verrucosa, assembly GCA_029721515.1. Classification (NCBI taxonomy): domain Eukaryota; kingdom Metazoa; phylum Chordata; class Actinopteri; order Perciformes; family Synanceiidae; genus Synanceia; species Synanceia verrucosa. The sequence continues at coordinate 13,548,984 of CM056557.1, read as the reverse complement.
TATATTATATTATAGAAATGAAAGAAATCTGCTTGAAGAGTTTGACAGAGCCCTATCTTCTCTCTTGTCAACAGTCCTATGACTATGAAGGTTTCACCTGGCCCACTAATGTGAGCAGGACTCATAAAGCTCCATGCTTACAGGAGGATATCTACGGTTTTGCACAGAGGTACTCCCCTATCGTATACAGTCTGGTGTTCCTCCTAGCTCTGGTGGGGAACGTGCTGGTGCTGTGTGTGATCCGACGCTACCAAAGCTCTCAGAGAAGTGGAGCCTGCACCTTCTCTCTGACTGACACCTTCCTTCTCCACCTGGCCATCTCAGACCTCCTGCTGGCCTTCACCCTGCCCCTGTTTGCAGTGCAGTGGGCTCACCAGTGGGTGTTCGGCTTGGCTGCCTGCAAGATCTCCGGTGCCCTCTTCTCCTTGAACCGCTACAGTGGCATCCTTTTCCTGGCCTGCATCAGCTTTGACCGTTACCTGGCCATCGTTCATGCCGTCAGCTCTGGCTGGAGGCGCAACACCTGCCACGCACAGATTGCAAGTGGCCTCATCTGGGTGGGCTGCCTGGGCCTGAGTGGAGTGGATATGACCTTCAAACAGGTTGTGTCGGTGACCACTGTGGGTCATCAGGAGACTCTCCTGTGCCAGGTGTGGTTCACTGAGAACTCCACCCAGTGGCAGGTGGGGCTGCAGCTGGTCAGCATAGTTCTGGGTTTTGGGCTTCCCCTGCTGATCATGCTCTACTGCTACATCCGCATCTTCAGGTCTCTCTGCAACGCCACTCGCCGCCAAAAGCGCAAGTCCCTCCGCCTCATCATCTCCTTAGTGTCTGTGTTCGTCATCTGCTGGGCACCATACAATTGCTTCCAGCTGGCAGATAGTCTGTATAGACTGGCTGCGGTGGCTGGAAGTTGCCAGTTTGGCCATGTGGTGGACATTGGGACTCTGATCACAGAAAGCGTGGGGCTGTCTCATTGCGCCCTGAACCCTCTGCTGTACGGCTTTGTGGGGGTGAAGTTCAGGAAGGAGCTGGCCAAAATGTGTAAGGAGCTGCTGGGAAAGAGAGGCTTGCTAGGGATGGAGGAGTGGAGGGAGAGGGGGATCCGAAGAACCACAGGGCCGAGCAGCACTGGAGAGAGTGAAAACACCTCCTACTCTGTCATGGTGTGAAGCTAGTTAAAGAGACAGGAAGAGGAAGATGAGGGTCGATGTGTGTGTCTGTGGTGTGTGTGAAGGGGGTTGGGAGTGAGAGAAAAGAGAAGTTGAATGAATTCAGAGAAAGAGAGATCAAAGTAAACTACATATTTTCAGCTTAATTAAGACTTTAAAATGTTCTAACAGGGAAAATGATGTCTTTCATTCAGCGGTGCTTTGATATCATTGTTTTGCTTTGTGAGTCAATCGTTAAGTGAGGGTGGGGCTGAACGCCACATCCCACTAGCTGACGTCATCATGTTTGTTCAGCAATAGTCAGACTCACATGCTTACACTCAGGAGATGTCTCCTCAGGTTCCACACTTTACCTCTCACTAGTTTGCATCAAAACATGTCTCAGTTTATAAAACTATATTATCTACTATACAGCTACTCTCTCAGCTGTGTGCATCAAAACTCTTCGATTAAGAACATGGATACAGTATTTAGAATTTAAATGCCATCAATACTCACCCTCTTTGTGATGTAAAAAGACTTTTTATAATAAATATTTTGGAATAAAAAAATGCAGTGTTGTGTTCTTATGTGCATCATGGCAGAATGAGCAGTTCCGAGCTTCTACTGTAATTCGGCAATCAAATAATCCGCCAAAGAGCATTGTTTAAGTGTTAAATTGTAACAAGAAATGGACAAAAATGAGATGTGAAAGAGACGTTCTTTTCATAAACACAGCACTTACACACATGATAGTTACAGCTACACAGATTTACACAGGGGGTCTGTGGTACTTTGCCTCACATTCTCTGAAGTATCTCAGTGAAGAAACTTTGAAGCAGCCATGGTCGGGCAGTATTACTATATTAAAAACTGTTAGAGCCAATCGCATGATCGCTTTTGTTTATGTTTGTGTTCCTTCCAAGATGGCGCTGACACCCAAAATGCACAGCAACGTGACGTCACGTTCACATTCTCTATATTCTGTATCATCTCCCTTTGGTCCAGTGTACATTGTTCGTCCTCTGTTATTGCCTTTAAAACACAGGTAAGGCTGAGTGATCCCACGTTAAGTGAGGGTGGGCCACATCCCACTAGCTGACGTCATCATGTTTGTTCAGTAATAGTCAGACTCACATGCTTACACTCAGGAGATGTCTCCTCAGGCTCCACACTTTACCTCTCACTAGTTTGCATCAAAACACGTCTCAGTTTATGAAACTATGTATATTATCTACTATACAGCTACTCTCTCAGCTGTGTGCATCAAAACTCTTCAATTAAGAACATGCATACAGTATTTAGAATTTAAATGCCATCAATACTCACTCTCTTTGTGATGTAAAAAGACTTTTTATAATAAATATTTTGGAATAAAAAATACAGTGTTGTGTTCTTCAACACTCAACACTTGTGGTTACTTTCAGAAGGTCTTCTATTTATGTGCAGTATTTCAGATTACACTGGAACCATTTTAGTTTTTATTAACCCTTTAAGGTTCCAACTATTTAACCCGTAACCCTACCCTCTAACCCTTGAGACGGCCCACGGGCAGGCTGGGGAAGTTTAACGTTTTTTATACATTGTCTTTCAATCAAAGGTATTATATTTATGCAAAGTTTCTTTCTTTCACATCCGTATTTTGTTATTTTGAGCCTGTCTCAGGGGGTACAAACATTTTCAGCATTCCATGGAGATAACCCTTATAATTATTGACAGAGACTAGGTGGGAAGGTTCCCTGGGGTTTAAACTTAGCTGTTACTGCACAGGCATGTCTTTGCCTTTTGGCAACATGATCTTCCAATCAGCAGCGTTGTTCCTACACTAATCACCCTACACTTGATGAATACCAGCCCTCTCCTGACCCTCTAGCCTCTCTTCCTACTGTATATCTGTGCTTAACCAACGTCTAATCAAATTGATATGGGGTTGTTGAGTTACAAAACAGGGAATAATAAAGTATATAATTTTGTCCTAAGCTAATTGCCAAACCTAAATCCCTGACAGCGTCTGGTTTATATCACTCTATTTATATACTCTGTATCATCTCCCTTTGGTCCAGTGTACATTGTTCGTCCTTTGTTATTGCCTTTAAAACGCAAGTAAATGGAGTGATCCCACGCAGACTTGAACTTGAAGATACTGTTCTGTTATTGCAGAGATAATGACCCTTATTTCTGGATTTATTCCATTATAGTGAGAACAGCAGGCTCAGGCTGAATCTGTTGTTCTGTGGTGAAACACAAACACAGCAGCTCCATCTAGCGGCTCTTTGAGCAGCACATTGTCCTGCTGCTTTGTGTTCACATGCTGGTCAAGGCAGACACTGAGAGCGGAAACGAGGAAGCTGGGTAATTCGGCTTTCAAAATAAAACACCTACATCCCACAATAATGGCATAGACATTAAGGACTGTGCCATTTTAATCACGAGTCGTGCTTCTTGTCACAAACATAAGCTTGCTGTCTATTTCTCAACCAAATTCTATCGTTTTTTTACGTAGACCCTGCAGTGAATTTCACCAAAGTTTTATTTTGAAAAGTAATCGAGCCGACTCGGGCTTTCATGATTATTGACGGATTTGGCCGAGTTGTGTGAGACGGGACGATCTGTTCGATTAATTCGGTTGAGGTGACCTTGAGTTCAGCGTGTGTCTGAAAGAGAGAGAGTGTGACGGGCTCTGATGTCATAGTGAGGTCACAGCTGCACTCAGTCGTCAGTGTTGTTGTCAAACTTTGGGCTGGTGGTGAAGCGCAGCTTTTCTCATGCGTCGCTGCGTTTTTTTTTTTTACCGTCTCTCGCTGCTCGGTTTTGTTTTCTTGGACTCACCCGCAGCAACTTCCAGTTCATATCAGTTTTTGCGACACTAAAGAAATTGCGCACTGAAATTCGCAGAAAGGCTTTGAGCTGGAGCTCCGTCCTCCCTGCAGGAACAGTGCAGACACTGTTGACCCCAGTGAGAAGATACGTGCAGGGTGCAGAGTTTCCTCTAAGTTTCAAGTTAATTGTTCTCTAAATCTGCAGCTGAAGCCCTGTACGGTAAGACCTGTTATTTAACTGAATGTGAATTAGACTTGATGCACACTTCCATCTGTAGTTAATACTGCCGCACTGATGTTCAAGCTTTTCTCTCTCTATCGCTGTTAGTTTCGAAACGGATCCTTGCGTAATTCACGTTTGCTTCTTTATGTGCCTTATTTAAGCACCGTGCAGCACTTCTGTTTGCGTGGCGTGTTTGCATATGTGTCTGCAGGAGATCCACACTGAGCAGCTCACAGTTGTGTGTGTGTGTGTGTGTGTGTGTGTGTGAGACAGAGAGAGAGAGAGAGAGAGAGAGCGACTAGGGGGAACTGTGTTTTCACTCCAGTGTTACTTCATCCAGTGACATCACACCATGTGAGTTCTGTGGGAAGTTGAAGATCCCCCTGCTGGACTTCCCAAGGGGAGACTTTCCAGAATAAAACTCTGACACCGCCAACAGTCAAACACACAGAGAGAAAGACAGAGGAGTGTAGAGGCTGGTATTTTGGATTTCCCTCTTATACGTCGTTCCTTTTTTTATTAATCCACAGCCGATCAACATGGACGTGGAGCTTGATGGACTGTTTCGCCAGAACGACACCTATGATTACCATGACGACTACGTGAATGAAGAGGACATTGAGTCAAAAGCCAGCCAAGCTGTGTTGATCCCGGTTCTGTACGCTCTGGGCCTGGTTCTAGGGCTGCTGGGAAATGGCCTCCTCCTGGCTGTTCTGGTTCAGAAGAGGCGATCCTGGAGTATATCAGACACCTTCATCCTCCACCTGAGTGTGGCAGACATCCTTTTGCTGGGGACGCTGCCCTTCTGGGCCGCTCAGGCCGCTCAGAAATGTGGATGGTGCTTTGGAGGTTTTCTCTGCAAGATCAGCGGAGCTCTATTTAATGTAAGTATATAGTGGTGTACAGCAGAAGAGAGACTGGAAAGTGAAAGTGAGGTCTTTTCAGAGAGGCTGTGAGAATGTTGTCTTTGGCTGTAGGCTATTGTTTCCTTCTCTATCATACTCTTGGCAGGGTCATTGTGCTTAATTTTATTTGACTGAGCAAGCACAGGCTGATCCCTGGTGTGTCCACATTTCTCCAGGCATTTCTGGGAAGAGGCCAGAAGAGGGGATCAGAGTAGGGAGGAGGGTTTTTTTTTGTCTTAAACTAGATCTCAGCTCAAGTTTTCCTTTTCGTTCTCCTAGATCAACTTCTACTGTGGGATCTTTCTGCTTGTTTGCATCAGTCTGGATCGCTACTTGTCCATCGTCCACGCCACCCAGCTGTACTCCCAGAAGAAGCCCACGATAGCTCACATCAGCTGCCTGTCAGTCTGGCTTCTGTCCCTGTCCCTCACCATCCCCGACTGTATTTTTCTGATGGCGAAGAATGATTCAGCACAAGGCAAAACACTGTGTGGTCACAGCTACTCTCAGTCAGCTACCGGCTGGCAGCTGGCATCACGCCTGCTTCACCACACGCTGGGCTTCCTGCTGCCTGCAGCTGCCCTGGTCATCTGCTGCACCTTCATCCTGCTGCGCGGCTCTGGAGGCCTCAGAAAACAGAGGGCCGTCATGGTTGTAATGCCCCTTGTAGTGGTGTTCTTTCTCTGCTGGGTCCCATACAACATCACCCTCATTGTAGACACCATCAGAAACAGCTCCAAGGAACCGGAAGCTTCCCTAAAAAAAGCTCTGAGGATCACTTCGGCACTGGGCTGCCTGCACGCCTGCCTCAGGCCTCTGCTCTATCTGGGCCTGTGCAGAAACTTCAGGAAACAAGCGTTGGCCATGTTGAGGTGTGATGGGCATGAATCTGAGAGCTCGCTGTGGGAGTTGGGTGTTGGAGAGGAGGCCCTGTCTGACCAGAATCACGAGGGGGAAGAGCAGAAACAGATGACAGGTGGAGATCACCAGGTGCAGTCAACTCAGTGCTGATTAATGGACAAAAATGCTGTCTGGTGACTCAGAAGTGACCCAAATGACGCTCTATCCCTGAGGGAAATTTAGTGAGAAGTTGTGTCATGGGTTCAAGAGATGGAGGACTTAAAGATGGGGCAAAGAAGAGAGGAAGATATTAATAAAAATGACTCTTTCACATTGCACTTTAGTGTGAAGGTTTCCGAGCCACGTCATGGTGACATACTCTTGTACTTTTATTTTGTAATCACTGTTACACAACTTTAGCTTGTCACCTTAAATCCTTCTTTATTCACTTGTAGATATCAGAATCTTTATTTTTATTTTTTTATCATTATTATATTATTCTTATAAATGGAAGCAAACCGTTTTCCATTGTTTTATATATATATTTATATTGTAGTGAAACAAACTTGTTAGTGAACCATTTTGAGCTATTACACAATCATAATCATTTCACAATCACAAGCCGAGGCCATAATTGTTGAAAATATATGAATAGAATGTAATCTCTTGTCAAAACAATATAAAACATATTTTTAAGTCACTTTCATTATGAGCTTCCATTAAACAGTTCGCCAGAGTTCATTGTGTGCGTGTGTGTGTGTGTGTGTGTGTGTGTGTGTGTGAGGGAATTTTTCCTTTGGCAAATCCCACAGCTCATTTCTTTTTCATTGTTGCAGCATGGCTGTGTGGATGACTCAAACAGGTGGTGATGTCATCAGTCAGGTGACAGAGAGTGAGACAGGAAGGGAAAAAAAAGCCTGTCGGTGCTGCAGCCTTTTCATCATCGAAAGACATGTCTGTTTGTTTGGTGGAGAGAGAGAGAACAGCGGCGTGCTTTATGTGAAAAAGGCTGCAGACTGGAAAAAGTGTGTACGTAGCAAATGGAGGAAAGAAGAGCGTCTTGTTTTGAAGATCACAATGCTCGTTATGCTGCTGAGCGCAACGGTTTCACCTCTGTGCTTGCTGTGCAGGTTATGGCCTGCCAGGCACACTTGAGATGGATAATAAGAAGATACTGATGTTGACAAGTATGAATGGGGCCTGAAATACAAAGTACTTTCACTTTACAGCTGCATGTTCTTTTATAAAGTCAATGTACCACAGTTTCACTCAAGAACAGAAACTGTTTCTCTCCCTTCAGGCCTCTTTTCTTCCTTCCTCTTTCTGCTTTCAGCATTTTAAGTTAATCTAATGAAAAATGTGAAATACCGGTCGGCTGTGACAGCAGCAACATGTCAAGTTTATAGGATTACTGGTACATAATTAGTCTTGAGTATTACACATATATTGAAGTGGTATTTCCTGTGTCACACAAACTTTGTTGTGCCAAGAAAGGGGGATGGTCTCGCTTTATGAGACCACATTGACTGACCAGTGGAGCGGCTGCTTCTGAACTGTTTATACTGTCGAAACACTGGTTGTTGATGGAATCAAAAGTCAGTTTATGGGATCTCTTTTTCCACCATCATCCTGATGCAGTCAAATGTTTGCCTTTCATATAAATTATGAATAAGATGTTTTTTTAATGGATAGCAGCAGAGGTGGTGTGTTATGGTATTTATAGTAACTGTGTGAACATTGGTTGATTTGGAGAAGTCTGCCATAAGTCACGCTATTTCTCTGTAACGTTTGCTTCTCTGTGACTTGTCTTTTCTTGTTAAGCCACAAGTGCGGCTGCTTTTCATGACTTGAATTTCCTGTCATGAAGACATTTCCACTGAAACTGCTACATGTGGGTTTGCAGTTAACTTGTTTTTCTTGCATATATTATGTGCAATCACCGGATCCAACCATATCATAAGGATGGAAAACATTTTACAAAAGTTAATGTATTAAAATATGTCAGATGATTAATATGTCCAGAAAGGTGAGAGAAAGGGGTGTTGCGCAACACAACAACTTCTCCCAAAGTTTCAATTTTGGATAACTTTCACTCTGCAATCCTTTATCTTTCCTCAATCTCCCTCTGAGTCAACTCTGTAACATTTTCTTGGTATTAAACATTATTATTATATATCTATTAACCAATGTCTATTCATTCATTGAACTGATAAATCATAATTTCTATAAATGGGTCGAACAGTTGTTTCAAATGCTTTTCTACACTGCCAGGTACTAATATGGTAAAACAAAGATCTGAATTGACCTTTGAGTGCCTGCGATGGCCTGTTGCTGTGAAAACATGTTGAGGACACGGGTCTGTTATTACAAAAAAATAACATTTTATTCTGTATTTCAGCAATCCATGTACAAAAAGATAATGCAACACACAGTATAATTGTGATATAAAACATTTACTTAAAGAAAAATACAGGTGTCCTACATGTACCCAGGTGTCCAGACAAACATAATTGTTTTTGGTCATGTTCAGCCACTAATGCACTTTGAATTTCTTGATTTGAAAGAAAGCTTAGCCAGTTGTCAGTTAAATAGCCTCTCACAGGACGTTTATAGACGTACACTCTGATTATGGCTCTGTCAATGTGCTTGTTAATATGTTTGTCTCTCTCACACTGCTATGGAGTTGGAGGTGTCTCCAGATTCAGACCAAAGGGAGCTTCTCCTGCTGGTACCAACAGATTGCAGTTTGGCACTTGACTTCAGCTTACAGCCCAGAGAGTTCAGGATGTGCAGGAGCTGACGCCGGAACTTCACACCCACAAAGGCATACAGGATGGGATTGAGGCTGCAGTGCAGGTAACCCACAGAGGAGGTGATTATCTTGGCTTTCTCCAGGGATGTTCTGACTCCACAGGTCTCGTCGAGGCCACTGTTGGAGTGAAGAGTGTCCACCATGAGTGTGATGTTGTATGGCGTCCAGCAGAGGAAGAAGACCACCACCACTGTAACAATGACCCTGAAAGCTTTCTGCTTCTGGAGGCCCTGGGAGCTGCACCTTAGCCGCCGCAGGATGCAGGAGTAGCAGAAGATGAGGACGGCCGAAGGCAGCAGGAAGCCCACCGTGTGGTAGAGCAGACGTGATGCCAGTCGCCAGTTGCCTACTCTCTGTTGCTGGTCACCTTGTGTCCCAGAGTAGCTGAAGTAGTTGCGAACACACTCACTTTTCTGTCGTCTGTCATCCTTCACAGCTTCCAAGAAGATCCAGTCGGGGATGGAAAGGAGCAAGGAGAAGAGCCACACTCCCAAGCAGCTCAGCTGAACAACCCAGGGCTTCCTGCGGGAGTACATCTGGGTGGCGTGGACGATGGACAGGTAGCGGTCTAGACTGATGCACGCCAGCAGAAAGATCCCACAGTAAAAGTTGATCTGGAGACAAAAATTCAGCTGATGACATGTGGAAAAATCTTTTTGCCACCACTGACTATCCAGTGCAGTTTCAGTGCAAGTCTTCTGCTGCACGCCTCTTACCGTGAAAACAGCTCCAGTGATCTTGCAGAGAGGAGTGCCAAAGGTCCATCCATGAGCCTGAGCTGCCTGTGCAGCCCAGAGGGGCAGCGTCACCAGCAGCAGGACGTCTGTCACACCCAGGTGGAGGATGAAGGTATCTGTCACACTCCAGGTCCGCCGGCTCTGAACAAGGACTCCCAGCAACATGCCATTCCCCAGGACTCCCACAACAAACGCCACGGAGTACAGAACTGGGATGAACACTGCCTCAAACTGCACACCCTCACTCAGGTCACACACATCACCCCCCTCACAACAGTAGCTGTCATCATCAGAGTAATTACCATATAATTCATAGAGGCCATCAAGGAGGCTTTCCCCGGTCAAAGTTATCACACCATCCATCTTTGAGCTCTGCAGAAGGAGAAGAAGAGGAAAACTACATTCATTTGGATTGAGACTGAAGCATTGGAGGTGAGCAATCTACTTTAACCACGTGGTGGTGCTGTTTAGATATCAATATCTATCTGTCTGTCTCTATTATGTAAAATGCCCGCGTATTCCACATAAAAACAGAAAGTTTCAGTCTTTGAGGGAATCTGTTTGCAGTCTTTGTCTTCAACATAATCATGAACATAAACAAAAAATGAGGAAAATGGAAAATAGAAGAATCTAAATTTAAAGCACAGAATTAGCTAATTATTATTGATTATTTGTTAAAAGTAATAATATTCATTGGGAGACAATACTAAAAGCATATTAGGGCAAATTGGAAATGAAAGAGGAGCTCCTTTTGCTGTTCTTGTTCAGTGTTAAATTCAGGGGTGAAATAATGAATAACAAGAGGGGATGGGCTCAGGGAAACTGAGGCACATGAGGAGAGGAAGAGTACACAATAGTTTTAATTTTAATAGGCTATATCTTAAAGCAAAACAACATGACACAAGGACGACGTGGACAAATAACATAAAATAGAATAAATAAAAGACAGAATATGAAAAGAAGAAGCAACAAAGGCAGCAAATATAAAATTAACATCACACAAGAGTAAAATTAAACCAATATCAATAAATAATATTGATAATTGTATTTAAAAAGCCTAGTTTATTTGCAGCTCCATCATCTTCTCTCTATGCAAGAGGATGATTTTGACTGAACGGTAACATTTAAATTTAACGGCACTCTGTCACACTCCAAACCACATCACAGTCTTAGTCTGTGAGGTCTGAGAACAAACAGCATAAAGGGAGAGCGAAGATAAAAGCAACACTCATTTTATGTTAGTCAGTGATAAGTTAACAGGATGAAGAGCACATTGAAAAAACGGTTTACAGAGAAGTACAAGAGCGTTGAAATGCATTGATCAAATAATAAATAATGATTATTTACAGGTAAAGATACATGCATCATCTAAAAACTGGGTTTTATGGTGATAACTTACCAAGTTATGTTGTATTCTCTCAGTGAGCAGTTCACCAGGCTGCACAACAGAAATGAACACTAGTGATTCAGTGTTGCTATAATAACTCATAGAGCCCCGACAGAGGAAACACACAGACATAGATACCCGCCTCTAAGCATGTACTGTATGAACAATATGAAGAATTGCAACCAGGCTGAGGGTTAGAAAGAGCTATTGTGATATAAACCTCACCTTTTCATTTTTTATGTTCTGTAAAAATCAGCTCTATACAACATAACACTTTTACAGTGAAGTGTTATGTCGACAAATAGGCAATCTATTTTAAATCAAATATATTGCGATGCTTCTTTGTAAATGTGATACCATTAAGTCAGTGCTTTACATAACAATATTTTTGATATATTCTTTCACCCCTATTGACACAGAATTTATAACACATATTGTTTTCATTAATTTAATGAAACACTGAACAAAACAGAGATCCAGGAACAAACCAGTACTCCCTCTACCGCCTTGTTTTATTTTAATCAAGGGACTTTATATCAAAGTAGAGCTATGAATATGATGAATACATGTGAGTTGGCGGGTACACTTTCCATATAGAAGCATGAATAACACTTCTTGAATCTACACAGATATGCTGGGCGGCACGGTGGTGACAGTGATAACCACTGCACCATCGCGCCGCGGTTAGCACTGTCGCCTCACAGCAAGAAGGTACCGGGTTTGATTCCCGGCCCGGGGCCTTTCTGTGTGGAGTTTGCATGTTCTCCCCGTGTCTGCGTGGCTTCCTCCCACCATCCAAAAACATGCATGGGGATTAGGTTAATTGGTTAATTTAAATTGACCATAGTTGTGAATGTGAGTGTGAGTGGTTGTCTGTCTCTATGTGTCCTGTGATGAACTGGAGACTTGTCCAGGGTGTACCCTGCCTTTCACCCTAAGACAGCTGGGATAGACTCCAGCCCCCTATGTGAGGATAAGCAGTAAAAAATGGATGGATGCTGGTTTTGACATGTGCAGAATTTAATGGGATTTAATGTAACATTCAGATGTTGAAGCTATTATTCCATATCTGAACTGCACGTTGTATTATGTTATTATGTCATATTATATTTGATTAGCTCACTTTATTTACCCCCACATTTGTCACTCATCCTCAATGACAGCAGCAAATGAGACACAGCAGAAACTGTCACTGCAGTAGTAACACCAACACAGAAACTATCACATAGTCACTAGGATGGACAATGGACAAAGACAATGTGGTGTTATAACCTGTTAAAAGCTGTTATTAAGTAATATCTATGCCTTTATGCCAATAAAGATTATAAAGATTTCAGTTTGACTGCCCATCAAGATTTGAATCTCTCAAAAAGGGGGGAGACAAGTTAAAAAACTGCATAGGGATCTCTTAATGTGATATCTTAATCTCTTACATCCTGTGGTGTTTTACACATCTAGTAGCCCCATTGAGCTGTTTTTTCTGTTTTGTCTATCAGGTGCACGAGGATGCATGCATGTTAAGTCATAGACAGGTGGTGGTAACATGCCAGAATATGCTGCTATGTGCCAACAAAGACAAGGAAGGACAGACCAGATACAGTAAACATGGATGGAAGCAATGTCAGATTTAAATACTAGCAAAGAAATGCAACATGTTTATTAAACCTCAAGGATAATAATTTAAAGGATTAAGACTTTAAGAAAAGGATAGCCTTTTCAAAGCTCCTTTTATTATTTATGTATTACATATCAGTGGAAATCTCTCCATGAATCATTTTCACCAGCTACTTCACAGATGCAAAACCTCAAGATTATTATCTCACCTTTTATTTTCTCAGTATTGCTCATATGCATACCAGCATGCAAACATGACATCTGCGGTAGCACTGGGTTTTAAATGTCTTGTCTGTTTCCCCTAACCCTTCTCCAGAAGGTTCAGAGCGTGTTCCTGTTTGTTTCACACCTTTTCTTTCCTCTCCTCTTTGCAGGTTTTATGCAATTCTTGCGGCGAGTGAACCTGCACACATCTGTCCAAGAAACTCTTTCAGCCCACAGATATTGCTGGCAACTAATTGAATTGAGATTTTCAGTAACAGTTTTGCATGAAATGGAGACTGTCAGAAGTTTTACTGTGTGTCTGAGGTGTGAAATGCAGTGTGTTGAACTAAAATACTAAAAAAAACCTTACAGTTTTCAGGATTTATGATTTGAAAGTATAAAGGAGATATGGAAATGCAGGTGGCCTCAGTGTGGTTTCAGATACGGATGTGTTTCATTTTGATAGCCACTAAACTACCTTCTGTGCTTAGTTGAACTGCCGAAGCATTCAGAGCAGTGCGTGTTGCTGTAAGTTTTTTTTTTAACTTCAAAGCTAAACAAAATAGCCTTCCCTGCATGTTCGATAAAGATTTACATCACTGTTTCTGTGCACATCACTGACCAACATCTCTCCATAAGCACCCAAACAAAGTGAAACAAACTAAAATTTATTTTTTTTTCACAAGTAGTGTCACATGTAGTTTTATGAGTGTTCTCCCTAAATTTAGTTTGCTAGGGGTGAAACCATGTGAAACCATGGAGCTATGAGGAACTGAAAGAAAACAAATATATACTGAAACATACTTCTGCATACTAGTTTTGATTCCTGCTGTCCTGGAGCATCGTCCATCAGCTGTCCAGTCATTTTACACGGCTAGTAGAAATCAATGTGGCAATTCATCAAAGTTCAGTCCTCGTTGTCTTCAGTTCCCTGTCATGATGGTGGTGGATGCTTAGATATAAGACATATAGCAATATAAGACACGTGTGAATTCCTAATTATTCATTATATTAATTTAGAAATATCAAAACATATATAGACGAGTTTCCTCTCACTGCTGTTTGAACAGCTGCAGAAATGGGTTTGTACACCGCTCCATTTGAACCGCTCCTTCCTTTTGCAGCTTTTGGTTTTGACTAGAAGTGGTTTCACCACATAGGTTACTATGTCAGTAACATTCAGAACCCAAATGCACTGGAGGCCATTATGGCAGCAGTGAGGGTTACATCATCTGATGATGCACTGTCTGACGATGCACATGTCAAAAAAACCTGTTTTCTTCTTGATGAACAGGAGGAAAGAGGACAGGGCAGATTTCTGATGAAATCTATTTTATATGGAGTTTTAAGTTGTCTACATGTTTACTGCTTCTATAAAGACGAGGGTTAGTGGGAGAGACTCCAGAATGGGTCTTTTTTTAACGTTTGCATTTGTTAATACACGGTTTTATATTTTTTTTGCGTTGCATTATGGTTTGTTGTTACTCTAGGTTTGTTGTGAAATTGTGTCATGTTGTCGGAAAGTTGGCTTTGAAGAACAAGAGTGTCCCCCGTGGTTTTTGCTTTGACCTTTTGACCTCTGCTCATACCTGCCATTATCTCCCTCATCTTACAGATGCGTCCTCTGGTACCGAGGCTCATCTGAGGGCATTTCTGTGTCTGTGATGCATTTATTCTTAGTTACTACTCACAAGTGCTCTCCGCTACTTTGTCCAGCCTCAAACTGGGCTGAGAGTTACCTGTATTTATATTACAATATTGGATAGTACACAACCAATTCATTTTTTCAACCCACAATGGCTTAACATACCCAGCTATATTTAAGGGATAACTAATTTAGTATTTTAAAAGAGTTCACTGGCAGCTCATACCGCCCTATTAGCCTGATGAATGTGGACAGTAAAATCTTTTCAAAAATATTGGCAAAAAGACTTGAGAACTACTTGCCACTCTTAATCGGATCAGACCAGACGGGCTTCGTTAAAAGCAGGAGCTCTCATACCAATATCAAGAGCGAGCTTAACAGGTGGATTTGCCAATTTCTTGGATGAGCAGAATTAACTTGTTAAAAATGAATATTCTATTCTTCCCTTAAAGATGTTGCCTCAAAAAGGTAAAAAGAGAGGTTAAAAGGGATCTCTCAAAGTTCATTTGGCAAAAGAAAAAATCTAGGTTAAGCATGAAAACTTTACAGCTCCCAAAAGACAGTGGAGGTCTAGCATTTCCTAATATTATATTATACAACTGGGCCTGTCATGGCAGATTCATACATGAATGGGTTCACTGCTATTTAAAGGGAATAGAGGACTTGAATCTTGGGCTTGTGCTCCATTTAGATTACTAGGGTAACTCATAACTAAAAAAAACTGTCCATCCCAAAGTTAGGGACAATCCAGTACTTAAAAGCTCTTTTAAGATCTGGCATGACACGCATACATGTAGGTTTGTAGGCAGGACGGGTGCCTTTTCCTACTTGACCCCAATTGTGCATAACAGGGACTTCCTACCTGGTGTTGAAAATGACAGTGGTTGGAAATTTGTTTGATGATCACGATAATGTCCTCATGTCCACAAGAACAAAACAATTTTTTGCCTATCTCCAACTCAAACAGAAACATTGAAGGGACTGACTGATAAGTTCATAATTAATGTTACATTGAATAGATAGGTTTTATCACTTACTCTTATAATAGCCTTCAGAGTTGTAACCAACACAATGTTGATTGGCTTGTGAAGCTATGGGAGGAGGACCTTCAACGTGTATATGATGAAGATGCTTGGAAGGGATGTATTCGGACCACTCACTTGTTTCTCAGCAATAAATTTAAAGAAATACAATACAGAATATTTCATAGACAGCACGGGACACCTCATGTCATGTACAAAATTGACTCTACTAGATCACCATTGTGTAGCTTAAATGTAAGCTAAAGAGTGGGACATACATATGTTGCTTCTGGAGCTGTCCAAGAATATTCAAGTTCTGGTCAGGTAACAGCAATATTTAAACATAGCATATGTAAAGATCCGGGCCAGTTTCTATTGGGGCTGCCACCTTTGAATAAAGTTACGGATGAGAAAAGATCAAAACAACTCAACAAACTCCTATTATTGGCCAGAAAATATATATTATTTAATTGGATTAGTGAGAAACCTCCCACTGTAACTCAGTGGTACAAAGAATTTTTTGAGTTTTTCCTATGGAAAGACAAAGTGCCAAATTAAAAGGAAATGACAACATTTTTTATGGACATATGGCAGCCTCTAGTGGACTACCTGCCTAAGGATTGAAATAAAATTATCCAGAGGGGAAATAATGGCTTGTCAAGTCTTTGACTGGGCTGAATGGTGATAGGAATATTTCTTAATAAGTGCAGGGACACACATTTTTGTTTTTAAAATTTCTTTTTGTTTGCTTTTTTCTTTTCATGTTCCACTTTTTTGCTTATTCATTATCTTCCCTAGCTCAGACCTCTGTGTAATGATGTATGCATTGTTATGCAAGCTCAGAAAACCAAATTAAATCTGATTTAAAAAAAAACAACAAAACACACAGTTCATATGACACCTTAAATTTGAACAACATTCAGATCAAATAACAATCAACTGTGAAAAGCCCCCGAAACCCCACGAAAATAGATGATTTGTGCAACTTCAGTGGTTAAGAGGTAGGACCTACAACACCCATGTGGATTTCCTGTGTTGCATTTGCTACCATGACTGTCAAATCAGTTCATCCTTTATATTTTGACAGCACAGAAAAAATGTTTTAGGAAATAATCTTAACAGACAGTCTATCCTTCATGCTCCTCTTCAGGTGCATGTTTGTCATTTAATCATGGCTACACTCACTGAGGTACACTGTTTTGGTTTCTGTTTTTGCAAAGACCACCTGAAGAAAAGACACATCTGATCGTAACATCACATCTGAGCCGGCTTGTTTCACAGTGGCAGGATGACCACTGGTCACAATGCAGCACTACATGACGGCACTGTGGCTCCATCTGTTGGATGTACTTGCACCTTGAACTCCCAGAAAGGAGCTTTGAATAGAGGATCAGCACGAGGACCATGATGAATTATCTCAAAATACAGCAGCTGCAAGAGTATTTTTTTAAACACTGTAGGATCCTGGCAATGTAGTGAGAGACTGCAGCCTCCATGTCTGTGTGAGACACTGATAAGAAAAAGCTTTGTGTTTGCTACTTCAAAAGTCTGACTGTCAAACTAATGGTCTTGTGATGAAACCATGGGATGAATTGAATAACGCCGTACGTTCTGCTTTGCTGAGAGCAGCAGAGTTGTCTTAACTCACTCGTGACACAGCAACTTTTATCTGTCTGAGACCAGCAGCAGCAATACTCACTGGCATGGTCGATCCTGTGGGAACAAAAACAAAACTGTCAAGTTCAGGGTCATATTTATTTGTTAGTTCTGCTACAGCTGAATGGCATTTTTGTTTCTCCATCACCATGATTAAGTCATGGGTTAATATTGACTTTCTACAGCAGTGTAAATAAGTGATAGTTAGAAAAACAATAAAACACCAATAATGAAATAATAGAATAAGTCACAATAACAATACATATTTACAGTGTATAATAAAAAGACAGGACATAAAAAATAGAATTTTTAATGAAAAAATGGAATTAAATACAATATTTCAACTATGGATATGACTTATAAATTAAGTATAAAAATAGACATCAGATAAAAACAGTGAAAGTTTGCATTATGTGTAAGGGATTGTAAAAGTGTGTCTCGCCTGAGCCTTTATGAATGAGAGAGTCTCTGCTGCAGTGCAGACAGGTGTAGATGTGGAGACAGGCGTAGATGTGCAGACAGGTAGAGATGTGCACACAGGTGTAGATGTGGAGACAGGCGTAGATGTGCAGACAGGTGTAGATGTGCAGACAGGTGTAGATGTGGAGACAGGCGTAGATGTGCAGACAGGTAGAGATGTGCACACAGGTGTAGATGTGCAGACAGGTGTAGATGTGCAGACAGGTGTAGATGTGCAGACAGGTAGAGATGTGCAGACAGGTGTAGATGTGCAGACAGGTGTAGATGAGTTCACCTCCACATGAAGAACTGATTACAGTCATTTCTGTTACAGCCTCCACATCCACTAGAGGGCGGTGTTGTGTGAGCCCTGGTCATGTTTTCAGGCAGCCTGAGTCACTGAAACAGAGAAACACGGAAAAGGAGAAACGACCCGCTCTGTCAAAACGCAGTTTCAAGTTATTTTTACTCCCTAAACCTGTCCTCGATACTATTAGTTCATTTTCTGCGAGCGTAAGCAAAGTGAGGAAGCTTCCACAGACCACACAGAGCCAGGTGGGTGCGTGTATTTGTCTGTTTGTGGGACCGAAAGTAAAGTGAAGCCATGGCTTCAAGCCACAGTTCGGATGAAGAGATGCCGGAAGAGACTCCTCTCCGGCAGGACTTGACCTGCCCGGTGTGTCAGGGCATCTTCCAGGACCCCGTGCTGCTGCCGTGCAGCCACAGCTTCTGTCGGGAGTGTTTGCAGAGGAGCGAGCAGGTCAGCAGGAAGTGTCCTGTGTGCAGAGAGGTGTGGGCGCAGGGGCATCAGCCCATCTCCAACCGCGCGCTCAGCGGCGCGTGCGAGACCTTCCTCAAGCATGCCAACTGGAGGTCAACCCGGAAGCGACCCAGCGAAGACACCTGTCCCCTGCACCTGAAGCCTCTGGAGCTGTACTGTGAGAAGGACGAGGAGCCCGTGTGCGTGGACTGCGTCACTCTGCACTACACGCACAAGTTGTGGTCGCTGAGGGAGGGAACATTGATGTGTCAGGTGGAGTACTCAACTTCCTGGAGTTGATGTTGTTTATGACATGTCTGCTTTTTCAAGTCTTTTGAATGGAGTAGCATGCCCTTTATTGTCATTATACAGTCGTACAACGAATTTGTAGAGCTTTTCCCCTTTTACTGTACAAGAATAAAATAAGAATAAACATGAGAAATACGCATGAATAATAAGTATATAAATCTCAGAATGTAAATACAAAAGTAAGTATAAAAAAGTGCAGCTGCACTACTTCCTGAACTTCAGCCAGCTCCTTTGTTTCTTGTCTGCCATTATTGGACATTAATCCAGGTGTGCCTGACCTCAATAGTCACAACAAAAATAATCAGACACACCTGGATTAATCAGTTTGTCCAATAATGGCAGACAGGAAATAAAGGAACTGGCTGAAGTTCAGGAAGTAGTGCCAATATACAAATGTGAATATGAGTTGTTACAGGGCAACATAATCCAGTTAACCAGCATTAAACCCAATGATTGCATGTGGAAATGATATTACACCCAATTTCTGTCTACCAAGGCCTCTGTCTGTCCTACTCTCCACACATTTCAGCTACATTCCCATTCTCATAACTACATGACATGTCCTCAATGTGGATACAGGTTTAGGCAATACAGACAACACCACCAGTCACTGGCCTCAGACATCTTTTGATGATGCTGTTTTCTTGTTGTTCTTTTTTTCACCCACAGAAGGAGCTGAGCTTCAAAGCCCAGATTTTTGATAAGAAAGTGGAGTCATACAGGAAAATGACACGAAAACTCAACAATACAGTGGAGTACATCAAGGTGAACTTACTGCCACATCTCATCATATTACATTCTTCTGCATCAAACTGTTATTATACAAGCTGCAAAACTGGATCGTTGCCTTTGAACATATTCAGTCCTTGAACTGGGTTCACACGCACACACACACACACACACACACACACACACACACCTATCTTCTTGACCTTTGACCTCTTGGGAGGAGAGAGAGCTCCCCACAGAAATCTGTGTATGTTGTATTTTCGGTTCCTGACATTGACCAGAATTCAGGGACTTATGCAACTGTGCAGTTCCTCTCCAACACATTGACATGCAAGACAAAGAGATGGCACAAGACATACAACACACCAGTATCTTAATTCATGCTTGCATGCACACTGTATATTTAAGTTCTCTTCTCTTTACGCAGTATCAAGCTGGGCAGGCAGAGAAACAGATCAAGGCAGAGTTCGAAAGGCTCCATAGCGCGCTGGTCACAGAGGAAGCTTTGCGTCTAAAAGCCCTGGCTACAGACGAGGAGCACAAGATTGCTGCCATACAGGAGCTGATTGACAGCACAAACGAGGACATTGCTGCTTTGAACAAGCTCAGTGATACTCTGAAGAAAGAGATGGGAAATGAGGATCTGGCCCTCCTGCGGGTAGGAGGAGGCAGCTCGCCCCTACATTCATGAGATTTGCACCTTGTTGTTTTTTTTTTTATCAATCTCAGTGACTTTCTTTTGTGTTTTAGAATTTCCAGAAGTTAAAACGAGAGTAAGTAACTGCAAAACTCACTATGGCAATCACAGATATTGTGTGTTATAAATCTGTAAATGTGTAATGTTTAAATATCCAATGCAATGTAGACTAGGAAGTCTATACAATATGTCACCGTATCAGCTATTACACACCTTTGCTTCTACATCCAGTTTTCTGTTGTATTTTGTAGATTCACAAATGTCTTGTCATGTAATGTCTTGTAATGTGTCCCACACTGCTGTCTTTGCTGTAGAGCCATGTGGACTCGTGATGAACCTTGTATTCCCAACGATGCTCTTTTGAACATGGGTAAGCATGTTGGTGCCTTGAGCTTCAACATCTGGAAGAAGATGCTGGCCCATATCAAATATAGTGAGTAAATTACACTGGGAGTTGGGAATGGCCTGTGGTTTTAAAGGTCTTTACCAGATTTGTTTGTTTAGTATTAATTGGATACCGAAATAAATATATTTCTGAAGAGTAGTCTGGGTCCATAATTTAAAAAAAATAATAATAATAGTAATACTACATTTTATTTCTATTGCGTTTTTCTAATTGCTCAGACATTTTACATTTATGTAAAAACACTTAAAACAGCAAAAACAGGGAGCATTAAAAGCATATTATTCATGTATTTTTTCTTTTTTTTTTAGCAATTAGTAGGTCAGAGTAGGTTTGCATGTTAAAATTTTATTGGCATACATCACACACACTATTGGCACAATATACAATCATTTTTAGTCTGTGACTGAACCAATGCTACCAGTATATCATTGTTGCATTTTGTCTCTTCTTGTGTGCAGATCCAGTGGTGTTGAACCCGAACACAGCCTCTCCGTGGTTGTCCTTGAACGCTGACCTGTCCAGTATGAAGGAAAGCGCAGAGCGTCTGTCCACCCCTGACAACCCAGAGCGCTTTGATCCCTGTGTCTTTGTCCTTGGTGCTGAAGGTTACACCTCTGGGAAACACAGATGGGATGTCATTGTTGCTGACAACCCCAAATGGATTGTGGGAGTGTGCAAAGAGTCTGTGCCCCGTAAAAAGAAGTTCACGGTTTCTACGAGCCGTGGTGTGTGGTCCATAGGACTGAGCAAAGGAGTGTACACCGTCTCAACACCTGAGCGCACAGAGCTGCAGGTGCAGCAGCGTCCCGAAAGGATCCGTGTTAAGCTGAATATAGATCAGGGAGAGGTGTCATTCTGGGATGGAGGAACAGCGAAGCACCTTGTCACTTTAACACACAAGTTTGATGAGAAGATGTATCCAATCTTTGGCCCTGGGCTCCATAGTACGCCTATGACTCTGGCTCCGGGAAAAATAGCTGTACACACCTCATGACGGGCCAATATTCTGCATCGGATGGATGCTGATCACAAGCTGCAGGATAAAAAATATGAATAATTACCCTTTTCAAATACAAAGCATTTAAAATGTATGATAAACTGAACACTGGGATGAATTACAAATCAATGTACCATATATCCTTAATCATCACTTTACCGTGGAGAGACAGATCAAAATAAAAAATGGCACAGAAATAATTGCCAACTTGGCTGATGCTGGTGGCCAATACTGATTGAGTTTGAAGGATAAAATGATCTCTCTTGATTTATTATTGCACTGGAGGAAATCTGTGACATTCAGTTCTTAATATCTAAGAGGCTGAAAGAAGAATAAGTGAAATGTGAACGTAATAATTTAGGGTTTATCGCTGTAGTTATATCTTTACATGTTTTCTCCAGAGAAATCAGTTGAAGGAGTTGCTGTTGGGAAAGGCAATTAAAGTAATTGTTGTGCTTTTATATGATTTTGTTAATTATCTTCAAATACTATGGTCTAAAATGTAAAATGTATGTCTGCTAGTTTGACGATATAGTTGTCATATTTCATCACTCACTACACAAGTGTAAAACTTACTGCTGTTATGCAGAAATTTGAATTTACTGCCCACATATAAACACTATGATCTAATTTGTTTTATTTCATTCACTGAAACCAGATAAACCATTATTTGGATATTACAATAAAAGTAAATGCTGCATTTGATGCATTTGATAATTACATTTTTGCAAGAAAAAGTTTTGATGTTGAATGCTTGCTTTGATGTATTTTGTACCATTTATAAACTTTTAGCACGTCATCTTATCTGTGGTTTATATCCAGATGTTTAGATGTTCCTCATCTCCGCTGGATGGCAGTGGTGGGACGTCTTTTGTGTTGGTAACCACCGGTTCCTGCTAGCCAGCCACAAACACCAAAACAACGGGCATCTGTCCCTGAGATGGACTGCAGGATTAGGGTCGATGCTGTGAAATTATTTCTATGTTAGCCGGCAGCATCTCCCCTTCAGCATGAGCAGAACCATTCTTTTTTAATTACATAATGATGAATTACTCTCAAGAATGACTTTTGGTGGTAGATTTTGCAGCCATTCACGATTGCGCATCTGGATTTAGCCGAACCGCTAGCTAGCGAACAAGCTTAGTTTAGCCCAGCAGACCCCAAAGCAGTAGCTACTAGCTAATTTAGCTAGCTAGCTGTCGATATTGAGCACTCACCAGCCATAAGTCAGCTAATGTGGTAGCTAGCGTTAAAGGGCTGCCGAAAATGTAAACCGTCATGGGACCAAAGAGACGGGAACTGGTGAGTATGATAATGCAAATGTAACGTTTCAAGCTAGGCAGCTAACGGCCTCTGGCTGTGAACGACAGTCAGCTAGTTATCTTAGGTAGCTTAGCAACCCTCTGCGCTAGCTCTGTTGTGATAGCCTGCGGAGAGCCTTGTTGCTGATACTGGCTGATCTATCGTTAGCTAGTTTGATGTTAGAAAAGCAGCTAATACACGGTATGCTGATGAAGAGCATTCTTTGTATATTGTATACGCTGCATGTGTGAAAACCCCTCGTTACTGTTAATGCTGATAAGATTGGGGCATTGGCAAAGTGACCTAACACCTCTGTACATTTGGCTAACGGTCCTTATTTTTCCAGAGGCTGTTTCTTCGTGTTGTAATACCTATCAGATATGTTAGTGTTGCCACCTTTGAGCCGTTATATTCTGCAGTGTATGTAGCATTGCATTTTTCAAAAGAGTCATTGGCTTGAACTGAAATCTTGCAGCCAGAAGAGAATTGTGTAAACGTTACATAAAGTTGTTTGTGGGACCATCAGGCCACTCTTTAATTTCAGTGTTAATAATCTAATATTTAATGCATAGTCCCTTTGGTTTGTGTGGCAAATCAAGTAGACGATCCAACTGATATTTAGGAAGTTTGTCCACCTTTGTTGCATGAAGCTGCTGTGTATTTTTGGTGAAAATGTGTCTCTTTGGACCCGCTCAAAATTATTTTCTTTCACCTTTTACCTGCCATTATTCAGGCTGTGCCAGTGATGGCTACCCCCCTCCCTGTCTCCCTCATCCTGGTGGTTCTGCTGCTGGCTGAGTCCCCTGTGTGCCAGGCAGGGGACTGCAAGGGCCACAGGCAGGTGTTGAGGGGCCCGCCAGGCTACGTCACAGATGGACCAGGAAACTACTCCGTCAATGGGAACTGCGAGTGGCTTATCAAAGGTATAATGAGCCCAAATTTGTCTTGTGCACAGGAGGATTAAACAAATATCTCACTGACATTTCCAACCTTTTTATATCTTCTAGCTCCCAGCAACAGTCACCGCATTGTCTTGAATTTCACCTTCATGGACACAGAGTGTACCTATGACTATCTGTTTGTGTATGATGGAGACTCCTACCAAAGCCCTCTCCTAGCCAGCCTGAGTGGCAACACTCTGCCTCAACCCATTGAAGCCAAGTCTGGCAAGGTAACCCATTAAGACACAGTGAAAGACTCTCTGAAGCATTATAACTATGGCAAATATTTACTTTGTTATTTCATTTCCTTGTACCAGATGCTACTTCATCTCTTCAGTGATGCTAATTACAACCTCCTGGGCTTCAATGCAACTTACACCTTCTCTGTGTGCCCTGGAGCCTGTGGCGGTCATGGCCGCTGCGATTCCTCTACATCAAAATGCCACTGCCATCAGGGTTGGGGAGGACCAGCTTGTGCAACCCCTCTGTGTTCCCAGATTTGTTCTGTGAATGGCCAGTGTGACAAAGTAAGTCAGTATTGATCAGGAAGGTTTTAAAGAACACACAAAGCAATCAGTCTGCAAACAATGGGTCACTTATCTTTCCCCGAATAAGCTTTAAATATGTTTGTCAGTGCGGTTCATTGAAGCATTGATTATTGCTTTAAACTACTCTTGTTCTCCAATGTTGTGTTTCTTAGAAAGGAGAGCGCTGTCTGTGTAATCCAGGCTTCCTGGGCCAAAGCTGCCAGCTTGGTTTTCATAACGACAGTGGGGCGGGGCAGTGGTGGCGCGTGAGTGAGGGGAACCCCTACACACCTCCCAGGACGGGTTCTGCTGGAGTGTACCTGTCCTCCACTGGAGCCATGTACTTGTTTGGTGGTGAGAGTGCTGTTCTTAATGTCCACTGATTTTTTTTTTTGTTATTAAGTGAACAAACCCATCTTCCACCCTGTTCGTTTAGTGTTAATGATTACTAATGACATCACTGTGTGTGTTTGATTATTACTTCTTTTCCCACAGGGTTTGACCTGAATAGAGCTCTTGGTGACTTGATCAAATATAACTTCACATCCAACCAATGGGAAAGCAGATCTTATGGTTACTCCCCTGTATGTGGTTTGTGGATAAACACACTTGTTTTTTCTTCTTCTTGCATCTCTGTTCTGTGTTCTCCTGCATGGAAACACATGCAAAGGAGCATGTGTTTCCATGCAGCCTTCTGCAGCAATCTAATCCTTTAAATGTCACTCAGTCAAGAAAGATGTCTCATACTTAGGATAAGATATTATTAAGATTTCTCCCAGTTGCTTGTAATCATAGTTAAATTGAATATAATGTTCCCATTTATTATTTTACATTTCCTTTTCATTCAGTCTCTGCACTGTTTGCCTCATGTTGTCAGGTTGCTCGTCACTCCCACACAGCGGTAGAGTGGATGGGTAATATGGTTATCTTTGGAGGAGAGCTGGCCAACGGCTCCCTGGCCGGTGATGTCTGGATGTACCGGCCACTCCGCGATGACTGGCAACAGCATGGCTTTTCAAATTCACGGGGGTCTCCTAAACTGGCCAATCATGCTGCAGCTGTAGTAGACAATTATCTCTATGTATTTGGAGGTGGGTTTCACACTTTGTTGTCACTTGACAGTTTTGATTGGATTGATACACATATACATCTTGAGCAAAAACTCATACTTAAGCAGCATCTCCCTATCTCCTTATTTCCCAGGTCGCACTGAGGAGGATATGTTTTCCTCTTCTCTGTATCGGTTCGGCCTGCATGGCTCTGGACGGTGGGAGACAGTTCAGCCCACTGGTGGGAAGCCCCCGGCTACTGCTGGCCATTCCATGGTGTTCCACAGCCCATCCAGGACACTGCTGGTCTATGGTGGCCACAGGCCTACCACTGCCAGGTACACACCCTCCTGTGCATCAATATAGGAACATTTTGTTAGGGCTTCCTCCTCAGTACCCCCCTGAAGACGCTCTTCAGGGGTAGACACACAACGATAATCAAGCTGATTTTGCGCTGATTTTACACCTTCTCGATTATCTTCTGTCTTATAAGATTATCCTATACGATTATCCTGTGGTCTGTGGTGTGTTAAGAGTCACTTTGTCCCGATAATTTGCTTCGAAACGGGTCGTGGTCAACAATCGTAAATATCGCGTTCAATATTTACGACGAAAAATCTTAATGTGTGTGGGGAAAGCCGACGACTCCCGAGTCACTACTCCGTGCAATGTGACATGAAATGCAACGTAGCCAACCAGCTGACTGAGGAGCATGGAAGCAGATGAAAAAC
Source organism: Synanceia verrucosa (assembly GCA_029721515.1). Taxonomy (NCBI): domain Eukaryota; kingdom Metazoa; phylum Chordata; class Actinopteri; order Perciformes; family Synanceiidae; genus Synanceia; species Synanceia verrucosa. The sequence goes on along the minus strand of CM056557.1, from coordinate 13,523,062 downwards.
AGAGGTGAGATCTAACTTTTCCTGTGGGGGTGTTTGAATTGATAATTTTAATGTGTCGGTGCTAAGCATAGGAGATGAGACGTGGACAGGGCAGGGGTAGTGGTGGTGGGGGCGATGTTGCCGGTGCTGAATCTGTTCAGTCAGCTGGTTGCGGGTGTAAACAATAGCCCCGTTGCGCTGAGCCTGGCTCACAGCGACAAAAAGTAGCGCACATTTGAGCCAAACTGAAGCGAAAAACAGAAATTTATTTATTTCCGTATTTTTCAGTGACCACCATCATTTCCTCTTCTGCGTCACGTTTATTTACTCCTGTTGTGAAGAGCCTGGTGATGCTGGGGTTGTTGCCATGGGCTACTGTAGATCACGTTTGCTCACGCGATATTCCTGGCGTGCAGGACAAATTCTAAATCTTCCGTGAGACAGATAATCTTTTTGTGTGTGGTGTCCTGTGCTGAGAATATTGGAGCACACACACATAACGATCAAAGCTGATTTTTTTTAATCTTCATGTGTGGGGGCTCCACAGATAAAAAATCTCTTAGGATTTATAAAATCCCTATGTGTGTACCCCCCTTTAGTTGACTGCAATGTCTTAAGGCAAGTTGAGTCATGCTGAGTGACTTATTTCCAAGAAATTCATGAGCCCAACAAATTATTTAAAGTGGTGCTTTTGTCTGATAATTTATGTTGAAACTCAGTGAATCGGTGATTAAATCTTTTAAAGGGGAAGTTCTGTTTCACGAATTGGACCTTATTTCTGAGATAAAATACTGCCATTTACTCACCCATATCACTTTGGAGTCTTTGGGAGTATTTCTCATGATATTGGATTTGATGATATCCATTTAACAGGAGTGAATTGGGCACTGAAATGCAGCCAGTAAATGACATAAACTTGACCATTTTTCAAATAACAGTCCTTTGATAAGATGGGCTACACTATTTTCTTTTGAGTCAGAAGTTGTCCCTAACTTTAGAAAATTCAGTCTGTAAACAGACTCTACTTCCTGTGTATCACAGTTTAATAAGGACCCTGAGTGCCCACCCAAGTGGCCTTCACAGTGCCTGAACTAAAACAAAGCATGTGTATGTGACAACATCACAAATAAATATTGTTTGTTGCATCTCTTTTTTTGAGGAATTGCACGTAATTATTTTGTTCCATCCCTGTGCTTTTTCTTACTTTAGTTAACATAAAATTCCCATCGAAACACCTGTTAAATTTAACACAAAAGATGAGGATAGCAGAGATATAAATTCTGTGAAATAATGCAACAAGTGGTTACCCAACATTTTGAGAATTATCTAGCAAACATGTACAACATCTATATATATATATATACATTAAAAGCACACTGGTTCAGTGTTCCCTCTCAGCTGTGCAGTGTGCAATTGCCTGGTATGTCTACCATGATAAAGACCAACTTACATGAAATAACTTATTGAGTTGAAATCATAAAATACTACTACCATTACTACTTCTAATAATAATAATAATAACGATAACGATAAGACAATTAATATTGATGATAACCATAATTAAAGCCAAACACACAAAAATAACTTGGGGTATCGAAAAGTTTCATTCCAACTGGTATCGAAACAAAGATACTGAAATTGGCATCGTATCAAAAAATTTGAACGGTACCCAGCCCTACTGAAAGGTGAGCATGTCTCAGTTCTTCCAGAGCAGGACCCCCCACCCTGAGATATTTTTTTTTTAAACAGGTGTGATTCTAGTGTGACCAGTGTGCAGGTCTGATGCTGTTCACTATCATCTAAGGAATTCTCAGGGAGTTTTTGTGTTTGCTCAGGCACAATGTAACCTGTACTGGTTTTATATTTTTTCTAAGGTTCAGTGTGAGAGTGAACAGCACTGACGTCTTCCACGTGGACAAGCGGTTTTGGACGTCCTTCCGTTCCCGTTTCCCAGCAACCGGCCCCAGAGAGAGGGCTTTCCACTCAGCCACTGTCATTGGAAACTACATGGTGGTCTACGGTAAGCATAAAAAATAGCAGAAATAACTGTAATCAGTGCCGTCCTGTGTTTATTGAACTATTGTTGTCTGCCTTTCTCTGGCAGGGGGGAATGTGCATATTCATTACCAAGAGGAGAAGTGCTATGATGAGGAGATCTTCTTTTACCATCTGGGCTGTCACCAGTGGGTGTCTGCTGGGGAGAGATGGTCACTCAGTGAGTTCCTGTAGACTCTTACATGCAGTCCAATGTTCATCCACAGCTTATTTCTTTGTGGTCGTTACCTCAGTACCAGCACACACATTGCCTACAAAACTATCATGTTTTTTCTAAGGAGGGGATCCTGCAGGGGGGCGCTACTCGCATGTTGCTACCGTGATGGAGGGCGGAGTGCTGCTGGTGGCTGGGGGTTACAGTGGCATTGCCCGTGGAGACCTGATGGCTTACAAAGTCCCGCTGTTCGTCAGTAGTGATCAAGATGATAGGGTGAGTGAAAGTGTTCGCAAACAAGAAGATTGGATGTCCTGTCATCGGGAAGACTGACTGTAGGGATAGCTAAATTGTTGTGAAACTGTGTGTTGCTTATTAGGATGCTGTTTGTGCTGAGGCGCTAGACGAAAGCATGTGCCTTAAGAACCCCGAGTGCAGCTGGTGTGAAGGCCGTTGTCGAGAGTACCAGCCCATTTATCCGGTAACGCTTCCTTCAGCACAGCCTTGTGGTTTACTTTGTCATTGACTGATACATGCAAACGTGGAGTAACTATGTTATTTTTATATCCATTTCCTTGTTGTGCGGCACCCAAAACATTTCTTTTACTATCCTACATCTGCATTATAATCAGGGCGACTGTGGTATATTGTGTTCACAGTGTGGCAGCACTGGTTGCCTGGGCCTGGCTCGCTTCCTGTCTGATTGCCAGTCCTGTCTGGTGTTCAGTGGCACTCCAGCGTCTCTGGCCCGTGCCCCGGGTGAATTTGGCTGGTGTGTTCAGAATGAGTCCTGCCTACCAGTGTCAGGTGAGACCCAGGGAGGAAGGAAGGAGGGCAGAAGAGAAGGCCTACGCCTCAGACTGAAATAGAAGATGATGGGAGTTGACATGGGAGGGACTGATGTTGGGCGTGTTTCAGATGGAGCACAGTGACGTGACTACACACAGCTGAGATTGGGCAGGTTACTCAGACCACAATCTGGCTTGCCTGTCCAATCACATACTTTGTTTTGTGCAGGTCATGCCGTTTTACTCTTTTTGAACACACGTCAGAAAAAAGTCATAGATCATACTCATTTCAGTGCGGTACATCACTTTCGAAAACTGCTGTATTTTGAGATTTTAGGAGGTCAGATGTGTTCTTTTTGTGCTGACCTCTCCCTCTCGGTCTCACAGAGCAAAGTGCGTGCCGTGTGGACCAGATCTCAGGGGCGTACGGCTGGTGGGGGGAGCGTACCCTTTTCCTAACCTCCCTCCACTCCTGTCGCACCGAGAACTATGTCCCGGGACTGCACCTGCTCACCTTCCAGCACCCCCGCAACGACTCCCAGCCTGACAAGGTACGGAGTCAAAAATCTCAAGTGCTAACTGTAATAGTTGTGATTGTAACTACTCCCCTCTCTGCTGATGCTTATCCCTCCTTCCTTCCTCCAACATTGCATTACCACTTTGACTGTATTGCAGTTTTCCAACCTCAATATTATGATTGTTTCTTTCTTGTGCTCTTAGCTGTTAAACCTCGCTTCTTTTTCTTTGTGCTTTTTTTCCCCACTGTCTGTTTTATTACATACATAGAGAAGGTTCCTTTATTCAAATAGTTTGTCAAACTTGTGGAGCAGTGTGCAGAGGATAGTGCCTCTGTTGATGTGTTTCCACTTCCATCTATCCTCCACTGTCCTCCATCCTCCTCACCCCTTTGCCAGGTGTCCATCCTCCGCAGCACCACCATCATCCTTAGCCCCACCACGGAAATGGACGTAGCCCTACAGTTCAGGGGCTTCATCCACCCGTTATGGGGGGCCCCTCCACCTGCACCCCCTCCCACCGAGACTGTTTCCATGTGGGCTCGCATCCAGAGGCTCCACTTTGAGGCTCGAATGGCTTCAGGACCAAACTCCAGTCAGTTGGTGAGGGGAAAGTTTTTGTAATTCAGTAATTATTTAAAATCAAATTGCTCTTTTGTTTTGTTACATTCTGAACATTTCATGACTACAGAAAGTCAGGTGTCCCCACAGGAGTAGCCAGTGCAGGTCAAATAAGCTCCCTTTTCTTTGTTGGCTAAAAATTACATCTATAGCTCCTTTCCCATTTGAAAAAAACTGTTAACATTTGGCTTTTGTACTGAGTGGGAAAGGTTACAATTGACATTAATTCCCAGAACAAATTACGGGATACAGGACAAGTAATGGGATCCTGTATGCAGTGGTCACAGGTATTCATTGGCTCCCGCTCTTATTGGCAGTGAGGTGGTCATGCTAATTCGATGTGGTGTTACGTGGCACTCATTGAAATTAATACATAATAAATAAAAGCACTATGCATATTGACAATTAATGTAATACATTAGGATACAAAAATTAACCTTATCTCCTCAAAGCCTCCAGTCAGACAACAGTAATTTTAATTTACTGATCATCGTGAAACACTCCATTCAAACCCGAGAGAAATAAACTCATCAAAACTTTTTAAAAAGTGTGTTAGTGTTTGCACTGCTTCATCAATTACCAAATCTTGAGAGTTTGAAAGCAGGGCTAAATAAGTATCAGAAAATATATTATGACGTAACAAGCGCAACATTTTTACTGATTACAAATCCCAAAACATTTACTTAACTATTGCCCACTCTTTCCTTCTCTCTAATTATCTGTGCATCTTTAAACCACCGGAGCAGGAGGTGGTAGGTCGTTGGGCTGCTCAGCAGGAGAAGGAGTTGAGGCTGCTGGCTCGCACTGATGGGAGCAGGCTGTTCTCTAACCTGACCAGGGGCAACCATTACCTTGTTCAGGCTGAGGGCTACCTTAACAACTCAGGCTCAGGACAGACCAGTGAGATGGCCCTGATCTGGAACAGAACTTTACCTGGAGGGAGTGTGAGTACTGACATGGTTAAACATTTCACGTGCATAAGCAGTAGAAGTAATCTGTTCTTACCTCATGGCTTTCCCTTCAGGAGATCTCCTTCCTGTTCCTGGAGCCCTACCGCTCAGGTTCCTGCTCAGCATACATGTCCTGTCTGGCTTGTCTGTCCGACCAGTCTTGTGGCTGGTGCCCTTCTTTGTCCCGCTGCCTGTTGAGGGATAGTCCAGACCTTGAGCCCTGTCCTGAGGGAGAAAAGGGGGATGGCAAGGGAGATGGACAGCGCCATCTGCTGTTGGCACCCCAACACTGCACCTTATGTGAAGAGTACAGAGACTGCTCTGCTTGTACTCAGGTACATCTCAGATCACACCTCATTTTAACATGGAGTCTCACTACATAGCTGATATTTTACAGTGTAATTAGGAGTTAATGTACTCCTGACTCATTAAAGGCTTAATTTGGCTTGCAGGATCGTTTTTGTGAGTGGCAGATAAATTTAAGCAAGAAAGGTGACTACCAGTGCAGTCGACGGGGAAGACTAGATGGATCCATACGTGACCCAAGGGGTTGTCCTATAGTCTGCAATCAGTGAGTTAAAAGACTTTTTTAAAAGTTAAAAGATTTCTTTTTAACACTGGTAATAACAGATTGATGTTCTCTACAAGAACCTACAACTCAGGCTTATTGTCCTCTCCTCTTTGAACATCTTTTCCTCTTGCAAAGGAGGAGGACGTGTGGTGAGTGCCTCTCGAACTCCAGCCAGTGTGCATGGTGTGAGTCAGCCCAGGCCTGCTTCTATTTTGCTGCCTACCTCACAAAATACCCCTATGGAGAGTGCAGAGACTGGTACGACAGGTAAAAGGAGGACATTTTTGAGACTTTTTTCATATTATTTTTTGCTGATAGTTGATAAACATAATAACTATTTACAGTTGCACACACATTAGCTGCTTTCTGGTGATTTCATTCTGAACACACAGCAGTACACACACTTCACTTAAATATAAGACAAAGAACTGACTGAATTTTGAAATGTTCTATTTTTTTGAGTGCAATTTGGAATATTGTGCCAGTCAGAGAGTTGAAATTAACATTCACTGAGCTAATTGTCATTCCTTGCTCTTTTACTCCTCAGTGTCCATTCAGTTCCTCAGTGTAAGCACTGCTCAGCTTTGAACACATGCACCGACTGTTTAAGAACCTTCCAGTGTGGCTGGTGTGGTGACTACAACAATCCTACTATTGGAAAGTAAGTGTAACTAACAAAAACTTCAAAACTTAGGCGTTACGGAGGAGGTCCATTTAGTTCCAGCACACCTGATTTGAATGACAAATGATAAATTTCGGGAATTGGTATTGACTTTATTGGGATTTCCTGTATTCATTCCATGTTTTCCACTCATCTTTTCAGATGTTTGAGGGGAGACTGGGCAGGAATGGATGACCCCCTGGTGTATAACTGCAGTGTGGCTGTGGCTGAAGCACGGGCTGCAAAGTAATCTCTTGACTTGATTTGACTTGGCTTGATGCAGTAAGCGTAGGACATTATAATCAGAGGAAGGTTTTTTGTAATATGGGTAATTTTATACTGTATATATTGTGGATGGAGTGTTTCTCACAGGTTGCAAATGTATTATGGTGAATGATCCACTCTTTGGAGGGGTAAAGAGGTCTTGTTTTTCACTTTAGAATTACTCCAAGTTAAATAGAACAAAACTCATTTGCAAGACAGTAAATAATGCCCACTTGTCCCAGTCTTTATATTGAAAATATTTCAGTATGTATATCCATTGAAAGATAAGTAAATGGCAAACTAAAACATAACTTCTACTTGGAGCCATAATTTATTGGGCGGATGGCTGGATGGATGTAGTTTACATGTTCAAAGTCTCCTTTTCCTCTTCTTCCAGCCCTGAACCCCAGACCTCGGCCCCGCCACGACCCCTGGAAATGGAGATGGAGCTGGAGCACTTGGAAGACCAAGAGCAAGATGCGATCTGGTCCTACCCCACCTGCCCTGATGTAGAGGAATGCAGGCTGGGTCTCCACAACTGCCACCTCTTTGCCACCTGCATCAATACTCCCACGTCCTATGAGTGCCACTGTGAGAGAGGCTACACAGGCGACGGCACACTGCACTGCAACCAGACGTAAGATGCTTTCTTCCGTTGATTCAGCTTCTCCACGTTTTTAAGCTGGAGAAAGGACGTTTTGACTCTAACATATTTTCCCCCTCCCCACAGATGCTACAATGAGTGCCGTGAGGGCCAGTGTAGTGGCAGCCCACGATTTGAATGTGAATGTTCCCTTGGCTGGACTTCTGACCCAGCCACACTGGTTCTCAGTGGTGTTGAATGTGATGTGGACTGTGGCTGCAACTTCCATTCCACTTGTATTACTGCTCCAGGGATCTGTGACGAATGCCAGGGTGAGACTTTTATATGTGGCCTTTTTCGCTAGCTTGTTCACAGTCATCTTTCTTAAATAACACATACTAAACCAGCCAATTTATGAGATATCATATTCACATTTTGTAAACTGTTCTGTTTACATATTTTACATATTTAATTACATATTTAATATTTGCTCTGCTGAGAGTCTTCCTCTGTCTTTTAGATTGGACTACAGGACCCCACTGTGAACACTGTCGTCCAGGTAGCTTCGGTTCAGCTCTGTCTGGTGGCAGTGGTTGTTTGCAATGTGAGTGTAACGGCCATGGTGACCCTCTCCGGGGATACTGTCACAACCAGACAGGCCAGTGCTACTGCACCCACAACACTCAGGGGCCACACTGTGAATCCTGCCTGCCTGGTTACTATGGAGACCCCAGGTAAAGAGCGCTTCATATTTTTGTCTGGTCTGACTAAAAACAAATAGAAATCAAAGTGTGTCAATTAAACAGTTGAAGTGTCTTTGGTTGATTTTCATATTTTCAGATTCTTTCATTGTGATTCTTAACATCTTTCTCTTTACGACAGAAACAATGGCACATGCTATCGCCAGTGCCAGGGTCGTTCTGTACTGCTCTCCTCCACCTCCTCTTCTGCCATACCTCTCTCCTCTTCTCTGGGATGGCGAAGTGGCACAGAGGGGAAAGGAGGACTCTCTCATTGTCTCTGGGTCCTGTCTGTGACTGAGAACCTGGCACCATGTCTGCCGAGACAGCCGTGTCCCCCTGTGGCCCTGACTCTTCACCCAGACTCCCATACGCATTGTAAAGTGAGTACCAATACATGTGAGAGTGAGGTATGCTGCAGCATCAAACATTATCAATTTGTCTCTCTGTATAACAGTCATCTGTTACATTTCCAATGTTTGGTTTTGTAGAGCTCCTATGTCTATGTGTTCGATGGCCTCCCTCGTTTCCTGGCTAATGGAGTCGTACATTCTGATCACAACCTGATTGGGGCATTTTGTGGCACCACCAGGACTCAGCCTGTCACTGTGGAGGCCACTTCAGGTACCCATCCATATATATATTCAGTAGTAAACATTTTGCCAGGAAAAATCTACTTTTGACACAAGTATATTACAGACAGGGAAAAAGTTGAGCTATATAGATGGTACTTACGGGCTACAGCACACCCGTCTAAACACATTAATAACTAACTGCCCAGCAGATTGAGCCACCTTAGGGCATTTTACTGTCAACCATTGAAATTCTTATACTGTTATACAGTTCTGTTACAATACTATCTAATTTTTGAAGTGATCAAGTTACAGTGGGACATAGTAAAATGTCAATATTGCCAGATGTCCACCAAAGAATGAAATGTTCCTTTAGACCACTGTTGTCTGCATTTTTACTGCGGTCTAAAAGAAAAAGTAAAGATTAGGCAAATTATGATGTGGTCACAAGAAAGTCTGCAGCAGCGCTGTTTGTTTTCCTCCTTACATAATTTCAGACAGTACAGCCCCTTAAACAGGGCCTTTTTGGGGGGTGAAATGCCCTGTAAACTGCAGTCAAAACACAATGAGTTCCTCAAAAGGTTCCCAGTTCTGGGGGTGCAAGTTTCTGTGGTGGAAACCAGTCTTTTATCATCTTTTTTTTTCTACCAGGTGTGATCTCTGTCTATTTTGAGGCCAACGTCTCCTCAAACAAACCTCAAGGCTTCAATGCATCTTTCTGGGTGCGGCGCTGTCACCAGAGCTCTGATGAAGGTGAAGAGGGGTCACATGTGTGTCCAGGAGTAGCCCAGTGCCAAGGTGGGCTCTGTCAGTGCCCTCAGGGATATGGAGGACCCCACTGTGACCGGCCCATGTGCCCTCAGGAGTGTGGAATAGCAGAAGGAAGAGGAGCTTGTAATATAGTAAGTGTTTCAATATTTATTAGGAAGTTTACATTTGGTTTTATTCTCCAGTATTTCTCCCTTAGGGTACATGATGACTTATTTCTGGAAATAGATGTGTTTGGTAGTGAATAAAGAATGGAAATTTTGTCCAAAATGTACTGTTTATTATGCAACTTCCTCAGACAGTAAAATACACTGCGAGAATAGAATAGAATATTTTTATTGATTCCCTATTGGCGTAAATTTACTCATTACAGCAGCATAAGTAAGTTATAAGTAAGAAAAACAATAACAATAATGAAATAATAGAATAAGTAGTAGTAATTATAAATATTTACAGTATGTACTAAAAAAAAATTTTTTAATGGCAGCTGAAATTAAAAGCCATACAATATTTAGGCCATGAATATTTCTTATAAATTATGAAATACAAAATATAAAATGAACACAGAAAAGGTTGCTGTGCAAAAATACTGCAAATTAGTTGTAAAATAGTGTGTCATGGTGATGATACAGGTCATGCAAAACAAACATATCTTTTTTTTTTTTCTCAGTCTCTGGGAGTGTGTGTGTGCTCAGACAGCTGGGCCGGCTCAGACTGCTCGGTTCCTCGAGACTCCAACAGCCTGGTCTGGGAAACATTGCTGGACACACAACTGACAGTGGTAGGCACATAAACAGTTAAATGAAATGCTTAGTTCAGCCCAGCACACACAAACACACACTCTTTATGTACTGTTGCTTTACAGAACCAGGCCCACAGGTTCCTCCACAGGATGGGACACTCTCTAGTGTCTGGACCACAGGGGAACCTCTGGATGTACGGAGGACTCTCTCTGTCAGAGGGCATTCTGGGAAATGTCTACAGGTAGGACAGTGTAAATCGACGTTGTTCAAAACTTTTTAGTTACTACTGTACTACTACTGTATGTAGCACACGTATGAAAAAGTCTCTTGCTTCTATACACATGTATATATACGCATGTATATATGTTAATTTTTTTGTCGCTGATTCTTTTAGATATTCTGTGTCGGAGCACCGTTGGACCCAAATGTTGACAAGTTCTGTGGAGGAAGGCTCGACTCCCAGCCCTCGCTATCACCACGCCTCCGCACTGCTGACCAGTCATGAGTCTGGCTCTGGTAGCCAGGCGGCCAGTCACGACTTCATGTTGGTTGTGGGCGGTGTCACTCAAAACGGCGTTGCTATGGATACCTGGAGTCTCAATCTCAGCAGTTTAGTCTGGAGAGAACACAAGGTTAGGGTTTGATTTAATGTTGAAATAGAAAATAGCTGAAAAATCTAAAGTGTGTTTCAGCAAATAAAATGTTATTTCATCTCTGACAGAGCTCAGTGCTTCCTCCGATGGCGGGCCACACTTTAACCGTACGCAGAGACTCTTCTGTGCTGTTGATTGGAGGTTACTCTCCAGACAACGGCTTCAACCACCATTTGCTGGAATTCAGCCCTCATACTGGAAACTGGACCATAGCCCCCCACACTGGCACACCGCCTACAGGTTGCATAATTGGCTAACATAATTCATATGTTAGCCAATCCCATAGAGATATTCAGTGTATTTTGAAAAATGTGTAAAAATTACACAAACTCAAATGCAGGAAACATTTTTTTTTCTTTTACTCTGAAACCTGTTTTGCTTTATGTGTTCTTAAGGTTTATATGGCCACTCAGCAGTCTACCATGAGCAGACTGATGCCATCTATGTCTTTGGAGGCTACCGCTTCCACGTGGAGACTGTGGAGCCCTCAGGCGAGCTCTACAGCCTGTACTACCCCAACCTCACATGGTCTCTGCTGGTCCCCTCACAGGGAAATAAGGTAAGAGGCTGATCTCATCTAGTCTCAGTCCTCCTCTTGCAGGTCAATAAATTAGACAAGCTATGCATTTATTATCTTATCAGTCCATTGCATATGGATTATCTATTCTTGCTATATCATCTTTTTTTCCCTTGCAGCCCCTGTCCCGTTTCTTCCATGCTGCAGCCATGATGAAAGACACCATGGTCATAGTCGGGGGAAGGACAGAAGCAGAAGACTACAGTAACTCAGTGTCTCTGTACCAGATCAACTGTAACACCTGGATACAACCAGGTGGCTGTCTTTCCGCAGGTTTAAATATCGACAAATCATGACTTACCATACCATGACCATAACCACTTTATTCTCTTTTCTTCAGTCTCAGTCATAGGAGATCCAGTAAATCGCTCAGTGTCTCTTGCCATGACGAGCTGGGGTGGTCGTCTCTTCCTGTCTGGAGGCTTCAATGGTGTCACGCTGGGCAGACTCCTCACCCTGTCCGTGCCCTCTGACCCCTGTGCACTGCTGCCAACACCAGAGGCCTGCAACAGCACCACAGGCAGCTGCATCTGGTGTAGGGGAACCTGTGCTTCGTCTGATACTGCTGAGAGGTAAAGTGCTGACTGAAAGCAACTCTGAATCAATAGCAATCTAATGATGAGCTTGTGTCCAAATTGTATTTCTCTCTCCATCAGAATGGCCTGCTTCACTGGCCAGTCTCCCTGTTCTCCAACCCCTCGTCAGCCAGACCAGTGTCGCAGACTGAAAACCTGCAGTGAATGCCTCGCCCGACACCCTAAAACATTCTCCAGTCCATCACAGGTAGCATACAACACCCCAACCACCATTCGAATGATATTGGAGCCAGTGGGAGCTCCCACAAGGAGGGGTGTGAGCTCCCATGAAGGCAGGAAAATGCTACATCTGTGGGGGCTCACATTCATTTTTTTTAATCACAAATACATATTTCTGACTGAATTTTAGAGACCCCCACAAAGCTCAGATGATGATTCGAACCCTGACCCCAACAATATCACCAGCTTAAAGACAGACCTTTCTATTAACTAAAATCTGTTTCCTACTGAATTTCCCAGCCTGCTCTGCAGTGTAAGTGGTGCACAAACTGTCCAGAGGGGGCTTGTATTAGCAGCTCTGTCAGCTGTACGTCTGAACATGACTGTCGGATCAACCAACGAGAGATCTTCCTGTCCAGCAATTGTACTGAGACCAGCTGTGAGGCATCTGACTGCCCCAAGTGCACCGCTTCTGGAAAGTGCATGTGGACTCGCCAGTTCAAACGCACAGGTACAGGCTTTGGTGTTCAAATGCCAAGTTTCACTGTTTGAAAAAAAAACATTTAAAAAAAACACTAGAACAACAAACTAGAAGTATGATTAGGGAATACTAATACTAAACAATAACAGAGATTTATGAGGCCTTTGAGATTCCATGATTCTCAGTATCAATTTGATACCACAGTAAACAAAGGTAAAACCATAATTTCTTACTTCAACATACACTCCTTTATTACCATTATTTCCATTCTGTTTTTACTTAGAAGTTCAACAGATTGACTCTCTGTCATCTACTTTATATTGCTGTGAAAACATCCTTCAAACATCTTTCAAGCAGCTGTAAAGTAGCACAGTCCTGCAAGGAGCTAACATGCCCAGTGGATTATGGATGAATTCTTATTTTGTATGGATGAATTCTTATCCCAGCTATCTTAGGGCGAAAGGCAGGGTACACAGGTCGCCACCTCATCGCAGGGCACATAGAGACAGACAACCACTCACACTCACATTCGCAACTACGGTCAATTTAAATTAGCCAATTAACCTATTAGCCAATTTTTGGATGTTGGGAATACCCGGAGAGAACCCACGCAGACACAAGGAGAACATGCAAACTCCACACAGAAAGGCCCCAGGCCGGGATTCGAACCCAGTACCTTCTTGCTATGAGGCGACGATGCTAACCACTACGCCACCGTGCCGCCACATTTTAAATAAAATAGCCCTTTTAGCAGAATTTATGTTTTGATTTCTCCAGGTGAGACACGGCGCATCCTGAGTGTGAACCCCACCTACGATTGGACATGTTTCAGCTACGCCCTGCTCAACGTCTCACCCATGCAGGTGGAGTCTTCTCCGCCTATGCCGTGCCCGCCACCCTGCCACAGCCTCAGTAACTGCAGCCTCTGTCTGGGCTCCAGGGGCTCTGATGGGGGCTGGCAGCACTGTGTGTGGAGCATGGCTCTGCAACAGGTAAGACTGCCCCGTTTGAACTTTACTGTGAGTTATTTAACAAAAGCGCATTCACATACAGTTCACCTCTCTCCCCTTTTTCTAGTGCATGAGTCCATCTTTTGTGCCCCTGCGTTGTGAGGCGGGTCAGTGTGGTCGTTTGCTCTCTGGAGGTGACTCTTGCTCTCCCCAGTGCTCCCAACTCACCCAGTGCTCCCACTGCATTGCCAGGCCTCAGTGTGGCTGGTGTGCTACCCGGGGGGGCAACGGGGCTGGGCGCTGCCTACAAGGAGGACTCGATGGTGAGAAGTATCTTCAATTGATGCATTTAAGACGCTGAGCATTGTGGAGTGTAACTGTCCACTCAGTCTGAACTTGTGCTTTTCACTGTGGTTCACTCACCTTCCTTCATTCTTGTCTCTCAGGTGTGAGTGAGGGCGTTTGTCCTCTGAGAAACAGCAGCTGGTCCTTCCTCCACTGTCCAGAGGAGGATGAGTGTGCCAATGGCCATCACCACTGCAACAGCACCCAGGACTGCCACGACCTACCCCAGGGATATCACTGCACCTGCAAACAGGGTTACATCCTCAGCAGGTAACATCAGCACTTAGCGTTTATGACTCAGGCCCTGAATGTGCAAACATAGCTAAGAAATACTGCATCACTTTTCATAGTAACTGTTTTGTTTTTCTCCTGTACAGTGTTTCTGGTCAGTGTGAACCAGTGTGTGCACAAGGCTGTGTGAACGGGACGTGCATGTCCCCAGGAGTTTGCCAGTGTCACTTTGGATTTGTTGGGGATAACTGCTCATCTCAGTGCAGCTGCAACAAACACAGCAACTGTGCTGGTGTCAGCAAACCGGATGTTTGCCTTGAGTGCCATAATAACACCATTGTGAGTGATTATAGCAAATCACATGCAGAGACTGTAAACATAGGTTTGTCAGGTCCATCGCTGATCTTTTTTTTTCTCCCTATTTCCAGGGTAAGCACTGTGAGAAGTGCAAGCCACTGTTCGTGGGCTCTGCCAAGGGGGGTGGCACTTGTCGTCCATGTCGGGAGTTTTGCAGGGGAAACAGCGCTGTGTGTTTATCTGCAGATGAACATAAGAAGGCCCTAGAGAGCCCACGGCTTTACCCTTTAGACCCCAGCAGTGTAAGTGTTTTTTCGTCTGATAGTAATTACGTCAGGAGTGAGCTTACTTTTGTACCTTGAGGACTGTCTTTGCTCTTTTGGGTGTCCATCTCCCCTTATCAGATTCAGAACTGGGTGTCTGAGGGACCCACAGAAGAAAATGCAGTGTGTGTGAACTGTCAGAACAACAGTGTGGGAGACAAGTGTGAGAGCTGCCTCAGTGGTTTCTTCCTGCTGCAGGGGAAGTGTGATAAGTGAGTAATGTTTTCTGCTGTCCAGTTTATGGATTCCTGTGCTGTTGTACACGATCAAATAATTTTTAAAAAAAATATCTTTCTGGTTTTACACTAAGCAGTAGGCTAAAATACCAGTAGTTCCTTACAGTTAAATAATAGAATGTGCAAATAGGCAATCAACAAACACGCATAAAGAAGCAAGAGACTTTTTCTTCTTTTATGTTTTTTTTCTTCTCCTCCTCATTGCAGGTGTCAGTGTAATGGCCATGCAGACACATGTAATGAACATGATGGAACAGGATGTCCCTGCCAAAACAACACAGAGACTTCCTCCTGTCTCAGCAGCCCTCAGAATGACCGGAAAGACTGCTATAGGCAACAGGTATGCACATACACTTCAAATATAGTAGGGTTTCACTTTCACTAAGAACAGGGTTCCCATGGTTTCTTAAAAGTCTTAAATGTCTTAAATTGACTTAAATTACTGTAAATTTGCTGTAGGTATTAAATTTTCAGATGGTGTGTTTAATGCCAATAGGAAAACAGGATTCAGAGATTTACTGCAATTTTGCGTGTTATTTTGTTCACAAAGTTCGCTTCTTTGTTGTTGAAAGTTGTGAAATTAAAGTAATAGAAGAAATAGTTATGATATTTTTGGTCTTAAATTATATTTGCTGAGGTCTTAAATTATTAAATTTGACTTTTAAAATGGTGCAAGAACCCTGTAAAATGATACAACGTTCCACACACAGAAGGCCTTGGTCACTTTTTATGGTCATCAACAAACATAAAACATAGAGTACATGTCACATTTAAAATTAAAACTCTGTCAAACTCCAAACAACCTTTACCCATAACTTGTCCTTTTCATTGCTGGGCTTTGCTTAAATTGCATTTGTGTATTTGTTGTGCTCCTCTGTCCAGTGTGCCAAGTGCAAAGACTCCTTCAATGGCACACCAGTGAATGGGCGTCAGTGCTATCGTCAGTTCAACGTGGACACAGAGTGCTGCTTTGACCCCACCTCCCAGACCAACTGCTTCCACGATCCCGCCATTCGCAATCTGCCCAAGGGTCGCACTGTGTTTTTCTCTGCGCAGCCAAAGTTCACCAATGTGGACATCCGAGTCACCATCGATGTTACCTTTGGTGAGGTGGAGGTGTATGTGGCCAACTCTCATGACATCTTCATTGTGGACGTAGACCGAAACACAGGGATTCACACCATCAGGATCGAAGAGGAATCAGTGACTCGGGGGGCAACAACTGGTGTAGAAAAGGATTCGCCTCCATCCCCTATAAAGGTGTTTGCCAATTCCTCATCCAGTCTGGGGGGTCCAGTGATCTCCCACAACCCACTGCAGCTGCAAGCAAAAGCCCCAGGCGGAGAGAGAGAAATCACAGAGGAGCAGGCTGAAGGCCTCATCACGTACATTACAGTGTGGAAACCACAGACGGTGCTGATTGTCCGTGGTGTTCGAGATCGCGTGGTCATCACGTTCCCCCACGAGGTGCACTCTCTGAAATCCAGCCGCTTTTACATCGCACTGAGAGGTGTGGGAACTGACGAGGAGGGAGAGTCCCAGGGTCTGTTGTTTCTGCGACAGGACCAAGCCCACATCGACCTTTTTGTCTTCTTTTCTGTTTTCTTCTCCTGCTTTTTCCTCTTCCTGTCTGTCTGCGTCCTTTTGTGGAAGGTTAAGCAATTCCTCGACTTCCGTCGGGAGCAGCGTCGCCACATCCAGGAGATGACTAAGATGGCGTCAAGGCCCTTCGCAAAACTCACCATATACTTTGAGCCGGAGGAGCCTCAGCTCATCTACCTGCCTTCAGCTGGTGGTGGGGTGGGGGGCAGCACTGTGTCGCTTGCTCACGCCCGCACAAGCAAGTTAGGGGGAGTAGTGGTAGGCCAGAGGAGCAGGGCAGGAGTCTCCTACAAACATGACCCGGGCTCCGGACCCACAGCCCACCACCATCACCTCAGCCTGGGTGGAGGCGGTAACGGTGGCCAGCACCTGCCGCTACACTACTTAAACACCCACCACTATGCCAGCACCACATCTGGCACCCCAGCCTCGCACCATCACCACCCATCCACGTACAGTGGCTACCAGCACTTTTGCCGCTCCGACCCTTTCCTTTCACAGCTCATGGGCTTTTCTTATTCCACCTTTAAGGTCGGGCCCATCACCCTGGAGCCCACAGATGACGGCATGGCTGGGGTGGCCACCGTCCTCTTCCAGCTGCCTGGTGGTGTCTTGGCTCCAAATCGTGCCTGTCTAGGCTCTGCACTGGTTACTTTGCGGCAGAACCTGCAAGAATACTGTGGCCATGGCAACGGAGGGGGGCACCAAGGGGCCGGAGCAGGGCGGAAGGGGCTGCTAGGGCATCAACACCTGACCACTATGGCCATGTAGGGAAGCAATGATATAAAGTAAAGAGATAATAGAGATGGGATAAATCTGTAAAGTGTTTGATATATGATAAATTAATTTTTTGAAAGCTGCAAGGCAAAAACAGTCCAAAAATAGTTACGACAGTTAATGTGAGCATTTTGAACAGAGTTGTACATACACTGTATGATGAATTAAGTGTCTTTTGTTGTATTATGTATTGCTGTACTGTATTTCAATGCTTCACATGACCAAGCCAGCTGTCTTTATAGAGTGCACTACCACTGCTACACGTATCAACATGACAAAGTTGCGTCCTGTCTGTGATCACTAAAGAGGTATGAGCATGCTCAACAGTCTCATACAAAGACACAAGCTGGACTGTTGCCATAATTCCTCTTACTGCCCAAAAGA
This sequence comes from Synanceia verrucosa, assembly GCA_029721515.1. NCBI lineage: Eukaryota > Metazoa > Chordata > Actinopteri > Perciformes > Synanceiidae > Synanceia > Synanceia verrucosa. The sequence goes on along the minus strand of CM056557.1, from coordinate 13,505,487 downwards.
GGTGTTGAAAATACAGGCGCTCTCTTTGGAACCAACATGTGCTTTACACCCCCCAAAAAATGACAATCAAAGTTGCCGTTGAGAACAAAAGACTTTGGTTCAGCTTAACGTGCAGGATTTTGATTGTCTGCTCAGCACAGGAAAAAAAGTGTGAAGATGAAGAGTGATATCTGATGGTAAATCTGTATATGGCAGACTTCTAAGCTACGTGTTTATGTTGAAAAGACTTCTGAGTATGTTTTTGCATATTCATTCACCTGCTCTGTTACACTTTTGTGTTTCTGCTCATCTGCCTTCACCTCTTGCCTTGTGTGTGAGTCCACTGGCTTACATCAAATAACACTAACCTATTTTACATTTTTGTTTCATGAACTGTTTATTGTAAAAAAAAAAAAAAAAAAAAGAAAATATGAAGGATTATGTTTTCAATGTTATTCTTCAGTTCCTGAAACTGATAATTTAAGAACACAACAGAACTCGTCCATAAATATGAAGAAACTATGTCCTTTTTGAAACATTTGATTACATTTTGTTGACGTGAAATGTATATTTGTTGTTTGGCTAGTTTTGCTGGACTGTTTTTTTTTTTTCAGGCAACTTGTCTGCTTAGATGATTGTATTAGCCAAACATAGCTACAATTTGATTAAAAAAAAGATGAATAGGATATTTGGGAAAAATATAGTATCCAAAATGTTACCCTATTGAAATTACATTGATAAAGGAAAGAGTTCTCCTGGTGAGAGATTTTGAGAAGACTTGACTGAAGTACTTTTTCACTGGCAGGTTTTGACATTTGTATTTTTTTTCCTTTTTGCACTGCAAGGAGGCAATGAGCCCCATTATTCATGTCTAACACTAAGTGGTGAGCCTCAGATGGCACACAGTGTCATGGTTGAACTCAGAAAGATGCTGCTGTATTGAACAAAATCATGACAGAACAATTGTTTTATCATGGACTGAATACTCGCAGCATAATTAATCAAACTACAACTCAAATAACTATCACTATTTATAGCAGCCCTCCACAAATAAGGATTAAAACGTTTTTTGTCTTGTATCTTTATGTATGTTATTTTTTTTTTTCACATTGTTTGTACATAATCTTTTGTTGTGTTTTTTTTTTGTTTTCAAAGAAGGGAACAGTGTTGTACAGAAGACTGCGTCAAAGAGTCGGCTGAAATAAAGTCTGTGGAACATGATTGTAAGTGTTTCTAAGAAAATCATGTAGTTAGTATTATTAAAAACTTTGATTTAAAAAGGTACAGTATATGAGACAGACAGTACTGGGATGGGAATACAAATTATGATAATTGTTATATAAATATATAGTAATTATGACATAAGAATAAAATAAAATTAGATAATTAGGTCAGAATTGCACAATAAAATACAAATTATTTAGTTTTTAAATCTTTATGAACCAGTGGTTTAAGTGGTTTACTTATTATGATTAATTTAAATAAATACATGAACATGGCAGAAATTATTATAATAAAATGAAATTAGTATGAATACTACATTTAATAATAAAATAATATCTTTTAAATTTTTATCTAAAAGAAGTGTCTTCTGAAGTGAGAGGTTTAGCTTGTTACAAACTCTACTTCGATTAGCTAAGTAAAAATATAAATTCAGCTACTCAATAAAATAAAAGTAAAATATTAGATTAATGTTTTTGATAAAGCGTGGATGTTTTTTTTTTTTTTTTATATATATATAGCTACTGTCACTTTAATTGGATGTAATCTGGACATGACTGATCTGAGCTCAGCTGGTTGGACACAGCCAGAGGAAGTGAGGCGCTTTTCCTGTTGTCATCGCTACACACTGCTGCAGTCAGTAAACCTTAGCAAGCGTTAGCTTGACTGTTTAAATGAAGCTTTGTCTGTCTTCTGTCACTTTACACGGTGAGTCTTTTCTTCATTGCAGACTGAAGCTGAATGAACATGACAGCTGCATAGCTACAAGAAAATAGCAGTAAAAGACCTGCAATGCTAGCACTGTAGCTAAGCTAATGCTGCCGTTATTGTGGCTTAGCTGTGATGCTAACGCTAGATAACAGAAAGACGACTAATATGGACAGAATTAACTGTTTGTTTCTGTTTTTGCTTTGTGTTATTACCTCCAAATGTCATTCCGTCAGAGATATTGACCTCGACAATATGCTCCTCTGGTCCACAGTACACTAAAGAGACCAAATTCTGATGCTGATAACTTAAGATGAAATCTGCCAAGAAGAAGTCTTTGCTAAAGAAAGCAAAGAGAGGAGAGGAACAGCACGATGTGGTCACAGTCAAAACTGAACATGAGCTGAAGGGTGAGGAGGGCTCCGATGAAGGCAACGCTAATGGATGTGGTCTGAACATCCAAATCAAGGAGGAACCACTCTTACATGAGATCAGTGTGGAGCACAGTGGAGACTCCTCAAGCTGTCCAGACACTAAGCCTGACATTTTGACATCCAGGTTGGATGTTGACCATCAGCAGGGACACGTAAAGGACGAGTGCGACTCTGACCGTCAGCCACAATATGACTCCACTGAAGCTGCTGTCAAGGAGGATTCAGAGTCGAGGATTAAAGAGGAGCGAGACAATGAGGAGGAGGAGGAGGAGGCAACAGGCAACATCCAGGAAGATTGTGAAGAAAGAGAGGAGGCCTGCACTGGTAGGAGTCATCTGGAAAACTCTGGGTAGTCAGTGCTTTGTGTTGTTGTATTGTTCAGCTTTAAAAACATCTTATTTTAAAGGTCACCTATTATGCAAAGTTCACTTTATAAAGGCAGTATAACAGTAGTATGTGTCCCCATAGCCTGTGAATGAGGCCCGAGGAGTGAAAAAAGTCTGTCAACTCCTTCCCCTGCTTGCTGCTCTTCTTTGCCAATGTGTGCTGAAACAAGCCAGTTGAACATTTTTCACCTACTGACATAGAACGGCGAAATGCCCCTCCCTCCAGTAGAGGACACTGCCTTTAACACTGCCCCCAGGTATGAGCCCTCCTCTAAAGTTAGGAGCTGCTCTGTGTGTTGGCTGCTTCAACAAGCACAGGGAGCTATTTTTACTCTGTTCGTCCTCTGAAGACCCAGTGGATCGATTTATTTTAGGTGGAAATGTAGCAAGAGAGCTTCCCAAAGTTTAGCATGTGTGTGCTCATCATCTCACAAAGCATGCTTCACTAACCAGCTGAGGATGAAGCATGGATCTGCACCAACTGTCTGGGACACAGCTACAAACGCGGAGCTGTAAGTTATTTCATTTTGTGTTGCTTTACTGTGTAGCTCTACATAGCATGATGGCCTGTAAACATGTCCCTGTAATGCTAGTACTGCAGCTACCGGAGCTACCCTCCAGTACCTCCGGCAGATGCAGTGCCAAACAGAACATGTTTATAGGCCATCAGTAGATGGCTAAGTAGAGCTGCAACATAAAATGGATTCATTTACAGCTTCCACGCCTGTAGTGCCCTGGACAGTTGGTACCGATCCATGCTTCAACTTCAGCTGTGTAGCCAAGAATAATTTGTATGGGCCCATGTTTAGAAAGCAGTCCTTAGCACTGTAGCTAACCGAGCTCCGGCATAGAATAATGTATTCTATACAGTCCAGATCCTCCCAGTATTATTTCCCCTGTGGTATACTTGTCACCTTAGCTAGCAGCAGTGCTAAGGCTACAGGGACATGTTTACAGACGGAGCACTGGCGCTAACGGAGCTTTGATTGCTGCAGAGCTAACGTCCTTGAGTAATTAATATCAGGAGACATTCAACATAAGCTCTGTGAGCACAAGGCTCGTTTGAAGCTAGCGTTATACACTTATTTGTAATCTGAGTGACTCTAACTACTGTTAATGGTGCTGTCCGTGCACTGCAGAGTAATGTTAATGGGCTCTTTTGTCAGTGCCAGTACCATCTAAACATAAGTGCAGGGGGGCGTGGTCAGACACAGCTCAGGAAAATTTAAAGGTACAGACACAGAAACAGCCTGTTCTCAGCAGAGCTCAATACAGTGATTTTTAAGTGGCTGGAATTCAGGACCAGGGCTGAGTTTGGGGTAAAACACTTTGAATACAATATTGTTGGATGTCTGAGACCTATATAAAATTGCAGAAAAAGTGTATAATATGAGACCTTTAAGTGTGATAGAACTCTGCAGATGGCCAGTATTTTTCAAGTGACTTCATTACTAGAGGTGTCAAACTGAACTGCAGTTCTTAACTTGTGTGAGTTATCTAAAGAAAGACGCATTGCCATTTTGTACCTGCATTTGTATTTACCTTCTTACAAAAATGCATCTCAATGTCAGATAATATAGTGAGACTAGTTTGGATATCTTATCAAAGTTTTTTAAAGAGTGCATACCTTGTATCTACTATAACCTCACTTTGTTTCTTGTGACTTTAAATCAGTTTATATCAGATTTTCTATGTAAAAGACATTTTAATGCTCTCTGCTTTCTGTGTGTTTTCCTCTTCCACTTAGAGTCATCATGTGACTTCTATCCATGTCCCCATTGCACCATTTCCTTCACTGACTTGGACTTCTTGGAGAAGCATGTCAAGTGGGTCCATCAGAAACAGTATCTTGCCAATTTGAAAAAATGTCTCTCAAGCCGCACGTTAAACCTCATCCCTAAACACATGTGCACTGTCTGCAGCAGCACCTTTAACTCTAAAGTACACCTGAGGGTCCATGTGCGTGAAGCCCACCCTTCGCCACCTCCCCGCAGGCTTCACCCCTGTCCGACCTGTGCACGCAGCTTCCAGTACCTGAAGAATCTGAAGAATCACTGTCAGCGCTGGCACAACATGGCCGTGGTTACCAGAGGAGGGCATCTCAGCTGCGCCGATTGCGGGAAGAGTTTCAAATCAACCTGGGGTCAAGGGGCTCATTTGTGTCATGAACCTCAGAACACAGAATCTGAGGATAAGCCAATATGCCTGGATGTTGGTGTGCAGTGTTCAGAATGTGGCAAGAGGATGAGCACACCTCAGAGCCTGGAGGATCACATGCGTACTCACACAGGTGACCGGCCTTTTGTCTGCAAGGATTGTGGCAGAAGGTTTGTGGAGCGAAGTGGTTGGCGGCAACACATGAAAATACACACAGGGGACAAGCCGTACAAATGTCAGGTGTGCGGGAAGGCCTTTTTAAGATCGCACCACCTCAAGTGCCATTTAACCACACACTCTGGCAAGAAGGAATATTCTTGCACTGAATGTGGAAAGGAGTTTGGATTCAAGTCAAGTCTGGATCTCCACGTGAGAACGCATTCCAGTGAGAAACCCTTCCACTGCAAAGTGTGCGGGAAGAACTTTAACACGCAGAGAAACTTGAGGGTTCACACCAAGCTCCACACCAATGAGAAAGCTCACCAGTGCGGAGACTGTGGGCTGAAGATTGGAGATCTTGGGGCTTTGAAAATACACCTGCGAACACACACAGGGGAAAGGCCTTACCACTGCACAGTCTGCGGCAATAGGTTCATTCGCCTTGCACATCTGCGAAATCACCAACGCACCCACACTGGTGAGAGACCCTACAAATGCACTGAATGCGACAAGAGTTTCACTCAGTCTGGTGACCTGGTGAAGCATAAGAGAATACACTCTGGGGAAAAGCCCTTTGAATGCCCAGAGTGCCACAATCGTTACACCTCCTCTGGTGATCTGGGCAAGCACAGGAGGAGTCACACTAACCTGCGTCCCTACACATGTCAAGAATGTGGGAAAAGCTTTCGTTTGTCAGGCCATTTGAAAACTCACATGTTAACTCACACAGGGGAGAAGCCATATTCCTGCCCCAACTGTCTCCGCAGGTTTGCTCGCTCTCACCATCTTTCTGGGCATGTGGCTAAATGTCGCTGAGCAGTCATGACTTGACTGTAAATAAAGCTAGACTGATGTGAAGTGGGGCGGCACGGTGGTGTAGTGGTTGGCACTGTCACAGTAAGAAGTTACCGGTTTTGATTCCCGAACCGGGGCCTTTCTGTGTGGAGTTTGCATGTTCTCCCCATGTACCCTGCCTTTCACCCTTAGACATGGATGGATGGATGATGTGAAGTGGCACCGTGGGAGCTGTACCCAGCCTTCTACTATTTGCAACACTGTTGAATCAGATGACTGTTTTTAACTTATAATGAAAAGTAAATTGAAAACATTATTGCATGGAATGTTAATAAAACACTATCCCAGGCCTTGTATGACTTTTGTGCAGCGTAGGTATAAATTGTTTTTTGCAAGACACTATTATGCAGTAATGGATACGGTAACTTCAGTCAAACAAGGCAGATGTTGTGTTTTTATCTCCACAGAAGAGATCACTGCTGTATTATTTTCAAAATGTAATAAATTATTTGGTAATCGCATGGGTATTGTGTGGGATTCTATGTGAATGTTAATGACCTCTCTGAATTGTGATTGTGATGTTTCACGGAGCACTGAGTGTGTATTTGTGCACTAGTTACATATTCAGGAGGTCTGCAGTATTTTGCCTCACACTCTCTCTTTGTTGTATAACTATGGTGGTGTTTCATTTCCTTTTGATTTGGTCCTTTACCTCCTCCTAAGCCTCCATGATGATGTCGTCCTCTGGAAAAGGACGCCACTCTCGTTACCATGGTGAATCGGTGAATCTGTGATCGATCTCGGGGTCTATGGAGGAAGCCGCGTGCGCACACTTATCCTGGATAGGTTTCCCCTGGCTTGATGAATCCTGGCTATGTCTTTGTGCAACCAGTTAAGCCTGGACTCTCTTGTTTTGGATTGGTTGAACCCAGCTAGTCACTGATCCCGGATGTCTGAATCCTACTTTTGTGCCACGGGCTCCCGCACTTGGTATGTTGACAACACAGAAATAAAAATAAAGAGGTTGGCAAGTTGAAACGAATTCTGGTGCCTCTCCGGGCCACGTTTCCGGGGCCTTTAGCGAAAAGGTGAAGCCATGCTGAAAGCACCACGTGTTTACTCCGCCGCCAGCACAGCATGTAGGCCTACACTACTTACATCCTGTGTCACTATTTCACATTAAAACAAACTGACATTTATTTTAAAAACAGCTTGCCTGCTCGACAATTTGTCAACATTTTTATTGACGTGCTGTTGCCAGGGCAACCTATTCTGTCAGCTACTGCGTTAACAAACAGGAAATACAAAGCGGCTCATTTTTCATGTGGATGTTGTCAACTCTGAAAAGGTCTATTAGCTGTAATCTCTAGTTTTTCAATCTGCCTACATGGAGCTGCTCTTACAAATGAACAGGGCAATATGTCCTCACAGCAGTGTATATAATGTACATAGTTTATTGACAGACATGTCCCATGCATCACATGATTACTGTGAACTGGCCTCTGCAGTTTGTCACATAATCAATAACCTTCTCTCTGCATTTAAAATTAATTGAAGGGATGTGACACATTTTGATTACATAGTAATACATTTAATTCACACGCATGGGAGAGTGGCCTTCATAACAGCATACACAATGTGAGGTATTATTTTGCAGAAACATTAAAATGAGCTCAGCTGTATACAGAAACCTCTCATGGCATTTAGGTAAGATACACCAAGGAGGAATTTAAATAACAGTTCATTTTAAGAGAGTGATTTTTATTCTAAAACTGTTTTTGGTCTGTTTTGCTAACCAAAACACTTTTGCTGATAAATGCTATAAACATTTAAATATAATTTACAGTGATCGTTGATGTGTCATCAAACTCCAACTTGTGTAAATGAAATGTATTAATCTGTGTGAATTCAGCTAGAAATTGTGTCAAATGAAACAGGTGATGGATAACAGTAACAAGTAATAGTATTTTGGGCTTCTGCTTTTCCTGTCTATAGGTCTATGGATTTGCTCACAAGACTGGAAGACGGCAGGACCTCAGCATCCTCTAAAGACTGCACACAGTGAGAACAGAGCTCCTGAAGTGCATGAGATGACAATTCACTTGGATTCTGGTCAGCTCACAAACCAAACTGTCCTAAACGTAACTGACTGTCCTAAAACGAAAGCATTACCATAGAGGAATGTCCTCTGAAAAATGAATTGTTCCTCATTAACAAGAGGATGGGGTTTGCTAAAAGAGGATAAGGATGCCCTAAATGCTGCTCAGCACAAAGAAGAGAGGAGTTGTAAAATGAACAGAGGAGCATGAGCTGGAATGATTTTAACTGCAAACAAGTCGAAGAGAAGCCAGCAGACCCTGAGACATATGAAATCTGCCATGTAACAAAGTTTGGGAATTGGGAATTTGAAGGCCTGGAGGCATTTGTTAAGCGAGAGACTGAGCCACGGTTAACTGGACACTATGAGGAGACACCATCAGCCGAGGTGAAAGCAACACAAGCTTTAACTAATCCTCCTCAGTGCTGCGGGATGCTTCATTGAACAGCATTTTATGCTTTTTTTTTTTTTTTTTTTTAACTCATTAGAATATAAATTTCTAGCTTGGACTGGTGTAGATTTGTTTTGAAGATTGCAATGGTTTTGACAATTTTAATTAATTATTATTAAATCTTCCTTGTTTGAAAATATTTAAATGTTATGTTCAGACCAGTTAAGTTAATAATAATTTAACTGGCACATAAATTATAATTCTTTGCTTATTTATCACAATTTTTCTGCTGAATTAAACAGTCAATCTCTAAATAACTAAAACTATAACATTTCAGGTATACTCTGCTATGCTTACATGGTTTATATGTTAGCCTACCTTAAGTAAAGTGAATAAAGTGCAGATACCAGATTGACACCAGAGTTTCATTTACACAAGAACTCATATAAAACTGTTTGCAGAACACAGTTTCTGGGTTGTGGTGTCCTTAAAAGTTTTTTAGCCCTGATGTTCCTCTTGCTGACAGATTTTGGACACCCTAGATTGGAGGCAAATTGCCGTTGGCTAGGTGAGCTCATGTATATGACTGACAAATGTCTTCAGATATCTACCAGTCTGTCATGTCGTGTGAAGGTGACTTATGAAGACGTGTGTTTATGGTTGCAAGGTCCTATGGATTCCATTATTGCACTTTGGTAAAAAGCTATGCCTAATAATGTGAAACACTTATAATGTGTAGTATGCCATTCTAGAAAATGTGTTTTTCTACTGCATATAGATGTGTCTACTGGGCAAAGGGTTATAATAACACTGAAAGAAACAAAAACTGTTTGTAGTATTTGACAAGGCTTGTAAGTGTGTGTGTGTGTGTGTTTCACTCTGTATTATCTGCCTTTTAAATTACGCCAAGGCCATTAAATACGGGTTACTCATTGATCCATAATTTTTTATTTTGTCTCCCTCCAGCTTTGTCTTTCTGCCGGGTATAACCTCCTTCACTGAGTCTGGTTTCCTGCTGCATCATGTCGAGGATCTTCACCATGGTATGGTTAGACAAGTGTCCTCTCTACTGTCTAGTGCACTGCTACTTTCCAGACTGATTCATCTGAAAGTCCATAATGTCTGTGATCTTTCAGCAAACACAAACAGCCCCATTTGCAAACATCACCAGAGGATTCATCAGAAGATTTACTGATGTGGCACAAACTAGTCAGGTCCTGGACATGTACCAGGACGTACTGTGGAAAGACCTTATGCCTGCAACGAGAGCTTCAAACGCCGGGACCTCTTGTGCAACCATCAGCACATCCACATTGACCAGAGGCCTCACAAACAAGACCAATGTAAGACGAAGTTGCTGCAACCTGCAGAAGAGAAGAGACACAGTGAGTGCATCGTTTTGATCTGGGGTTTATCCGTAAAGAGTTGCTTAATAAGCTTAAGAGTGGTCTGTTGTGATGCAGCCATGTGCAGAAACATTCCCCGTCTAATGTACAGCCTAAATGCTCATAAGACGATCCATTCAGCTGTTTGTTATTTTGTCTTTTTTAATGGTGCTTGCTGATTGCACAAATACTTGGAATAGGATAAAATATATATGGTCTGTTTTGCCAGGTAGAAGTTTTTTTTTCACCTGAGAGAAGAAACACCAGTTTATACATGACAAAACTCTGAGGAGGAAAACAATTTTTATAATAAACAGCATGGCAAACAATACTGGAATGAAGATGATTGCCTTTTTAGTGTTTCGGATTGCCTTTGAAATGCGTTGTTTTTTTCGTATTTTATTCCCTGTTTGGATCTAAATATATATCTGCCTCTAGTAGGGCATTCATCAGAAGAAAACCTTGTTCACACATTCATTTACACCCAGGATATACATCACTAGGTTGAGGACCACAACCAAACCTGCCTCGGTCAATTCAGAGGGAATTGGTCTATTATTTTTATGTCCGCAATTACGAGGACAGAGCAGTAACTACGACTCCAGTGCAGATAACAAAGATATATTTAGGAGTAAATAATATTGACTGTACCTTTGTTTAAAGCTGGAATCAATACTTCTTAAAGCGTGTCCATTTTTCATTTAGCCGCGTCATGTCTGTGCAGAGGAGGGGCAGAGAGATGAATGGGTGGATTCTCTAATTCCCCCTGTTGCAGTTATCATAATTGTTGAACAACCACGGTTTTTAAAGATTGGGCTCGAGGAGAGGCAGCCTGCACAAAGAAAGTTAATAGATTTGGAAAATTGAGATAGATTGCACAGCAGCCGTTTTTGGAACGTTCCATCGACGTGGCAGGCAGATGGACAAATATGATCCGGGGACAAGGAGGTGTGGGGAGGATGCTGCAACACACAGATGCAGGGTGGCAGAGAATGCATCCTCTCTGACAAACAAAGGTGTTTCTGTTTACCTTTTCAGTGCAGCGTGCGCATATCTCATTGTCTTGACGGGTGAGAGCCGGATGCGTCACAGTTTGAGGCCTACATCAGCTTTAGAGCAGAGTAAACTGAGTTGGCCGAAAATCTCCCTGAAATGCTGCGGTGAAGCAGAAGTACCGGTAGTTCCTCTCTTGAGGCACCAGGGGGAAATGAATAGCTGTAGAAAGGATGCTTTGGGGAATAGGCGAGCTCGGGAAATATCTCTTGCTCAGAACTTTGGCCAATTTGTTGGAACTATGATATGGAATGAGGCTGTGGTCAGCCCAACATATAGAAAATGGTTTTTTTGTTGTTGTAAAGCCTCCCATCATTCCTCCTCCTCCATCATAAATAGTGTTGTTCCAGCTGATAGTGCTCCCTGTGTAAGACCTCTGACCCTGTCATTTGTCTGTGGACGATGGCTTTTAGGAGCTCCTAAAGGATATTTTACGGCAGTGATTTATCCAGAGAGGCCTACATTTGTTTCCATCCGTTTTGATACCGGCCATTGTTTTCACATTTGATGCATTCAGGCTTTTCTGTGCTCCTCAGAAATCTTTCCCATATCCAATTTTCGCCTTTCCCATGTCCAATTTTCCCTAATATTCAGATGATTATGGCATGATGCTTCCCTTCCCTTCTGTCAGCGTTCTACTGTTCCTCTCCCGCTCCTATTTTCCCCTGATTCTCATTCGCTTTCTTTAGATTCTGACACACAGAGATATGATATGAACGTTTAAAGTGACATAATATTTAATGAGCTCAGATATAGAAGCACTACGATGGCTGGGAATTTACTGCAAATCATCCACAAACCAAAACATAAAACCTTACATTTATTCAGCCTCTCCTGTCCCAGAACCAAATGGCAAAAACATTTTCAATCTGCCCCCTTTGACAGACAGTCTGTAGTGTTTTAGGTTGCAGTCTGAGAATTGAATTACCCCATACTGAATCTTATAAAAGTCCAGTTGAGGGGATTTTCTTTTTGTGATGTAATTTGAGCTATCCAATTTTCCTTGTATTTACTGTCTATATTTTTGTCAATTTGGCAGAGGAACACATTGTGTGCGTTGGCGCTGGGTGTCACTGGTGTCGTCACACTACGGTGGTTTTGGTGTTGGATGGCCTCTGAGGTCAGTGTGTGGGAAGAGATGGTGGCTCTGCAGGGCTTTGCAGCGGCTCTTGGCCTGTCCCTTTGGGCTCCAGCAGGCCCACATCCACTCCTCTTATTCATGAAGGGGTCAGCACACGGGTCAAAACACACCGTTTGACTCCCCGCAACACACTGGTGTGTGTGGGCGTAGATGAAACCGGGTATTTTGTCGGCCTTTGGTGAGCTGCAGCTGGTAGCGGCTCTTACTTCTCTCCCTCTCAAGTCCAAATGTGCCTAAAAGCATGGCTCACACAAAGGAAGGAGTGAGAGAACGCCATTAAATTGTGCTGCATTGAGTGCTGAGAGTGGGCTGCCGAGTTACACATAAAGGGATGGAAAGACACTGTTTATTCCCTATTAGTATCAGCACATTGACAGGTTGGTCAAGAGGGGAGGAAGACTTCTCTCCCTCTCAACCACCTCTAATGCTGGCACTGAAAAACCATGCTGGCCAAGACGAACATGTTCCCCAGCAAGCCAGCTGCTATCACAGTGACTCCTGAAGTGGATCTCTTGACCATGGCTTCCCTCCTCCTTTCATCCCACTGTAACCTCTTGCTCTGTCTGTCTCTTTAGCGGAGGGATAGAGATGTGGAGGGCGAGAGAGACTGACAGTGTGCGCTCCCCTGCTCAGTAAATATGAACTGCACCTAGCAGACAGACCCATTCATCACAGGGAAAGAGGGGGAAAAGGGGGTGGAGATGCAGGGTGGAGGGATACAGAAAGGACTAAGAGAAATGTTCAAAAGACAGAGAGAGGGAGGGAGGAAGGAGAGAGGTGGGAGGAATGGGAAGCAGATGGAAAAAGGATGAAAAGAAAGGAAAGTGTTCTGGGTGAAATGAGTGGGAGAAAGAGATAACGGGCTGAAAAGGGGAAGAGATGGATGATTGAAGGATAAATAAAGGATAGAGGATGTGCATGGAGAGGAGAAACCTTAAGCGTGGGAGAACTGATGAAATATTGGAGGGCATACAGTATATCTCATCACCAAGAGAGGCAGAGATGGCTGCCTTTAAGCAGGCTGTTCGTGATGAGAGAAAGATTAGTTTTCTGGCCTGCAGTCAGGAAGTTCATGTCCCATCCTGACTTGTTGCTTTTTCTGTTTTAACCTTAATTATGCACTATAGGATTTGGAGATCATGTTGCATTTACGCACACTCAGTTGTCATCTTGTGCATGACAGTTTAAGTGCCAGTTATGTGCATTCAAAAATATCAGTATAAACAAAAAACTACATCCTGTATTTTTTTTTGGGGATATGATTTTTTTTTTTTAATTTCTGAAAACTGAAACTACAGCTGACAGCAATGCACAAGATGTATTTTATTATTGTGATGCATACAGTAGTTAATACTGTGTTTTGGTTATTAAGCTCAGTGGCAAGCAAATCAGTTTAGCATCTTATGTTGATGGAGCTCTTACGTACTTATTATTATTATTATTATTATTATCTCCACTCGTGTCCAGTAGCACTCTGTCAAGTTTCCCTGACATGCTCAGTTTTTTTTTACTTTTGTTTTACTAAAGGCTTGAATGTTCCAAATGCATGTCTTACAAAATGCAAGGAGCCAAAAAACAACAACAAATTATTTCTTGAAAATCCCAGAGTCCTTTGCACTCTCTGGTCCATGTCCTCGATTTCCAATGACTTCCCCCTCTTCACTCCCACCAAAACCACCTCCTCGCCATCTTTTTCCACTCTGCAGAAAGACAGGAGAGAGGGAAGATGATGTGTGACAGATGCCGTATTTCGACTTTCTGTCAGGGAGATTAATATTGACACAGTGTGTTTCTTACCAGGGGCTTGTTGACTGTGTGTGTTGGGCTTTGATTTCATTATCCTCTGCTCAGCCACTTTTTTCTTAAGAATCAGACAATAACAGATGTGGCGACTGAAATAGAGACACTGATATTTGAGGGGCTGAGTGAACAAGTCATATTGCAGGTTGGGTCGGCCATCAGTCCTGTTTGCTGTGGAAGTGTAAACCCCCCAAGGATACCCAGAGAGCCTTAAATTTGATCGACCCCTTCAGGAGCATGGTCTGCATGCTGCTGTACATGGTGTCGCAGTTGTTGCAGTACATATTTGAATGGAAATATATTAGTGAATTCAAGGCTTGCCCTTGTACTTTCATTACATTACTACTTTACTACATTTCAGAGCAAATATTGTTCTTTTAACTCCACAAAAGGTATTTAACAGATGTAGTGAAGTGCTTTTTAGTATTAAGACTTAAATATATAGCCGTTGATGCTGGTATCAATATTTTTTTTACACAAATAAGAATGGATGATCAGAATCCCTGAAAGGTGCGATGTATAATATTTGACCACATCAACCACTGGGTCCATACCGTTTATAGCCATCAGTAATAAAAAAAAAATGGCATAAAATAACAGCACTATCTTACAAGCTTTACTTCAGCCTATTGTGTTTACTGTGCTACTGTCCGGGAGGCTGTGTGGTCCATGTACATTGTGACATTGGATGGATATTGGATTAAATGCAAAGTGGCAAACAAAACAACTCAGGTTTTCATTTTGTCCTCCCCACTACCAGAGGACTACTTCACTGGAAGGCGAGGCGACGGCAGCTCTGAGAGACGGACCTTCACACAAACTCTAACACTGGCGGTCTCATTCTGAGGGACTGCTCTGACTTCCTGCCACATCAGCAAGCTTTGTGTTGCTGCCGTTAGACAGGTTAGACCAGCACTCTTTGGGCTGGATTAACGCTGGTTGCTAGAGCTAGCTGCTAACTGAGGGCTCATCTGCCTGATTGCCCTTTCTCACGGCAAAGTAGTTTCCTGGCAACCATACATTACACAGTACACTGTACCCTCTTTACATTCTGTTGATCGAATGATTTTAACTAAAAGTCTGGTCAGATCTTACACATTTTATACAAGCTTTGCTGTGAGTGGGACATTTTGTTTTCTGCGGTTATTCATAACAAACATTGTTTTTGAAATATCTTTGATAAAACTGTGCTGCAATATGTTGATAATATACAGCACACTGATATACAAATAGATTATTTACCTATTGTTCCAATAATGGAAAATTATGTCTGATAATGTTGAGTCTAAAAATAAGCTGTGCTTGTATTGTTGCTCACAAGTTTTTCATTATTTAATTATCTCTTTTTTTTCTAATTTTAGGAGCAGCGAATGCTCTCTAAACATCCTCAACATGTTTCTTGAGGGGAAAGTAAGATGGTCAATCTAAAATTTAGCCTTTATCGACCTCCTCTCATTTTTGAAGTTGCAGGATTAATATCAGTTTCTGCATTAAACAGACCTATTCTGCCTACATAATGAGTACTTACTTGCTGTTGATACTTTGAGAACTTCATTTTACTCCAGTAAATGTTTGAATGTAAAGGATCTGAATATTTTTCCCACTTCTATATGAGACAATTTCAGGCATTTTGGTCATTGTAATGTGGTGATATACTGGGGCTTCTAAATGTTGGCTTTTGTGCTACAGGGAGAATTGGAGCAGAAACTGGTTGTGCTGAGTCGAGCTTTCATGATTTGTCCCTTCTTAAATGTTGTGATGTAAGAAACTGTTAGCACTAGATGGACTCGGAGATTTGGAGTGTAATTCAAATGTAAATCCTTTGTTGATATGAGCAATCTACAAGTGACTTCACATCTGCAGACCAAAGCTCACCGGCCTTCATCTTCAACTTGTAAGCCTCTGAGAACTTTCTGACGCTTATCGAAACATTTCTGAGGTGGATACAAGAGATGGATCCTACAGCTTCCTGATTTAGTAATTTCAAAGCGTGGGGCTTTCTGTTAGTGGGAGAATAAAATCAATAGGCCTCTCTGGAGAGGAGTGTAGCTTGTAGTCCTATGATATGAGAGAAAATCCGAAACAGGAAACGCAGACGATGGAGGAGGAAATAGGGAGGAGCAAAACAGCTTCAGCGAATAAACAAATAGAAAGCAAAGCAGGAGAGATAATGCAAGAAGGAGACAAGAGACCGACGAGGGAAACAGTTGTCGCCAGAGACTTTTATTGACTTTCCACCCCCCCCGCCTCTGTCCACGTGACTACCAGATAAATTCACACAGAGAAAGAGAGAGAAGGGTAGTGAGGGGGAGAGAGAGAGAGAGAAATGAGAAAATAAATTACTCTGGAAAGATATGACGATAGGCTACACGCGGCTTTAAATCTAAAAGGGAATTCGCGACACACTCGACCAATTTGTCACTGTGCTTTTTGCCTCTTTTCATTTCTTTTTTGCTACTTTTCCCCCCTATTATTTTTCACCCCCTCAATACCCCGATGCCCCTAATTTACCCCACTTTCCCATGTAGGCCTGTCCAATTCTTCTTCACTCTATGTTTTCCAAATCTATTCTTCAGGATCTACACATTGTGGAGCTGTCAGGTGAGGATATAGGATCTTTCACTTTTTCTTTTTCTTTTTCTTTGTCATAAAGGGTATCTCCCCCCCAGGTCCTAGTCTTTATGTATTGGTTTTTAATTTATGACAAATCCATAAATCCATCCACCTCAGCTCCTCTTTCAATAGGTGTCCCTTCATCTGTAACTGCAATCAGATTTGTGCCTCCTCCTCTTCCTCCTCCTCCTTTGCACACATGGGTTTATCAGAATCTGAGAGAAAGGAGGAAATGAGATGCATTGTATAAAAAAGAAGAAAAAAGGAATGAGCATGCCCACGGTAAAGGATGTCTGGAAAATAGGTGGAAGAATGGAATGGAAAAGAGAAAAGAAAGAAAATGCAGACTTAAAGTATACACCCCTCTCTTTTATTTAATTTAGACGCCAGGCGAAAATCGATCCTGCCATTCGATACGCAATCCGAATCAAGGCGAATTAAGCGGGCGGAAATTAACTCTGAAAATATTTTTGATGGAGTGGCTTGTAGTCTCTCGGCCAAATGGACTGCAAAGTGGAACAAATGACAGGGGCCTAGTGGTGGAGACAGCGCCGCTCCATCTTCCATTAGGCCGTAATGGGATAGGTCCAGCCCCCTAGCTCGACTCGGCTGCATTAATCAAAACAGCCGCTATATGAAGATTTATGGTTCTCCACTCCAGCGAAGCCAGAGCCAGTTCTCTGTGCGTATGTTTGAAGGAGGGGGTCGAGTCTCTCTCTCTCTCTCTCTCTCTCTCTCTCTCCACCCATCCATCCTATAGACTTTGCTCCTACCTGTGGGCCTATACACAAACATGCGTGTCGCGCCTTTACACCCACACACACACACCTTTAATCCAGAGACTGTGTAATCGCATTTTGTCATTTTTTATCAACAGACATGTCAGAGCCTGATTCTTTCGTTGACTCGGTTATATACCTGTATTAGGTGCTCTATATGCATACGAGCGTTAATCAAACACTCCAGGAGACCTTCAGATGACATGAACAAAAGTCAGACATCTTTAACCTTTTCTCCCTTGGATGATCTGTGCTGTAAACATTTCTATTAGCGTGTTGCCTCACAGATTTACATCACAGCTCATCTCCAGATAAAAATGCTGTTCCAACTTTACGAATTTGCCCTCGGCACAACCCTGATTACGTCTGTTGATTTGTTGTTTTGTTTCTCTGCCATCCTGAGTGACCTCTCCTCTCTGAATCTCAGAGCCGTATGGTTTGCCTGTTGTCACCTCTTACCCATCCAGCAGCAAAGAGCAGACAAACAAAATTGGCATCCTCTGGCGTTCAGCAGTGAGACTTTAGATTACAGCCTGTATTGCTGCAGCTCTTCTCTTCGAGGCAGCCCATTAGGAGAGTATAGACCGATGAGCAGGCCGCTGCTGTGACGAGCCAGAGGGACAGACAGGGGGAGACAGTGTGACGGAGAAGAGTGTGGCGGCTCAAGTAGATTGCAGCTGGGATCCATCCAAAAAACTTTAGCCAAGTTTTGATGAGATAAGACTGATCGGACCCACTGCTGAGAGACCCTGTTTGACTTTCTCTCATTGTGTGTGTGAGGATGGATGAACTCTCCTCAAATAGATGGATCACACTTCTATCTATTCACACACACATTTCTCTATTACCTGACTTTCACAGCTCTTTCCTATCCTCCTCTCCCTTAACCCCTGTATCTTGTCAGTGTTTTCTCCCATTATTTGTGTCCCCGCTCCTTCTCCTCCATCTAGCTCCCTATCTTATTCCACTTCACTCTCTATACTCCTTCATTCCCCATCCTCCGGCCTCTAACTCTCCCATGCGGGTAAGCAAACCAGCATGGAGACAACTCTATATCCATCTATCTATCTCTCCTTTCCTTTTGCCCTCCCTCTTTTCCCCTTTTTCCTTTCTTCTCCGTCTTTTCCTCACGAGCAAAGGGGAAGCTCACTGCCAGTTTCAGTCTGCCAAAGGGTTTATTTAAATTAGAAACGCTTCAATCTCCTCGCTCCCCCTTTCCACTCTCTCTTTCCCTTATTCCCTTTCTTACCTCTTTCTCTTGGATGAGGGTGACTTCCACCTTTCCTCGCTGACAGCCTCTCGGGTCCCGTCACTGCCAGGCAACTTTGTTTTGTCGATGGATAGCGGTGGAGAGCCGGGTTGGAGGGAGAGAGGAAACGAGGGAGAGGAAAAGTAGAGGTGGGAGAGTGGGAGTTGGAGAGAGGGGTCAGGGGAGACCTGTTAGTCTGTGTGCTTTAGTTCCTTCTTCCTCTCATGGCTCATTCCACCCAGATTAGGGCCCGTAAATGGCTTCAGGCTACCTCACCTGGCTTTGGATTCCCTTATCTCCAGTCTCACAGGAATACAGGCAAACTATTACCTTTTACTCTCTCATTATCACACCTCATCTGTCTTGTCCTCAAAGGTCTCTCCCCTCCCGCTTTTGTTTATTTTGCATCACTTCTTCTCATACCTGCTCAGTGTTTGTCCCCTAATTATGGCCACACATCTCTTCCACTGGCTGCTTGAACAGGAAGGGTCAGCCATTACACCTAATCATCTCCTCTTTTAACAGTGACCCATCTCCGCGATAATTCTTCCACCCCCCCTCCTCAGGCACTAGTCCCCCTCATTCTCACCCCTCCTCCTCACCCATTAACACACAATTATTTTGGGGGGCCGACACGGGTGAGGGGGAGGAAACGAGGTGTAGAGAACACAGAGAGGCTGTGTCTCTAATGGCTGAGTGACATCAGACTAGCTCATAGATCATGGAGATTATTAATACCACTGTTTAACACCCCATTCAAGGGCTGCCGCCATCCGCAGACACACACACTCCCAGACCCCCATCGTATCTCATTCCCAGCACACATCTTCATATGAGCTGTCATTCATGCTTGGTAAATCGGCACCAATTTCATTTGAGTCATTTAAACAATGCTGGGTGCTCATTACAGCATGCGGTTGAGGGGTAGAATCAGATTTACAATTACAACTCTCATTGACAGTGTAGGCTATTATTCACAGGGTCGTTTCCTTATGACTCGCCTGCTGCAATATTCCTAATGATGATAATTCCAGGTTTGATCTGATTAGCGTGCATACAGTGAGGTGAGAGATTCTCTGTGACTTGCCGGTAATGACCAGGGAAATGTGGCCTTTATATGGCAGTGGGGGCCCATCTAAGGAGAGCAGATTGAAAGGAAGGGAGGGTGCGTGTGTGGATGTGCGTCAATGACCTGTCCGTTTAACCGTTGGGGTTCTGGGGAGATGGCAGGGGGAGCCGGGCGTCCCCAGAGAGCAGGGTCTGGGGAAATCACACTCTGACTTTCACCAGGCAACCTGAAGGCTGCATGGCAGCTGGCAGCAGCCAATACACACACTCCCACTCCCCTTATTTTTAGTTTATATGCAAAGAGACTCCTAAACACACTCTACATCTGTGATGTATGGCCTGCATTCCAAAAAATAATCTGAATTCATTGAGAAGCTCACATCTACCTCCTATAAACATGATCTGTAAGTCAAACGTGTCAGAGGAAGGAAAGAATACAGAATTTCATCCATCATTCATCATATTTACTGCTGGTTTTGTAGAGCTCTTGAATGACTTTTTACAACATTCAACATTGGAAGGAAGCAGCCATTAACAAAGGCGTTTCTAGTCAAAGTAGGGGTGTAAGAGCTTACTTTTACTATTCTACTGCTCCATTAGCTGATCTCAGGTCTCCCTGTTAGCTCTGCCAGTGCCAGCTCATTGATTCTTTAACTAATCACTCTAATTAAAATGCCTTTTATTCATTCGATGGTTTACATGGAAGCCTACCACTTGCATTAAAGGATCAATTGCCATGCAAATATACAGAAATGTCTATCAACAATTCCAGTGCATTGCCTTCTGTTTTTGGCAAAGATCCACATTTGTGCTTTTTTCCTTCCCCCCAAAAGTTCTCACTGTAATTAAGCAGGATGATACCAGTTTGTACAAGTTAAAGACCATAATGCAAGCAGTGTATGAAGCTTCTGACCACTGCTATAAAGTACTTTGTCACTTGAGGAAATTGCTTTCCTGTTTATGCAGCATGTTATGAATCGGTCTCTTTGTCCATGAATGATTCAGGCAGACAGAATTTACACCCTCATTATTTGGAGGAATTAGAATAGTATAGTCATTAAATAATTAAAAAAAATACTGCCAAAGAATTATACATTGTCTCAAGCTGTCTTGTTTTGATGGATGTCTGTTTATGACTCGTTCCGCCAAGAAATTCCTACAACATTTCTTTCCCTGATAATATATCAATTTATCAGCAGAGATTTTATGTTAATTTCCGTCTCCTTCCCCCCCCCCCCTTTTCCCCTAAAATAAAGTATCTCACTCCCCAAATGATCTCGAACTAATTAAGCAAGCGTTAATTAAAATTCGAGAGGAGGATAAACGCGGCAGGATTGTTATGGAAACGTTGGAGTTAATCAAGCTTTCAAATTATTGATAACATCCTCAGAACAGTGATCGATAGGGAAGACATTAAGTGGCGAAATAAAACATTCATATTTGACGTGGAAAGAAAACAATTAAGCCCATAATATATAATATTGGTCCGCGTGACAAATAGGATGTGTTTTGTGTCATTTCAAAGTTGCATGTGTGCACGTGCGGGTCCGTGTGCACGTGAGTAAGTGGATATGGAGGGTGTCTTTATCAAACGTCATTAATCAAGTTTGTGCGTTGAAATTGCATCGTGAACTCCAAGAGACCGAGATATTGACGTCTGTTGATATGAATATTTCCCCTGTTTGGCCGTTTTGAAGAAGAGCTTCCATGTTGCTGCTGCATGTCTCCTGCTGTGTCTCAGCCCGGGTGCCCCATGTACTTACAAGGCGCTTCATCATCCCACCAGCGATAGGAGCAATTCACCCATAAAGTGGGTCTTTCGCCCATAAATAATATTCAAGTCGCTCTATTGTTAAGTGAAAAGTTGACTGGTGTTTGATTTTTTTTTTCTTTTTTTTTTTCTTCCCCTTCTTCTTCTTTTCCGCGGCGACCTCGGGTTAGGACTCATACATCACGGGATGACAGCTATAGAAAGGCCCTAAATTAGCAACTAAATCGAATATTGATCAGCAATGTGCGGCCCTGCGAGTCGCGCCTCCTTGCCGTTTTTTTTTTCAAAGAGGAGAGAGAGAGAGAGGAGAGAGAGAGAGAGAGATGGGGGGAAGGAGGGAGGCGGTGAATGGTGCTCCTCTTTCTCTCTTTCACTTTCTGAGTTTTAAGTGTTTTATAGGCTCTCTCTCTCTCTCTCTCTATATATATATATATATAGATAAATAGATAGATAGATAGATATATAGGTATATATACATATATGTGTGTGTGTATATATATATGTTTATATGTTTATATATATATATATATATGTGTGTATATATATATATATATATATATATATATATATATATACCTGTATATATATATATATACAGGTATATATATATATATATATATATATATATATATATATATATATGTATATACATATATATATATATATATATATATATATATATATATATATATATATATATATACATATATATATATATATATATATATATATATATATATATATATATATATATGTGTGTGTGTGTGTGTGTATATATATATATATATATATATATATATATATATATATATATATATATATATAACTATATATATATATATATATATGTGTGTGTGTGTGTGTGTGTATATATATATATATGTATATATATATATATATATATATATATATATATATATAGGTATATATATATACGTGTATATATGTTATATGTTTGTATATGTATGTATACATGTATATATGTACACATATATACATGTGTCTATATAAACATACACACACACACGTAGACATACGTGTGTACAAACGCTAATCTCTCTCAAGCAGCCTCCATTCATTCACTCTTTAGCTGTCCATCTAGATCACTCATATCTGCCTGAGCCAAGGAGTCCTTATTGCTCCTTATTGTTTACATAAAGTTCAAATGAAGTCCCTCATTACCCACTCGCCTATCGCCCGCCTGTTTATGGATCAGTGGCTGTGTTGGCGCTGTTGCATCGACTTCCCCTTTATCCCTGCTGCTGGGGCGAGTGGGAGGTCGGTGGCGCGCACATGCTCTCGCAGCAGGGACGTGTCTGAGGAAATGATCAAGAGTTCTCTCTCTCTCTCTCTCTCTCTCTCTCTCTCTCTCTCCCTCTCTCAGCCCAAGGCCCGGGGAGTGGGTGGTCAAGGTTGCACCGGGTCAGTGAGATTAGCCCTGGTGTGCTCTACAACAAAGGGCCGATCGTCAGGTGCTGCCGAGTCTGGATCAAAGTATCGGGTGTAGGACAAGTGGGGCGTAAAACAGGGATGAGCTCTGGATTACAGGGAGCTAATGGGAAAGGATGTTTTCAGTCCATTAATGGGCTCAAGCATCTTAGTTGTTGTTACTGTTGTTTTCTTGCTTTTGACCAAGACTTTGAATTCAGTCATAAGTCACTTTCTGGGTAACATGTACTGTATGCAGTGGTGGAGGAAGTACTGAGACCTTTTCCCAAAGTATAAATGGCAATATCACCGCAGAAAATACTCTTCTCCAAAAGTATTCTTGTCTTAAACAGCACTAATCCTCATGAGTGTTAGTGTATTATATCTACGAGTGCATCCATGGATTAGTTAATCTTTAGCTGGTTGTGGTGGAGCTAATTGAATCCGTAACAATGTATTATAGTTCTTATAGTTAAGGATGACAGATGTCACACACGGTTATTTCCACTGTTTGGAGGTAAAACATTGCTGAGTTAAGCATTTCTCAACTAGTTTTCATTATGGTATTAATGTGTCCTTTCCCTTCATATTGCCTTTTAATTATAGAGATACGTTGTATCTACATCAGACACATCATCATTACCAGCTTGGACACGGTCATCAGTGTCTCTGAGTGATTTCTCCTGGTGTTTTTGTTTCCCTGTCCAGGGTGCTGAACGTGCCGGGCCGGGTGTTCACTGTCCAAGGTGCTGAAACCATCCCTGTCTCTTTGTTTTCAGTCAGTGGAAAACAAACCAAACTGGCTTTAAAATTCATTTGTGGACATCCCAAAGACAAATTTACTTTATTTATCAATCATTTGCCAGTTCTAGATAAGTCAGTAAAATATACTGTATATCACACCCATATGTAACAAAGTGAACCGAAAATCACAATTCATCCTGACCAGTGATGGTCAGCTTGGGGATTCCTGAGCTCTGTCACATCAAACACGCTCCAAATAAGCACATATTCCCAGCAGACAAGTTTGTCCTCCACTCTCGAGGGATTTAGTGTCAAGAAGTGCCTTAACACTGATTATATAATATTTATAGGCCTACTGTGTTATTGAGAGAACAAAACCGCTCATCAACACAATTAGGCTTTGCTGTGAAAATGCGGAATGAGTGAAATAACAGTGAAATGAAGCTACATCAGCTCCGCTGCTGGACAGTTTTATTATATTGAACTATTATTAAGTGCCTGAATCGAACAGGAAGCTGGAGAGCTACAGAGTCACATGAAGTAAAGTTCGTTGGAGAGACAACGCTCCCCTCCTTCACGCGCCTCTCGGGCTACTAGCAGCTCCTCAGAACGCCGCTCGAGGACATTCCGGGAACCATCTGTTTCCGGCAGAGAGCGTCGAGTTCGGGGCATGCAGGAAGCAAGGCTCACAAATTTGTGAGGAAAGGTGGTTGTCTGCCAATGCGCTTGTTGTGAAATATACTCACCTCCCCCCTGCTCAGACTCCTCTCCAACAGGAGAAATGAAACAGAATAGAACACCGAAGGAGCAGAAGAGAGAGTCTAATGAGAGCACTGTGTAGGGACACAGGAAAATGATTGTGGAACATTTCACTATACCTGTTCGTAGCATGGCAATCCAATGCTGATGGCAGTTAGGGCTAGTCCAAGTTAACACACAACAGATGTACAGGCAAGTGTGTGTGTGTGTGTGTGTGTGTGTGTGTGTGTGTGTGTGTGTTGAGGAGGTGAAGAGACTTAGTGTCAAGGTAAACTGGCAGAGATACAAACCAATCTCCACCTCTCTGGTAATAAGTGCCCTGGGCGTTTGCAGCAAACACTGTAATACTGCACCGTGGAGAGGATGTGATCCTTCCTATCTCTCTCTTCCATCCATTCTAGTTGTAATCTGATTTAAACCTGATAAATTCCTCTCCTTAAACATTTTAATTTGCTGGAAAATATCGAGCAGTGTGATTTTTGATACACTTGCTCACACTTTAGGAGGCGTGTTCACTCCCACCCCTGCAAAGGTGGGATGATGGGGCCTGCAGACGTATCACCTGCGACCACAGGACTGCAGACACTTCATGGTGAGTGAAAGTGTTAACAGGATGGTAGCCCGGGGCTGAGGAAAGAGCTCTCTGTTCATGTGTGAATAGGTCATGATCTGTCTCCGTTGTATATGCAGTTTTCTGCTTTGTATTTGCTGCTCTTTTTCATTTATGTGTGTTAAAGATGGCTGTGGAGACAAGCTCTTCATGAACACCATCTGACAGAACAGAGTTAAAAAAAAAAATAAATTATTTATGCACAAATTGAAGCTGAATATGTAATTTTATACACCAGAGTTTAGACTAAAATATACTAATCATTGAATAGGAATCTATCTTTAAATAACTTGATTGCAAGTACAAACACAGCTACAAAGGTGTATCATGTTACACACAGAGCCAATTAGCAGCAATGTCAGCTACAAAACAGGTCTGGCAATTAGCGCTTTGATCTGTGAGTTTTTCAAAGTAACATGAGGCAACTAGCAGAGTGTATTATTATAGAAAGGAGGAAAAGTCTTGAAAATCTGCTAAAATATGTACCAAACACAAATTTAATCAACAAATAGGAATGGTAGCCACAAAGTCAAATGAAATGGATATGATGGACATAAACAATTAACACAGCTTTGACAAATACTGTGAATGGTCAGGCAACCTAACCTCCCTTTTTTTACTGCATACTCTTTGATGATGAAGTGGTGGTTCTTTTTTTCTAACCCATGTATTTGATCACAAGTGTTATGTATGTTTCTCTTGGCCATATTGCAGAGGCTCGGAGAAGAATGTTATCACATTTGGAGAGTGATATTGATTAATGAGAACCTTTTTGTCACACGCCGAGGCTACGGGAGACTGATTGCTGAAGATCAAAACAAAGGAGAGAGCCAGGTAAGAGCAAACAAGGAGGAACAATAAGTACAACTGACAATGGTAGACACTGTGGTGTTAGCTAGAACATGACTGGAGAGACAACGAAAAAGAGAGAGGGAAAAATAAACCCCCAAAAATTCGTACAAAGTAAAACTGTGAAGTACCTCGGGGAAGGATGGAAGTAGCAGAAACAGAGGGATGTTGAGGGAAAGAGGAAGGAAAGGAGGAATGAGGGATAATTGCATTAGAAAGAAGAGAGGGCCGAAAGGAAGGAAATGATTAGGGGAGAAGGGACTGATATCCGATAGAGAGAAGGAGAGATGGAGGAGGGGATGGGCGGGAGAGGAGGGCTCACTTACTGCCTGCCGTTCAATATATACTGACACTCTCTTTCTGTGTCAATACACAAACACTCTGTGTGTGTGTGTGTGTGTGCGTGTGTGCGCTGGTATAGCTCTGTTAATCCTAGTCTGTAGCATCCTACCACTTGTCCCGTCGACGGTCTCAGAGGAACATTCATGT
The DNA here is from genome assembly GCA_029721515.1 of Synanceia verrucosa. NCBI lineage: Eukaryota > Metazoa > Chordata > Actinopteri > Perciformes > Synanceiidae > Synanceia > Synanceia verrucosa. The sequence continues at coordinate 13,479,421 of CM056557.1, read as the reverse complement.
CAATCTCGCTCATTCCCTGCGTCACAGTTCGTCTTGAACTTCCACGTCGCCTTGTTAGACTGGATCTGATTATCTACAATTACTGCTTTTTTTTAAACATGTTTGACCCATGGCTATTTGCATCATAGTTAGCTAAATACCTTTAACTTTGCAAACCAAATCCTTAAATATTGTTGCGTTTGGTCAGTCAGATGCCATGTTTGAAATATAAGCAACCTTGATAATCTCATCTTCATCTCTCTTTGTTCTTCTCTCTGGCATGTTCCTCTTCGTTCACCTTGTATTTATCTTGCCTCAAAGTTATACTATCTTATCGTGCCTCGCCATCTATCAACTGCCTTCCCCTTCTCTCTCTCTCTCTCTTCTCCCTCCCTCCCTCTTTCCAGGCGGCCTACCTTTTGTCATTGACCCCTGCCCTGGGTGTCTGGGCATTGACTGGCTCTCTCCGTGTCACTGGAGCTCCCTGTCAATACTTACCAGGTTTGGCCACCCTCTACGCTGTGGTCTGAGAGTGGGGGAGAGAGGGAGACACACGAGATGCTCCACAGCGCCGGGAGATAAAATAAAAATGAATGAGAGGGAGAGTAAAACAAAGAGGGACGGAGAAGAAGATGATGGAGGGAGGCAGTGTGTGAAGCAGCTGGGCGGCTGCCTTATAAGGTTGTTCCACTTTACTAGAGCCTTCTTGGTTTTTGGCATGTGACGCTTTGCAGCGTATGAGCGCATGACGTACCATCATTAGCTGCCTCAGATACCTGCAGCTGTCATGTGCAATTCTTTATTTTTACTAGTCCGTTTGTGTCGACCTCTTCTTTAATCTTATTTTATAAACTTTGAGAAAAAAGACAAAGAGTTAGACATTGTGTCACAGAAGCTCATGGTAACTGTGTAGAGCATCTCACTAAGCATTTCTACCACAGTAGTAGTATTTCATCTCATTATTCAAAGATTTACTGTAGCTGTAATGGGAAATTGCAGGCGCTGCACAAGTTAAACAAATTACATTTGATAAAACTTAGCTTTGAGATCCTGCAGTCTGACTTAAATCTCTTCATCGCTGATGCTTGCGATGCACCGATTGTCTTCTTGTTTTCTTTATGCAGTACATCCATCCGTTTTACTGCAGTTAATGTATTATTCACAAGGGACAATGCACATTAATAAGTGTTTCCGTAAAACGTGCCAGCTAAATTTCAACTGCAGTATTTTGGCAAGATGCTCTTGACAAAAATAAATTCAACCTCAATTATAACATCATATACCCCAAAATATTAACAGTAACTACAAAATGCACTTCTGTTTGTATTACAACAGTAACAACTTAGAAAATAAAAATCAAAAGTAAACATACTGGTTTTCAAGTAAAAACACATGGCATGAACAAAATGCATCATCTATATTTATATGTTTTTAATTATTCTTACTCATTAAATCATGATAGTTATAATCAGATTGTATCGATTGTATTCTTGATATTATCATTTATTAATCATTTACTGATGTATGTTTTTAAGCTTTACATTTAGGCTGCTCTTGATCCCTATACTATTACATAAATGCAAAGCAATATTCACTTACTGAACGAATACGAATGACCATGCCACGTGTCATTATGTCAATAAATCCACAAATGACCTTTGGAAACAAAAATATGCTCTGCTTTTATCTGGTGATACTTGGGTAAAGATAAATTATATGTACAAATTGTACAAATGGACATAAAAAGTTGGATGTTTGCAGAAAGCTGTGTGGCATTAAGGATTTTTGTGCCAGTTGACATTGGTGGTTGACTGTTTTTGAGGTGTGCGCGTGCAAGCGAAAAGCCAAAGAGTAAGACGACAGCGTCTGGATTAGTGTGCTGATGGCTTTATACATGTTGTTCATAGTTATTGATGAAGATAGATGTATTGGATATTGTCAGCGTGCACTCAAGTAAACAGTGATAAGTGAGAACCCTGATCATATTTCAGCCTGTTGTTATAGATGTCATTCTTCACATCCTCAACCAGAATTCATCCAGTATCATTTATAAACTGGGCGTGAGCGTCATTCCCTATTTTACAGTCTACTCCATCTGCAGCATGCTCGGCCTCCCGTTCCCTCTTTCCCTCTTTCCTCTTTACTCTTTTCATTTCCTCTAATCTCTCACTCTCCCTTGCTCTACCTCTGTGTCACTTTGATTTCCCTATCCACTGGCCTGTGGGGTGTGTGTGCGTGCGTGTGTGTGTGTGTGTGTGTGTGTGTGTGTGTGTGTGTGTGTGTGTGTGTGTGTGTTGTCTGTTAAGAGAGCATGACTTAATTGTGTAAAGCGGCTTCACAATTGTAAGTGAGTCAGTGGATGCGTCCATTAACACATCAGTGTTATGAGGCATCTCATGCAAATAGCGTGCCATTTTCTTTTTGGTTGCAGGTGTCCCAACGCATTCTGTGCTTTCTTAAAACTGTATTTACATGGTTATCAGCGTGAGGCTTGCATGCAGCATGTGGTTGTCTAAGCATATGATTGTGGACATGACTGTGTGTCCCTACATGCATTGTGCACTTGCCGGTGTGCATTTCAAGAATGTGTGTGTGTGTGTGTGTGTGTGTACACAGACGCCTCTGCGTCTGGGCTCGAGTCTGGATGGGCCCATCTATATGAGAGTAGACAGTGTGCGCGTGGAGAGCAGGGGAGTGAGAAGGACGTAGCAGCAGTTGGGGGGGGGAGGCAGCGCCAGGCCGAGGGGCCCCCCTCTCGTAGACAGTTTGACTGATGACATGCATTAAACAGTTAATCTGTCTGATTGAATGTTTGCTTCCTCCAAATTGAAACATTAAACAACAAGGCGAGAGAGAGAGGGAGGGGAGAGCCCGAAGAGGAGAGCGGGATATGGCTTCATCTATTGCCCAAATCATGCAAAGCATGAGACTGGAATATATAATACTGTCCTGTGAGCTAGAGAGAGGGGGAACGAGAGGAGGAGAGAGATTGGAAGGGACAGAGGGAGGAGTGTGAGGGGGAGAGAAAACGAGTGAAGGAGGGAGATGAGAATGGAAAGGCTCTGGGTAGTTGGAGGAGACGAGAGAAGAAAAGGGTTAGTTGGGGGAAGAGAGGAAAAGAAAGAAAGGGATCAGTGAGATGGAGAGGATACAGGAGAATAGGCCCATAGAGAGAAGCTCTGCAGAGCCAAACTTCTCTTCAGCTGACAGTCCAGCCAAGACAAAAAGTGAAGATTAAACAGCGTCACTTTAAAAGGATTATGTCGCTATTATAAAGAGAGGAACATTTAAGAAATTAGCACAATTTTGTATCTTTTGAACCTCACACAGATTCAGCCTAAATCCAACTTCTTTTACGCAAGTTATTTATCTGTTCTTGTTGTCTGGCTTTATGTTCCAGACAGGAAGAGAGGAGGCAGCTGTCACTATTTCCTAACCTGGTCTCACTTCCTGGGGTCGTGACCCCTCTCACAGAGCCTCATGTTGTCGGCTCTCTCCCTGTGCTACTGACACAGAAAGCAAGGTGTGCCTTTTTAGACTTCATCATTATGTGCTCACAGATGACTGTCCACTATCTCCTGCTAGTATTTGTAATACTGCAGTATGTTAGAGGTAATATGTCCTCAGCCAGAGAATACAAATGTAGACATTTCTAATATTGTCTTGAGATATATTCACTCTGGATCAAAGAGCTTCTGATTTTAATTGAACTGAATTTAGTTTTTTTTACGCTGGAAGGAGTTTATAGATGCAGATATCATGCATATTTTTCAAAAGAGGGCTAAGCAGTTTTTTGGGCATATTTGTGATGTCACCGGCTAAGCTTCAACACTTAGGTGGGCGTTTCCCATCAAGTTGTTTGATTAACATCTAAGAGCTGTTTTACTGAGACAAGCTTTGATTAAAAAAATGAAAATATAAAAGCAGGTGGTTAATTTAAACACAACATTGTATATCACTGATATTATTAATGTTGCGCTAATCAAATTCCCAGCCATGACATTATCAGTCACTACCAAAAATTCACACGTCCTGCAGAATATGGAAACAGGTAGCATTAAGTTCAGAAAAATGAATGACATTGATGACAGTCAGTGACACAGATTTGGTCACAGAAGAGTCAAAACAAATAGTTTTTATGCTGTATATGCACAGAGTATATGTTATATATGTTTTTACAGAGCAGCAGAAGGATGCATGAGAAGAAATAGACACACATAAACGATCGGTCAGCTTTTTAACAGAGCTGTCACCACAGAAATGCTGGTAGCAGATTGGGAGAAATTGGGTGACCCCTAGCTGGTAATGTGATATGTCATTTAGCCTTAGCTCGACCCCGTCCCCTCCCAGGGTTCACAACTGTCACTATGCTCAAAATGGGCTTCCCTTGCCTTTGTCTCAAGTGCATATTCTCCTCCTCAAAATAACCATCATTTTCTCCACTGGCTGATTTTGGTCCAGCTCTAAGACTGAGATATAATTGCACAAACAGATCTTGAAGAGCACATAAGCTTAAAGCCACTTTACCACCCAACAGCCAGAGCAGTGAGAGTGAAGAGAGAAAAAAAAACAACAGGGGAAGATGAAAACATTAATGGATAGGTTGCAGGATGGACGGATAAATTGATAGATCTTTCAGAGAAGGTCAAACTTCTGTGCCCACACGCGGGACCATCATGAAGAGAAGAGAAATTGATTGCCACTCACAAAGGCGCTGAAATGACGAGAGAAATTATTTTCTGGGCAATGAACATTCTAGCAGGTGTGGGGGGAGAAAAGGGAGCGAGAGTCCAAACCTTTCTCTGAGGGTACAAAATGGCTCAAGCAGACTGCTGTCAAGTGGAGTTGTTGTTGGTGAGAAAGCTCATTGAGTCAATCTTCGGGTAGATCCTCAGCGAGCTGCTTGAGAGGTCGTTGCAGCGTGTTTGTACGTACGTGTTGTCATGTTCTGTATGTATGTGGCTATCCACATCGTAACAAATTAAACCACAAAATACAACAATTTCTAACTGCCCTTCCTGTAATTACACATATACGAGTTTCTGATCTCACATGCTGATTAGCAGGACAACATTGTTTGCCAGTGTTGAGTAATTTCACACCCTTTAGTTTGGTTAGACACAAAAATAACTTAGGTTTAAGCAATGATTATGCTCATGGTTGGCAGAAAGAGTCAGTTCCTACAGCTGCAAACAGTCTTAAATAAATGTTACTGTTGGACATGAATCTGAAATACCTGATGCTGTAAATGCTGAAAATAGTGTCCATGGATAGAGGGTGTTGTTGTGTTACGCAGATTGTCAATCTACTGACTGATTAGTCTCATAAGTCTGTCCTAAAACAATTCTCGCATGTCCTTATGAGCTGAAAAATAGTCAGTTTTGATCAGTCTTGGCTGTTCTGGCTGTGAAGCTAAACTCTCTTAGCCCGACTGCCATGGAAAAAATAAAGTGAAATATAGTTTCTGCCCCAAATTAGTTCCAATTTTGGAACATATTTTTACGCAAATGTGTATTTCTTTGCACATATTTTTTTTAATTACCTTTCAGTATCAGAACTGTTGGCATTGCGTCCACTGGTTTCAAAGTGCTTGTGAGAAAGAAGACAGGATTTCTTTCTTAAGCACTCTTTGACACTTTTTGTACGTACAAATGAGTGCGACACTATGAAACCCTGAACTCAATGCGTTATGGGTATGTGGTGTATGTGGAACAGGTCAGTGCAGATGTGGTCAACTCGAGTCACACCAGGAGAGGAAACCTTCACGGCCACATAACCTATCCTTTAAGTTGTCTGAATTCTAAAGCTGCTTGTTGGCACAGATTGATTTCTGCTCATTTTTAATTGTAGTACTGTTGTTGAATCCTCCGCACTCTTTCTGTCATCAGTGGCTCCAGTCCTCTGGTGTCATCACAAGCATTGTTCTCCACCACTGATGCATTAAACACCACTCTGGTGGGGGTGTAAGTGAATGCAAAATAATAAACAAACTGCCCCCAAGAGACTTTAAAACTAAATGAGCTTCTATCACATTACAAGAGTCACAGTACTTGGGCATTGGCCCCCACCCCCCACACCCCCAAAAAAATTACAACAATAGTGAATTAATCTCCTTCACTCTTGGGGTTTGCGCTAAGAGCCCATCAAGGCACTTCACTTGATGAGTGATAACGAGTGATCCATTGACACATGAAGCCTGGTTTGCAACTTGTCCTCGCATTTGACTTGACTATTAATTCCCTTTCAGATAAACAAATCTTTCACTTCTACATCTCTACCCGCATCACCAAAATGAGTGTTTTTTTTAATGACAAGGAGGGCCCCCTTTTTCCTCCTCATCCCTAATGACACTCAGATTGATAGAGGCCTGCACCAGCAGCCCGGCATCAGGACCAGAGCAATGGCGTACAGTGGTAGATATGTAGATTGGGGTGGGGGGGTGCAGACAGAGATGGATCAGGGGGACTTACATTTGGATAAACAGTGAGGTTGATTGCTATCACAGAGAGGGGCCATTACGCCGAATCCGCACGCTAATCATAATGAATCACTTACTTATTAACCGTTAATTATGGCACGCAAATACATCCCATGCGGGCGAGCGAGCAGGGAGGCAGACGGCGTTCTGGAGTTGGGGGGTGCAGGAGGGAGGCAAGGAGGCCACATTAATTTATTCTTATTTATTAATTTCCCTAATTAAAACAACAAGGCTGTGGAATAGAAGTGTTTTCTTTTGGATGAAACAAATGGAGGCCTTGGGAAAGCGATATGAAACCAGGCGTGGCGCGGTGTAAATATTAAATCATGTGAAGTGATGGTGCTTGTTCAGCTGTTCATTATAAGAATAGCTTTATCCAATTGGGCTGCCCTCTCTTACCCCTTTTCTTTGTTATTAAATCACACAGCAGCCCCTCTTCTGTCATAAAGAACACACACAAACACACTTGTACTCTGGCAATGTGGATGGCACATTACAGCATTATTATTCAGTATAAATGGCTGACATGCCACACACAGTATCACAATAAGCCACAGTTCCTCCTTGAATGCATCCTCCTGAAATGCCATAAAATCAGAGAGAAACATCCCATCTTTCCTATTTGATTGCCAGATGTTTGTACCTCCTCTCCACTACTGTACTGGCCCTTTACTGGAGCTAAACTGCTTCTCCCATTTTCTCAAATTCATTCATCTATCTCATCATCCTCCACCCTCCCTGTTTCACAATGCCTTCTCTCAATTTCCTAATCTCCCTCCCTCTCTTAGTCCCGGAGTGGCCCACCTGAGCGGGAGGGGTGCGGTAATGGCGTTAATGCCCGGTAATATGGGCCAGATATTATAATCTCAACACTGTCACATTGCGTTAGCGGCAGGAGACTGACGTGTCAATGCCACGGTGAGCAGGTGATGCGCAGGGCTCAGGAAGCGTGGCCCGGTAATCGCCCAATACAAACACGTTTATTTTAGAGTTGAATATTTTCACCATGCTGTTTTTGCAGCAGAGCAGCAGCTTTTTAAGGGGGAATTTGTGTCAGTCTCCCAGCCAGGGAAGAGGCACTGCCGCTTATCTACACCTGGGTAGTGTACACTAACACAAAGCTCTAAACAGCTCATTATTATGGATTACTACACCAAATGACCTGGAATCAGGTGAGGATTTGCACAAAATCAGGAATCATCTGAAATATCTGAATCAGATATTGTTCTTATATATCCTTGTGTAATATATGCTAGTTTAATTATTTTTTATTATTATTAATTAGCTATTGTTTGAACCTCACTTATCAGTTGATATTAGATGGTGACATTTTGTAATCCTCAATTAGATCAACTTCTATCTTTTGTGTCAGAAATTTCACGATTGAAAAGTTGCAAACTTATGAACTGAAAATCTTTTTTGTTTTCACTTGTTCATAATTAAAAATGTAGGCACCGTTCCCTGCTGTACAAACAGCATTAATGTGAACAAACATCAAGCACATCAGAAAACATTATAAACTCAGATTTTGTTTTGTTTTGATTCTGCAACACTGTACAGAGGAGGAATGTACAGCATGATACAGCTAAACAGACGTATAAGGCTAATAATATAACACAGTTAAACGTTGACATTGAACGTGGACTGATCACATTGTATCGCAGAAGACTGTGCTGGATATAGAGATGAGTAGTGAGGCACCTTTTCACCTGACCTTAATGTCTTTGAGTTGTTGGGCCCCCTAGAGGAAACCTGTGCAACATGGGATGGCCAAACAACCCCCACCTGTGATTGAAACTCAACACTGTCTTGTTGTGAGGTAACAGTGCGACTAATCGGTTTTGTATTTGAGACACTGCGCACACTTGTTAGATGTCATTGGTTTTGCATTTGTATCCGAAATCCAAACTTTAACCTAAAGGAAATATTAAAGGAGTCGCAGACTAACTCAAGCCATACAATACAAAGTCACTGTCAACTGCCTCTCGTCCTACAACTGCAAAAAGAAAACAATCCATCCCTCACACGGCCATCCCCGATTACGCTCTCGTGGGTGCAGCGGCTCGTCAGTGATTTATGCGTGTGTGTAATTGAGTGTTAATAAAAAGTGTGTCCGGAGCGCATGTAATTGTGTGTTTTCAGGACCCACCATGTGTGAGCTTGTGTGTAATTGGGTGTTATCGATGTTGTGAGTGTTTGTCGGGGTTGAAAGAGCGAATGGACAGGTTACACTGTGATGGCAGTTTGGAAAATGCTTTTAAATATACACTTAACTTTTTTATTATTTACTGTATTTTAAAGGCACTTTTTTCTTAATAATGCTTAATCCTCATTTTATTTTTATGATTTGTATTCATTTTTTTATTCTTATTTTATGAGACTTCGCAAAGATGTTCAAAAACCTGGAGAAATGGAGTCAACCAGTGTTTAAGCTCTTGTACTTTAGTGTATTAAGAAGAGCGCATTTTGTATGTTTGGATCTAACATTTATTGCCATGGGTTTGAAAGTATCTTATCTTTTGCTTATTTTCAGCTATTTTCTGTTTGTGTCTGTGCTACATTTGTGTATGTGTTTAGTGTAGCATAATAGGCGAGTGTGTGTGATGGTGATAGCAGTGTATAGAATAGGTGTGTGTCTGTGTGTGTGTATATAGTGCGGTGCTGTTTAATTGATGCGGGCTGGCCATCGATCCCTCCCGCCCAGCCTAATGAAGGCCTGATTGGTTTGTGAGGGCTGGCTGGTTCTGCTTAGCTGCCTCTGCCTGCTGCCCTGGCTGCACACATTATAACACACACACTCAATTCAACATCATTCTTCTCTTTCTCTCTTGGCCTCATGCTTTGTCTCTGTCTCCCACTTTACATTTCTGCTCTCACTTTCTTTATGTCTCATGTCTATAACTCTCAGTACATAATTACTCGGTACAGTGCTGCATCTGTTCTCTAGCTTCAGTCCTATAAGGACATCTCAGTTCCCCCATAATTTACAGTAGTGCTACACTTACTGATAATGAAATTTTTTTTTTTCTTGATGAAATTTTAAGACAACACTCCAGTGTCCCATTAACGGTACACCTTCTTCTCAAACTTGACCCTCGCTTTGTAAAATGTTGGCCCTTTTTAATCATTTTTGAGCATCTTTGGGCCTGAAGTGTCTTGACTGAAATTATGCTGATTTATTCCCATGTGTGGCTATCAGACTGCCTTGTAGAACAGGTGAATCCTCCGTCGCTCTCTCTGACATGATTCGTGTCCTGTCTCTTGTCTCCGTCATCGTCTCAGTGGTGTTGGCGTCTCTGCCTGCCTTTATCTGTCAACCAGCTTGCAATCCAGTCAGTCAGTCAGTCAGTCAGTCGTCACCGTATGTCACTGTGCTTCTCCTGTCATGGAAGCACCCATAAATGTCTTTTCGTGTCACTCAGCTCGCAACAGACACAGGTATTACACCACCCTGTTAATGGCTTTGTCAGATGGCCTTTTCACAGATCCAGTCACGAAGACAGACAGCAGTCTGCTATCAGTCTGTGTGTCTCAGTGTGTGGACACATGTATGTTTCAGTCACAGGCATCAAGACTCCGCTCAGGAAATAAAAGGCTGCCCAAGTATCTGCTTTTATGTATCAGCAAAATTCCTCTGAGAGGTTTTCCTGTCTGTGTATTATTTGAAAGAAAACCTGAAAAAAATCACATAACAAATTAAAATCTCATAAAAACAAGTGTCCCTCTCTCTCTCTGCTGTTCAGTGCATGATGTCTTGAACAAATGTATTTATACACACAGAGACACATATGGACAATGTGTGTGTGTTCGTTAGGGTCATTATAGTACTGATACAAAATTTCCTCAATAGGAAATTACCGAAAGGTGACAATAATAAATTTCTTAACTCTTAAAGGAACAGTGTGTGTAGCAGTGTGTATTAGGGTACTCTATTGGTACAAATTAAATGGTAGTAAGTGTTTATTCTTTAGAAGGAGCCGTTTATATTTACAGAAGAAGCCAGCTGCCATGTTTCTACAGTAGCCCAAAATGGACAAACCAAACACAGTTTTTAGATACGCAGTCAAGTTTTCACGTTTGAATCAGCCACCGTAGTTCTCCCACATGCTTGGCACCCAGTTTCAGCTGTTTGTAACCTCAAAGCCTCAAAGCTAGAAGCCGACACTGCACCTTTAACTTGTCCGCGCTTTTAACGGTGAATATATATTCAGCATTATATAGCCACCACCCCTCAAAAGATAATATTTAATTTCATATTGTTCCAACAGAATATTATCTCTGTGACTTTGGAGACAATAACTTTAGCACCACAGACAGCTCCATGCTCGTTGTATCCAGCTTGAAGGCTTATTGTCCATTTGGACATCATAGTCACCCATTAACTCTTTGAGTGCCTGCCCTGTTATAGAACCAAAAGTTGCTTGTGCCAGCGTTTTTGGCCATTTTGAGTCATCTTTCATGACCCACAGAATATTTTGTACTATGAGTCTGAAAACACAGAATAGCTCAAAAGCAAGAAGAGTCTCTCTATTTCGTCATGAAAAAAAAATGTTAGTTTGTATCTTGTTATATTCTTATTTTATCTGGTGGAGAGTAGAGGCCAGTTTCACCTAAAAGTCCACTTTTTTCCAGATACTGTTTGTTTTGTTCTCTGATCCTGACATCTCTACTTCCTGTTTTGATCTCTGTGGCTTATACTGTCTCTTTGTGTTCAGACTACAAATCCCAGAAGCCCCAAAATTACTCACAGGGTGCATGAGAGTGCCCCCTTGTGCCAGCTGCCGAAAAAACACTTTGGCTTATATATACGTCGATGACACTCAAACATTGGATTTTAAATGACGTACAATATGTATACATTAATGGCACTCAAAGAGTTAAAAAAACACATCTATTGCTGTTTCAAATTAAGCTCCTTCTGTGTAACCATTATTATCAGAACAGTGGCTGTCATATATATGTGTTTTTAATACCAATCTAATGCTCTCCACTAAACCAGTGTAACAAATATGAACTTGTGTTTTAAGTATTGTTACAGATCATGCTGACCAGACCACCCTCTAAGTTTCTCTTTTCGCACGATTATTCTTTATTTTTCTTTTTGTTAACAAACCCCATGAAAGTCATATTTCTTTAATGTTATTACTGAATAACATGCCTGTGCACTCAGAAATCTTAAGTTTATTTCTTTATTAAAAAAAAGGCTCAGCAATTACCAAACAGGTGGTAACTGTTGTTTTTAGCAAACTTTAGTTAGAGACTATTTTAAGTTTTGATTAAATACATATTTGTTGATGGCATCAGAGTGGGATTAATTTAAAGTAATCTCCAATTCTTGTGTTTATCATAAGTATTGTCACCAGTGCGACAGCATCTCTCAGTGGAGCTTCAGCACATAGAAATATCCGGCTTGCTAGTGGGATCAATTCATTGATGCTTTTGGTGTTTTATTTAAGATTTACGATGAGAAAAATAGCATATTGACAGCAGTATTCTTTAGGGACCCTGCAGGGTCTCGCAAACAACACGACAGAGCAGACAGCACAGGACTTATTCTACACAGTTTGTATAAAAATTCAATGTACTCTGTAACTGTGCACATTTCAGCAGTTGCCGTTTTAGAGCAGAAGGATGTAGTGAGCGCCCAACAGTGCATTGATCAAACTGCCTTTCAACCCGCGGTGCATCTTTATTTCACATCTCTCCATCTGGCGCAGTTGCCCACACCTCTGGCCTCATATACCACAGCCTTCACCTCGCCAGCCTTCACCAACAAATACACAACAGCATACACTGCGATAAGTGGTGTGTGTTTACAGCTTGTTCATTTCCACTCTCCAACTCTCAGCAGAGGAAAAGAACAGGTGAGAGTGGGAAAAGAGAAAGAGAGAAGGGTAGAAACGATGGGGAGAGAGAAGGGGCTATCGGAAAGGAGAGGGAGGGCTTGTGGGGGGTGTTTTTGTCCTGGAGAGAAATAGCCCTCTAGGTCGTAATTGGAGGTAGAGAGAGAGGGAGAGAAAGAGAGCGAGGGAGAGGAGGGAGGAAGAGACAGGAGAAATTGCTTGGCTGGGGCTGTGTGGGATGATAGTGTTTTTGACAGGTAAATAAGGCTGTGATTGTCGACAGTTACACTGCACCTCGCTGACCCTCACACACACCGGCCTCCTCCATCTATATTTCACTCTGACACACATGCTGACTCTCTGCCTCTGCATCCTGACGCACACACAGTGGTCCTCGTGCACGTACATACGCAGAAACACAGGCGGCGATGTTATCATAAGTTATGGTTTTTTAGTATAAGCACAAGTTTATTGGAGTTATCTCAAGCCATGACTAGTTTAACAACTCCTACTTTAAAGACAGATCACTGAATACATCCTCTGTTGTAAGAAGGATATTTTAAACATCTCACAGCAGCCAGTAATTGAATTAAATGACAAGTTAAAATTGACAACAAAGATTACCATTAGTTGCAGCTTTAATCTCACTTTGTCATTTTTACAGGCCAGTGCTCCTTCAGGGCTTTTAAAAACACCACTTGAATGACACAAACCCTCTGCTGCTGAAACAAAAGCTGCACAGGAACTATGGCCTGAAAAATGACTCGGAGTAAATTCAACACCAGCATGACACTGCTGCACCACAAACAAGATGTTTTAATGCAATAGATTGTATTGTGTAAGTATTTATGTTTTTGTAGTCTAAGATGTAGTATTTTCTCCCTTCATCTTTCTGTTTTTTATGTTTATTTATGTTAGACAGACCATAGATAGATAGATAGACTGACACTGCTTGTGTCTCTGCACCACCAGTAGTATCTCTCCTTCCTATCCTCTCCCCTTCCTTCCATCTTCCCATTCTCTTTTATCAAGTCAACAGCGTCTCCCCCTCCCCTCCTGTCTGCCCTTGCCTCCCACCTCTCCTCCCTCCCCCTCCTCCTCTCTCTCCCTCTCTCACTTCAATCTCAAGTGTTTTCAATTTTATTCTAGAGTGGAATTAACTACCCCCGATGTCAAATTGCCGACGAAATCGATAATAATATCTTTACAAAAGAGGATATTCCAGTCTCTCGCGTCGGCTTTTGAAAAATGGAAAATTTAGCCGAGATTGATTCATTAGTTGACACGTTATAGGACGGTATAAGTATTGATCGCGGCCTGTCATGTCCCATCTCGGCTAATCGAAGCTGAGGCGCTCTGTCGATGGGCGCATTTTTCATAATTCCGTCGCCGGGGAGAGAGAGAGCAGCCGGCAGAGGCGACTGCAAGGCAGGGAGAGAAAGAGGAGAGGTGGGGGGCCGGAGAGAGGTAGACGGGGTGAGAGAGATGACTTGGGGGGGAAATAGGTAGGGGGCAAAGAGTGGAAGAGCGAGAAATAGAGTGAAAAAGAGGCATGGGGTAAAAAAAAGAGGAGAGGAGAGTGTTTGTGTGTCTCCAGCCCAGAGGCCTCAGGGTGAGGCGAAGAGGAGAGGCCATGTTAATGGCGCAGGTATTGGGGCGTAGATAATTAATGCATTAACTAATTAAAGTCAAACGGGGGAGATAACGAGGCGGAGGGATGTCTAAGGAAAAGGGGAAGAGAGGCGGGGTGGACGGAGGGAGGAGAATTAGGGCGACAACGAGGGGAAGAATGGGTTTTAATAGCGAGCAAGGAGATGCGGAGAGGTGTGAAAAAATGGGAGAGATGAGAAGGAGGATGAGGGAGACAGAGAGGAGGTGCTGCTGGGTGGAGGGAGGAGGAGGGTGAAATAAATAGAAATTGAATGGCTTGGGTGTGAGCAGAGAGAAGTTCTGAGGCGGAAAAAAATATAAAGAGGAGTGAGAGAAGACACAACGACAATGATGGAGAAACTTTTGATAGTTGTGCAATTCGCTTGGAAAGTTGGCATTGGCTGCTCAGGACTTATAAGTCCAACATAATGCCACTCCTCTGGCAGTCTTGTCACGAGTTGCACAAATCCAGGGGACCTGTCAATCAACAAAAGGAGGTTGTTGCAAAGGAATGGAGTCTACCTGTTTGTCTTTTGGTCCAGAGTCTGAACCCCCCTACACCCACTGCCTCTCCCCAGACCCTATTGTTCCCTGTTGGATATAGAGCACTCGATTATAGGTCATCATATATTGCACAAGGAGCCCCACAGGTTTTGAAATAAAAGGTGCATTCGTGTACCGCACAGGAAAAAATAAAAATCCTGCCAGAGGTCAGAAAACAATATAGTCTGCTAATGCATGAGCTCTTTTATCTTTTAGAGCCACCAAATTATAGCTCACCATATTTCACAACGATCCTCAGAGGTTTCACAAATAAAATGCCAAGAATCCATTCATCTACCATAAAGTTATGCTATAAAAGGAAGCTATACAGCTGAGGTTTTCAAAGAGGCAGTGGATCTCACCCCTTGCTCTTATAACTCAGAGCCAAATAGACACAATTTGTCATGTTAATTTCTTTAGTTTGGCCAATTGTGACCGACTTCTGCAACATTTATGTGTGCAGTTTTATCTTTTGGTGTATTTTTTCCCAAATTATAGCTCAGCATATTCCACGATGAGTCTTGTCGTTTTCTCAAATAAAATGGCAAACATATTCATCCACAATAAAAGCAAAACGTGTCAAAAAAGACAACACAAAACAAGCCAGAAAGAGCTTCCTAAAGAATCAGTGGATCTGGCAGCAGCTCACACATTTACCCAAATTCACATTTATATCTTTTTGGAGGTTTTGGCATTCCTGTGTGACATTATTTTACTAATGTCCTGCACATTTCTGCTTGGTCAATAGGTGTCTTTGTGATCATGTCACGCTGAAAACAACACTTCAGTTGTCAGGGTGAAGCTGAAGCACAGTGTGCCATGTGAGACATCCAAAAAGGGGGAAAGCAGCGTGAATCTCAATCCCATAATTGATTTTGATAAACTAACATGCATGGTGTGAGGAAGTCCTCCTGCATTGGGAGAAAATGGGACTGTGTCCAGGAGGCCACCCCCTAAATCGGCAATGATAAAAGTGGAGCTGAAATGGGTTGTGGGATGGAATCAAGAGAAATGAGATACACCAAATTAGAAGAGATTGGCTTGATGGACTTGGATTAGAAGGGAAAGAGGTGTATATAGGGAGGGGATGACGAGAAAAGGAGGAGAGTGAGTGAGGGAGTGCATATGTGGAAGATGGAGAGAAATGGGGGGGTGGTCTCGGTACTTGGCAGTCTCTGGGTATCTCAGGTTCTCTCCGGCCGGGAAAGCGGTCGATATTTAATTGTTATTGCTAGCATGGAACGCACGGAAGCGGGGCCTGTACGAAAATTTCTCATTTATTTGGTATTCTTGTTTTCTCTCCTTTTCCTCCTTCCACCCGCCGCCCCTCTTTGCGGGCAGGGGAGGTGCGTGTGTTGGGTAGGGAGGGGGTTCTTGTGCGCACTGGGGCCAAATGGAGAAAAGGGGATGAGATCCTTGGATGAAATCTGAAGGGAGGGGAAAAAACCCCACCAAGTTTAGTTTCTGTCCCTATAGACGCATCACATCCACCCCCCACATCCACCACCACCCCACCCCTGTCCAAAATGAAAAATCCGTCATTTTCATCAAACGTCCAACCAAATATTATCTACACTCCATTCCCAGAGATCGAATCTTATTTAAGGGCGACGGGATTCGCCATCTGTTTTCAAATTTCATTCCTCCATGAACTTTATTTTCCCCTCGACTTTGGACAAAATTATAACCCGATCGATCCGTTTTCTGGCCACACCACCCGTCTACATATATTTTTCCTCTCTTCGCTGTGCAGGTCAATTTTGTGTCTCGCGTCCACGGGAACACGTGCCCAACACAGAGCAGCAGATAGAAACTTAATGCAGCCAGTCTCTCTCTCTCTCTCTCTCTCTCTCCATACGCCTTGATCTGTCCTCTTTCACCTGCCTGTCTCGCCCTGCTTTCCTTTTATTTGCTCTTATATGTAAACATTTCAGAGGAGTCCTCTTGCTTTTCCTGTCAACTTTTTTTTGCTGCTCCGAGGACAACTTTTCTCTCGCTTCATTCTTGCGCGCTTCTTCCGCATCTTCATTTTTTTATCCTCCTCACCCCTCATACGGGCGGTACTCACTCACACTGCCTCTCATAGATCACACAGTGTTAACTCTTCACCAATGTAGTTTAAGGCAAGGGGGAAGGATGTGCGGTCCGATCTGTTAAATCAGTACTCTGCGCAAGTCGACAGGATTCCCAACACCCCGTGGGAGCAGCCGGTCAAGTCAATGAAGGTGCGTCGGTGAAGGTAAGCATCCTACTTCCCTATTCCGTTACGGACAAGTGGCATTAATAATTGAGAAACGCGTCAGGAATACTATCCTCATGAGAGGTATAATGCACTTTGGTGAAGAGGGGAAACATGCGCACCTCCTGCAGAAATTGATTGATGGAGCCTGGGTACGCGCTGTGCGCCGTAGAGTTGTCAAGCAGCGAGCAGTACGTCTCCAAAATAGATCGGCAACAATTCCTGAAAGGTTTTCTGCTTTAAAGTGAAAACGTGTTTGTGCACTGCGTCTGTGATTTGTATCCTACCGAGGCTTCGGGGACCCGGGACTTTGAGGAGAGACGTTGACGGACAAATGTGAGCTGAAAAGTGTCAGAGCGGTTCGGGGCAACTTTGGGGATGAGGATATTCACTTCAGAAAAAGTTGTTCAAGTCAACACGGCGTGGGTGGACATCTATGTGTGACATCTGTGGACACCTGTTTGTGTTTATGCTTTGATATTACGGATTAATTCTATATCCTTTATGCGCAAAGGTGATCATAACCGTGCAGCTGCAGTCTCCTGTACACAGAATTAGCCACGGACAGTAAATCCTCTCCTGAAAGCTGCTTTTTGTGTTTGTTTAACAATGTATATGATGCAGCTTTCTGTCATAAATACCATTTTCATATCTCTAAGCATATTTAACTTGTGGATGCTGTGATAAAAGGGAATTTCACTTAAAGTTCAAGATGTCAGTATCATATTCTTGTGGCCTGGGGTGGTCTGCTCAGTTTTTGTGATTATGAAGGACTCCAGAGAAAGAGTGAGGGAGCAGTGAGACTCTAATCTTTGATGTCCAGCTGATATATAGGCTTCACTGTGGAGCTGTTGCTTTGATACAGAATGGCAGACTGGCTCTGTGAACTCCTACAATGTTTGGTTGAGTTTATAGATCTTTGTGAGTGCTATGTTACCCTCAAGATTTCAGTTTCAAACCAAGCGAATGCAGCCCTAGAGGTCAAGGTCACACAGGCTCTTTTACCACATATGGATGAGATCCTTGAGCAGATCACCACCTCAACGTTTGCAGTTTTACTATGGCCATTTTCCAAGATCACTACCATCCATTATCTTTGAATTTAAGTTTTTATTTTTGTTGCAAAAAATCTCATATAAATACCACACTGACACTCAACATGAATATATATAAAAATTCATAAGGTGTCCAGAAAAAGCGCCGCTGGATACTGTCAGCACGACCTTTTCATTGATTTCAAGTTCACGTCACACAAGGTCAAAACGTCAAGTTGTAAACCTGAGATGCTCCAGCTGATTTTCTCGTTTATAGATCAAAATACAATGTGCAACATGGAATTATACCCCTGAGTGTGCCAGGAAATGAGGAACGTTGTCTGTGTTAGCCAGTTATCAGCTCTTGGTGAAACTGGACCACTGCTGCTGTTTTCATCTAAAATAGGTGCAAACGTACAGAGATGAATTGGAGTTTTCAGTCATACTCATTTAGGTGTTTTCTTTTCCACCTGTGTTTTGCAGCTCGAACTGAAATATTTTCTTTTAAAAAGCCTCAGTGATTTGCCATGTGGCATCCATATTCTGATAACAGGAGATACAACGTTTCATTTTTTGACGTGTGTCATTAATTATTTCTTATCATAAATAGGCTTTCTTTAACTGATCAGTAGTGGTGTAAGAAAATGACACTACACTTCTATGTTATGTTATGATTCTCTATAGATTCTCAAAAACACTATTGATTTTTAATTAATATTCTACACGCAAAGAGTCGTGGCAGACAGGTTGCATAAAAGGTATTGCTATGATGTGGGAAGTTACAGGCGCTCTGATTAATACAATGCAGACGCCACTGATCTGGTTTCATAATAAAGGTTCAGATTTTAGACGTATGGCAGCGTGCTCCTTATACTGTGACTGTTTGGACTGTTTGTAAGTTTGGATTAAAAAAATGCAATATATGGAAATATATTGAATGGAAGCCGGTATCATATTGTTATTTTTGCCTATACACAGCCCTACTGATTAAAAGCCAGTCAAGATAGTCCCTTATTTACCGAAAGTCACATACCAAAAGTAAAGGACCCATCCTGGCGTACACCCAAGTTTACTGGCGCATCTCTCGGTAGCACAGACTATTAATATAGATCTACATTTCCAAATAACATAATTAAGAATTGACTTTCAGTGTTGTTCTCCTTTTAAGTGATTGAAATGTAGCGGAGTAGCCCTGCTTAAGTTGTTCTAAATATCATCCTTCCTCATGGAGAGATTCTCTCTTTTGTCCACTGGGGGAACGTTTGGAGTTCCTGGGGTGGAGGAACCTGGACTCTCATCTAATCTGTAACACCAGCACCCAGCATGGGCAGAGTGACCCTGCCTGAGACTTCTTCAGTCTGAATTCCTCTTAAGACTGCCAGGAAGAAGATTAGCTCCCACCGCGCCCTTGATACGTATTTTTCTGCACAGCCATGCCAATACCCCAGCAGTTTCCACTTCTTCCTGAGAGAACTTTTCCTACTGACACTGATAATGTGTTAGTCAATATGCCAGATTTGTGCTTATTCCAAACCACATTACATTCACACCCTCCTTATGAATCAAGGCTCTGTGAGGCTCCACTGAAAGGGAGCGTCCCTCCATTGATTAGGTATTAGCTTCACCATCACCAAGGCCCAGCCACTTGTTTGCAAACGGTGCTCTATTTCGGAGGTATTCAAACGATCACTAAGCATGGGAGCCAATATTTATAGAGGCTTTAACGGGTTCATTATAGTCAGTGGGGATGGTTCCTTCGAGGGATGAAGCGCTCATAAAGGGCCCGCTGGAGTACGTCCCACTTCCACTGAGCATTGACAGTACAGTCAATGACTCCAATCATTCCTCATCTGCTTTATGGCCATCGCGACATTTACAGCTGTTATGGGGTTAAAATAAAAACATTAATGTTTGCGAAGGGCAGCAGCTATATTCGGCAGGGTGCTGCATTTAATCAAGGGTCACTCTTTGTGAAGTCCCTAATCCACAGCCAGTGCCACCCCAGGGTTTTATCTGAATACACTGTTTTTTCAACGAAGGCAATAGTTTGAAATGCACTCACAATTTGTTTGTGAAACATGAAAGAAATAATCCCGCACACTCTCAATTACTTCACCTTTCAGTCTAAAAGGTCTTCGGCATGTGATCATACAGACAAAAAGCATAACTTTTCAGATTTTCTACTCGATGCACCTGTCAGTGAGACTTTCTGATGTACAAGATGTACAACATTCAATCCTGTAGTGTTTATCTGTAGTGCCCTACATTCACAGTCAAACTTCCTTGATTAGTGCAACTTCTTCTTTCTGTATTTGTCTTGCCACACACATACAGGTATATTCTCTCTCTCTCAGTCTGCCGGCACAAATTTAAGCTCTGGAGCTTGTGTCCACTCATTACTCTCTCCTTCTTCTTCCAAATCATCATTATTCTCTTGCACTCCCCACAGTGCCTCCTTCAGCCCTGTTGTGCTTCTGTTTGAATTGTGACTCTTGCTAAAACTACCTATTTGTGTTCCTTCATTTTCTTTCTGCCACCTTCTCATCTTCCGCTACACTCAAAGCAGCTTTACTTTCAGACAGCGTGGCCCCTGTTTTGGAGTCACTGACCCCCCTCGGCTCTCTCCTCTCCCTGCCCAGTCTCCCACTTAACCCCATATTTCACAGCTGAACTACGGCTAATTTCCCCCCAGTCCTCAGAACAGCGCTCTCTCTACTGCTAGAGCACGCTTAATTACCCACAATTAAAGCCAAACGCTAACGAGAAAATTGCTCTGTTATGAAATGACTTCAAAAGAACTGGAGTAAGTAGAATGGATTGGAGGAAAAGTTGGGTATAGCCTCGGGTGGCAGGGAAGAGCTTCTGTGCTGCGTTTCCCCCTCCAGCTGTCTCAGTGGAAGGCAGTAAGCAAAGACTCCGCTGGCAACACCCAGAGCTGTAGACTACAATATTCAACAGCTAAACTCAAGTGTTGGTACTGAGAAAGCACAACTATTCACTTTAGTAATTGAATTAGTAACTGGATGCTTTGTTGTGAGAGGGGAAAAGCTTTGGTTGCCTGTTTGGTCTCTTTAATCAGAGCAGTTTAAAATATGTTGAAGATACAGTATATCTTAACTACAACATGGCAATATTTTATGTGTCACGTCAAGAAATGTGTTCCATTTTGTCTGATGATAACACAGAGATAATGGCAGTGACAGTAGCCGGTGTGACCAATGCATTTTGACTAGATCGCCTGCACTCTGTGTGATTTGAAATTATAGTTGGTCTCTCAGCTGATGCTTATTACATTCCATGTATTGAACATGGCAACCGGTAATCGCTGTACACACCATGGTCTTTTGAAGGCAAAGACATACCGCACCTGATGTTGATGTGTTTTGCACCTGAGATGAGTTTTAGTTTCCAGTGAAGATTAAAAAAAGTATTTGGAAAACCACATTTTTGCAACCAAAGCAACAGCTTTTCAACATGGAGAGCTGCAGGAGTGAGAGTCCTAACACCCGGATATGACTTAGTATTTTAGCGATTCCGCTCCCCTCATCTCAAAGTCATGCTTGTGCTACAGTGGCGTAGTTCATTTCTAGCTCAAAATGTAATATATTTACTTCTAAAGCGATTGTATTCACACAAACGTGTAAGTATCATAAATGTTTGTTTGCCACAGAGCTCAGTAATCCAAAGGTACCATGCATCTCCAAATTCCAGGTTGGATTACAAAAATCATCATCATCCCTGGACCACTCTATTGCCACCAGCTATCGGTCTGGTGACAGTGAGGGGTTCCAGTGTAGCCAGCTTATATCCAGCCCATTCACTGCTCAGTATTTACAGTCCGATTAGTCAGACAGTCACACATGTACGACTGTTTCAGTAACCAGCATACAAGCTAATTTTAAACATAATAAAAAAGCACCATCATCGCCAGGCAATAGTCAGTGGGTTAGGAGACTGCATTCTCTCCACACACTGTTTATCTGCTCAAATGTGATCAGCGGTCAATACTCCTATAACTGACAAATGGAAACCAGAACGCTGCAGCTGCCAAAATGTTGTAATCCTGCTGTATGAATGTGAATGCAGATTCTGTTTATAGAGTTTACGTTCATAAAGCAATGCTGTCAGCATGACTTAAGATGACAGGAACACAGACTTATTTTGGGAAATTGAAGTTGAATTTTATTTTATTTTAATATATATATATATATATATATATATATATATATATATATATATATATATATATATACACGTATATATATACGTGTATATATACGTGTGTATATATATATAAAACAGCTAATAATTGAAATTCACGTCCCTTGTTGCAGGTTGACAGATATTTCTGTGGCCCAAAGAAGCAGAACTACCTGCATGGCTAGGAACCACTAGATGTAAGGGAGGAATAAAATGGCTGATTGGTGCCACCGGAGCAAACCGTCCTGCATTTAATAATGTTACACTGCGATCCTGAACACATTCTCGTATCACAACAGCATTGTCTCGTAAAAACCTCGCTGAACCTCACCTTTCATGGCAGCCAAGCTAAATTGAGACATCCAGATGTTAGAGTGTATGCGGCACAATATACCTGACCGCAAACCCCTTCCCCAGTCACAGAGACTGAGCCGAGCACCCCCCACCATCACCACCACCACCACCACCACCACCCCAGCCCTCAACCTCTCAACCTCTCAACCTCTCAACCCAATCCAATCTAGAGCCGGGAAAACGAAACAAATAAACACTAATTCAGATTATTTACGTCCAGTTTACACCACAGGACGTAGGGTATGAGAGAGAGAAAAAAAGAGCTATATAGTGGGTGGATAATTGTAACAGTGGTAGTAATAAGTGCAGCGGCTACAGTGATAACAATTAGATTTGATTTCATTTGAGAATGCCTCCACAGCTGCTCCCCACTCACCCCCTTAACCCCCTCCTTCCCCTCCTCTCCCCCCCTCGCTCCTCTCCCTCCCCTCGCTCCTCTCCCCCTAGATTAAAGTGGGTGTGTTAATTCCGTGGTGTAGCGATCGAACAGCTCTGGCAACAATGGGAAATGGGCTATTGATCAGAACAGCTCAGATTAAGACTAGGCAGTGGAGCTCTTTCTTGCTCTCTTTCCCCTCCTTTTCTCTTCATTTCCCATCTTCTTCTGCTGTCTTCCTGTCTGTCCTGCCTGTGTCATCCCCCTCACCTCCCCCATGCTCCCCTTCTCTTGTCTTTCACACCCACAAAGAGTTTGCATGTATAAGAGAGTCTAAGAGTCTATGAGGATTTCCTTGTCCTTCCTCCCTGTCCCTCCTCCCTCTCTTCCCTCTCTTAATTTCTGTGCCGACAAGACAGTCCTCAGAGAACATTTCAGCCTCATCAAATCTAAAAGATGCATGGAGGCTGACAACTAGTATACAGTAGCCTGGAGCGGAAATAAAATGCACAGACGGAGACTTTTTTTTTTTTACGGGTTCCCTCTTCTGCGATTTGACATCCGTTCACATGAAATTTGATATCAATCAGTCACAGCGGGGCTGTGTTGTGCCACAATTAAAAACCGCCCTATCACAACAGCTCACATACCAAAATTAGCTGTCATGATGGGGCTGCGGGACAGAACACATTGGATTTGCATTGAATAGACATAAAACATACCAAATGTGAGGAGACAGCAAATCCATACAGTGAAAAGTGAGCTAAGAATCCCCTGCTCTACTTATATTAATTACCTCAGTCAATGGGGATGTGATAGGTCAGTTATTCATCCTCTTCCAGCGCCTCCCCACTCTGTCACACATACCTCCCAGGTGTCAGAGGCACAGGCACTCCAGCTGCTGAGCAGGGATCAGCAGGGAAGAGAAAACACCCTGCTGTGGCCGTTAGGACACACTGGTGTGTGATCAGTGGTTAGAGGTTACTTGCACGTTTCAGTGTGTGCCTGCTCCTGCTTTTGCCCTTTTTGGATTTAGAGGTGACATGCACACATGCAACACACACTGCATACATGTGCAAATACTGTCATGCACCGGCAGCATCCACACACACACACCAGTGGTCACGTCAATATCGCCACGACCCTCAGGGGACTCGCAGTATTGGCAAAGCTTTCATCTGCTGAGTGTGTGAGCGTCTGATACTCCCGACACACTCAAGCTTGACATACTGTAAGCACAGCAATCACACAAACAAATACACAAAGCGACGCCCAGTGCTGCTTTGTGTAGTGTGAACCCCCGAAATCTGGGAAAGGAGTGGCGAAAGTGTCAGCTGGAGGGGTTAACAAGCAATGGAGGCTGAGAGGAGAAGGTAACACTAGAGGGCGATAAAGAGGAGCAGGGGTTGAACCTGAGTGTGTGCTGATGTGTGTACCACTGTGGCTGTGACCATGACCATGGTGTGCCAATATTGCTCCGTACATCCCATGATTTTTTTTAGCCACCAACGGTTTTGTTGTATTATTATTTTGAAAAAGGGACACTTTAAACCCATCAGGCGTGCAGCTAATGACTGCGACCTTCATTGTTGTTTAAGTTATACGCCCGATGGGTTTCTTGAAGACATTATATTGAGTATTTTTCACTTCTTTTTTTAAACATTTTAAAGATCAAATGTTTGTAGAAACAATCCAAAAAATAATAAATAATTTACAATTATACAAATAGGGTTGGAGTAGCTTGAACCAGTGAATGTTTGTCATTAAAAAGTTAAACCAAAAAGTCAATAATCAAAATAGTTGCTTATTGATTTTCTGACTGATCTATTAGTTGACTAATCATTTCAACTCCAACCCATTAACACCAGTGAAAATATATCTGACTGTCATGTTACTCTCTGCTCAGCACCAAAACAAGAGATTGCCAAAAAAATGACAGCCTCCCAAATCTATTTACCTCTGATGTCTGGTCACTGCTGATACGACCCTTCCGCCCTTTAACAGTGGGAGCATGTCATGTTATCAATGCAGCAGTTTGACCTTGTTCCACAGTCAGAGCCGTTGTGACTCAGAGTAACTTCATCCAGATGCCCAGCGGACAACACAGCATCCTGTCCTTCCTCCCAGCTTCATCTCCCTCTTCCTAATCCTTTGATTCCTTCACCTCCTCCCTCCTCTCCTCTTTTGATTCCCTTGTCATAGACACGACTCTCTGCACTCAAGTAAGCTCCATAGGTTTACCTAATTGATTATTAAGTTACTGATTGGGGATCAATTAAATAATTAAAGTTTGTTAAGGGCCGAGTCAATTTCCTGGCTGCCACAGCATGCTCCTCTCCACTGTGTGTGTGTGTGTGTGTGTGTGTGTGTGTGTGTGTGTGTGAGTAAATGTATGCGAGTAAATGTATGCACACGGCTGATAGAAATGATGCTATTGAGTTGAAGGCAGATGATGTGTTTCATCATAGGGTGGGTTTTGCTGCAGGGACAGCAGGGAAGATGTTGACAGCAACAGTGAGATTCTCCCTATTAGTGTGCTAAAGCCAGACTGACAGTTGGTGCTCGACCTTTGGTTAGTGCAGTTTTAGGTTTCCTTTATACTCGAGGAAGAAAAGGCAGTGATGCTGTGACCAGGTCGCATTTCACTCTGAATGAAGATGGGAAATTGCAGCCATTTATCCAAATTTCAGGCTTTCCTGTCATAGAAAACACTGTCAGGAACAATGAAGCCCAGTTCCATGTGAACACTTCCTTTGCTTCTTTTGGGGAATTGCTCCTTGATTCGAGTTGAGCAACTTTTGGGGGTCAACATGTTGGTGACTCATTGGTGGCCCCCAGAGGGGACTCAGAGAGGAGATGGAGAGGCTGGTGTTGTTGTGGCAAAGAGAGACAGCACACACTCACAAAACCACACTACACTACACACACACACACACCTCATATATGAGACACAGGAGCGGAAACGGGTCGAATCCTACTTCAAATTCTCTTTCCTCTCGGCTTGTCGACCGGGGAAAACAAACCGACCCGAGGCACAGCGAATGGGGATTTACTAATTAACTACTTACACACACACACACACACACACACACACACACGTAGAGAGAGACACACACACAAACACACATACACACCTCCTCTCCTCCTCCCCTCCCTCCCTCCCTCCCTCTGCTCTCCTGGCTGGCTTCAGGTCGGTAGTAGTGCTGCCTCTCTGGTCGCTGGCTCGCTGCGCCATCGGAGTGAATGCTTGTGGATAGACTGGTCTCAGCTCAGCCAGTGAGAGCTTTAACACCACTTCCTGAAAATATAAACCAGAGGTATGTTGTCCGCTTTGTACATTTGATTACATATAATATTTATTTTGGGTGCTATTTTTTATTTTAATGTTTTATTTTTTTCTCGAGGAAAAAAAGTTGGGGTGCGCATCATAGATGGTGTGTTTTGTGTTAAAATATGATTGATTTGTGCTGCCGATATTACTGTTTATTTGAATGATTTTGATTTATTACTACAGCACTTGTTTGGCTTGTCTCACTGACAGTTTAAGGATAACCCTCTTCCTAAAAAAATCGTAATTTACGCACCCTCGTATTGCCAGACTGTTATTTAAAAAGCTGTATTTATTATTATTTTTTGTTTGTTTTTAAGCTCTCGTCTATACTTTTCGGAAACTTTGTGCTACACAGACTCTGCAGGAGAGGGAAAGGCATATCCTGGTTTTGGCTGCATGTGCAGTTCTGGAAGTCTTGGCTTCACGGGAGCGCTTTGATGCGCTCAGCTGTCGGCGTTGGCCCGGATTAGCCTCTAAGTGTCTCTATTTGTTAAGGCGTCCAGCCTTCACCTCCACACCGCCGTATCAATCAGTCAATTAAACAGCCACTCACACACAGCGAGCTGCAGGAAACCTCAGCCGGTGCATCTCTCAATCTCTCTCTCTCTCTCTCTCTCTCTCTCTCTCTGTGTGGGTGACCCTGTTTAATTTACCTTTATAAATATGTTCGGAAGCGCGCGTGTGTGTGTCATGCTGCTCGTGTTTTGTCCTCAGATGTGGGATGTAGCCTAATTAACAGGTGTTAATATTTTTAGTTTATTTTTAATGAAGTCATTAATCACTAAATTGTTTGTTTTACTTTCTCCCCTAAAATTTGAAATCAATTTCAAGTTCACCCTCCTGCTTTTCAAAGAAGTCCATAGTCTCACACACACACACACACAAACACACACACACCATCTTTTTATTTTTCAACTTAACTCTGCACACAGCAACATTTCCCTCACACTCCCCCCTAAAAAAACAACAACTCTTAAACTATCTGTGGTCGTCCGCCAGTGTGTTCACCAAAGGAAAATACCGAAGTTTACCCAAACAGAGGTGAAGCCGATGGTTTGTATGGGAGCTCTCAGACCCGCATGGGAGTTTGTTTCAGAAGTGTGCGCATCGATTCAGCGCGGAGCCAAACTTGAAGAAAATATTTGGAATAATCTTTATGCGGATTCGCTGGTCGCTCCTCAGATTTTTTTTTTCTTTTTAGGTGTTTACCCCCTTACAACTTTGATGCATATTTATGCGCGCCGTGGGTGTACCCCATCAATTATTTGTGCCAGCATATTTCCAGATAAACAGTGTCTGTAAATCAATCCATGCATGTAACTATTGCAGATTAAGAGATCGATCGATGGATCCACCCAAACCCCAACCAATGTTGTTTTTCTGCCATCAATTATTCACGTCTAACTTTACACAACCCCAGCCTCAACAAAGTTTTGCTGCATGCGAGTCTGACAGAAAAACAAGATTTATAAGCTTCAGGTTAATTTGTTTAATTTAAAGCAAACACATTCACCAACACATATACCAGTAACAATAATAAGGGTGTGTGTTTCACGTAAGTACATAATACTGACACACATACTGTTTTATTTAAAGCTGGTTTATATCATTAAAAGTCGTTTTGGCTTAACTTTACTGCAGTCAGGGCACTTCCCTCCTGCTGGCCTGGCTCACTTGGTCCTGTCTGTCTATTTTCAGGCCAACGTGTTGAATCTCTCTTCACCAGTCTCTTCTCTGAGCTCAGGCCGTTTTAATTGGATTATCTCCTGGTTTTTGTGCCGCTTCTCACCTGCCGCCTCATCCGTCTCCGTGCTGTCAATACATGGTGGAAATATTTCCGACATTAAATGGCATTTGGGGAAATTTCTCCCCACGTCATTCACCCTCCCTTTCTTCACCCCTCACCTTTGCACGGCTGACTTTGAACTCGTCAATCCGTCCAATTACATTTGTTCTAGTATGAGTGCTTTAACGCTGCTGCTGTTTACTGAGCAGGCAGATAAATAAGTCCGATAGCACTTCTCTGCTCTGGATAGGAATTGTTTGATTTTATTTTAGCTGATTTATAATTTATAATAATTTAAAGAATATTTTCGTTTTGCATTATTATTATTATTATTATTATTATTATTATTAGTAGTAGTAGTAGTAATAGTAGTATTGTGATAATACCTAAGAAATAATCTGCGCTCCAGAGTTTATTTCTGAAAGCATTCTGGTTTGAACTTCCGCCTTTTCCGCTTAATTTGCGATTATAATATCAGATTATCATTTCATAACAGCTTTATAATTTAATTTGCTCCGATTAAAGAATTTAATTTAATCTATAAGAATTTAAAAAATGCTTCACTAATACACTGCTGCTCTGTCCGTTTTAATCGGTTCTTATTCACCCGCCGACACTTCTGCAAAAATAAAATATAATTATCACGTTTTCTTTTTAATCCGTGTTTCTATTATTTTTGCTTTATTTTTAAAGATTTGTTAAAATTATTGTCTTAGATTGAATCGCTTTTTTGGAGATATCACAAGAGTTTTAGGTCCAATATGCTTTGAATCAAACTTACTTTTCCAGTTCTGATCGTGATTCTTTGGTTAGGAATTAATATTTTGGACATAACCTCCCTTCCTAATATATTCTCTTTTTTTAGTCTTTCACTTTTTTCTTTCCTCCTTTTTGGAAATGGACTATTGGCTTTCTTTTATTCATCAAGGCAGTGGACTTATGGGGTCTCTCACCTCTCCTCATCTCCATCTCGTTCAGAAAAGAAACTTCTAACTGGAGCGAGAGGCGGGTTTTGATTTTTTTAAAATGCTCTCATCCTTAATGTGTTGTCATCTGGAAAGCAATTTCGTATGATCAAAGTGCGGCTAGTTAGTGCGGTCAATATTCTTTCCAACAAGCTCCTCATATATCGATAACAAGACAGCAGAGCTGAGCTGCATTCAGGGCCTCTGCAGCCTCTCTGTGCGCCGCTCAGCCCGGACACACCCCGTGCGTAAAAACACCTAGAACCTCATATATATATATATATAGATATATACACATTTCAGACGGCTTCGATATAACACAGAAGAAGTAGAAGTCACTTTGGGGATATCGATTAAATATTGTAGAGACATCAACTCGAGGAACGAATACCAATCAGTGCGATTAAGTCATTTTCAAAGAAGTGCGCAAAAGACGCGCAGTCGGTCATTGTATTTCAGTGATTTTTCTCATGCTGCCATCTCTTCCTTCCTCTCTGTTACTATACGGCATTAAAGAGTAAATAAGGTGATTGATCTGTGGTCGATGTGGCAGCAGTGGTCCAGCGGGAAAACGACACAACACGAACCCCAGGATCGGCTCACTCGGCTGAACCAAAGCGTCGCCGGTCCCGCAGACTCGCCTTTTGTGTTCCCAATGAGAATTTAATTTACTATTGTTTTTTTTAGTGACACCTTCGTGTAGTGCGACAGCAGCACTTCCCCCTCTCGCCTCCTCCCTCCCGGGTCGGAACAACCAGCGAGGCGGCATCAAACTCTAGTCCGGTCCGAGGGACGGTGGTCGGCCTCAGGTGCATCTCTGAGGCGGGGCGACGCGGAGGTCCAGGTGGGTGAACTTCCTCCTCAACCTGCCAACATCTCAGTCTTTGCTGTTCCACGCTGTTTTTTACCCCTGTCTTTTTGTCTTTTAAAACATTAAATACACAAAAACATTTCACACAATAGGAATTGAGCCACTTAAATGTTTGTGCATGGGAGGAGTCATGAGCTGTTGATTTACAATTGAAGACCCCAACTTGTGTCCATGAGGAGTGAGGACATAAAAACTGTGACACTTAGAGATGGAATAGTAATGATGTGTGTATACATAAATCACTTTGCACCATATGAAATCTCTGTGTCACTGACTGGCAGATTATGAACAAAGACATTTGAAAGATTGAGATAGAAAAGCTTCAATTTTGAACGATGCAAGATTTTCTTGGACTGATTCTTTGATCAGCTTTGGATTTGGTGTTTGTTTTTTCTCCTCTGTCTTGCTTTTGAAAATGTGTGTGTGAGGTGAAGCAGCAGAGACCTGTTTGTGAATAATCAAAGGTGTCAAATACGCCATGCCATAGCCCCTGGCCATTACGATCTCATGCAAGATGCTACTCCAGCCACCTAATATCTGAACGCTTCCTCTGGCTCCTCTGCTCCCTCCTAATCCTTCCTGTCTGATATTAGCCCCTCGGCACACCTTAAAATTTGTGCTTCATTATTCATTATTCAGCACACGTTACTGTTTGCTGTTACTGTAGACACACTTCTACCTGTTACACTCCAAACCTGTAGGGCAATTGAAGGACTCCTCTGTATCTTTCTCGCTATTTCCCAGCCTACCCCCCTCCTCCCGTGGCCCTCATACTCCTGTCGTCTCTCATTGCCACACCTGGTAACTACAAACATGTACACAGTAATAACAGCCAGATGCATCCATCTATCTGTCTATCTAGCCTGTCGGCAGTTAGTGGAGTGGCTGAGAGACTTGCAGGCGTGAAAGGTCAGTTAATCAATGGCGCACAATTTGACAAATCCCAGTGACTCTTATCATCCTCACGGGTGTTTAGGGCCGAAAGGAGGACCACCAAGATAAATGCTTAATCCTGACTGCACTGTGAGAGAGCGAGCGAGAAGGGACAGATACAGGAGCGCTGTGAAGCAGATGGGAATGCAAAGGGTTTGGGAGGTGGGGGGGCTTCGAAGGAGTTGGCGAGTGGAGAGAACTGCCGAAAGAAGGAGATGTAGAAGTGGCTCAAAGCAAAACTAAAAGGTGAACAAACGTGCCAGCATTTGGAAATGACAGATTCTCCTCTTCTCTGTCACAAAAAAGAAAAGGGACGACTTCGTGGCTCTCAGATCATCGAATTCACCTCGGGCTCTACAAGCCATGCACATGCCGATGCCTTCTGGGTTGACATAGAAACCTTGGTTCACTCTCAGTTATGGCTCTGCTCTGTTGTGTGTAAAGTTGAGAAAAACCTGAGGAAAACAAAGGTGTATGAGCTGAATCCTCCTGTGGCATGTTAGCCCGCCTGCAGCAGTGTGCAACCAAGAGGAAAATGAGCTTTTGTCCACAAGGCTGGCCTCTTTTTTTCTCTGTTTTTTCTTGAACTGCAGGGGTTTGGAAGGTGGCATGATTTCTTTGCCCTGATACCTTTAACAAGAATCACCCCAGTATGACATGGCGGCAGTTGTTTTGTATTGACAACTGCTTTGCACCTTGTATTTCTTGTGTTGTGGTTTACTGGTATTAATCTCATTCAGGTTACCGATCAAAGTTGTGTCACTGTCACAGATGTGTGCATGTGCACTTTGCGTATGTGTGCTTTTGTTTCACATGGGTGAGAGGGAGCTGCTTGAGCAATCACACAGACAGACGCTTGTGTCCTTTATCTCCATCTCAATACAAGTTCAGTGTAATTCAATTGAGATTAGTTGCACTGGCATGACAGCAGATCCCTAGTATTGCTAAAGCACTTAGGAGGCAATGACAGGACCGCATCGACGTGCACCGCTAACACATACACAACCTGCTACTGGCCAACCTTGTAGAGAGAGAGAGAGAGAGAGAGACAAAGTGGAGAATGGAGAGACAGAGTGACAGCCAAGTCATAGAGGTTTTGACAAAATCTCAGGATGATGAAGTTAAAGGGTGATAGAAAGCTGTCGAAAGAGTGCGAAAAGAAGAGGGAGAAAATGATGAAGGGGTGATGAGCAGAGCTGAAGCATGACAGAGTGCGTCCAAAAAGATGAAAGAATAATTGACTTGCAGAGAGAGAGAGAGAGAAAAGAGAGGTGAAGTGGAGGAAGAAGGAGGTGAAAGACAGCGAGTAGGTAAGGGAACAAGAGAGATAAAGGGAGCAAGAGAGGATAAAATGTTTAAGAGTGATGTACGAGAAGAGGGGAGAGGAAGAGATTTACTAGAAGAGAGATTAAGTCAAGTTGTCCCCGGTCAGTCATTAATCCGATTTAAGAGCAATTAAGGTGAGACTGATTCCTTCCTAGAGAGAAAGAAATAGATGGAGAGGCTGAAGAGAGGGGGGAGAAAGAGAGGAGACAGCAAGGGAGGAAAAGAGTGATTGAAAGAGAAAAGTGGAAAATAAAACAAGCGTCTGAACTCTGAATGCCAGTTAGTGGACAAATTAGAGGCAATACAGAAAACATGGCAACATGCTTCAAACTGTGAGGTGCAGTTACTTCACACAGTAATATTTTACTATAATATGACTTATAAATAGATCAACCTGCATGTAAGGCAGTTGAAGGTCACACAGAAGTTAGGGTGAGAGGTGAAATGGTCGTGCATCAAGTTTTAGTCATGTTTTTTCTTACATACTGGTATCCTTTGGATAACAGATATTTCCCGGGAGATCGGGATCACACAGAAGTAACTTCTGACACTGTTGACAGAAGCTTAATGTGAAAGCAACCAACCAGGACCTTCAGTCTGCGTGTTGGAGCTCTACTACCTGTGAGATTATTCCTCTGAGAGTCGGTAAGAAGTTGTGAAGTTTAGTTTAAGGTGAAAGCACAGAGGCCATTTCCCTCTCGTCAACACGAAACAGGAAAGGGCAGAGAGGAGAAGCAGGCGGAGAGCCAGGGACAGAATGAGGACCAATCTCCTTTGAATGAAAATGATAAAAAGCACAGAAGCAATGAAGGTAGCTCCCCTCCTCAAAAAAAAAAAGCCTCCAATCCCTGCTCGGTGTACTCTGTTGTTCCAGATGTGTATCAGAGGTCCCGGGGTCGACAGAGGGGTCCCTCCACTGCTGTAGCGTTTCTGTGTCTATTGGGAGATGGTGGTCCTGATAGCTCGGCCGTCTGACACGTACACAACAGTACATAAATCAAACGCACACATACACACACTCACTCCATTTATCTCCCACTCAAGCAGCGTGGTGATAGCAGCCAACTCTGCATAGAGTCAGAGAGAGGGCGAGGTTGTGGTCCGTCTTGTTAAGTGGGAAAGTAATGGGTAGCTGTGAAAGGTTTACTTCTGTTTGCTGCCATCTCTATTGTTCTGGTCTCCCCAATGTTTGTGCCTCTTTTGTTTGATGTGCTTCAACAGTACATAACGCACTCGCCTGCGTCCATAATTGCCGTTCCACAAAACTGCAGGACAAGAGTGTGTTATTACAGCAAAGAATGAAGCAAATTGAACGCGGGGGTCATAGATTTTGTTGTGCAACATTTTAGGCAGCTGATTGGAAATGATTTCACTTGATTCCATTGACTTGCATCAAAGCTGAATACATCTTGATTCTTTTAAAAGCAGCTCATCGTTATAGGGAAAATTACCTTATACACATCCTGGCTTTCCTCCCATCAAGATTCTGTGTCGTTTTTCTGTGGCCATCCTTTGCAGTTTCTGTGTACCAATCTGTGGTCCATCACAAGTCCCAGATTGAGAGGCCATTTGGCTGCTGTTGACAGGAGGGAGCAGCTATTGACAGGGCCCTGCCGGGGAGGCGTGTCTCAGGCCCCACGTCCAAAGCGTTTGTGGCGTTTAATACACTGTAGCAGTGGTCTTCACAGCCCTCACCCTGCATGCTACTGCCATAGGGATCAATATGCACTGGGTTAGAGAGAAATGGGCCATCTGATGCACACTCAGACAGGGGGATGAGGGAAAACGAGTGAGTGAGACAGAAACAGCAGGGAGGGGTGGAGTAGCGAAGGCTTTAAAGGAAAAAAGAGAGGAACAGGCTTGAAAGAGGGGAGACGACCAAAAAGAGAAGAAGAGAAGGGAGGAAATGATTAGAGGCACGGTTTAAAAGACATGGAGGCAGAGTGCCGCCCAGCACGGAGACAGATAGCAAGGGAGAGAAAGTGGTCAGCAGTTGAAAGAGACATTCAGCTGGGAGAGAAAACAGATTGGAGTGAGCGGCGATAGACACTGAAAAAGAGGAAGACTCCAGACACCAGGGAGGATGCACACAGGAAAGGAAAAAAGACATAAGGGAAGAGACAAGTGGGAGATAGGAAGAGAGAGGGGGCGTTAGACGAAAGCTGGGGGGGAGAAAAACAGAGAGAGAGAGAGAGAGAGAGAGAGGGAGGGGGGAAGGATGAGGAGGGAGGGGAGGGGGGTAAAATTTCCATCAGGTTTTCAATTGGGGCGGATCAATAGTGTATTAGAGCTCACCTTGACCCCGTCTCTCCCCCTTCTCCCCGGCCCAGCACACCGGCCAACCTCCTCTCCCTCACAGCAGGGGACAGAGAGGGGGAGAGATTGCATTACGGCCTCCCTTTCTCGGACCAAAGTGGCAGAAAATGGCACAATAAAAGCATGAGTGGATAGAAAGAAAGAGGAAAACTAAGTCGCGGCAGGCAGAGGTGGAGAACATGGGAGACGTGGAGTAAGGGAGTGAGCCGGTGGAGACATCGGCGGGTGATGTTGTGCTTGTTTGGACAGAGCTTACCGAGAGAGGAAACCGGTGTGTCGTTGCTTGTCGACGTGACCTGTTTGTATCACCACAGTACTCAAAAGGACAGGTCGAGAACAAAATATTCCTGCTGTCCGTTGTTGTCATGGTGTCTGCATGCACAGGCTGTCTCATTCACTGTCTGTACTTATACCATATCTATGAAAAGTAAAATAGACTGTAACCCATCTTGAGTCAGGACATGCAGGGACACTAGTGCAGCAAAGGATGTTGGGTGGATGGAAAAGCCGAACATGCTGGACTTTTCCTTAACTTTCGTATCTTCCAAAGTTAACTAAGTTTCTAATTTCTGAACACCAAAGAGACCAACCCAAAACTATCCCACAGAAACTGGGCACCTCATACAGCATAGCCTACTAGCTTATGAATTGTGGGAGCGGCAGATTGACGCATAGCGTGTTCGATGTAATGTGCTTTATGTTATTCACTTTAACCAGTCTTTCACTAATCATGCTGTAGTTGCTGTGCACAGATATTGTAGAAATGAATCATTTTAAATAGGAAGAACCATCATTGAACGTATTCAGTTTTGCAGAATCATCAAATGTTAATGTTTTTTTCTGGTAATGGGGTTGGTTTTGCTGACAGCTTAACAAACAATTGCAACTAAAATGTTAGCATTTGCCAACTTACACATCCAGCAGGCACATCCATGCATGCGCATCGCATGTTGATGAATTCATGTCAGTCCAATGTTCACAGGCTTTTTTGCTACACTTTGGTCTCCACCAGCACCTATTTGGCCCATATTTGGCTCCTTACCTTAATGGAAGACTGCACTTCCTTCTCTGGCTACTATTTTCTTGATTTTTCAGGAAGCATTCAATCGCTTTATGTACACGTTTTAGATCGTTGCCACGTGATATTTGCTCCTGAGGTGCTGTGTGACTCGTTGATTTGTAGGTCAGAGAAACGAGACATTGAGCTAAAACCAGCTTAGGCTTTTGATAGTCATGCACAACACAGCAACGATTATTATGATTATTATTATTTATTTCTTAATTTGACGTGATGTGAAAACTTGAGCTCTTTTTGTGTGATTTCTTTGACCTGTGGTGAGTATAAGTTGTACTCAAAGACTCTGAGACACTGAGAGAGAAAGACATTCAGAAGGCTGGTAGGACACTCTCCATCACTGAAGATGTGAAGCTGTTTGAGGAGGACAGAGGCAGGGGGCAGAGGGAGCGGCTGATGGGGGGAGAGGTTGAATAAAAAAAATTGATCTGTGATTTAGCATTTAGACACAGTTTACAAGGCGATATAGAGGGGAGGCAGAGGGGACTGTGCGGGGGAGGACACTTTACAATAGGTCAACTCTGCCTATTTGACTAACTGTATCCCTGACATCCTGCCTCGCTGCGTTCTGCGCGTAAACACCCCACAAACTCTCACACTCTCCTCTCAGCGATCCATCTTTGGGTCAGTGCGTGATTTAGCCGCTTCAGACAGCAGCTTGTTTGTAAAAGCGCACACTACGAGCAGCGCCATCCCCATCTCTTCCCCACATTTCCTAATGCTGTTCCTACTGTCACCCATCCACACTCCGGTGCGCATTCACACACATCTAGACGCGCACACACACACAGACACAAATACGTGCACGTAGCCTGTTCGTGTGCGCGCACCCAATCTGTGGCACACACACAGTAACACACAAACTCCGTCCCTCTCGCTGAGGGGGAGAAAAGGGAAGAAAAAAGGAGAGAAAAAAGAAATCGATCGCCGGGGATAGCGGTGCGCGTCGGAGAATCGTATCTTGTCAAAATAATATATTACCCTCATCCCCGCCTGATCGATGCGGTGGATTAGGGACGGAGGGCTCCCTCTCTCCCCTCCTCTCTCGCCCTCTCTTCCTCCTCGGTGCTTGGTGCAGTTTAATATTTACCTCCGTGAAAGAGCGGCCGCGACGGCTCTCAGCCCTAATTGATTCCGACACATGGGGCTCTGTGCTCAGGCTGCGGATGAGAGAGGGAGGGCCGGCTGGAATGCAGAGAGAGAGAGAGAGAGAGAGAAAGAAAGAAAGAAAGAAGGGGCTGGAGGGTAAGCAAAATAGTGGAAAATGTTGGGGATGCAGGAAGAAGAGAAAGGGCAAATGTGAAAAGGCCAAGCTAAAGTATTCCGTTTAAAGAGGTGGATGGATAAAGTTTACAGGGCTGATGGAGTGATGAAGATCTAAAGAGGAACCTTGGAGGTCAGAGGAAATAGAGTTGGAAATGTGTACGATGGAGGTGAGAGAGCTTAGGGTGGAGAAGGATGTGCATGGCACAAATAGAAGGGGGGGAGGGATGAATGGAAAGGATAGCAGAGAGGAAATGAATCAGGAAGAATGAGGGAAACGAAGAGGAGTAG
The DNA here is from genome assembly GCA_029721515.1 of Synanceia verrucosa. Taxonomy (NCBI): domain Eukaryota; kingdom Metazoa; phylum Chordata; class Actinopteri; order Perciformes; family Synanceiidae; genus Synanceia; species Synanceia verrucosa. The sequence goes on along the minus strand of CM056557.1, from coordinate 13,442,568 downwards.
GTGGAAATGTGACCGCACGAGGAAATGTCTCCAGGAGCGGGAAGAGAAACGGGAGGGATGAGGAAGGCCCGAAGAGAGCAAATGAGGGGGGATTAAGAGAGCGACACGAAGATGGATAGAAAGAGAGAAGTGAAACATGACGGTGGGATGTAGAGCACCAATAAAAAAAAATGCGAGAACAGCGGGGAGAAAAGAAATAGGGGGCGAGTGATGGGGAAAAAAGAGTGGAGCGCAGAGGTGACAGAATGATATCAGGTGGGATAGACAGAAAACAGGAGTGATAGCGGAGCGAGAGGCGGTGAGGGTAGAGAGGGACCATATTTTCTGCTGAAGGAACTGGCTTGTCACGCTGTTCCGCCAGCGCAGAGCAGCTCTATAAAATACAGGGAGCAGGCGGGTCGTGTCGGGTGACTTATGTGTATATCTAGGCTTTGTCAATATTTCTTTCTGTCTTCCTTCCTCTCTGCTCCCCCTGTTGCCTTCTTGCTCCTCTGCTCTCTTTTCTCCAATTGTGCCTCCACCCCCTCTCCATTTGTCCTAGTTAAGTGCTCACTTCTTCTTCTCAGCAGCCTTGTTTCATCTTTCCCTGCATCAAGTGGTGCAGATACACAGAAGGTAGAAGTTTTGGAAGGCCCCTTTTTTGAGCATTGGCTTGTGGCACCATTGCTGGAGGACTTGGCAGGCTTCAATCCCCCGCCGGTTCTCCGTTATGATACAACACAGGCAGCATGATGAGCCTTGCAGTTAAATTGACACCATTGACATGGTGCCAACACAAATATTCTCATTGATGTTTGTATCGTAAAGTCTGTATCTAACTCCCCCCTCCAAAAAAAACAAGCAGACAGCCAGTGGTGTTTCACACCTACCACACCTACATAGTCCCTGTTTTTCAGTTTCTCCTCTGCATGAGTTCATTTATGAATGAATGCATGTGTTTGTGTACATCTCTCTGTATGCTTGCTCCTCTAGTCAGTGTTCGCCCCGATACAGAAGCACCGGGTGGTAGGCTGATTTATTCATGCAGTCCCAGGGAGGATTGTACCTCCTCTTCCTCATTTGGCATGGTTTAGTATCCTGAGCACAGGCCTGCGGAGACCCAGGTCCAAGGGGGGGCCAGACATCCTGCAGACACGCTGCCCCGGTCTACAACTGGTGGACACTCACAAATTACCCTGCTCTGCATTTCATGTATATTCATTAAGAAAACACCTCAAAACTTCTTAGAACAGTTCTTGCCAAACATGCATGGTCGGCATTGGCAGGGTTGCTGCAATATTGCCTAGACTTTAGTTTGGCTGATGCCTCAGCCACATTTAACTTTCAAGCCCAGATGGGGTTTTGAGATTTATATTAAGAGAGATAAACCAGTACAGGGTTTTGGTTTACACTGGTTTAAAGCATTGTAAAAAAAAAAAAAAGTCACCGGTGGTTGTGATCTACTTTGAGCTGCCATCATGACTCCATGTGTCACCGTGGAAACAGAGAGATGGAAAATAAGACACAGGACATAGAAGTTGCACTCGAATGTAACAGAACTTATTTATTTTCACAGAGCAAGCTGAAAAATCCCAATCCATCTCCATGACTTCCTTTGTCTGTGATCCATTGTTTTTTTTTCTCTGTGACACTGTGTCTGTTCTTTATTTACACCTCTCCTCATCTCTCTGCAGTGGCTCAGGGAGCGGTAACAGAAGTGTCACTTGTCATTATTGGTCTAATTCAGTAATCCGTCATCGTGCACTCACTGTATGCGGCGCATTATATGCCGGCACAGCAGGTGTACTACGCACTGAGGTGGAGATTCGATTTGACACGCACACACACAGTTGAGAGGGCCGATGGGGGCTGAGGCAGACGGCCGCTGAGTGTGTGTCTGTATAAGAAGAGAGGGAGATGGAAACACAGATTGAATTTTTGTGTGCGTGCAGGAGTGCACATGGGTATATGTTTTCCAAGAGGTCTGTGTAATGGGAGGAGACAGAGCTGTTATTGAAAGACATTGTAGTAAATATGGAAACAGACCTAACAGAGGAGTCATCATTTCAAAAAGCATGTTCTTAAGAATATGATGGAGGTTCAAATGCATTCATTTAGAAGCTGTGTTCATTGTGTCTTGTGTCTTTCTGAAATTTTACTTTTTGGCACGTTGGTAGTAGTTTATTTTGAACAGCCTGACAACTTCTTGGATCCCATTTCACAGCAAGAAGGTACTGGGTTTGATTCCCGGTCCAGGGCCTTTCTGTGTGGAGTTTGCATGTTCTCCACGTGTCTGCGTGGGTTCTCTCTAGGTACTCCGGCTTCCTCCCACCATCCAAAACATGCATGGGGATTAGGTTAATTGGCTAATTTAAATTGTCCTTAGGTGTGAATGTGAGTGTGAGTGGTTGTCTGTCTCTATGTGTCCTGTGATGAACTGGAGACTTGTCCAGGGTGTACCCTGCCTTTCACCCTATGTGAGGATAAGCGGTAGAAAAAGGATAGATGGGTGTATGTTTGACAGTTACAATGGAGAGTGTTCAGAACATGAGGCAAGAGAGAGGAGTGATTACATTCAACTAAAGGGACATTGCTTTTATGTGGTCAGCATCTGAAACCCTTAAGACACCCACATTTTGTTATTTGATCATTTGTAGACACTAATAATGACAAACTACTGACAAACTCACCATTATGATTAAACCGTAAGGAGCTGTGTGAAACTTGTGATGTGTAGGTTCAAGTTGGAGGCTGTGATTTATAGGTAAGAAATGCTGTGATCCAGGTTTTGGTAAGAAGAATTTGGATCCATAACATTGATCCCTGAAGGCAAGTTTATTTGTTTCTGTCTATCTTGCTTTTTATATATTCATTTATACTGTATATAAACAAATGTATGATAAGATATTATTGCCTAATTCATGTTATGCAAGCTGTGCCTTGTCCAATGTTCAACCACTCCACTGTTTTTAAATACAATACCCTACTTTTGGCTTCGTTCATTGTTCCCATTGGTAACAGTAGTCCTGTATCCAGGCCATCATAATGACATATGATTATTAGTTTAATCATTCATGCATTTGTGGTTTCTATTGAGTCCTAATTCCTTGTCCTGGTGTCACTGTGATGTAGGTATTTGTTCCATTTGAAGGCATTTTGTTGTGCAAACTGCTTCCTGTCTGACAACAATTAATCATAGAGTATCGCTGCACGTTCAGACCAGCCGGCTTATAGTTTGTTGATTATTGATGGCACTTCTGAGCAGCAGCAGTCACTGGCTGCACTGCGCTCTCAAAGGTCAACACCTGGCACATTTATAGTTCAGCAAGGCAGAATTTTCCCCACACGTCACACAATATTGATTACATGCATGCATACATTGTGGTAGGGTGATCCCCAGCCAAAAATAAAGGTTTCCATTGAAAACCATTACAAAGCAGAAATATCTATGTACAATAATGTCAGTCTTGTTTCCCGGGATCCTAGGTGATGCCAGCTGCACTGCACTCTGGGTAGGGTAGTTTTTTTGGAGGAGAGGTGGGGTTTAAGGTTTGAGAGGTCTTCCCCTTCTCTCTTTATCAATGGCAATTTGTATGTGAGTGCTCACCTCCATTGTCCCAGCGGGCACAGAGGATTTCATCAAGGTCTTAACCCCACAAGGCTACAAATCCAGTTACCAATGTAAGTGTTTTAAAATGTTTAAACTATCAAAATTCTCCATGCTTAGTCCCAGCGTTCAAGTCCCACGCAGACCACACTGAGCCGTATGAGTTTAACTGCATTTGCTTTACTGTTTTTTTTTTTCCCGTTTTATTTTTGCTTCATATAACACCTGCCATTTCCACCACTTCATCAAACTCCAGCTCTATGCCGACTCCGCAGGGATTCAGTGCTATTGGTTTGTGACAAGTCTCAAGTTTTTTTTTACTGCTGGTTTTATATTGATTCACTTTCATCATTCCTTTTTTTATTAACAAGTTAGCAAAATATACAACACTTTTTATATGATTTTACTATCCTCCAACTTTTTGTCTTTTGCTTTTTACAGTAGAATCACTTTGTGCATCAATCCCTGAATGGCTGCTGTTGTGTTGTAACCTAACATCATTATTATAGGATTATTGTATGAGTCTATTCATAATCAATGCAAACACACCTAGACTAAAGTCTTACCTCTGAGGCTTTAATTCAGTTATATTTGTAATTACATCATTGCAATTAGCATAATGAACTTCAACATTTAAAGTCAGCCCTGAGCCCAGTTGTCCACAACTTTAAAAATGATTCATTAGTGAATAATAATTACATAGAAATGGAACATAAAATGACCATTACGTTCAAGAAAATGTTTCAAAGTTCAAATGAGTATGATGGCTAATTATTGCAAGAAGAAAGACACAGAGAAATGATTTAATGAGTGCAGCCTTCAGACAAATAGAGACACTCTAAATAGACATCTTGCTCATTTCAAAAGTAGGCAAACGTTAAACATACTAATTCATCACACCATCTTTTGGTTTAGGAGGGTATTAATCAACTTTTGTCTGAATTACTTCAGGCTTAAAATGGAGTAACCTGTAATTAGGCTTATCAATAACCAATTCGTTTTTAAAATAACTCTGATGGAGTCTGTGTGCTTTTGTCTCTTATCTGTAAAGTGTCATCAAATGGAGACGTTAGTCAAACTTTAAAGAAAAGGCAGTTTATACAGAAGCTCCTCATAATGTCTACATGTGGACTCGATGTGTGCAGTCTCACCTAGCTGGATCTCTCCTCCTGCTCCTTCACGCACTGACGAACAAAAAATGAGCCACGTTTAAAAAAAGCTGTGACCTCATTTTGTTGGTTTACAGACAAAACAGAGTTTAACATAAATAGTAACATAATATGTTTACAAAACATCAGGTCACTAAGTGAATCTCAAGCCAACTGAAGGAGAAATGATTGATGATGAATGAGGGTTAAAGGTGGGAATGAAGTAAAAAAAAAGAAAAAAGTTAAAAAAAGAGAGGATGAGGAAGAAGAGGGAAGTAAGAAAGGAACAAAGGAAGGAAAGTGTTTGAATTATGATCCTGTATTTGCCTGAGTGGACATGAGATAGAGAGCAGAGATGGAGAGATGCTGAAGGATGAGAGTTGAACCCCAAGGAGAGAGAGAGAGAGAGAGAGAGGAGGCTGATGATGAATGGATGGAGAACAGGGATGAGAGATGCAGCAGCATGAAAGAGTCCATAGATGGGCCTCGGTCCTGCTCCAGGGATGATGAAACGTTAATTAAAGTAAACGAGCTACCTGAGCTCCATTGCTAACCCCCTGTCACACTGTGTCAGGAGACAGTGAGAGGAGATGACGAGGAAGGGGATTTTTATTTTTTGAAGAACTTTATTTAGACATTTCAGACAGAACAAACAAACAAACGTGCAAACTTCAGGAGGAGGAGGAGGAAGAGAGAGAGCAAAAAGAGGATGAGGAAGAGGAGAGTCGATAGCTGTCCCATGTTTCAGGCACAGTCATGCATCTGCACATCAGTACACTGACTGTTAAACATGCACATTTTATTTATGCAGCTACACTTTTACGATTTCTCCTCTGGTTGATATTCTTATGTGTAGTTTCCTTGCAGGGCTTGCCCGCTGAGCTTACACACAACTTGTGGCAACTTTTTACAGGAACATTTTAAGATGAAATTATCACATCAATAATAGACACCAGCTCAAAAAAAAAACAACCAAAAAAGAAATAGACCCTAATTTCATCAATCACTCTCGCCTTTTTTTCTGCACGTTACGTCCACTGTGTGTGTGTGTGTGTGTGTGTGTGTGTGTGTGTGTGTGTGTGTTTATAAGCCACATTTCCAGTTCAGTCCAGGCAGGGTTTATCCGCCAAGATCACCTTTGTTTCTTTTTTTAATGCTCATATTCATTCAATTAATCTGGGCTCTAATTTGTTTATATATTTATTTACTCGCTCTCGCTATCACTCTCTCCTTTTTTTCCATCTCTCTCCAACGATTATCCTGGCGTCTAATTAGAAATCGATGCAGCTGGGCCGGCGGGTATTTGCAATGTGTTTGTGGACGTTGAGAACAATTCCCTAGACAGAAAAGACTGAGAGAAGAAAGAGAGAGGAAGAGGAAACGCTGCACTGCACTGCAGTATATGCACGCACACACACAAACACAAATATTCTGACATCAGGCTTTATTGCTTGCAGCTATTCTTCTTTCTAAAAAGCAGTGCGCTACGTTAAAAAGGAAAAAGACAGAGAGAGAGAGAATGGAAGGAAAGGGAAAATGAAAAGAAAATCATTTTTTAAACACTGACACCAGGGAGTTGTGCAGAATTGTTGAGGAGTGTTTCCCCGTCTTTTAGGAAAACAAACAAATCTCGAAGTGGAAAAGCACTTTAAATGTGATGGCCTCCATCTCACCCCAGCGGCTCGTGCGCTTCCCATAAAGTCGAGGGAGCCAATTTATCAGAAAGTTATTGACCACGCGCTCTGCTTTGGCTCGATATCAATTATTATTATTATTATTATTATTAATAATAATAATAATAATAGTAATAATAATATGCCATTATTAGAAGTGTAATAATAATATTAATGATTAATGTGGGATCATAATTCGTAATTCAGTCATAATCCTTTCGGCCTCCAGCACCGTGCAGCGCCGTTTTAATTCATGCGCGTTTATTTTTATTTATTTGTTATTGTTTTTTTGGATTGTACAATAATATCAAGCAAAAATTGTTTTCAGTTTGTATTTCTGAAGCTGTTTTTGCCCCCAGAAATGAAGTTCAGATTTCCTCCTTTGGGTTTTGTTTGAGATATCCCGACCATTATTTTGAAAACAAAATAAAATAAAATAAAAATACCTGCAAATCTGAAGGCAAGTTTGAAAGTTTCGACACACACACACACACACACACACACACACACACACACACACACATTGTGCTGCTCTCAGAGTGGACTGTGGCGCAGTTTGTCCTCTCCTTGTTCTTCTGGTCTCATTAACGTCAGCCGGTGTCTCGTCTGTTTGTTCACATCGAGCCGCAGTCGTCTCTTCTCCGCCGCGTCCCATGGAGACGAGTCGGTACAGAAGCGACGGGTTAGCGCCATTACCGGAGCCGATCGAACCAAACCGGATTAGCAGCTGCCAGATAAAAAAAAAGCTGCTCCAACGAAGTGGTAAAAAAAGAAGAAATGTAAGGAATGAGAGCCTCTGCTGTTATTAGTTCAGCTTTACACCACGGTGTGTTTACCGTCTGTGCTCTGCCTTTTATTGGCTCGACCCATAATCTGTTTTTCAGACGCTGTTTCTCCCTTTTCTGTGTTCATCACCCCAAACGAGATGCATCACTTTCTCCTCTTTCTCCCCCTGTCCGTGTGTGTGTGTGTGTGTGTGTGTGTGTGTGTGAGTGTGTGTGTGTGTGAGACTCTTCAGTCAGGAAGTGTCACATCTGGAAACAGTGCTGGAGTGTCACCCTCCTCTGCATGATGAGGAAAACTGAATAACTTGCTTCTTTTTCCCCTCGTTGCTTCACATTTCATCAACCCCTGTGATTTTTAGTTGTGCCAAAACCATCTGTGTGTGTGTGTGTGTGTGTGTGTGTGTGTGTGTGTGTCTTTGTTGCTGTGTGCAGGCCTAAGTCATATTTGAGGCTCCATCCTTGCATTTTCTGTGAGACTGGGTTGTTTCTGTCAGTCTGTCTTTCCATCTCACCAGCTCATTAAACGTCCCTCACACACAGACTCTCTCTCTCTCTCTCTCTCTCTCTCTCTGTCTCTCTCTGTGTCTCTCTCCCACTCCTTCTCCTTCTTCTTCTTCCTCCGTGCCTCACGCTCCCCTTGCCTTTGGCTATATGATCGTAAAAAATGTGTTTACAAAACTCGCTCTCTCGCAGATCAAACCGTGCGGACGAATCAAAGACTTTGGAGAGAGGAGAGAGAGGCAGAGAAAGAGAGAGCGAGAGAGATAGAGAGATATATAGAGCGAGAGAGAGAGGCAGAGGGTGTGTAGAGGCCTTATAATTTTAAAATTCTCTGTGTGTTATTCCTTTTTTTTCTCCTCTGTGTGTGTGTGTGTGTGTGTGTGTGTGTGTTGATGTCTGCCTGTATCTCCTTTGGTAATACAATATCTTTAAGGCCCCCAAAACAACTATCTGTGTCTCACAGTTAAACATGAGATAATGCAATATTGATGTCTCCTTGTCTTTGCTATAACGCAATACTGGACCCATTCTGGCTGGACACACTAACATGTGCCGATAGTGCCCTCGCACTTAAAAGAATTACTGTGATCCTGTAATAAATTTTAGAGGGATGCTACACAAATACCAAGTCCCTGAAGGAATATAGTTGGTTGGTGAAACCAGAAGAGTTAAAAATACTCCACCAGGTCAATTTTCAGTATTTCACTTATTTCAGCACAACAAGTCCAGATGGGATGTGGTTGTTTTTATTTTTTGCCTTTTTGTGTGTGTTTTGGTGTGTTAAGATGCTGCAGGTTTAAAGTGACTCAGTGTCACTTTAAAGTGAGTCAGAATAGGTTCGCCAGTACATGTATTGCATAGGAATTGATTATGTGAGATATGCAAATTATAGTGCATTGAACAGAGGATGACAAGAGCTGGCACAGATTCTTCTCTTGATGTTTATCAATAGCTTGTTTCAACTTTTTAGTTCTGTCTTTCTGAGTATCTTAAATTGCTGCACATCGATAGTATGTCTCTGTTTTGATAAAGAATATCAGACTGTTTCAACAACAGGGATAACAGAAACAAGGACAGGACGTTATCGTTCTACTGCTGACAAGGTCTCATATATCTTTATTATAATTTGACAAAACTAAAGGAAGTCTTAGACGTCCCTAAAGCACGACATTTTATATCACACTGCAGAGTAATTTTTATCATTTTTACATGATGCCTTGCAGAACCACTTTACTTTTATATACACAGTAAATGGAGTAAAGGTTGGGTAGGTAAGGTTTTGTGCTCTACAAATTCTGTCTTTTAAAGAAAAGACATCTGTTGTAGATAAAAGACACTGTATGAGGCTCTTTGAGACATTTTATACTTTATAAAATGCAGAATCTCCATCACCTCCTCCCCTGTTGTGGTTATGACAGAGGCCAAAATAATTAGACAAGGACTGGATGAAGTCCTGAAAAAATGACAAATAGTGGGAGGATAGGAAGGAAGAGGAGTGTCAGTTAGAAGCTGAGGAAGGGGGTAAAGGGTGAGGGGGTGCAGGCAGACAGGCTGGGGGAGCGATTATAGCAGGGTTTATGTATGAGCTATTGATTGAGTCGGTGGTGACTTCTTGAGTGGTTAATTCGGGAAGTGAAAGCGATAGAGAGAGTAACTCACTGACCAGAGAGGGGAGGGTGGAGGAGATAAAGAGAGAGCGTGATGAGGATGAGTAGAGAGAGAGAGAGGAGTGCATTTCCTCGGGTAACAGTGGGGAAAACAAGACACTATTTTACAAGGGATTATGCTGTGGTTCTCAGTGACTAATAAGGGCACTATTAACCCTGGTGTTGTGTCGAAAGCTGCTTTATTTTATTGTTGTTTGTTTCCCACAGACCCCACTGCTGCATGTGTAAGAATAATAATGTTTCTGTTTACTTCTGACCATATTCAAAATCCAATAGAAATATTGAACCCATCTCACTGCCACAAACTAAGAGGTGACTAAACATTGAAGTGACCATAAAAAAAACAACATTTATTTGTAATTATGTGTTTGTTACTCACGGACAAAGAAATGTAGGCTACAATATGTCCTCCTACGTCTGTTCGGGGTCAGTTATAGACTCTAGAAAGGTCAAACAACAAAGTGCACATAAGTTGTTGACCTCTCATGAACAAACTGCAACGAAACTCTGATGAAACAAATCCTTGACTGACATCAACAATCACATAGAGCAAAGGGAAACGTATTTAAGTATGTTTTGGATAGTGAATGACATGAATGTGTCATTGTCTGCAGCAGACTGTGCATGTTTGAGCTGTTAAAGGGGCACCAGGACCATATGAGCAGAACATCATACAGGAAACAAAGCTGTGATATTTTACATTGTGTATATGAGTAAAGAAAATTATAATAATCTTAAAACAACTTTATCAGTGCACTGTCCCTAATGGACCTGCAGACATTTACAGCAGACCATTATTAGGCTACCTCACATCCTAACTCAGCTCTGTTGAAGGATACTTTAGTTACCTTTTTTCCAAACTGTTTTTTTCCAGACATTACAAACACACACACACACACACACACACACACACACACACACACACAGGTCTCTATAAGCGTGAAGTTGAGCCCATAGGACACTCATCTGCTCACTGGAAACAACAGATGGTTTCCTTGTTCTCACTGTCTCACTTTGTCTGAGGAAGTCAAAATCAAACTTTGGGCTGGGAAGCAGGGTGGCGTGTGTGCGCGTGCACGTCTGTGTGTGGCGTGAGCTAAAGATCTCACTTTCCTTTAGTTTGGATTTTATTCTAAATGTGACCTAATAAGTGATGCATCGTTGATATTTTGTTTGCTGGTCGGATATCCTGCAGGCAAATTCCTAAAAGTAGCGCGCGTGCGCGTAGGCTACGTTGGTTTTGCGTAAATGTATGAGTGCGTGAGTGAAGTGCGTGAAGGTCAGCTCGCCGGCGCAGTTTCTTTTCCTATTGCTCTTCCCTCTCGCGCAGGTTTTGATCTCTCAGCCGCGAGATCAAAGGCGCTCTCTGGCTATTAGTCAGCGCGAGCCATTGATCCCTCATCGATCCACGCGAGACACAGCCGCCCCGTGAACACCGCGCGAGGCTCCCCAAAGCTCCTCCCGCGCGCATCCGGAGAGAAAGAGGTAGTGTGTGTGTGTGTGTGTGTGTGTGTGTGTGTGTGTGTGTGTGTGTGTGTGTGTGTGTGTGCGCGCGCGCTTCTTGTGGCGCGAGCTGAGCCAAACTCGAGCTTTTTCTTTGCCGCGGGACATGAAACAATGAGGCTCGAGCCGGTTTTAATAAAGCGCGCTTTCCCTCCTTTCAACTCGGGCGCGAGGCGGACGAGCCGGCAGCGGAGAGCGATCGATAATTAATGACGATGAATAATTTAACCCTATCGATTGATACTTTTTTCCTTCATCCTTTTTACCCCTTCTTTTCCTTATTTTCTTAAGACCGCCGCTCCACACCTCACTAACACCGTCTCACGCGCTCACCTCCTTTTAAACTTGTTGGAGTTCTCCACCTTTCATCAAATTTACCACAGTTTTCATTTTAGCTGCAGCAGCAGCATATTTATGACTTCACCTGACTGGAGGAATCACTAAAACTTCTCTCATCCAGTAATGAATTAATCAGTCAATTAAGTATTAAATCTGTCTCCTCTGACCTACATTGTTGTCCAAAAACTATGAGACACAAAAAAGTGAGGTGTCCCTTTAATATTAAGAACATGGCAACTGATTTATTTTGAATCGGTCCCTCTCATGGTGAGATAAACACTCACTGGGAAAAAAAAAAAAAAAAAAAAGAAACAAGAAAAAGAAAAACAGATGCACACTTTGCTCCAGTTTGGGCAACATTTTCCAAAACAGTGTGCAAAGATTGTTTTAAGAAATATGTTCTCCTATTTAATAAATTAAAACATAATATCTGTGACCCATTTTTAAGGCACAAATGGGCAGAAAATTATTGAAAGACAGACTAATGCATGGTTGGTCTGATGGGATTCATTGTCAAGAAGAAAAATAAAACGGCAGTTTTATTGTCTAAGCCTTCAAACCAAAGTCTATTAGGGGACCAATTTGTGAAAAAACACACATACATTATGGGCACTTCTCAGCAATCATATGATTTTTTTTTTTTACGTATTTCTGACTCATTTTGTGGTGGTGCTGGTGCGTTTCAAGGTGAATTTCAGTGAATGAGACATTGGTTCTGTCAGGTGATGGTCCGTCTCTTGGTGTGAAGGACTCAGTATTAACTTTGCCCCTGCAGTGTGGAGTAATGGGAGCTCTGTGGGAGGACAAGCAGAGTCACAGAGCCTCAGCGCTCCTGTTAGTATACAGTACGTTTTGGTTAAAGACACTGACAGTACTGCACTGCTGTCTGCTCCTCTTACACTGTTGCACTGAACTCTCACGCTTTCATTCGACACTATGATAAAGTTCAGAGCTCAAGGTACAAAGGAGCAAATTTGCAAATGCTGCTGCATGAAGAGTTGATGGACGACCCTCTTTCACTGTTAAACACTGTGCAGGATAGATTTATTGTGTTTTCAGAAATCACATTTTTTGCTATCATTTCTAGTGGTTTATTTATGAATCCAAAAACACACTAATTCAAGGGGTCACAATAATGAGAACACCTGAATCTAGTCGTTTTTATCGCAGAAAAAGCCCAATGTTTATATAATATTTCGCTACATGTCATAAGTCCTGTATTATGAGAAACCCAGTCTTATTGTGTAAAACAGAAATAGAAATCCTCTGTTGGATTCCTTTGAATAGCATTCACCAGTATATTACTTTGCTGTACGTTTTGAGGTGGATAAAATAAAAATCTCATAAAGAGATATCACCCATTATTCTTAAGGTTTGTCTTGGAAATGTCATTAATCTTATTTTATGAGTTATGTGCTTCTGTAGTGATACAGTTTGATTCAGCGTTGGCTTTTCTCTTTAATATTTGGATGGACAGGTTCTTTTTTCCTCTTCCTCCTCCTCCTTCTCCTCCTCTCCTCCCCTCTCCTCTCTCTCCCTTCCTCGTTTCTCCTCTCTCCTCTTCTTTCCATCTCCTCTAACAAACCCATAGCAGAGTCCCTCTGTTCTTCCACCCTGAGGCTGACCAGTGTGTCAGAGCTAACCAGGGAGAGGAACAGAGAGAGAGGGAAAGGCAGCGATAGCGGGAGAGAGGCGAGTATAGAGGAAGGGAGAGAGAGAGGGTTCAGTTGGGCCTTTTTCAGGGGCAACCAAAAAAAGGAAGATGAGACAGATGTACAGAGCCCGTTTCATCTGGTGGAAAAAGAAAGCGGGAGAGGCCAGAGTCTTCGTGCCTCTCATATTTTTTTCTATCTTTTTATATCGTGACCCATCACTCTTTCCTTCTTTAGACAGCGCTGGAGATATAATGTTGCCTGAATGTCAGGCTGCCCCCCTTCCTCCCTCTACACAAGTCACTCTGCAGAATTTCAAACTGTGGTTGGTTGGTACTACTGCACACACTGTTTCCTTTTCACTCCCATCAGTGGCCTACTGACCTCAGCTCCATGAGTATAACAGTCCCGCTGACATGTCCTATAGATTATCAGCCTCAGTGTCTCTGTCAGTCCTGTTCGGGAAGAACATGTTGCATCCCAAATTCACATCCACAGACAGATCTCTTCCAAATACCATAAACCTTTTGAAATGCACTTCAAGTTTTGATATGCCGAAAATCCTGGGTCGACCCGGGTTGATGCGGCTTTTCCATGCAGTGTGAAAGTGTTGACCCGACATTTTGACGCAGGTCAAACAACCCTCCAATCGACTCGAGAATTTAGCGGCTCGGCTGCAGTGTGAAAGGCGACCCGCGTTGACCCGCTAATTTACTCGCCAATGCCTGTCGCATTCTGCTTTAGTCACTGAGCAGCCTGTCAGGCTGTCAGTGTGAAGCTCCAGAGCTGCAGAGCTGCTCACTAATAAGATCAGACTTCCTGTTGAACTCCAGAGACCGATCTCTAAAGGACACAGATTTTATTTAATCAAACACATCAAATGTGTAGCAACATCATCTGTAATGGAAGCGCATATGTGATTTAGTCTTACATCATTCTCAGGAAATCCCACTGATCCAGGAATCCTGGTGTGAACTACGTGACTGTGTTTATATACACTTTGTACAGCGATCTGACACACCTTTTTTATTGATCATGGCAGTATGCATTAGCGCTAGGATTAGTATTGCTAGTTTTGCAGACTTTGCAAAAGGGACAAAATCCAACGCACGAAACAACAACGTTAGTGTGACCCGCTCATGTCCGTGCTGTCCATTGTTTACCTCGCTGTGTTGCGGCGCACTCAAATCTGTAATGAAGACGCCGGGAGTGAGGAAAAAACAGGCACGCAGCTCTCAAAGCGGGAGGTCAGACCTGCGTCAGCTGGCAGTGTGAAAGCTCCCTAATGCCGAGCTGAGGCAGGTTGACCCACGTCTACCCACTAATTTCAGTGTGAAAACAACAGTAGAGAGAGCAGAGAATTTTCTCCAAACTGCACTTCCCCTCAGCCACACAAAGTGTGTGGAAAAAGCTCTAAAAACCCACAGTAAATAGCCATATTGCTTTGCTCAGGAGTTGGAGGAGAGAAAACAGAGCTAATAGGAGTGAAGATTTGGATTACATTGAACAAAGTGGCTAGAGAGCGCCTAACAAACACTAATGTTCCTTTTTGTCTGTATAAATAAGCAACCAAGAGCTGACAAGTTCACCATATCAATCTGATGGTAATAATTTTATAAACTTGTGTTTCCATTGTTCCCACAAAGACAGAAAAAAAAACTTCGAAGGTTTGAAGAAGATGATTAAAAATATGTGCTCTTATCCAGGACTTCTCTGTGTGTGTAGTTCTTTGAAAGTTGACCAAAAAGACACAACCTTTGACTTATCGTTTGAGTGTGAGTCATCTCTGTGGTGTCCTGAAGACACAGCAATGTGTCCCTAAAACCAGCTGACTTTTTCAAAATATGACTGAAATAAATCAAAAGGTTCTGACTCCTCAGCACACCGGAGGGTTTTCAGCTGGAATATGAAGGATTCAAGTGTAGGCCTGCACTCCACAACATGTGGAGGCGCACAGCCGAGGTTTCCTTTGAGCGGCAAGGTCCTATTGTCAACATGTGCCTGTGTACAGTAACTCAGTGCTTCTGTTGTGTGTATTAACCATTGTCACCTATAACCGTGTGATCCATCATCCAGACTAGGTCTTTATAGGTGGCCTTTTGTGGGAGAGAGCTCCTTTGTTTGCGCTGTTGTGTCCACAGTCGCACTGTTTTGCGTTTTTGTCTGCTCACATCTCTGTGCTCAATCAGTACCATCTTTAGTAAACAAAGTGCATTCTCTCTTTCAGCTCGGTGAGATGTGTGTTAGTGTGTCTATATTGATTCAGTCAATATCTATGGGCTCCATGTCTTATTTTGTTTGCTGCTTCTCACTGTGTGTGTGTCGGCTACCTGTGTATTTGTGGCATATCTGCTGGAGACTGTGTGTTTACTGTGCATGTACAGTCCATTACAATCTGCCAGCATCTGTATCTGACAGTCTGTGCATGCATGTGTGTGTGTGTGTGTGTGTGTGTGTGTGTGTGTGTGTGTGTGTGTGTGTGTGTGTGTGTGAGGAACAGTATTCCCTGGGCTGCTAGTTATAATGTTTCTGGGGGTGATGGGGGGAACTTGAAAGCCCTGCGCTGCCCAAATCAAAACTAACAAGGAAATGATGGGGGCTCCTTTATCTCCTCTCTGGCCTGGGGGGCCGAGGGGGGCGAGAACGGTAGACTGGGGAGGGAGGGGATGAGGAGGAGGAGGAGGGAGGGTGGGAGGGGAGGCAGGAGGAGGAGGATGGGGGGGGCTGCCTTGCTTCCTCTTTGATTTGTAAAAAATGCATTACCTCCGAAATCAAACGGAAAATTACTGCGCCGAAGCAAAACACACCGTGCAGGAGAGAGGGTGGGGCGGGAAGCAGACAGTGGATAGGTGTGTGTGAATAGGAAGGAGATGGGAAAGAGGAAAGGAGGATTCACCTGGACGGTTACGCTGTTGCATCGGAAAAGGAAGAATGGATATAGATGTAGGCAGTGTGTAGGTGGTAGGAGAGGTAACCAGAGAGACCCCGACAGAGAGGAGCACACATATACATTATCCTCCGAGGAGACAAGCTTATACGTGCCGTGGACCACAAGAGCATGGCAAATGAAACAGATGATGCAGTATTGATGACTCGTAGCCCACAGGGAAGAGGATACTTATAGATTACAACCTCGAACACAAAGAATATCTTATTTTTTAAAGACTCACACAAATCTCCGGCGAGGCCTTCAGTCAGATGTGCGGGTTCTATCAAGTTTTAATGGAAGGACATGCGTTTTGAAAGAGAGCGAGGCGTTTGTAATCGTGCGAAGGTCGATGTGCGTTTTGGTGTCCTACTGGTACACAGAATACAAAACGATCAAACGGGCTACGTGAGGCAGAAAATGAGCAGCTTTTTTGTGAAGATAGCTGTTATTTGAACCATGGCGATAAGTTTAAGTCATTCTGGGAAAGAAAGCGCAGGCAGAGACACAAGGCCGATGAAAATAAGAAATGATAACATGAATGATATGGGGAGAAAGGGACGTGAGTGAGATAGAATGAATGCAAACTATCTATATTTGAAGACAGAAGGAGCGGCTTGAAAACAAGAAAGATGAAGAGAGCGAGGAGAGTGAGGAGATAGGCCACAATCCAAAGGCCAGAAGCAGGGTGAGAGCGAGCGAGAGAGTCGGTCAGAGAGAGAGACAGAGAGAGAGAAATGCCTGGAGTTAGCAATAATAATTTATACAAACACACCTTAATAATTCACGTTCCATTTCAATGCTGGAGGGAAAATCCAAAATTCACAGAGCATAATTAAATAGAAGCAGAGAGTGAAGAGAGAGATCGAGAGGCCAGCATTAAAGATAGCAGTGTAGCAGCAGGGCATCTCTTCCATCTGAGCTTTGTAAAACAACCCTGATGAAACTGTGATATCCAAACTAGATCTCGTTTCACAGTCCCCTCGCTCGTCATGGAAACACCGAAATCTCCTCGCCTCCTCCTGTCAGCAGATGTTTACATGCATGTCTTCAGGAGATCACCTGCTGCATATTAAAAAAAAAAAAAAAAAAAAAGAGCAATTCACTGACAGTTAACAGTTTAAGTCATTCATGCACACCTGCTGCTGCTCAGGTGTGTCAAACCTGCAGTGCAAAAATGACAGTTGAGATATTGAAAAGAAAACCTGAAATATCTAAATGATTATAAACACAACAGTGCTCACACACAACAGTATATTTGTTGCTCTGCCTGAATATCATGTCCTTTTTCCAAATAGCATCTAGTACTAGTGTTGGAATGTGTTGGAAAGTACTTTGTTTGGTTGTTGTACTTTGCTAGTACCACTACTTTATACTGTACACTCTGGTGACAGTTTATTGGGGGCAGCTTGATAAAACTAATGCAATCGTGAAATATATCCTACTTTCATGAAGGTTACAACTATTTTGGAGAGATTCAACTTCCTTGTCTTTTTGGAGGCTGTACTTTGTGGTGCTGATGAATTGAAGTGTTTCTCATTTCTCATTTAATGCCTAAATCACAAAAACAAAGCCTTTCCTCACATGGACTATTAAACTCACTAGTGTCTGTAGGTAATAGCGATGCACCTGAACATAAGATTGCACATAGAGATCTTTGACTCAGTGTGTAGTTTTTAATTTTAAAAAAAACAAAAAAAACAAGGAATAGCCAAGCCGTATCATTTATTAAAAGGTCCTATTTTTAATGTATAATATGACTCAACTTTGGTTTTCAAGAGTCTATTTAATTCCTCCTGTTCATAAATGCACTGAGGGATGTCCACCATGTTGCATCAGACACAGCCTCAGGTGGCCACACAAGATCACATCCATCAAACACCTGATCTCCACCAAAGACATATGAAACATAACCTTGCCATATTTCACATTGATTTAAGGTATGCTTTTGAAATCCTATTGCGCCCTTAGACCCTTATGCAATACCTTTATTTTCAACAAACTTTACACTCTTCAGCTTCAACTTTAACTCAGTGAAATAAACCTGCTGGATAGCTTTAGCAAATATATATATATATATATATTTATTTATAGATTCTGTTTGTGTTGTTCCAGGTGAAGGTGGAGGTATGGACTGTAACTGCGTCAGTGATCTGCTGCTCCCCCCGGTGCCCGCACTCTGGACGCCAGGTCAGTCCCACCGTCAAGCTCATGAAAGGGGTATATCTTCTTTGTTAACCAGGTTTACCTAAAGTCATATGTTTTGTGAAATGAAACCACTCATGCATGTGCAGTCGTCTTCAGACATACCTCGAAATCTGCACCCATCTCACGTGTGCGAATTAAGTGTCAAAACAAGCAAATTCAGTTATGATAAAACATAACCACCATCATGAAAATCATGTCGATGCATGTCAAAAATCATCTCAAACTTTCAGCTATTAAAAGAAAATAACCATACACGCGTGCACATTGGTAAACAAATTCAGTCTCTGGTAGTAATTGGTTGTATATCTAATGCTTTTACAAGGCTAGTTAGTGCCAGATTCACTTTGGGATGAGTCAGAAAGCTACTTAACTCCATCTATGATGTGCATACAGTCGGCCCGAACGGCATCAATCAGATCTCTCCCAGCGAGCTGTCATCATCCCGCTGACCAATCTGTTGAGGCTAGAGGGCATTAGCGCAGACTAATATTGCTCAAGGCACGTGCTGTGATATTAAACACATCATCCCTCACCTCCATCACTCATCAGTCATTCAGACAGCGCTCCCCCGCGGCAAACAGCAGGACAAATGACAGGCCTTGACCTCATCCTCCCCTCTTTCCTGCTCCCTCTGCCCAGGGATCGCCTTCCCAGACTGGGCTTACAAGCCCGAGTCGAGCCCCGGGTCCAGACAGATCCAGCTGTGGCACTTCATCCTGGAGCTGCTGCAGAAGGAGGAGTATCAGGGTGTGATCGCGTGGCAGGGCGACTACGGAGAGTTTGTCATCAAGGATCCAGACGAGGTGGCTCGGCTGTGGGGGTTAAGGAAATGCAAACCTCACATGAACTACGACAAGCTGAGCAGGGCTCTGAGGTATGTGTTTGTACACAACGTGCTGCTGGAGCAAATGATAACACTGCTGGTATCAGATAAATCAAGATGTTTATCACACTGCGGTTTACGTAAATTGTTTACCCTTGTTTGACTGAATCCTCACTTACGTCTCTTTGGTTTAATGGAAAGATAAAGGTGGGACTTTTTCCTGGGGAACATCAATACCCTCAATTTCTCCTTATCTGTGGACATCCTAATGGAAAGTTCACCATTGAGCTGCCAAATAAAAAATTCAATAGGGATTTCAAAATTAAGCCCCAGTCTGAAATAGCTTGGACTTCTTCTTTAGGGTGGAAAGCGGGGAGACTGCTCGGCACCGAACTTGCTGAAGGTGATTAAAAATAATACTCACACTCCAGTTTACACCCCCGGCCGCACACACAGGTTTCTTATGCAAATACACACATGCATGCACACACACACACCCTCCCTCTACTTTCCTTTGGCTCTTCGTTAATGGGGGCTGTCGTCAGAGTCTAATTGTTATGAATTGGCTGGGGCCACAATTAGCCTTCTTAATTAGCCTCACTTAATTGCTCAATTAAGGGCCACGGCACAATTGCCACGCAAAGCAAAACATATACACATTGTTGGGCTGGACGCAGCCACCGTGGATGCATGCTGATACTCACACACCACTGTGTTTGTTGATATCATGCGTCTGCATAATGAGGCGTTGCTCACCAGTGTTTAATGCTGAGGTTGTCTAATGCTTTTTGTTGGTCTCACTGTGGTCATAACAAAGAAACCCAATTGTTCAAAGAAATGGCGTCCGAGGTTTAAACTATCGCGATAAGACATCCTCAGGTCGTTCAGTTTTGGAGAGTCTCGCTGTGTGCCCCCTCCCCCAACCCTCCACCCCCTCGCGCTCCGTTACCTGAGCCAGATGGCTCCGTGTTTTGCCTTGACTGTTGATCAAACCTGCATCCTGGCAGACTGTACGTTGTGACACCTCAGTGGGTGGCACAGGAAACAGACATGATGACGGCTCAACACGCCCAGCGGGAGACACCTGAGGTTGTTTCCATGGAGACTCGTTGTCTTTTTAAATGGGTTTTGCTGTTCAAATAAATACCACATCAATTTTAAAAATCGTTTCACTTCCAACAGTGACAATATTTTCTGAATAAAATTTACATTTTATTTTTTTAATTTGAACACTTGGCTTCACATTTTAAGACTATTTTTTCGGGGTTAAAACAGCATGATTTCAAATAATAAATGATGTAATCCACAATCACATTATCATCTCCAAACACCCATATAATTTAATTATTATAACTATATTGGTGTAATCTTATGTTCCATTAACAAAGCATTCTTTTGTCATTTTTGCTCTAAAGTTGACTGTATGTTTCAGACCTCTGAGGCTCAAAAGGATTCTGCTTTTTGGCTTTTTTGTCTGTTAGTAGCTGAATAAAATTTCCCTTTAAAGAACCACATTGCATCGAATCAATGCAGTCAGACATGAATTGATCTGAGTGAGGAGGAGATGAATAAAAACAGTGGGAAATCAGCATAGCTCTTGTCCTGCAGCGCTGAAGTTGTTTACTTATTCCTTTCTGTAAGCGATGAGACACAAAACCTTGATGTGAGCATTATACTAATCCTTCCCTCCTCTTTTCCTTTTCCTCTTCCTTTTTCCTTTATCACCTCCACACCCGCCTCACTCGATCCCTCCTTCAATATCCCCTCTTTGCAGGTATTACTACAACAAGCGCATTTTGCACAAAACCAAAGGGAAGCGATTCACCTACAAGTTTAACTTCAGTAAGGTTGTGTTGGTGAACTACCCCATCCTGGACATGGCCAACTCCCCCTTCTTTCTGGCCCAGAACCACTTCAACGGGGGCTCCACCGCACCAGACTGCAGCCCAGAGGTACGAAAAATAAATGAACAGAAATTTACAGTGACTGACAAATTTTAGAAACAAGACACATGCAGGCTGAAGTCTAAATTATAATCATATTTGATTTAATCCCTTAAATCATTGTGTCTGCAATAAAATTCTATTTAAATACACAAGAGCTTTTTAAATATAAAAAGAAAACTGTAAAAAGAAGGAGTAATATGAAGACACATTGTTCTACTTCTTAATTTTTTATAAATAGTAATATGATTCGGGTAATTGAAATCCATTTCACTCCAGTGATTTAGCCGTTGTATTTCTCAGGCCCCTGCTGTGCGTTCGCTTTTTACAAGAAAATGGGTGGTAATCATTGTGTCTATCTTTTATTCACCATCTCCGGTGATCACAATAGAATACTTATTATTTGCCCAGAGAGATGGTAAAACTTAAACAGAGCTAAATGGTATCAGAACACAGAAAGAAAAGTGTCCTAATGTAATTTACAAAAATGATGTTACTTTACTTTGGGGGCTTTTAAAATGAAACTCAAACAAGGAACAATTTAAATATGTTAAAATCTACGCTGTATTATGGATACAACCACACAAATTGTTGGATGGGAGTGCCAGTGTGCAGATAATTTTGCTTATAATGTCCTAGAAAGTGCCCGTAACTTGAAAGTACAGTAAGAGCAAATCATCCGTCATTTGTCTGCACCATCCTTAAGATGGGATAAGGAGACACAGACTCAAGAGGAGACAGTGGAGAGGACGGTTTTAACTTGTCCTTAAAACAAAAGAAGATGTTATCCCCTCCTTCTCTCATCCCCGTCTCCGATGGCGTATCCATCTGTCATCGATTGAAAATGAAAGAAATAGAAAGCAAAGGGGTCGTGTCAGATCAGATCAATGGCGGTTCATTAATGCGGTTTGTTAAGCAACGCAGATCTCGTAGCTTGGGAGTACAGTCTCGCCTTTCAAACTTGGGGCTGCGGGGTGACAGATACTATTGATCCAAAGTCCTGCTAGGGGGAAAAAAATCCCCCCTTTGTCCCCTTGATTCCTGAGATTTGACTGTTCCATTTATGTTACCTTGCCTCCTTCTCCTTCACGTATTTTACACAGAAAAAAAGACAAACACACAGCTGCCCTACATCCTGAATAGACGTCATTCTCTCAGATGTCAGTCCTATTCGTCCTGTGTCCCTTCATGCAGGACGACGGCCCACAATCCCTCTCTCCTCGTCATTTATCCTTTGTGCCCGCAATCTTAATCGCTGCTCTCCTTTTGACTCTGTACTCTTCCTGCCTTTGAGTCTCTGAGACTCTGCGTCCTCCTAGCTCTCTTTTTACCCCGAGTCCCATGACACTCCTTTTTATCGTGTCCTTGCTGCGACTCTGTCACTGTTTGCATCACACTCTGCAGGGTGCTGCAGTCAACATATGACTTTACACCACACGAAGCAGCAGTGCCACGAGGGTGGATTCGTAGCAGTACGTGTGCTCTATTTGGGTTGTACACAAACTAATTTCATTATTATTCCACTGTGTTTTTTCTCCCCGTCTTTGTCTCAGGCCATACAGTCCCTGTTTCCTCGTTTGCCAGACTCCGGCAGGGGAGCGTCCCTGTTTGATCGAGGCACCACGGCACCAGGGCCTGAAGGAGACAAGCTGAGACTGGATACATTCCCCTTCCTCAGTTCAGGTGAGCAAATAAAAGTTTGTCAAAAAGTGCCGGTGCAAGAAAAAATAGGATTCTTTCGGTATCCCAGAAAGCCTTTTTTTCTTGAGGAGAAACACAGTTTGTACGGAGAGTGCATGAGGCGGCATAGGCAGCAAGCAGACCTTCGTAAACAAAGGGAGGAGGAGAAGAGGAGGGCAGGGAGAGGAATGAGGATATGGGGAGGCATGAACATTTATTGTTAAAGGAAATAAGAGAGATGGCTGTCCCATTGCAGCCCGCGGTGAGGCTACGCTTCAGGTGAGAGAGGCCAGGTCAGCTTGTGAATTATGCATTTCAGCAGTGGTAAGAAACAAGGTGAAAGCTGGACAAATCTTCCACCTTTTTCAGTATGTTCCCGTATGTTCGTCCTCCTCTTCCTCGTGGAGGCCAACGAATGCAGCGTCGATTTGCATGTGTTTGCCTAATTATCTGTGTATGTGTGTTAATGCATCTGCCATTGTTTGCACCTCTGCACGCTCTATATGTGCATCAGAATGTGTACCAAAGTGCGAAACTCAGAGAGGCAGTGTGTAAACAGATGTACTCACACACACACACACACACACACACACACACACACACACACACATACACACACACATGCACTCCTCATCACACAACCTGCCCCCCCCAACCGCCTTGTCTTCCCCACTCTGTTTGTCCTCAGGTCCTATTCCCCCCTTCTTCCCTTCTCACCCTCCTCTCCCTCCCATGTGTCCCTGCTGTCCTAATCCCTTCCCAGGCAGGAAGGCCCTAATTGAGGGTGCAGGCTTCAGTTTGTGGCCTGTGGGCGCCCATTACTGTGTTTTCATAAGCAAGTGAGGCCTGCCTGACTGATTCAATATTCATGTGTCTGCCAGCTACTCCTGGCCCAGCACGCAGAGACTTCACCACTGTCAAATTAGCCCTGCATAGTAAATAACAGAGTGAAAGAGAGAGCGAGGAAGGCTGAGAGAGGTGGAGGGTGCAGCAGAGAGAGGGAATCTTTGAGTTGGTTGTCAGTTGGAAGGAAGTACAGTAGGTGGAGAGGCAATGCTTTTGTTTAGTCATTAAAATTGAATTTCAGCATCACCTCAAATTTACTCCCTTGTTCTTTTATAAAGTGGCACTAATGTATTTAATTACCTTCATCTTGAGATTTTTGCTCAGTCTAAAATGATGTGGTGACATGCATCAGTGGGACACAAGTTTTCCTCTCTGGCAGTTACTTAACCCCCTGGAAGTACACGGAACAGGGCTGATGCATTCTTGATCATTTCTCTGCTACAGTTTTCAACTAGGTGACTGTCACTACTGTGATCCTGTAACATGTAACATGTAAAAAAATGTATAACACAACACGATTTTGGAAGATGTACTCTGCTTGATTAGATGATTAGCTTTTCACTGCAGAATCAAATCACATTTGGTTTTCAGCGGTGTGAAGTAGGTGTACTACACAGTACTGGCATGCATAAATGAACCATCAGGTTTTTTGTTGAAAGCTGCCATGCCAGAATTTGCCCCTGTGGCTTCTGATTAGAATTGCTAATACCGATGAGCATAATTAGAGAACATTCCTGGATTTTGTATGTCAAGAAACCTTTGGCACTTCTGATGGCTAACCTCGGTCTCTGGGTTTTCTGTCCTAGGTGCCCCGTGCTACACCAAACCCCCGTCCCTGCTGGGCCCGTACCCTCGCAACCCGCCCTTTGACTACCCCTGGGGCTTCAACCCCTACCTCCCAGGGGCCTTCTCCCTCAACAACTGCCCCAAACTGCCCCCTGGCTCCCTTTACCCCTCCCAGTTTTACCCCAACCCTTTGCAGAACAGCCTCTCCCAGCTCCCTCACCCCTTCTCCTCCCTGCTCCCACCAGGGGAGGCAGGTGGGGGTGAGAGGGGAGCGGCGGGGCAAACTGGAGGGACAAATGGCACGGCGGGTGGTCAGCCAGTCAGACTGTGCCTGCCGCCTTACCCTGGGAGCCTGACGATGGGGCGGACGGACATTGGCAACGGGGCATCACTGGGGGAAAGGGAACGAGTGGAGGCCAATCCTCCAGGTACGGGGATAAGCCTGGGGCTGGGAGCCATCGGCCTGGGAGCTGGGACTGGGACAGGCCAGCAGAGCCCCACAGAGAGGAGAGGAGGGGTGAAGCAGGACCCAGAGTCAGACTCAGACCTGGAGATCACAGATCTGAGCGACTGCAGCTCGGAGAACGAAAACGAGCATGAATTCAGCATGGGGAAGCAATCTGGCCTGGCGAGCCGATCACAGATAGTGCTGGATGGAAAGAAAGGGAGTGTGCTGCCACCCATCTCCTCTCTCCCTCCACCAGTGTCCCCACATCCTCTGAAGAGCCTGATGCCCGTCAGTCCCCCACCCCCGTCCCTGCCTCCGTCACTCTCCCCCGCCGTGTCTCTACATGAAAGACACAGGGAGACAGAGACTCTCAAAATGATACACAGCTAAGACATTTTCCCCCACGTCCACCATCTTGCCAGTCTGTGCTCTGATAACTCTCATTTTCTCTCCTTTCTCTTCTCGTAGACACTTTTCTGCTTGAAATTGTCAACCCCCCGATCGCTTGCAATAGATACATTTCTTCCAGGAAAGGCAACTTTGCTCTTCTGAAATTTACTGTTTCCCTGTTTGCTGTGTAAGTTTTTAACATGCCCACAGTCTGGTACACTAGTGGTTTGTCCATCTTAGAATATATGGAGCAGTTGTTAAGCTGTCTCTATCACCATCACGTTCTCTCTGTCTCGTCAAATGGTGGCTCCATGGTTTGTAGACTTGTTTCACGCGTTGCCAGCCTTACTCTACAATTTACTATCTGCAGCCGAGCTATGATAGAAGACAGTGAGGTGGTAAATTACAACACAGCGATGCCTGCCTCAACAAACATTAAAAAACAACATCCCTATACTAACAGAACAGAACAACAAATAATGCTCCGATCGATCCAATTTTACAGATTTATCCTGTAATTCTTGAGATTTGGACCATACATATGTAATCACTTTTGAGACATAGTCAAATACTGCCACCTAGTGTTCCTTTCAGTCAGTGTCTCCTTCAGTCTTCTTTCCTCCGTAATCCTGTGAATTAAATTGTTGCCCTTGAGTTTATTTTGCACTTTCTTTTCATATGATATTGTTTCTTGCGGGTTAATTTAAATGTTGAAAATCCTCATATTTCTAATAATGTTATCTGTGATGGTCTGTGAATATTTATTTTGTCCTGTGGTTCAAGTATTTCCTGCACAGTTTCTAAAAGGACAGAAAAAGAGAGCAGATGGAGCTGGACCAATCTTGAAATTTGTATGAATATTTCAGTGTATAAATTTTATTATGGTGTACATTACATTTAATTATTATTCACTATGATAAGATTTAGCTGTATTGTTGTGATTTGATTCTGTATTTAAACATGTTGGAAGAATTATAAGCTTAGGTGTATCAAAGTTTAAATTATTAATGGCAGACGATCTGCACTCTGAAGATGTTTTTCTATGATGAGGACAGAGTTCACACTGGGAATTGTCCCTGATTTTCTCAACCCCAATTAACTGTGCCCTTTGGTCATTTTTGCCAGATGCCCAACGTACCAACCCTTTGGGTTCAAAAAATATGCTGGTAGACTTATTTTTATAGTTAGCATTCACCCAGTATAACTGTACTGTAATTAGCTGAAAGTGAATAATGTTGGTCTTTGCATTTTATTTTTTAAATCCTCCCCTGAAAATCTGTTTTGATTATTTTTCAATCAGTGCTTTTTGTCCATGCCAGCAGTGGGGCATTTTTTTTCCTTGATGACATGAACACAAAAATGTTCAAAAACTGTTTGTTTGCTCTCCTCACTTCCAATGACCAACACCCTTCGTCCGGCCTGTTTCTCAGCACAGAATGAACATTAAACCATACTGTACAGCTTTATAGCCTTTGGTTTGTCAAACAGTGGCGGTATACAATTAGTTGTGAAAGCTCTATTGTAAAGTTAATGTAAAGCTCTATGTTTGTTGAGTTGCTACAGGAAAGGCCTCCAGTCACATCCACGAGGAGCCCACTGACTAACAGCTGTAAATACTGTTTCCTTTGTGTGTGTATGTGTGTGTACACATCCAAAAATGACAATGCAGTGGTTTTGCCTGTCATCTCTCTTTGTTTTACTGTAAAGAGGAAAAATGGAAAGTGCAAAAAAGAAGAAAAAGATTAATATCTTCAAAAGCAATAAACATTATTCTGGATAGTGGACTTTTGTTGATTTGAGTTTGTTGAATGGATTCATTGAAGCTACGAAATGTGAGGCAGCTCTAAAACAAATTCTATCAAGTTTGAATTTTTTTTCCAAAATATTTTACCATTAATAAAAACAGAGACATGTTCTTTTGGACACCACAATGTATTTGAATATGTGGAATAAAATAAAATTTTACTATCTGATCACCTCCTATATTTAGTTCTTATTATGAAATAATGAAATTCTAACACAAGTAATTCAAATGTGACTGATAATATATGTGCCAAACTAATGAATGTTATCTACTGTTTGAGTACTGCTTAGTTTTGATGACAAAAACAAATGTTAAAAAAGATTGCTCATCATGCTCATGCTTATTTTATCACCTCAAACCTTTATAGATGTCTATTAAAAACATATTTGTCCTCAATCAATTTAAATATTATTTAAAAAGCATTTATTGAATAATAATATAATGACTCATAAAAGTACTATGAAGAGTCTAAAGTATTGTTTTCTTATTTACTTTTATTCCTGGTACAGCCATTTGGTGAAAATAGACACTCATTTTTACACAACTATAATAACAACAATATAGTTTGAGGCTTTATTAATCACATTCCTATGTTACAAGGATACTTGTAAAAAGGTATTTGTTCATACTCACTCACACATTTTTAAATGATGACCGTTACAAACTCTGAGTCTTTATATTTACATCTATACAGCCTCACACTCACTGAAAGATCCTCATGCCCTAAACTATCATATTAATACATGCTTTAACTGGCATACAGTAGCCACTGTGTTATTTAATCAAGATTCTGACTGATGTAAACATTGATGAGAAAAACTGATGGGAAAGCAGACAGAGAGGTTGAACGACCAAATGAACTAAGGACCTTGTGACCCGATTGTAGGAAAACGTGTGCTAAAGTGCCTTCTTGGGAGGCAAAAATGTGTGCTACAGTGCCCCCCCGGGTTGGCAAAACATACTAAATTGCCCTCTTGGGTGAAATAAAAAACACTACACTATCCTCTTGGCTTGTTAAAATATGATAACCTGCCCTCTTGGGTGGCAAAAACACATGCTTAAGTGCCCTCTTCAGAAGCGAGCAGATGCTGTAGGTGCCTTTTTTCTTTTCGCCCCTGCCCTTCAAAAAGTCTATGCATGCCGCTGCTTTCGTGTCTGGGTTTAAATAAGAAGTACTGTGTCAACTTGTGATGTAAATTTCACCCTGGAATAGACTTTATTTCAAGCCAACATGGACAAGAAGGTTGTAAAATGTTAAAAATGTGATGGGATCCACAATTACATGAAATCTGAATATAATGAAAATAATATGACAAAGCTTCTGGTGAGATTTTTTTTGTCACAATCATCCAGAATGACCTTTGACCCTGAGATTTTATTCTGTTGTGTAATTAAAACAATAAGGATTTACTAAACGTATGCTGTTTAGTATCATATCAGCTTGAGCACAGGTCAATATCAGTAAATAACTTTGCAGGTATGAATGACGGGCGGCACGGTGGTGTAGTGGTTAGCACTGTCGCCTCGCAGCAAGAAGGTACCGGGTTCGAATCCCGGGCCTGGGGCCTTTCTGTGTGGAGTTTGCATGTTCTCCCCGTGTCTGCGTGGGTTCTCTCGGGGTACTCCCACCATCCAAAAATTAGGTTAATTGGTTAATTTAAATTGACTGTAGGTGTGAATGTGAGTGTGAATAGTTGTCTGTCTCTATGTGTCCTATGTGTCCTGTGCCCCCCCGCGACCCTATGAGGATAAGCGGTAGATAATGGATGGATGGTATGAATGACACCCGGTCCGGTTCTCTCCGGGTACTCCGGCTTCCTCCCACCATCCAAAAACATGCATGGGTATGAATGACACCCGGACAAGGGTCATGTTTCTCCACAAGGTGGTGCAATGAGGCTGCAATAGAATAGTGAGTATATAGTATAGTGGGATAGTGAGACAACTAGGGACAGCAGGTAGTGAAGTTTGATTTGAGCAACTGTGTAAACACTAGTTTACAATACACAGTTAACTGGCTTTGATTTGAACAGACCAACAGTGCTTCATGGTGTATAATCTGCCCGTGGCTTCACTGTGGTGTGTGCATTCATAATTTTAAACAGGTATTATGGCAGCTGTGGAAAAACAACATAGAAGTTAGGTAGTGGATTGTTAATAGCCTACAGATTGTTCAGGAGATAGCAAAAAAGAAACTGAATGCTGTTTGCTGCAGACATCATAGACATTAATACTTGCGATAACAGAGGTCAGCTTTTCTGGCTTGTAGGAAATTTGCTGATATTATCAAACAATTAGTAACATTTTAAACCACAGCAGTTATGTTCTAAAATGCAAAATGTTATTCACGACACTTTTGCATACCATAGCCAAACATTTTACACATGCAGCTTAGTAAAATAACCCTTCACTCCATGCAAAAAGCGAATATGACTTTTATATTTTAGCTTTCTGTTCAGCTCAGAGCAGGGTGAGCACCCAGTGGGGACGGTTTACAGTGTAACACAGTGCGGAAATAAGCCCTTAGAGACGGTTCATTTACTGAAAAAAACTTCAACAGTCCATTGTTAAAACACAAACAAACAAAGAGTTAAATCACAATAGTTTTTGTGTATTATCGGACAGATTTTGCTGGATAATTTTGAAACGTTAACTTTACACCCGCCGTGCTCTTTTTTGTATGTGTCGCTACTTCCGCATACAGTGTGTTTTTTTTTCCCCACTGACACTCGGCAACTTTCGGACAGGAAACCTATCAGACGCTTCGACAGTCGCTTTCTCTGTATTAACGGGTGAGTTTTATAATTTCAATAATAATGCTGACGAACACGGTGGAGGGTTTTTTGAACTCTTTGGAGTCGGTTTGGTGAATTTAAAGTCGTCGTGGTTTGTTTGTTTTACCGACAGAAGCGGCTCGTTGCTCCTCCATAGCCCGAGCTGCAGCGTCCACAGACAGGAATGCCCTGTTCCACTCAGCCTCTGTCTGAGGATAAATAATAATAATAACAAAACAGCTGTGATAACAGCTTAACAGTGTGGTTAATGGGTGTAGTAATGGAATAACAGTGACTGTTTTGGACACTTGAAGTACTTATGTCAGTATATAAGTGGGTATAACAACTTCAGGGAGCAGAGTTGTGTGTTTTCAGGCAGACAGGTAGGATTTTACAGCTTTGTTTAGGTCTCTTACAGCAAACTACAAATCATTGTAATGTTTCCTAAAAGGGTCTTGTGTCCTGACCTTGTCAAATCAAATGTATTGACATTTATCATAGAAGCACTGAGGCTTGTTTCTCCTGCAGTTATATGAACCCATTTGTATTTTTAAATGATCTGTTCTGTTGTTTTTCTGCTCTACCCGTTTGAAACAAAGGCTCTCAGCACTGTGATTACAGAGGCTTACCTATCAGCAGTGCCAGGTCAAGCTTTTCTTTTTTCCTCTTATTTATTTGTTCACATTGTTTTTGCACAATTTGAAAAAAAGAGGCTATGTGTGACAGCCCTCCCCTGTTTTCCTTTACCACTCACTCATCTGATCAGCCCATATAGAGGGAGGTCCAGTCCAGACAGTGTTCAGTAATTAGTGTCTGCATATAATTGATTATCTGTGATGATTTTGCCTCGTAAAAAAAAAGAGGACATTGCCTGTGCAGAAGAGGCAAGTTTCTTGTGCTCACAGGAAACTGCAATGACTGTATATGTAGTGGGGCTTCATTATCTCACTGCAGTCATTAGCTAAAGATAGGAGGCTGCAGCAAGCCCTCATGTTTTTAATGACTCCTGGAAATAAGGTTGCCAGACCTGTTTGACTGATTTGAACTTGTGGGTTTTAACTCCTGCATGCTCATGTACAAACACAATTCTGGTGTACTTTAATAATGAGTAGGTTTGCTAATTATTAGACGGTTTGGTGTGTGTGTGTGTGTGTTAAGGGCGTTGCATCTGGCGATTTTCAGAGAGTGTGACGCGTTCCCAGCCAGACGCTGCACCCCAGAGGCCCCATGTGAAGCAGGGCCCTGCCACTTCCTGTTACGCTCTGCACTTGTCATCTCTCTCTCCCTCTCTCTCTCTCTCTCTCTCTCTCTCTCTCTCTCTTTCTCTTTCTCTCTCACACACTTTACAAGTGCAGGCTTGTCTGCAGCCCAAAGGCTACCTTCTCTTCCGTTTAAAGGAATGTTGGCTGTTTAATCTGAGTTGCTGTGCCGCTCTCTCCTACTGCATCCCTGTGTTGTTGTAGGCCTTTGTAAACTGGCCCTCATCCACTGGCTGCCTCTCAGATTGGAGGGAGATGATGAGGCTAGGGTGAGGTGTCGTTAGCCTGTAAGAGAGCTGGCCATGGACTGGAATGACAGGTGAGGGCGCCCAGCTACAGCCAGAGGGTGTCCTGAGGGCCTGGAGCTGTGTTGCAGGCAAGCTAATAATTTACTGCAGTCAGGCTCGGACTTCAAAGGGAACACAGGTATTCTTCTCTGGCAGCAGATAATGAGAGACAGAGTGGACCAGGCTGCTCTTCATCTTGTCTGCAGGTCAGCGATGAAATCTACTGATTCCTCCTGAATGAGCTCAGAGGATGAGCTGGGGTGAAGTTACTAAAGTGTGTGTGTGTGTGTGTGTGTGTGTGTGTGTGTGTGTGTGTGTGTGTGTGTGGGCGGGCGGGCGGGCGGGCGCGTACACAGGAAGGTGCTTATGTGCTGCAAATGAAACCACAGCTAATCTCATCGTCATGCTCAGAAGAACACACTGTCAGGTGTCGCTATGTTTCTGCATCTGTTCGACTGGAGACACTCGTTATTTGTGTATGAAGCGAGAGTACAGCGACATGTAGACATTTTTTCTATATTATTTCTGTTCCTTTAATGTCTGTGGTTGGCATAGGCCATATGCAGGTGACTTCATTTTGCTCAACAGCCTACAAAACACAGACAACAATAAGTTTTCACCAAGGAAAGCGCAGGTGTGAATGATAAATCAATGATGGCTGTGTTCCATTTAGCTGCTGCAGGTTCAGGTCCAGGTCCTGTCGTGCTGGGCAGCCTGGCTCAATGGGATTTTTGAATGGGACGGAGCCATCCTTGATGTTGTTATTACCACCAAAGTATTTGTTTTACTATTCCCTTCCACATAATAGTCAGCCCTGTCGTGAGCTCTAAATTGCTAATGTACTAATCCTTATAATTTTGCATCACGGGTGACAGGTGTCATGTCAGAGACTTGTTCTTATTATAGGTAGTGATGGATGACACAGTCAAGGAATGTAATATAAGCTATATAGCAATGTAGATTAAAGAGGACTGTTACGGGATATTTTAGAAATCAACATGCGTTAGTGAAATCAGAATCAAAAACAAGTTTATTGCACAAACAATGAATGCTTAGATGCTTAGAGAATAAGGTCACAATACCAGAAATGTAATAATATAATAATATCAGTACCAATGAACTTCCATGATTTCCGAGACAATTTTTTTTTTTAAAAACAAATGTACTTACACTCCTTTATTACTGTTTGCATACAGGTTTTAACTAGCTCATGTTAGCAGTCCTGCAGAAACGGCTTAACATCTGGCTTCCTGCTGATTTCACTTTTTGAGGTATTCTTTAGACTTCCCTTCACTACACAGGATAAAATGATCTAGTTTTTTTTTGCCTGATTCCCATTGCTGTTCTCAGCCATAATCCAGCTGATATTGTATAGTCTGAACACTTTTTGATGCAGTTTTAGCCTCCAAGCTGCATGAGATGATATTGTGCCTTCATCAGGGTAATATTCTCTAAAATATATTTTAAAACTCTGTTTGCACCCAGATACTGACCTACGTGTGTGCAGTCGGTAGAATAAGAGTGTAACACAGTGTCATCAGAATAAACACTCCCTCTGCACTCGTCTGTCCTGACCTCTACCCGTCAGCTGACGGAGTGTTTTAATGCAGGCGGAACAGTGATTATTGTTTCATGTGTTCATTGCAGAACATTCGTTATGAAGCTAACGCATCAGTGGCACCTTCATCATATGGAATCAGATCATTCACAGGACGATTGTTCAGTTAAATGAGCTCTGTGTTTTCACCTGTCTGTGTGTGCGTGTGTGAAAAGATGACTTTGTGCCAGTGTAACCTGAGCTGCGGCAGCTTGTTCCTCACACTCTGACAAAAAAAAAGGTTGAACATGGAAAGAGTTGCATCCTTCTGTGAGTCAGAGAGACGGCTGGCTGGAAAGCTGATGTGACGGAGAGCGAGAGAGGGAGGAAACAGAGAATGGGCTCTTTCATTTGAGGGTCCTGGTGGAAAAAAGTGAGACTGGACCCCATAGATGAAGCTGTTTACTCTTGAGGGGTGAAAGCTGAGGGGTGCTGGGGGGTGAAAGGCCTAACAGACTGAGTGTTTCTGCAGACGGCGTACTGACTGGGTGTTCACACACTTCACAAACAAAAAGGAGTCTTGTGTTTGTCATCTTTTAATAATGCCACAGAGACATAATAATGACATTTTTAGTTTCCATTTTTATTTTGACTAATGCCAGGATTTATTACTTGCTTTACTAAATGCTGCACACTACTACTCATCTGGTTTCCAGCATTATGTGTTGTTGTAAATATGTTTTATTTGATAATTAATTAATTGCTTTGACTATTTTTCAAATATTCTCCAAACTTTCTTCTTTACAATTGTGAAGACTTTTTGATATGATAGTAAATTGATTATCCTTTGAACAGTTTAGAACAAAACAGCCAATTTCAAAATGTTACTTTGGGCTTTGAGAAATTGTAATTGTCATTTTTTGACAGCATACTGCATTGACTGATGTTAAAATTCTCCCTGTTGTCACAGAATGATAGCTTGGTGGACTAATTGGTTCATTGTAAATGAACTGTTAGAAAGTAGTGATAATAATTTGCCAAAGTCACAGTTAAGAGTTACTTGTTTTATCAATATTCAATATTCTACAGTAAATAACAAGCAAATATTAACATTTGCAGAACTAGAATAGTGAAATTTTAGCATGTTTACTAAAAACTTTTCTGTAGTTTCAGGGAGAGCTGCACCACATCCAATAAACTGCCTCAAGTAATGCCACTGGAGTCAGTGTTGGGTGACCATAACGACTGCAAATCAGAAAATGAAATTAATCAGGTGGTGTTATAGAATACTCTTCAACCTCTTTAAATTGATTCAAAACTACATTAGGCACTATTAGCACAACACAGCAACCCTCCAGCTGAATGTTGACAGCCGAGTTGCATGATGGGTAATGTAGGATCTGCTACATTGGTTTTTGACTCTTTTTTAAACTGTCCATCATGAGTCCACCAGTGTTACAGAAGTGCAAAATGACATTAATGAAGTTCTCAAATACTGAAGTGCTAATATATTGGTTATGATATATTGTTTACTTTGTAGATTTAAATCTGAGGTGTTGATTATGATCAACACTGATTATCATAATCAATAATAGGTTTATCTGAGAGAGGGAGAAGAGTGCAGGATATCTGGACTGGCTCGAGGTTAGCTGAGGTTAGCTGAGGTGTGTTAAAACAGGCATTTCTACTTTGATCCTGGGAACGCTAGATTCCTTCCAAAAACGTTCAGTATCAGCTCCTTTCTGCTGCTGCTTTGTTTGGTTTTGTGTTTAAAATCAGCAGCTAATGAACACTGGACACACAAATACGCACAACAGACTTAATGACAAGTGATGTGCCATTTAACTTTCTTTTTTTTGTTCACAAAATGCCAGTCAGATGTTTCTTTGTTTGACTTCAGCAATTACTGTCTCACACACACACACACACACACACACACACACACACACACACACATGGAAGCAGTTAGGCCAAGCTGGAGGTTTACTGTGAGCTGCCAATCCATGCCAGTCGATAGACCCCAGCCTTTCAACTGTTTCCATGAAGCCAGTGACCTCTATATGGGGACGGGGGAGAGGGAGGATGCAGAGTGGAGGGGGTAGCAGTTTGTTGGAGCAGGAGAGTGAAATGTACTTAGGCTCTGAGAAGAGATGACAGAAAATGAAGAGAAGGTGTGTTAGGTCAGATTATGTGTGCATGAGAAAGGGAGGAGGCTGGGCAGCAGCTTTTTATTTGGGTACCTTGTTAAACATCGTTCTTAAAATCTGCTGCTGAGATGTGGAAACGAGTGGGGATGGGAATCATTCAGCATCATTAAAATCCTCTGAAAGCAACGTCTGCTCAACTCAAATCTCATGAAGAGAATGCCAGTGATTGTCTGCAGTGGTTGTTTCCAAATACAGTCATATGTAGAAAAGGCAATTCAGGATACCCACTCTGAAGTGTGCAGACTTACAGCCCAACAACATGTAAGGTAAATGAAAAGACCTGCCTGTGTTTTCCCTGCGCCTCTTATTTTAGCCGCTGCGTAATGTTCATTAAATCACATAATTGGCCCTTGTCTGCTGGCCATGAATGCACTGGCTGTGTTGGAGAGATCACATAAGGGGCCGCTTTATTTTAAGCTAACGGTGGAGGAGACGAAAAGAGGGACGTTAAGAGAGGGAGAGAAATGCAACAAGATGTAGAGGCATGGTGGAAGGGAAAAAAGGTTTGAGATGGCATCTTTTTACACCTTTGCCAGAGATGATCCACACTGATGTCACCTCCCTCAAACACACACTGTCTCCAGTGTCTCCTCTCAGTTTGCTTACTGAGATTTCTGGGGTAGCTTTGCCCTCTGTGATGTTCAGACCGCTGTGCTGTTGCTCCTTTACCTCCTTGAACTAGCATGCAGTCACATTAGGCCTTGTTATCTTGAAATGTCTTATCTCTGAGAGTTGATAAGAGCATTATCTTTAATCCAGAGCTGTTTGCAGAATGATTTAAGGCGCTTGTTTTGTCTGTTGGCCTAATCTGTTTAGAACAGAAATAATACCATTCTCTACCGTTCACTTTCACTTAGTTAGGGGGTTTTTCAAAAGACTTATTTAAAAAAGTAACGGTCAATGGGTTGAGCACCCATAGTGCAACTCAAGCTTTTCTCCAGTTTGTAACAGTTTTTTTTTTTTGTCAAAGACCCTCAAACCTAATCCATCATAACCCTGGTGACATAATTAGGGTTAGACTTCAGACTTCTTCTCAAATAACCACTTTCACACAGTTTCCACTCGGAAACTTGTTAGGACCGGCAGCAGCGTTTGACTGCAAAACCAACATTTCCTGATTCTG
Organism: Synanceia verrucosa; assembly: GCA_029721515.1. NCBI lineage: Eukaryota > Metazoa > Chordata > Actinopteri > Perciformes > Synanceiidae > Synanceia > Synanceia verrucosa. Next base: position 13,406,673 of record CM056557.1, on the reverse strand, counting down.
TTGCGCCTTAATAAAAGCACTCAAGTGTGTACAACATCTTTTTGTATAATTAATTCACATACAATTGGCACACTATGCCACAGATTGCCTCAGTAACTCTGTTCAGTCGTTCTATGTTAGTGTTTTTGTTCAGTTGTAGTCACCCTGTTGTAAATGTGTTTTCATTTTGCACCTTGGTCTGTGAGGAACAACATTTGGATTTTGTGTACCTGTATACCTGTATGTACACACACTTTAACACTTATTGTATATGATTATATTATATTGAATTACGCTCACACTATTTACAAGTGTCATTTTGTATATTTGTATTTTCACGCTTTCTTATAGTTATTTTTCTCCCACTATTATTTTAATCCTTACGGTCATTCTGCAGTTTACTACACATAGTTACTTTAAGTAACAAGTGAAACAATTGCTTTTTTCATTTTTTATTGGTCCATGTTTCTATTCATTTCTAGTCATGTGGAAGCACATGACTGTGGCCCATAGCCTTTTATTTACTACACTGAGTTAACTGTTAGTCTACACTTCACGTCTCTTCTGCCTACTGGCTAAATATTAAGACATATAGAGGCCACTCACACACATGGTCTGAGATGCCTGTGGCTCTGTTTTCACTGAGGTGCTAGCTCACTGTCAGCTCTGCCAGCTGCAGCCAAAACCATCTGGTCAAGGCTGACAGCATTCAGCGTGTGTGTGTTGTATTTTGGGAGTAGATGCATATAGGTTGTAAGCTTTCAGGTGGAGCTCAAACGCTGTTTCTGGATGTGTGTTAGACTTTCCAGAGTTTCTCACACGTACTTTATGTTTCCATTGGCTGTTTTTTTTTTTTCTTTCTTTCCACTGTTACTGCCTTGCTTCTCATTTCCTGCTACACTGTGTCCCCTCTTTTAATTCCTCCTCACTAGGCCCCTTGCTTTTTTCTCTCTGTTTAGTCTATAGGGTTCATATAGACTCGTGCTTGCAGCCACAGTCATGTTCTCTTGCATGCCCTAGAATAAATGAATGTAATACAGGCCTCAAAGTCAGTAGAATTTAGTTCATCTCCCGGTGAGTTGTAGTTGTTATTGACATACTAATATGACCAAATTTTACATGTTGAGGAGCCTATTTGATTTCTAGGTTTCTTGATGTATCAGTCTCTTAACGCCATCATACTGTCAAGTACATACATCTGTGTGGTTTCTAAGAAGCATGTGCACATGTTGAAAATCCGGCAGTTTGAGGTCATCCTCTCGTGAACACTGAGTTCCTCATTTGTTCATCACCAGGTTTCTTTCTCTGCGGGTAACTTCCTTCTCTGCTTCCCATGCGAACTTTTTTACTTTTATTATTCTCTGCCTTTCTCTCCCTCTCTGTGTCTCACTTTCTCCCTTTTCATCTGATAGGTCATACAAGAAATGGTTCTGATAGCTTCCTGAGGAAATTACACCCACTTCCTGTCTGTGTGCCTCCCCATTTGCCACCCCCCACCCCGGTTTTCTTCTTGTTCTTCTTCGCTCAGGCGCCTCAGGAGAGGACCAGTGGTGCTGGTAGGAATCCCCCAGTCTGTGCTAATGACGCTGCAGCCTGATGAGACAGCCAGATAAACAGCAGTACAAACACAGCAAGCTATAGCCATTAGCTGCTGCTGCCGCCAGGCTATTTTTGGACACTTCCCTCATAGTATATAGAGGACAGGACATGGCCTATTATGACTGAGTGTAAGAAGAGAACAGTGACCAGTGCTTACAATGGATTCGGTGGCCAGGTGCATGTAGTAGCTGTGAATGAGTGAAGCTCTAAATTTAGCGTTTTCAGTGCAGGAAGGTAGATGCTGCTGAGGGTTTTACAGCTCTTGTTGCTGCACTTTAAACAACTGTAACCTTTGTGTTGCTGACTTTTTAAAAACACTCATCATTACAGCTGGCTAAGAAGCATCTCTGCTGACTGATCAGTCCAATATAAAGTTACTATCTGAGTGGCTGTTAAGTGCTTTTAGCATCTTTTTAGATTATGCTGACAGTTTTCCACAGTGGTGCTGTGTATCACAGTGTCCTCTCTGATGCTACAACCTTTTTAAACTGTATCTTAAAACACCAGGATGAAAAGCTGTACCTTTTCTAGTTGAAAGTGTAAAAAAAACTAAACTCCAGCTACACCCAGCATCTGTCATGGGTGTGGTTGGGTGTGGTCAGTGGTGGGCTCTATGTGGGAGACTTTTTACATCCAGCAGTTTAAAAAAAAAAAAGAAATAGAAAATAGATTTCTTCCATCGCTAAAAGGAATTAAAATGTAATTTTAAGAATCTTAAATAAAATAATTCAACTTTCAAAGGAAAAAAAAACATTGGACACAAATAGTTTTAAATAATTTTAATAATATTTTAAAGTCCCTAAAAAATATGTTAGACCACCTGTCCTATTTGTCTCAAAGACTGTCCCTTTCTGTCTCACTGAGTTCCCTACACTTCACCATTTTGAACAGGAGTGAGGAATTTAAACTGAATTCACCTTTTTAAACCCAAATTTGAGCAGAGGTCAGAAATTAAGAATAATCAGCATTAACGGGCTAATTTACGCAATGGTAACTCTACTTAGACAAAATGCGTTGCCAGAGTATTGGGGTTATAAAGGGTGATGGTAGATGTGATCAAGTACTTAAACTGTGGTTTTATCTCCCACTCACTGGAAACCATGGATGTTGTGAGCTTGGAGAAGGCAAATAATATGTATATGTATCATTTGACCTGATCCTGGTTCACTGAACGCCTCACACTGACAGCCATCATGTTATTGCAGGAGCTTGACTGACAGGTGTGAGCCTCTGCGGTTGCAGTATGGACGCTGAAGATGTCCACTTAGGGGTGAGGTCACACCTCGACTCCTCCTCTCCTTTTGGTTTGAAGGGTCTTTACTAAAACAGCCAATTGTTGTAGAGGTTTCACAATGGATGTGGGATTTGCGTAAGAGCTGATGTAACAGTAACTCAGTTATTCTTAGGCTGCACTGCAGCGTAACCTTGTAGTGGCCTGGTGGAAATATGAAATGCTAAATTGTGCTGCTACTTTATCTGAATAGTCAAGAGGTCTGATCACACAGCCCTCTGACTATGTACAGTATTAGAGCTCAGCCTGGTTTAGAGATGGAGAGATATTCTGACTAGTTGTCATATAGCATGATCACGTAGGAATGGCGCCCCCTCCCACATACGGCTCAGTCTTAACCCACACGCACATACAAAGGCAAGTACGCTCGATGGCTATCACTGGATTGATGCTACCTGACACTTAGTTAGTACTGGAATGTGACGGGAGGGCCGGGTGGTGGTGGTGTCAGTGGGGGGGGCAGCTGCTGACTCTCAGGAGCGCTGGAGCTGATCTCGCCACCTGTGGGACGCCCTGTTCCACTTCCAATTCCATAGTTCACCTTACTGTCTGACTGCACCTGCATCAGCCAGGAAGGACCCTCGTTGTTCGCAGATAGTCCTAGCTCTCATACATTAATAGAGGTGAAGGAAAGAGGGTCCGGTTACTGTTGAAGCTCACAGACCGTCTCCATCTGTTGTCTGAACTGTGCCATATGCTGGAATGCACCACTTGGCTCCGTCTGGGCAGGGGAGGCTCCACTCCTGCTGCCCCTCTTGTGCTCTTTAGACGCAGAGCCGAGTTGATCTTCCCTACTTCCCCTCTGAGTAACCACAATTAGCGTCCCCCTGCCCCACTACTTCAGTTTATCTCTCAGAGTATGAACATGTATTACAGAATCTCTGATATCAAGCGAGACATTACAATAACAAGGGATTGGCTTCTCCTGTAATGAGGAGGCTGAAATGCCGTGATCACTAGTACAACATGTATTTATATGAGAGTCGTCTTTCCTTACTCTTTCAAGCGTCTTCTGCTTTTAGCAATATAGCAAATCTTTAGCAATTTAACTGAGATAGAAGCAGAAATCATTCAGTCAGTGCACCCACATTTAGAGCTGCAGCAATTAGTCGATTAATCTCTAACTTAACTATTTCTGCAGAGGGTTAGCCAAGGTTTTAAGCCACTGAGGTGCTATGCCAAGGAATGTCCCAATTGACACACACATTTTGCTGTTTCTGATGAATCAAAGTCTGAGGCAAAGTTTTCCATTTAAACCCTCGGCCTGTTTTTTTTCCCACGGGTTTCCCTCTGTGTCCGTTAAACTCCTTCCATCAGTAATCTCTACAGGCAAAACAATTAATCAAGGAAATGATCTACGGATTAATCAATCATGTAAATAATCAATAATCAGCAGTTGAGCTGTGACATGAAGCCATCTCATATTTCCACCAGGAAATGTCTATATTTTGCATTGTTATTTACAACTGTTGTTGTTGTCATGGTGACAATGTAACTGTGTTTGCCTGGGTTAGTTGGTGTCGGTGGTGTAATTTTTTTTAGTTGTGTGTGTGTGTGTGTGTGTGGTGTGTGTGTGTGTGTGTGTGGTGTGTGTGTGTGTGTGTGTGGCCCTGACAGGCCTGTGACTCTCTGTTTAGCTAACCCCTCCTACGCTTGTTGCTCCAAACACTGGTCTTTCTCAAACCACAGCCCACTGATACGACCATGAATGAACTCATTCTCTGCATCTATCTTTCGCTCTCTCAGTTCATTTTTTTCTCTCTCTCTCTCTCTCTCGTTCTCTCTCTTGTTGACTAACAGCTCTACTTCTCTCTCTGTGTCTCTTTACTCACCTTGACCTCAAAGCATTTGTCAGCTCTCCTGCCTGTCGCTAAGCACAAACATTGTATTCAGGCCCTGAATTGAGTCATGGTTATACACACACACGCACACGCACGCTTCCTTTATAAACTCTAACCACTGAATTATTTTTCAGTTCCTACTCAATAACACTCAGATGTCCTGCATAACCACACATTCACACGTATAATTAGACATGTTCTGATTTATAACAGCATCCTGCAGTTGACGCTGTTGCAGTTTTTGTTCAAAAGTCTCAACAAATGTGAAACCATTACCAAATCTACATATCCAATCACATTATTCATCAGGAGAACACATGAATGTTTGACAGGACTAAAATCTTGTATTTCATTATTTGTAATGTTATGTTGAAATATTGATGTGTATGCGTATGTATATAAAAATATAGTGGTTTGTTTTTGCCCAACAAAACGGATCAATATCTGACAAATAAAGTTAATTTGTCACATTATTGCAACGATCCCATGATTTATAATCTTGCCATAAAGGCGTTCTGCTCAGAGATTTTCCCACATTTGCCCCATATGACTGGAAAATATTTTATATGATGGAGATATAAAATCATGACGACTATATGATACGATGATGAAGATATCCATTCATCCATTTTCTATTGCTTATCCTCACATAGGGGGCTGGAGCCTATCCCAGCTGTCTTAGGGTGGAAGGCAGGGTACACCCTGGACAAGTCTCCAGTTCATCACAGGACACATAGAGACAGACAACCACTCACACTCACATTCACACCTACAGTCAATTTAAATTAACCAATTAACCTAATCCCCATGCATGTTTTTGGATGGTGGGAGGAAGCCGGAGTACCCGGAGAGAACCCACGCAGACACGGGGAGAACATGAAAACTCCACACAGAAAGGCCCCGGGCCGGGAATCAAACCCGGTACCTTCTTGCTGTGAGGCGACAGTGCTAACCACTACACCACCGTGCCGCCCTGTTCTGGTTTATATAAATTATAAAGTAATAGAATAATATATTTATTTATAGTCATACCGAAAACAGATGACTACAATTGTGCAATGAAATACAAACTAAAACAATAGTGGCTTAAAATGTGCTCACTGAAATGAAAGTGTATAACAATAATAATAATAAAGTTCTGGATGAACTAAAATCAGAGGAGGGTTTATGGTACATAGTGAAGAGGAATCAGACTCTCCTCAGGCAGATTATTCCAGATGTTTGGGGCCGTCTCACTTCTGGTCTTCAAGCCTCGACTCTGCGAGGGACGCTGAGGTTTGTATCATCATTTAGTTCAACCCTGAGCTAAGCGATGACCTTCAGGTACCATCATTCAATACCATCATACAAGTGTGGACATGAAAGTTATGGTGCAACATTTCTGAATCTCTCAAATAACCCAGCAAAACACAAATGCTTCTTACTAACAGTTTCTCAGGCTTCCTGTCCACAGGGACTTTTTCCTCTCATTACTTTGACTCATGCTTACACCTCATTAGCTGTGAACTCTGAACACTCTGCCCTCTGTGCTCACCCAGTGGCCAACAATGTTGAACGTTGTACAGTGTAGCTGTTGGCTTTTTGATGTGTGTTTGGGTGTTCCCTGTTAGCTGAGCTGGGTCTGCGGCCTTCAGAGGACTGAACACAAGAGTTATGTGTTGTTTGTGTGTCTTGGGTGTGTATACGTGCAGGGGAAGTGGTATGGGGTGTGTGAGGTGGGGGAAATTGGTCAACCCTTTCCAATGCATTTATTTCCCATTCATGGATTTCAAAAGCAATTAATTTCAGATTAGTTTTAGTTCCGTTTTTAGACCCTGACGATTTACGTCATGGCAGCCAGAGGAGCGTTTTCCTGAGTGTATTACTGAACCTGACGCTGGTCTGAAAGCAATTTCCAGAGGCAAAATTTATCCAAACTTCAGGCGAAGCTCAAATTGAAAATGTTATTTTCCAGTGCATGCTAAACGCTGAATTATTCCTCTCTTGATTTAAATCAACTACTAAAGTAAATGTTTTATTTGGCCTGAGGAAGGGGGACCTCAGCATTTCACAGAACAATTCTAAACATTTTTTAAATTGCTTCATTGTCCTCTTGGCTTCATGATTTATTTCAGTAGAGTGTAAGCTTTACTGAACACATGAATACTGTTTACCTGTTGATGCTTTCGTCCCTTGGCCTTGAATTCATATGAATGGAATCCTAGTTACTTCAAGGATCCTCGGCATCATGACATCAGGCCTCTCTCTCTCCTTCTCTCGAGGAGGTGTGATTGGATGCTGGGAGGTTTTCCTGCTTTCCACTTGATGGGATATTTCACTGGGAAAGTTCACTGTGTCCAAACCCTAACCTGTCTTTATGTCTGGCTCTGCTCAGAGGGGACTCAGGGCGTCAAAGAGGAAGCCTGCTGGTTCAAAGTACAGTACATAATGTTTGCTAATTGTCTTATTTCCTCCCCCCCCTCTCTCTTAGGGCCTGTTAGGGGCTCAGTTCTCTAACCCAGCCATGAGCATCATCGGGGCTGAGGATGAGGATTTTGAGAATGATCTGAATGATGTGACGGATGATCAGTGCACACACTTCAACCATATAGACCTGCTGAAGGATCGGCCGACCCACCTGCTGGTCTTCATGCAACATGTCATTCTTCAGTTTGACCCTGCTCCCCTGGTGAGAACTACTAACTCCCATGATACAACACCCCCTCTACATCTACACAGGATGTGTTTCAGACACTTTTTTTTTTCTTTCATTTGACTCTGATACAACATAATAATACTAATAGTGCAGCTGTGTATGCAGGCTGTATATTGGTTTGTGTGACTTTCATTTTAGGCTTTAGGTTTCTTTCACTACGTTGTGGTCTTTGTGTCGATACAGCGTTGCAGTGTGTGTTTGTCTATATGTCTATATATATATGTATATCAGTTGTTATTCAGGTATTGTTCAGTGAGATGTTACAGCTGTCCACATGGCAAAGGCTGAGCCAGCGGCTAAGCAGAGTGAACCATGGAAACAGTCAGAAATCCAAGTGTAGCCGTAAGAACTAAAGCAGCTACATTTGCTTTGTTGTTTCCTAGACAAGATAGCATGTTTTGAGACATCCTTCTGTGTGTGTGTGTGTGTGTGTGTGCACGCACGTACGTACGTACGTGAGTGTGTGCGCACGTGTGTGTGTGTTTCTACATGTGTGATATAAAGCATGTCTGTGCTTTCCCCTTTTGTTCTGCATGCAGACACTGTGACCCACCCAGCTACTGTTACACCTCCTCCCCCACCCTCTCCTTTATCTTTATTATCCCCTTTACCTCCATGTACTATAGAGATCGAGAGATCAGCCGTTTCTAGAAGACAGTTATTATAGTGGTTAATTACTTATTGAGGTTGACGCATGTGCGTTATTATGGCTGACAATAAGATATTGTCATCATGATTAAAATACCCATTTAGTGAAATTAAGGGAATACACATATGTATATATACGTATATATGGGTATATATATATATATATATATATATATATATATATATATATGTATATATATATATATATATATATATATATATACACACGTGTGTATATATATATACACACGTATATACATATATATACATATATATGTATATATATGTATATACATATATACATATATATGTATGTATGTATATCATTGTGTGTCATTTTAAGCATGATGACAATATTGTCAGCCATAATAACGCATGTCAACATATAACAGGTTCGGGTACTGTATTTAGTTGTGTCTTGTTTGCTGATTGTGCTCTTGTGAATGTTTCTAGTTATCAGCTGTCTCTTATAAAAGAGATACAGTATATTAATCTCAATGAGATGCCTGCCAAAATAAAGATTAAACATTAACAATGAAAATATTACATAGATAAATAAACAGAAACATGGAGTGTATTAGTACAGCATACGGGACATTAAAGGCTGTTTAAATCTTGTCTCTCTCAGCTGTGTTACCTCCATGCTGACCTCTTCAAGAACCTCAGCGCCAAAGAGACCAAGAAGCAGTTTGTGGAGTTCTACAACACTTTCATGGACAAGGGTGCAGTAAGTAGCACACTGTCACACCACATATTCATCTGAATTTATCTGTAATGGGTTTGAAATAACAAGCAACCTGATTGTGACACATGATGCAGCTTGTCATCGTACCATTATGAATGTTATTGCTCTTTGGCTTTACACATAGCCTCCAACAGAGATGTTAGTAGTAGTAGTAGTAGTGTGTGTCAGCTGGAGATGCACCAATCCTGATACCAATAATGATCCAGTGTTAAACTAATAAGCCTGCCTTATTGGGGTCATTCTTTTATATGGACAATATTTGCAAAAGCCTGCACATATGTAGATGAAAAATGCTATAGGTACTTGAATGAAATAAAGAGTCTGCACACTAGTTTCTGGAGGTTCATGGGAGTAATATCATTTTTTTGTGTAAATCCAACATCTGGCTTGACATCCATAAATTTGTCAAATGAAATGTAATCGTAAATAGTAGATTAATTTATATTTTATTAAAATTATAAAAATTGATGTCCTCGGCAACTTTGTGAAAAATGTGCAAAATAAACAGGTATTACAATTCAAGTGGGAACCTTTGCAGGGATTAAAAGTCCAGTTGATAATGCGCACAGGACATTATGGATGCTTTTCTTTTTTCTTTTTTCTTTTTTTTCATCTTTGACGACATCTCTGTCGCTGTTTGCACTAAACACCTTATTCTGATTACCTTAGCAGATGTTCCAGACGCTGCATGACTTCAATGATCAAATTTATCTTTGCATGGTTTTGTGGTTTGAAACACTTCCAATATAGTCACATAATGATAGACTTTAGGATTGCATCTCCTGGTAAGACTCTTAATGGTCTCTAGTTTATATTTCTGTGATTCTTGGCTTCAGAGGGTTGTGTCAGTTAGTCACTAACTCTTGGGTCTTTCAGTCTTTGCTTAGTATCATATAAAATAAATTCAGATGAACAAAGCAGCCTTTGCAGCACAGATATTCTATTCTTTTAAGTTGAGAGAAGTGTGTTGATGATTTGTTTGTTTGTGCTGTTTGCTCTGCTTCTGTGTGGCATCTGTCATTTTCTGTGTGTCACCTCAAATCTCAAGCACTGCACACATCTGTCTGCTCTGCTGGTTCCTGCTGCTCTCTGTCTTTGGTGCGACCCCACAGTTTCCTGTCAGGATCGTGGGAGAGCCCTTTAGGAGAACTCATCCTTTCTTAGCCTTTTCTAAACCCACTGACATAAAGTTGGCTCATGTAGTTATTTTCATGTCAGTGACAGAGTTATTTATTCTCCGCTTGGATTATGTGTTTTTATTTACTCTTGCTTGTCTTATTTCTAATGTTTAAGTGACCTCTTGTGGTGACTTGCAGCTACCGCACATTTTATTTGGATGCTCATCTGTTGGTGACATTTTTTTGTGTTGGTTTAACTCATAACAAAGAAACAATTGTGTATGTACGCTCTGTTGCCAGTTTATTAGGTACACCTAGCTCGAACTAATTTGTTTTAGAGGTGTAAATTGAGTTTTGTGCTGATTTTTGGAGGGTTTAGTTTTGTATTATACAGGTGTCACGATATTTAGCTTCATTGATTTGAATGGGGTGGACAAAATAATAGAAATACCCATCAGTAAACTAAAAAAAAACTGAACATCATAACCATAACCTTTCATGTATCACTGGATTGCTGAATTAGACTTCATTGGTTTTTGCTAGAATTACTTAATAAACTGTGTGTAAATCAAAGATAACTAAATACTCAGTCTTTACTCAGATATAAATGTATACATAATAAATACAAAAATAATATTCTTATTTCTGTCTCCCTGATTATTTTGTCTTTTGCCTCACAATATAGATTCTCAGAGTGGCGCTGCCAGCTAATGTAGCCTATGAACTGGGTAAGTTATTTTCCTGTGGTGTATTTCCCAAAAATAAATGTGGTCTTTGTCACTCATTCACTTACTTCTCCTGTCCCCCTTCCCTCAGACCGAACCCGTCCAGATCTGCTCCATGAGGACACACAAAAGCGTTATGTTCAGGAGGTTCAGAGCTTGCAGGCTGCTGAAGTGGCCAAACAGCTGGAAGATTTCAGGTGAGAATCCCTGAAATCCAGAACTACTCAGCTAGTCCCCAACTGTTTCCTTTGTAAATGCACTTTATTTGTCTCAGGTCATGACAGCAGTACTCTTAATACTACTAATGATTGTAGAGGGACTCTATGATCTTCAGTTTGGTCATGATATATGTGTTCTGTGATGTCATTTGGGAAGGTCTCTGCTGTAAATATCATCAGACCTAAAGAGAATAGGTACAGACCTTACTGTATTTACAGGAGTTTCTCTGAAGCTCGTGTGTTTCTGATATGAAATTGGTTAAGCAGCAAGCTAAAAGTTGACTTTTTGTTAGTGTTGAGTTGTGGTTGAGAGGAAATAGACAATTTAAATGAACCAATTTTATGTTTTTACTTTACAACTTAACAAATTTTAGTTTTTAGATTTCCCACCTTCAAGGCAGCATTTGGCTTCAGTTCATGCAAGTCATAACTACCCTACATGTATGCTAAGCGGCTGTCAGTGACTATTACTCAAGACTTCCTTTGGCTCTTTAACAACTAAAGCATAGCATAAATTTGTCTTTGCTGGAAGGCTTTTACTATAAATAGCAGGAGCATGGATGCAAGGTAAGGTCATCTTGATCTCTCTCGTTCTCTCTTTCTTTTTCTGTAGCATTTTGTCTCTGTGATGTTCATCCTTGGCTTAGGGTTTTACCTGAACAAAAGAACATTTAGATGTGCTATGTTAGATTTAGATGTACAGGATAAGTACCTGATGTGAACTTTCTCATACTGGGAATTAGTGTATTTCTTTTTGGATTAAAAAGGTTTCTGTTGTGAATAGCCACACCAGCAATCACAGAGATGGTACACTGTATTAATAATTGTTTTTCAGTATTAATCTTGCCTCTGTTTCGCTGTCCTTGCGCAGACAGAAGAGGATGATGGGTATGACACCCAACGAGGCAGAGCTCATTGACGTGGAGAGCCATTATACCACCGACCGCATCCCGTTAGAGATGAAGGAGAAGTCTGTAGCTGAGAATCTGCTGGACAAGATGTCCGAGACACAGTGAGCGTTTCTCTCTTCAGCTGCTTTTTGCGACACTAAGCCTAAAAAAATAAGCATTAAAATGTTCATTGGCTGTATTGATGCACCACATAGTAGCATTGTGGATTTGTGTTATTTTGGGTGCCTTGATCTGATGTTAAATTAATTTTCTGAATTGAGCATTTCAAAAGCCTGGTGGACATCTCACCCAGTTGAATGACCAGTACAATAAATTAGCAGCTGTTTTAGAAAATATCTGGTTCTTTGATGATAATGTGAGTTCTACAAAAAACTTAATATACTACTAATACTAAAATAATATACTATAATATACTAAAATATTAAAAAGTTAAAAACACATATGCATTATATTATCATATTGTCAGACCTTTTTGACCAAAAGGTACCTGGAATCAGAGGATCTAAACTAATAACTAAACCCAGGGCCTAAACTAGGAACTAAAAGTCCATTTTGTACAATCCTGTTTGCATTTGCATCGGAAGGAGTGTGACAGTCTGGCAAATTAGACCGATGAAAATTAAATCCAAGACTAAAAAAAAGTTGGAACAACAGCCTTTTTGGACCTGTTCCATCTAAAGTTGGCACTACACTTCCTATAAAGCCGTGGAGTAGGTATATTCAACTCTAGCTCTGCACATAACCAATCTAGTAAAAAGCACACAGAGGCAAATTGGAGAAAAATCAAGCTTGCTGGACTAGAGAGCTGGAAAGGGAACAGTGATTGGGAGAGAGCACAATAGAGCAAGAAGGAAATGAAGAGGCAGAGAGGAAAAGATGGAGTCAGTGATGCCACGCTGGCAGGAAGGCTCTCCCTCGGCATTTTGCCAACTGGAAGAGTTACACAGCGGAAGAAGGAAGGGGAGAGGAAAAGTCCAGAGGGTTATCAGCACTGGATAGCTGCTGCCCTGGACACAGTTCAAGAAAGAAAGCAAGAGATCTGGGGGAAAGTTAATCTATCCTTGACCCCGTGGCCAACTACAATGTGTTATCCTCGACCAGAAGCGAGTCAGACAGAGAGGGAGAGCAGGCCAGTGAGAGGGCACAACACTGTCTAACTCCATCTTGTCAGAACAGAGAAGGGAAAATAAACAACAGAAATGAGCAGCACAGGGTAAACCACACTGTCAACGCAGAAGACACAAAAAGCCTGCAAAGCAGTTTGTATCAAAGCTAATGCAGCTTTTGACTCAGTCAGTTACTATCACACAGTTGTGTCTCTATCTCCAATGCACAGACAATTCATTCACTTTGGCTCCATTCATTCCTCTAGACAATCAACTCTCTATTACCCTCACACTTCTCCCACACTCTTGCACCAAATGACCCCCATCCCTTCGACCACAACACACTGTCCTTGCCGCTGCTGGCTCTCATTGGTCTTTCTGGTGATGAGAATGAGGCAACCAGACCTTTTGATTGGATTATGCAGGGAAATCCCAGGGAAACCCCTCCCACCCTTTATGTTCATAGCAAAACATGAGTATCCAATTTCCTCAGTCTTGCCTGTGTATTGCATCAGACAAAAACATGGTTAAATAGGCATTTCCGCTGTGCTGGATCATTTTCTTTGCAGACAGCTTACTGGACAGACAAGTCAAGAGTCAAGAGTAGATAAAGTTTTAGGCAGTTTGGAGACAATAGTTTGAATTATTTGCACGAGTGCAAGTTGATTTTTTTTGTTTTTTAATTGCCAGAGCAGACAGAGGTTTGCTTTTGATGCATCTCTTCCGTTTTTGATTTTTTTTTTTTATTTTCCTTTTTTTTAAATTTTAGAATATGTTCAAAAGCTTCTGCTCTGAACACAATAATACAACAGTCAGCTTTGAGTTGGATCAAGAAAAGCTTAGTCGCTTCAGATTCCACCGGCCCAAAACACACTTAATAATCAGTCGAGCAAGAGAAAGGAAAAATGCTACTTAAAAGGAAGAGGTGAGCTTGATGCTGCAAGATGAGTGAGTCTGTTTTTGCTTTTGTCCCTCTCCAATAATAACACCACACCCTCTTTTCTTTCAGACCTACTATTGTCTCAGATGAGGAAAAATGGTAAGTTTAAGTTTAAAATACTTGAATGAGTGTTTGGTTTTTGTGCACATTGAGCTGATTTGGCATCTGCATGCTTTATCTAAGCCTGGGTGTGGTCAAACCACAAGAGTTTTGCATGCAGGCTCAAGTGCCCCAAAGAGTCATTAAAAACCTTCTTTCGATTGAGTTTTCTACAGAAGATTTTCTTTCTGCATGTACATGTATTTGTTTCAAAGACTGTCACTGCAGTCCTTAACAGTATGTGTTGCACATGCAGTATTTTTTTTTAAATCCTGTCATGTGCTTTTCTCTCAAGTCAAGTAGTCCTGGTCCTTTGTGATTACAGTTCTTTCCGGTGCCCTCGGTGTATTCAGACAGCATGCTCTGTAAAACTGAGACACTTGTGCTTTTGTTTTATGCACATCTCCAGAGGCTCCTCCCTCAGTATTTTTTTCTGGCAGCTCCTCATTTTGTCTTTTTGTGTCAGATTTTTCTCTCCTCCCTTCTCTTTTCAACTCCTCCCTTAATTCTCCACCTCCCTGAATCTGCTTATTCTCATTTTTGTCCTCACCAGAGACTATGCCAGTATACCTCCCTGCAGCCTTTAGTGTGAATTATATTAAAGACAGATGCATTTATAACATTTGTGTTACTATTAAATGTTTAATTGTATTCAAATAAAAATCCTGCAGTAGTATAAGTGGGGAAAAAAAGTGACGTTATTGATTGATGTACTTGTCCCGTAGCCAATCCATCTTTTCAGCAGTGGCCTTCTACATGAAGCACCTTGGGGTTAAAACCAGGGCAGTTGACAGTAAGAAGTCCAGAGGAGGCTTCTTCAGGAGACAGCTGGTAAAGGTAAGTTGGCATCATCTGCGTGGAAAGATAACATCCCCATGGAAACTAAATAAACAATCAGCAGTTGGCCGTCTCAATAAAAGCATTAGTGTTTCTGCAGCCCTCAGATTTTCAGATTTGACTTCTTTCTTGCTCCCCACCTGTGTTATCCTGCAGAATAAGAAGGATGAATCCACAAAGGCCAAGCCCAGAGGGGTGTTCCCTGGCATCCCCAGCTGGATTGCAGGCAACAGTATGTGTCTGATTTTTGTGTCTTAGTGAACAACACATGAGACCTGTTATACCGTTATTTTTATATCTTGTATTTCATTTCTGAATTTTTGTGAATAATATTTGAAGGTATTCACAATCTCTAAATGTGCACAAGATATGCATTTTACAGTGACATTCAAAAGAACTATATGTAGTGTCTTTAAATATTGATGTCCATGAATGGTCTGGATATGAGAACATGTTGTCCTGCCCTTCTTTCCTCTTACAGCTGACGTCAAACCTAAAATGGAGGCTGAAGGTACTAGACATCAGAGTTCCCCACCCCCCTTTTATCATTAGTTTGGTCACATCCCTACTAATCAACTCATATGCATGTTTGCATGGCCAAAATCAAACTGGGAGTGGATGTGGGTGGGCTATTGTGCAGTTATTTCTGTTTCATGGTGGTTGGTTGAAGAGTTTGTTGTATTGTATATTTTGTAATCAACAAAATTCCACACCTATTTCGACTTGTAGGGTTGTGGGTGTTGTTTTGCACTGAGCTAACCCTCTCCTTTACTACAGAGGCCCTGATTGCACCATACTTATCCCAACTGTTTGTCTCTGTCCCTTTTTTCACTGACTTTTCTGCATCTGCTTTGTCTAAAGTTCAGGTCTGTTAAATTTGTCACACTCCTCTCCTTGTGCAGTGGAAAAGGAGAAAGTGAATCCAGAGCGTAAGGGTCCAGCTCCTGGCAGAGGCTCCTTAACCGAACCTTCAGCCCCGTCCCTCCCCAGCAGGAAGTCTTGTTCCACAGGAAGCCCCTCCTCCCTGCCTGGGTTAGAGGTCAACGATGGGTCAGGCAACAACATCAGCACCACCAACAGCCCTGAGTCTTCACACATTGATGGTAAGCCGCTCATCAACTAGACTTGCTCTATCAACGTGTTGTACGGAGTCTGGAGTTCATTAGTGTTTAATCAGTTGACAATCTGATGAGTAAAGCAGGACCACAGCCACCCAAACAGTCAACTAACTCTCACAATACAGTTTTGTTATCTAATTAGTTAGTTGATTTAATTCTGAAATACACAAAATCACCTCTTTTAATCTTGTGTTTCCCAGACGTGTTTACAAGTCCTTGAGAAATAAGAGATTCAGAAACTTTAGAAATAAACATTAATCAACTAAGACCAAAATGGCAGATTATTCGACTAATCAACACATTTTCACACCGGCCATCATCGTTGTCCAACATGCTTGGCATGGAGGAGCTTCAGTAGATGCTACCGCTGCGCCTTTAATAAACATAATGTGTGTAACTGGGTATATTACAATATGTAACAATTTTATGGTATCAACATTTGAAGTTGTAATTTAGATATATTTTATATAATATAATTTTATATATGACGAAATAAACAAGTAAGCTATACATTATGTATACAGTATTTTCGAAGAGATACATTCATTCATTTACTGGATAAAAGTGAATCTCTTTCAGTTCAAAAATATGCAACATGTAACCCTTGATTTTTTTTCTCTCTTTTCTAATCTTCCAGGACTCTCAGGTAATCGCTTAGAGCCTCCGACGCTGTCAGACGGGGGTGATGTGTCCCCTGTCAGCCTGGGCGGAGGGCTGACCGTGGGGGAGCCCCTCTCACCCATGGACACTCCCACAGAGGAAAATGTGGAGAAAGACAGGTGAGGAGATGGTAAAATAATCAGTAGCATCCAGGGAGTGAGATTATAACTGCTGTGTAGTGACTCAATAAGCGAGTATAACAAATTACAGGATTAGAGATTGCCATGAGATTATAATGAGGCCATATGGGAGGTGTAAAGCTGTAATGACACGTCTGCAGTGCTCAGGCTGAAGGAGCGTGGTAAAACTCCCCCAGCAGTCTGTCCCTGCCGTGTGCAAGCTTTTGTCATGCTGCCTGTTGCTCGCTAGCTAACAGAGCCTGCAGATAAGGACCCTGACCAGGTGGACTCGGACCCGATCTTCCCCTCGCCTTTCCTCCCCCTTCTGTCCTTTTTTTCCCCCACATCGGCATGTGTCTTCCAAATATCTTTCTGTCCCTTTTGTGTTCTTTTGTGTGCATCTCCTCATGTTTACAACAGAGCTTCATTGTAGTTTTTGTTGCATATAGGCATTATGTGCGGATCTGACTATTTTATTTCAGGCACTTGTTGGTCTGGTGATTTTATTCTAGACTGTTTTGGTTATATGGTACTGATTACAGATGAGGTTTTCTGTGCTGCAACTTTCTACCCAGTTAACAGGTTTGGCATCAAATGTTTGTCTAAGGTTTTTTTGTTTTTTTTTTAAACACTGTAAAGTCTACAACAAAGACAAAGTATCTAATCTTCATACTTTGATGCTATTAAGTCAAAAATGGACAATAAGTTTCATCTTATATTTTAGTTTTCGTTGCTCGCCCCATGTGCTTTTCAAGGTGTCTGCATCTCTTGTGGCCAGGGCCCGTCCTTTGTCCTGCTTGTCTCAACAGTTTGTGCAGTTACATGTTGTGCCAGGGGCTTTGGCGTCTTGTTTAGCATGCTACTCTTACAGTGGTTGAAGATAGTTTAGCACATGATGTTGGGGTGTGAATCTGCATGTTGTGGTGGTTTGCTGCTGTGGCTTATAGTTGTATAAAGTCAAGTGTGTAACGATGTGGTGTCCCGTGTTTTTACAGACGGAAGACAAGGTGGGTGTCAGCGCCCTGACTGAGTCATGGACATGCTTCAGGCCTTATACTGATCACACAGCACACACATACAAACTGACCAAACAACACATACCCGCATACACACCTCACACTGAGCTCTGCACCTCTGATAAAAACAAAAACCCCACATGGCTAAGTATCATGTACCTGCTTGTGAAGGACCCACGATAAGCTTCATTGTCGAAATCATTTGGATTATTTTAGTGGATGTGTGAATGCACGTCGTGTGGATTTGGAGAACTGTTGAGACATAAATGACCAGTAATGTTGCCTAACTGAAAACTGGGACAGACATGATGTAGAAGCAATGCATGGCTACTTAACTTACTGTTGTATGTTGGCGCCCAGTGTTTCATTATTAAATGTAGAAAGTATTGGTATTCAAGTCTTACAGTATATAGTATATATAGTATGTCTGCAGTATATGAAGCATGTTTTATAGTCTAACCATATATGCATGTCATATGTCATGCATATTCACTTGTCACTCATTTTCTCTCCTTCTTTACCTTTTGTTGATGTTTTTTTTTACCTTTTTGAGCTACTATCTTTTTTGTGTACATCATTTACTTCTTAAATCATTTCCCCTCCTCTGTACCCTCATAACTAACACAAATGTCTGTATACTCACTTATATATACTGTCCCTTCTACTGTCCTGTCCCATCTTTGTTGTTGTTTTCTCCTCTTCCTCCTTGTGGTCTCTTTTCCTTTTTCTATCCCAATACCTCCTCTTTATTCTGTTCCTATCTTTCCTCATCCATCCCTCATCCTCTCCCACCTTCCCTCCCTGCAGTAGGAAAGTGACCCGTAGTGAAAGTGCCCGTGTGGACCGCCACTCCTCTCGGCGCCGCGGCTCTTCCCGGGCCAAACAGTCTCGCTCCCGTAGTGATGTGGACCTCCAGCCACCTTCTACCGCGACAACAACACCTGCCCCGCTCACCCCCCAGCACCTCCATCCGTAAGATGGACAAACCCCGTCTTAATTCCTCTGTGATTGCAGAGGAGCACAGCAGGGACAAGCTGTCAAACACAGACAGATTAAACAGGATGAGTGCAGCAGTCCTGCGATAATCAGAGAGCAGTTAAACAACGTAATTGGTAATAATGGGAATATTGACAGATCATACCCACCTGGCTCCTTCAGAGCTATTAGGTAGATCACCTTGAAAGGCCATTTAAACTAAATGATTTTTAAAGGGCAAGTGTCCATTGCCTCCTGTGGAGATGGACTAAATGAATCAATCTGACTGACAGGTTTACTGACTAATTATTCACTGTCAGGCGCCTCTGTTGACCTGCGCTGTGACTGACGGGGAGTGAGTAACACTTATACAGCACTCACTCTCAGTGAAAGGTCACACATTCAGCTCTTTAAGGGAATGATTATTGAGTTATGTCACTGTGGACTATTGGGTAAGCATCAGGTGCCAGATATTTAGTTTACTTGCCGCTAATCGACTTTAAATCCACAACACGACCAGTTGTACTTTGTCAGGGCTCAGAGGAGAACTTGAAACAGTAAATGAGTAATCCAACAGAGGTGAAGTTCATTCAAGTTTAATACATTTCTCTCGATTTTCCCTCTTGAGCAATCCTTTCAGTGACAACTGCTGTCAATGTGACGATCCAGTGGAGAGCAGTTCTATGCAACAGGAAACTGTAAACACTAAAAGATGTAGTGGTGTGGATTTATGTTAATTCGTTAATAGAATAATAAGTCCATCATGTGTTGGTTACCGTGCAATAGAAAACCAGCGTGGTTTTTGCACTTAACCGCTTTAATCTTGAGTTTTTAGTCTGAGGTAGTTTCAGTTAGCCTAAAGTATTACCTTTTATTTGTCATTGTAAGATATCAATAGTTTGTCATATGGTTGGTTTTGTAAAACTAATCTCAACATGTAACTACAGTATTACCCACTGTTAATGTGAGGCTATAGCAACAGGACAATGGTAGATGGCTTTTATTCTAGATAGTGTACTTCTACATTATCTAATATCAAGACATCAATCGTGTGCATTTAGAAACATAACCAGCTGTTTGCAGCTACTGTTGTTCCTCAGCCAACAACTTCCACTCATGCCACCAGAGTGTGCGCCGCACCACTTGATAGCCACCTGGGTCATACTTGAATTACATTTAGTAACTGGTCTCAATGGACCATTGTCACACTACCTTCCTTCCGTCCTCAGTTTCGAAGGACCAGTTTTACTTCCTGAAGGGCCCGGCCACTCCCCCACCAGCCCCTCCCCACAGCTGGAGGAGATGGAGCCACGCCTCCTGGAGTTTGAGACGGACCCACCCAACTGGAGGGAGCTGGCTCCCTCTGAAGCCCTGTCCAGTCTCAGCAAGAAGGAGACCAAGAGGCAGGAAGTCATCAATGGTGAGGAGAAGAGAGATGAAGCAACACATGTTGAGAAGGAAACAGATTTGGAAATGAAATAAAATTTAAGTTTAGGAGATTGCTTTTTGATGATGTTTAGCATCTCTTATTTCATGCCTGCTCCCTCTCAGAGCTGTTTGCCACTGAGCATGCCCATGTCCGGATGCTAAGTGTCCTTCAGATGATCTTTTCCAAACCTCTGGAGAGAGAGGAGCTCCTGACCGCCACTGAGCTGGCCACCATCTTTCCTAACCTGGATGAGATCATAGAAATGCACTGTGAGTGCTGCTGCAACGAGGCCTTTTCTGACCTGTGTTTATATCCCACACACATGACCTGTGAAGCTGGTGCTCTCCTTCCACAAAACAAAGCAAATCATTATGGAGAGAATGCTTGTTGTGTTGCCGTTGTGATAAAGTCAGCTGCATTTACGACCTGTCTACTAGAACAGGACACAACTGGATGCACAGTCACGAATAACTCGAAATCAAAAGCTGTTGCATCACTCTCAAAAATGGTTATTGACTGTTAAATAAAGAAGAGTTGCTCACTGCATTTTAAATTTTTAATTTTTTTGCCTCTGGCTGTGAATCCAGATAATTTCTACGAGAACCTGAAGAAACTGCGTTTGGATGACAACTTCATAGTCAAATCTATCAGCACCACAGTGCTCAACAGAGTGAGTCATCATAACCTTTCTCTTTATTACCTCCGCCAAGGAGGTTATGTTTTCACCGGGGTTTGTTTATTTGTTTGTTGGTTTGGAAAATAACTCAAAAAGTTTTAGACGGATTTTGAGGAAATTTTCAGGGTTGGTCTGAAGTGGCCTAACTTAAAACTGATTAATTTTTGGTGGTGATCGGGTCCGATTCAACAGCATGAAAACATAACCGCCTTGGCGGAGGTCTGCACTCTGAGTGCTTTTCTAGTATTATCTCCCTTTTCTCTCTCTGTCTGTGTGTGCGTTGTTTTAAATTAATATTGTGATGGTCCCCCTTTTCTGTCATAACAGCCCCATACACAACAAAACTGCTCTGCGGTGTCTGACACCTTTCTATCAGAACCAGTCCTGGTGGTCGGGACCACCAGGACCATCCTTCACTCCCACCTGCATCAGTGGTCTTTGTCCTCTCGTGACCCTGTCTCTGATTCACCACTGGTCCTTGGACCATTTTTGATAGATCCTGACCACTGCAGACCAGGAACACCCCACCAGAGCTGCAGATCTGGAGATGCTCTGATCCAGTCCCCTAGATATCACTGTTTGGTTCAAACTCGCTCAAATCCTCACACTTGAGCATTTTTCTGCTTCTAACACATCAACTTTGAGGACAAAATGATCATTTGTTGCCTTATAGTAGATCCCAGGTGCCCTAATGAAGCGATAATAAGTGTTATTCACTTCAACTGTCATAATGTTATGCCTGATGTGTGTATGTGCTCACAATGTAGTTCAACATAACTGTAGTAGCTGTGCCAACATATTTTTTTTTTTTTTTTTTGGTTTAACAAAATGCCGTAAGACATTTCTCTACAGATATAAAATATTGTCTCAAACGGTATACAGTCAAATGAGTTGCCAATGTCTCCATCTGTCCATGTCTTTATTCCTCTCAGTCATTACTTATGTCATAACAGTGTAATTTCATGTGTGTCTGTGTGTGTTTACTCCAGTTTGGAGGTACAGAGGGGGAGTGGTTCCAGAAATTAACAGCCCGATTCTGCAGCCACCAGTCGTGGGCCTTGGACCAGATCAAGAGCAGGCAGAAGAAAGAGCCACGCTTCAACTCCTTCATACATGTATGCACACATACCACATGTACACACACACACATGGGTATATACTGTACATGTGCTGTCATTCTGACTTTGGATATTTTGTGTTTGAATCCCAGGAGGCAGAGAGTAAGCCCCAGTGTCGCAGGCTGCAGCTCAAGGACATCATTCCCATAGAGATGCAGAGACTGACCAAATATCCGCTGCTGCTGGAGAATATTGCCAAAAACACAGGTGTGTATGGGTGTGTGTGCGCCTGTCTAGCTGTGGCTCACTTATGTGTGAAAGTCAGTTTGATGTGTAAATTTATTTATGAGACTGTGAGACTATGTTACTGCTGATGTCAGATTATTTTTTGGCAATATTGGTAAATTGTTAGTAAATTTATTTCAGTCAATTGGGTGTTATTGCAGTCATGTCAATATTTGACCAGTCAAGCCACTGAATTACACTGATGCAAAAAAAACATTTTTAGCTGAAAGGAACATTATGTAACATTTCGGGGATCTATTGGCAGAATAAATTTTTAATATCTGTTTCCTTAAGTATATAACCACCTGAAAATGTGAATCGTTGTATTTTCATTACCTTGAGCTTTACAATGAGCCGTTTATATCAACATGTTTCTACCGAAAACCAACCTAACACTGGCTCTAGATGTATTCATTTTACTCACTCATTGGCCACAGTGCTCTAATACATGTACAGATATTAAAGGGATATCAATCACAGCATAACAATGTTGTTATATTGTTTCATGGTGTATAATCATCATATTTGCTCATGTAGTTGATTTGTAGTTACTATATATCCTGGTTTGTTAAAAAGAAAGATGAAAAAGGGTGGGATGAAACCTTTGAAAGTGACAGAGAATCACTCAGTAATGACTAATTACACATGTCTGGTGTTTGTTTAGATTTTGCAAGCTGATACATTGGCTTATATTTTACTTATGACATAGTTTTTCAGCCAGAATGCAGAAGATTATCATTTTTAATCCACATGTGCCACATTGTATCAGAACACAAGATGGACTAACTTGAAAAAACATTTTAGGAATCAGTGTTGTCCGTGGCAGATTTTTGTGCGCACACATGATTTATGGCTTTGGTTTGGGCTCTGCTGTGAAAGCAGCATTTTCCTCATGGCTGTGTTTTGTGTCTGTCCCCAGAGGACCTGACAGAGAAGGAGAGGATCCAGCAGAGCGCAGAGTGCTGCAGAAAGATCCTTAACCATGTCAATGAGGAGGTCAAAGTGATGGAGAACCTACTGGTGAGAAACACACAATCCATCACTCAACATACAGTTATGTAGTGATTTAGCACCAATTGGAGTCGAGTAAATTCATTTTGATACCTCTGAAGGTCTCTGCTTGTTGGACTGCATCTGCTGCTGTGCTGTCTGACCCACTGACCTTTCTCTCTGTTCCCAGACTCTGAAGGACTACCAGCGTAGACTGGACACTTCAGGGCTCAAACCCAGTAATGAGCTTTATACAGAATATAAGGCAAGGCTCTTTCAACAAAGCTTTTATGCACACACTGTTGAACTTTACAGATTTAATTCCTTTGACATTTTTATTGCAAGAAAATATTCAGATTAATCTCCCACAATCTTTTGTAGAACATCGATCTGACCCAGAAGAAGATGCTTTATGAAGGCCCTGTGACCTGGAGAGTCACAAAGGAGAAGGCAATTGGTAAACATATGCTTGTGTGTGCACTGGATTTAGGCAAACTGCCTCAATTATCAGTGTTTAGCTGGAGAAACAAGAGCACAGACAATTTGCTGAACCATTTCTGAATAGATGTTCATTGAAATTAAACGATTTATTAGGCTTATATTACCATTTATTATATTGAATTAATACAATTCACTTTGAGAGAAAAAAGCCCTGCAATGGTTTACTTTGGCAATTCAAGACAATTTGTGTCATATTTCTGTTTTCATTTCCTCTTTCCAAATTTGCAGTTTAAAGTTTGCTTTAAAGGGAAAGCCAGCTGTTGCATAGGGGATTCTTTGAAATGTCTCTTTGACTTCCTTTTTTTATTTTGAGTTCAATTCAATACCTTCAAACGTTAATTTAATTCAGTTTAACTGTATTTACTCCTGGATCGAAAGTTATAAACACAGATGATGAAGTTGATGTACAGTTCTATCAACTACAGTATGTGTTGAATTGGTGATACATAGATGCATAAATACAAATAAATATATAAAGTAATGAAGACACATAAAAATGACCTATTAGGAACTGAGGAAGCAGATTGCAGAGCACCCCTCTATCTAGCTCTCTTCCAGCTCTTCCTACCTGTGTTCACTTTCCACTCATCTTTTCCACTTCACCCTCCTACTCTTCTCTGCTTCTGGTCTCTCAGAGGTGCAGTGTGTTTTGCTCGGGGACCTATTGGTGCTCCTACAGAGGCAGGACGACAAGATGGTCCTCAAATGCCAGAGCAAGAGTAATATCGCTGTGCAGGAGGGCAAGCAGATGCTGAGCCCCATCATCAAGCTGGACTCTGTCTTCCTACGCGAGGTGGCCACAGGTTAGCAGCACACAACAGTGCAGTAGCTTCACAGACGGTCACTTCCATTTTTCCGTCAATATCATTCAACCATTCAATTTTCCTGTTCTGTTCTGTCAGATCGGAAAGCCTTCTATGTGATATTTACCTGGGACAGCGGTGCACAGATCTATGAACTGGTGGCTCAGTCTGTTGGAGAGATGAAACTGTAAGTGTCAAAAGAAATACATAAATTTATCATGTTTGTTTCAGATTGTAGGTCATTTTAATGCACGTGCATGTGTGTATCTGTTCGCAGCTGGACTGATGTGATAAAGACAGCAGTGGATGATCTGAAGAAAAGTGGAGCGCCCATGAGGTTGACGCTGCCTCCTGGAAGTGGAGGAGCTCCCTTCAGTCCCTCTGCGTATGTGTCTCCTCATCTGTTGAAAGAGCAAGACATATTCATCAGCAGCCAAAGTTCACCTATCTTCAAAATATCTCATTTCTTTTGTCATTTTCTCGCCGTCAGACTGACTGCCCCTTTGAGCCCGACTGAGAATGGAGGTTTGAAAAGCAGTGGTGGTGAGACTGAGCACTTAATAAATAGTACAAATTTGTTATTGTTACACATCTCTGAATGCTTGAGGCAAACTTGTGCCTTTTGTCTGCCTGTAGATCAAGATAAGGACAGCTTGACGGATGACAAGTCTTCAGACCCAAGGCACAGGCTGATTGATTTCCTGTCAGACAAAGGTTTCGACTTGATAGGCCACTCCAACAGCGATCAGGAGAAGGTGGCCAACGGTGCTCTGGATGAAGGTGAGTAAGGGTGCTTCTATAGATGATTTGTAGAGAATTGCCTTTCCTTTCTTTCACAGTAGCTTGCCTGGCTTCCTAATGAAAGCACTGAATGTGTCTCCTGTGCTAGTCATGTGGCTGAAAAGGCTGTTGGTCGGCAGCATCAGTCTATCAGAAGACTCACAGCCTGATGAAGAAAACGGAGAGGAGCCATCAGAGAGGGCCAGTCAAGAGATGGATGGCTGTCAGTTGACAGGTAGCTTTTATGTTAAGGAAAAATGGCATGTTGTAGTTTGAAAGTATGCCAGATATTTTGTTGGTCCAAGAACAGTGACTTAAACTTCATACTGAAATCTTCAGTATGAAGTTTAAGTTACCAGGCACTGCTGCGTCATTTTTCCTCTTAATTTTTTGGATGCATAAAACAAGCAACACATAACATTAATTGCTGACCTTCAGAGGTGCTGTTCAGCATTTTGGACAGAGTTAGGCTAGCTGTTTCCACTCTTGAAGCTAAGCTAAACTTACCGTCTCCTAGGTGGAGCTTCGTATATAACAGGGAGATGAGAGTAGTCTAAATATTTTATTTGTTATCATTGTAACTTGTTATTTATGCCTTTAAACATTATGTTTAATTTTAGTTGTCTGGCGTTTGAGCCTTAATAAAAGACCTGATCTTATGATCTTACGATTGTTTCCCCTCTCTGGTACAAGCCATAACAAAAATTCAATCAGAATATTAAACACATACAATATTTTGTAAAAATAGATCCCCTAAAATAAATATTTGTTAAAATGGCAGAATCCATTTTCCACTTGTTTATTATTATTATGGGAGAGAAATTCAACAATATTATATTATTATTACAATGCAGAACAGTCTTTACAGTTCATGATTTGAAAGTTACAATTCTCTGCCATTCCAAACAAGTGCCACATCTAAATTGAGTTTCTGTCCACAGATGGAAGCCAAACCAGAGAAAGAGGAGCAGAGGAGGAGAACGACAAGGCTTGTGAAAAAGAAGAGGAGGAGAGGAGCATCAGTGCACCTGTGGTGCTGTCCCAGGAGAGGAAGGTGGAAGTGCGCAGGAGGCTCCGCATTCTGGAGGAACAAGTGAAGAGACTGCAGGTGAGGGGAGGTGAACACAGAGAAAGAGAGAGATGAGAATATAGAGAAAAGCAGGGAGCAGGTAGTTTGACAGGGGCAGATAAATATGAGAGACATAATAAAAGATGGGAGCCGACTGGAAAGAAACACACAGGTGGGCATCAAGGGTTTCACTGAGGATAACTTAAGTAAGGAGTGAGCTGTGGTATACTTTTGAACAAATGGGGCCAAAATGGCACAAAAGAGAAACTAGAGAATAGAAAACCATTTAACCACTGGTGTTATTGCTTGGCTGAAAATTGCCTTGTGAAATTGGACTTCTCTGAAAATGGCTATTATGTCCAGCACTGGCGATGGGATGTGTCAGTGAAGCAGCGAGGGAGAAGAAGAGGGGATGTTAAGAGGAGGAGGTTGAAGTGTGTGTTTGTCTGAGGTAGTGACGATGCGAGTGTCTGTCCTCAGTTCCTAAGGTGATATTGATTTTGCGTGTTGCAGACTATAGAAGAGGAGTACCACAGGCTGCAGGAGGCCCTCTCTGAGTTCTCACTGGAGGGGGGTAACTTCCAGTGAGACACCATCATGCCACCTGCTGGCCACTAGGTGAGAGCACTGAATTATTTTTAAGCATTCATTTTATATTTATAGGGCTCTATAGGCAAGTATAATTTACTTGCAGAAGTATGAGAGTTAATATCATAATTAAGGGCGTAGGTTTAGTTTTAGAAGTGGAAAGACACCAGATGTTTCTTTACAAGGTCATGTGATTGTTTGCTTTTTCGTAATGATGATATTGATATTTTACTAATAAACTTAATTTTAAATGGGGAAACTCAAGTTAAAATGATTTAGCAAGTATGAGTAAGAGACTTGATCGTCACTTATCATCTGTAAATAAGCATATTTGGCATTTTGAAATGATTTATTTACCTCCAGAAAAAAACTTTTTAGCCCTGATAAGAGTCTGCAGTCTTCCTGTCAGGCTACATATGATGTCTCCATCTAAAAAGGAGACAGAAGTTAAAGGCAGCTTGTGTGCTACCTGAGATGTGAAGCTCATAGCAAAAAGGGTTGAAAATTAGTTGCAACAGCTGAAATAACTGAAGGAGCGTGACGAACGAAACAGCGCTATTGTAGTCTCAAATGTATTTTTACAGGCGTAACACTGTAGATATTTTCGTGACTGTAAAAGGGACAAGAATAGGACTTAGGGATCCACCCCCCAGTGGTGTGCTACAGTGTACTCTTGTGTGTCATCAAACTCATTAACTTTACAAGTTGCAATCTCATATTCAAACCTTCCCTCATCTTTTCTGCTCTTCAGATTTTTACTGGTGCTGGTTTGGAGTGTAAGAGTGACTTTCAAAAGTCTTCTCTGGAAATTCCTAAACCCTTGTGCGCCTTGCCTGGACTCTTTGCTGCATTGGGGGCTTTATGCACAGTGCAGTGGTTTAGTGATGGGGCATGGGAGAGTGTGTGTGCATGTGTTTGTGTGTCTATTTGCCTGCATGCTTGGTAGAGAGGTATTCAAAGAACAAAAAAAAAGGAAAAAAACATCCTACTTTTCAGTGGGAGATTGTTTTTGCAGAAAGGTGCCAGAAAACTTAAGCAATATGAGAGATGCTGCCTTACAAAATGTAGTGACTGCAATCTGCTGTAACACACATACGCACACCAGAGACATGCACGCTAGAAATATTGCCAATCACAGTTGTGCAGTTAGCTAAAACCAGGCCTTAAGGGGTCAATGTAGCGTATTGAAATACTACTGTTGATATATAGTGTTATTTGTAGTATATGCCAAAGTATCACAGAGATGCACTTTCTTTTTGATCAAACTATGTTGAAAAAAATGATAATTGAACAGTTGGGCTTCATGTAGGTAGCCCTCATTATTGAAACTATTGCATGCAAGAAAGTGTGTGTGTGTGTATGTGTGTTACAGAGTTTTTAATTAATGATATGCTTGTTTGGAGGGTTCTTACTGTTATTAGGTCACAGAAACATTTATAAATAGTGGCACTGTAGGTAATCATGCTGTTAATAATGGTGATTTGTTTGTATTTACCGCTTTTATTTATTCCTTTGAGTTCTGCTGGGTCAGTGAGTTGCTTCGCCTGAGTAAAGAGCCCCAAACACTGGTTAGAGAAAAGACTAAAGATAAGAAGGCAAACCCAGAATGTGTAAATGAAGATTGAGGTAAGAGAGTGAAAAAGAGAGGTGTGGGGGATGTGCCGTGATGGAGATTGCTTTGGTTTATTTGAATGGTCATGAGAGGATGTGTAGAAACTGAGATTAGGATTTCTGCTCACTGTACTGAAAGATGTAGACACATACACACACACACACACCTAGAGCCCAGTGCTGCAGAAGTGTTCACAAAGGCTGCCATTGCCAGCTTTCACCAGATCCTCAGCTCTTGATCCACAACACGGACTTAAGATGGGGTAACTTGTATTATATGATGTTAGATTTGCATGTTGTTAGCAAAAGATTCTATTCTATTCTTCCCTGTAGCAGTATTCGTATCAGAACTGAGCTGTCTTCATGTTTTATTCAGTGGTAGATTGTAATTATAATAATATGTGCCTGCATACTCGCAAGGCTGGCGAAGTAAATAAATATGATGATGTAATTTCTGAGTAGTGGCATTACTGTGGCCATGCACACAGGACCAAAGAATAAAACAAAACACTGTTAGATCCTCATACGAGCTGTAATTTGTTAATGACACGCTGTATAGTAGCATGTCACATAACGCTCAGTAGCTTAGCCTGCAGCTGCTTTGTCTCTCCTCAAACGCCAACACTTTACAACTTAAGTGAAGGGATTTCAGTAGCACGTCAGAGAATGCAGCATTGGTTTTCAATTAAAACAAACGTTGTCAATAAGAAAATGAAAAGTACATAAAAGCGACAAACTGTGCTGCTCTAACCTGGATCGAGTAGTGTCATTGAACACATGGGGTCTGTTCCAGCAGCAGAGGAACGAGTGAGGACAGATGAGGATACAGAGGAAACTCATCAGCACTGTATCATCATCACTTCCTGTGATAAAAGATGGCAAATTATACAGGCATGTTTCAATATTACTGATCTCTCTCTTCTACACCTTGTGTAAAATGTACAAAGATGTTTGCTTGAAGGAAAACAAATGTAGAGAAAGCCTAAATCAGCGCCCCTCTTTTTTATTTAGCTTATTAGCTACGTACACCTCTTGATAACACCCTCACTTGTGATAGCATGATCACCTTTCTCCCACTGCACAGTTTTACCTTATGTTGTGTATTTTATTTGATTTAAACAGGTTGGGGAGGTTTTGTGACTGTTTGTTTGTTTCTCAAACAAGGCTTTGTAATTATTTACTATGCATTTGCTTTAACAGAGAGAGAGAGAGACAGGATTTGTCTGTAAGTTGTCTATGCATTGATGAATTTAATTATGCAAATACTTAAACCACAACCTTTTACTGCACTGTGGCTGTTTAATGATGGGATACATTGAAACAGATCATCTCAAACAGGGATTTTAAACTGTCAGGCTGCAGTGGTCAAACAGGTGAAACCCAGTTAACACCAGCGTACTCACTGACTGAACGACTGCTACAGACACTTTCACTCTCTCTCTTCCAGATGCTTTCCGTCATGCATTCTATGTACAAAATACCTAGATGTATAGAAAATGTATTTATAGAGTGGTGCCTTGTCTAACGATCAAGTTTCCTTCATAAAGGGCTCTCACTATCACAGTCACTATAGTTTTGTTTGTGCCGTCTTTCATGGAGGACTGACAGAAGATCATCCCAGGATGTCCACCTCCATTACAGCTACATGTTTTGAGCCCTCCACCAAATCAACCAGCACCCTGTATAGAAAAGACACTGCTCCCTGTCATACAGGCATCTGCCATCATGTCCATCTAAAAACAATGAATATGCAAGAACTATACTGTGTATTTGTTTTTTGTTTTTATCTTGTAAGAGGATCTTTAATGATGTATACTTAATAAAAGTCCTGGTACGTTCTGTTTTTTAATTCTTCATTTTTTAAATAAATTGGGGAAATAAATTCCTGTTTTGTGGTTTTATATGTTATGTATGTGCCAGTATATGTGGGTGATTTAATAAACCATATGCTGTGTCTGGATTTTACTTTTAAACATATATAAAGTTTATATAAAAGGGAATTGCTGGCTCTATTTTCATAATGTTCATGAAGAAATTATTCTATTATTCTTTTCTAAATGCAACTTTTTATGCAAATGTGTGACAGTCCAAATTCATTCAAGCAGAAATCCTGACTGAGGAAAACAAGACAGCAGTGTGATTGTTTGTTCATGCAATATTACAGCGAAGACTGAGATCACTGTTGTCGAAGGAGTTTTTCCTTCAGTGTTTCACTTTGCTTTTTGATCTCTTGCTCAGACATTTATAAGCACAATGGGAACAGTTGTAAACTTTCTCCTCTGCAGCTTTGTCGGTGAGTTACATCAATTTATTATAAGTTACAGATAATATATAATGTCTGTATAATCAACAATTTATATTTACGTAGACGCAATTTTTGTTAAAAAAGTCATGTTTTACAACATATGTACTATATATATACACTGTATATATGTGTATATACAGTATGTAAATACATATATGTATATATACGCATAAATGCGTATATATACACGTATATATGTGTGTATATATACACACACACACATATATATATATATATATATATATATATACACTGTATATATATATATATGTATGTATGTATGTACTTTATATAATGTTTTTCACATTTAAATTTAACTTGTGTGAGTTCTGCTTCAGTGAACCACATCTCCTGTCATAGCAGATGGCTGTGCTATCATGTTGCTCTGTTAGTTCTAGTTGATTGTGGTCTAAATTTAAATATTTTTTTTGTTACTCAACATTTAACACACTGTGCATGGTGGTCTATGCAAATAAATTTGTCAAATGTTGGGTTAAAATCAACTGATAAAATGTATAACAAATGTACAAATTAATCTAGTTTTCGCTTCCTCCACAGTGAGTATCGTTCAGAGTGAGGTGGTTTTAGAGGCGGACAGGCCCTATTTGAGAGTGCCAATCTTTCACACAGCTGACCTGGAGTGCTGTTACACTAGTGAGAGTCCAGTGAAATTCACTTGGGTCAAACAGGATATCAACAAAACACTGGTCACACTTACTGTGGAGAATGGTAAAGGCCGCATGGAGAAAGGAAACCGTAGCTCCTCTGGCAAAAGGTGTGGGACCCTCACCATTGAGCCAGTCCAGCTGAGCGACTCTGGGATGTACCAGTGTTGGCTGAATGGCGCTAACAGCATCCTCTCACATGGCACCTACCTGCAGGTCTACAGTGAGTGTTCATGAGTGTGATGGAGTCAAATGAGCTCTAAGCACTGCTAACACCTCATAAGCTATAAATCTTGTTAACATTAGTCTATCCTAGAGCTGAGTGAGTGGCAGCATCCATGCCTGTTGCAGCTTGGTTAATCTCCACATCATGAGAATGCTCTCATTACAGTCAGCTGTCTGTTAATTTACTTTAAATAACAACAAGAATAGACCAAGTTGCAGTCATGCTAATGTGCAGAGGTGTTTGTCACACTGAAATACCATCTTTGAATTGTTTACTCTCAAATGCATCAGAAACATGTTATCACATGTTTAGTGTGACTCACCTGAACCATGTATGTGTGCCTAGAGCCAATGGAGAAGACAATTAACCTCAGTGAAAGCACCAAAAACAAGATCCTGACAGTGGAGGGGGTTTTACTGCTCCTGTGTGTGCTTGTGCCTTCTGTCACCCTTCTCTTTAAGGTCAGTAGGTCACTTTATTATAACTGAGCGCATATCACCATACATCTGTCAACTACCCCTGATTTGTAACACTGATGTTGCAGCAATGGGTCATTTCCAAAATGTATCAATAATGGTAGTCATACTGTCAACACACCAGAAATGATCGTCAATACAGTGTTACTTTGACTGTTCCCACCACATACAGATGTACTCTTCTCAGATGTTTCTCAAAGTGTTTCTTGCCTTTCCTCCATGGGAAGTTGCACCATTTCACAGCTTTCTCAGCTTCTGTTTCCTCCTCACAGTCACAGAGATTAAATGAACTGGAGAAGAAAAAAGCAAAGAAGGAAGAGGAGAACATATATCAGGTAAATGAGTCAGCTTCTCTCTGAGTCAAACACGTCATGACATGCTTGTGAGACAAGTCACATTGCTGTACGGAAGAACAAAGAAATGAATGCACAAACATTATCTTGTACTAATCAATTTAACATGAACATGTTTCATTGATATCTGCGTGTTTAATTGATTTCCATCTTCCTTATCGGCATGCCAGGGGCTGAATGTGGATGAATGTTGGTCCACATATGATAAGATCGAACGCTCCCAGGCTCATGGCCCATATCAGGATGTGGGAAACATTAAGGAGGAGGAGGAGCAAATACAGCTGGAGAAACCCTGAAGGAAAGGGTAAAGATAGAAAAAGGGGAGACTGTTAATTCTTTACCACAGACATTGGAATTCAGAGTTTTGAACATAGCCTGCAGTAAGCATCTAATAACATTATTTAATCTGCATGTTTAATTTGAGATTTTTGACCTTGGAAACAGCAGTCTCCAAAAGACACCAGTCAGTCAGGGACATAGCCAGGATTGTAGAAGTATTAAGATCAGAAGTCCAAGATAATTTTGAAGACACCTGTTATTTTTGATACATCAACGCCTGTATATTGTACAAATTATGGACATTCAAATTGTTATCTGCTCCACTACTACCAGTTTTTTTGGCAAAGAATTATCAAAATGTTCAACGACAATGCATCTTTTATGTAATGGTAGGCCATCTGTCTTTTTAAACCCCCTGGACTTATAACCTAAATATAAAAATGTGAGCTACCCTAGCTTAATAAATCTTTAAAGCGCTCAGAAAAAAATGACCAAAAGACTTGGGTGGCGGTGAAATTATTTTGTTATCATTTTGTTATCAGTTTATCAGCTTTCAGCTTCTGTCATAAAAAAATCAATAAATATAATTAATTTATTGCTTTTTTTTTACTGAATGACTTCATGATGTGTAACAATGGATTTATTTTCTGATACTTCTGTGAGTCCTCAAAGAATAAAGTTGTGCAAACCATTTAACAACAAACAAATAAATCCTTCTATATATTGTCTACAGCCATAATGCCACCTCTATGCTCTTAATCTGTTCTCAATGGACTGCTGTTACTCATACAACCAAAATAACAGGGCGGACACATATCGATTTTGAGCGTTCTGATTGGCTATCTGACCGAAGCGGAGTCATTCATTGGCTTAAATTTCTGATATGGGCGGGGCTTCGGCTCAGGCAGACAGGTATGTATGAGAGATGTGAGAGGCGGTGCGTAATCAGTGAGCGAAGATGGCGTCGAACAAGAAGAGCGGTGGGAGTAGCAGAGTAGAGAAAGGTGTGAATGGAAGACGCTCGTCCAAACACAAAGAGGGTCCCGTGGGTGAGTGTTGTCGGTGACGTGCCAACTTTGTCACAGCTTTTTCTTTCATTAACACCCCCCTTTTTTTTTTAATCCTCCTGAGCTGTCACCCCCCTGCTAGCTTGTGTTAGCATGTACGTTAGCCACCAACGGGTAGCCGAAATGAACAACTTGGATTTAAGCCGCTGGATCTGTGTCAGCTGCTTATTTCCTGTGGTTGTTTTACGACATTAAAACGTGGAGGTCCTGTTGAAATCTGTGCGTAGATAGAGTTACTGAAAGAAGTGTCAGGTCCTTCCTTCCTTCGCTGTCATGTCCATAGTTAAAAGCATCACCCCCCTTTGAAAGCCACAGCAACGTGTGTGCCGTTGTAGTTGTAACGATGGTAGTAATGTCATCTCTGTAGCAGACTTTAACTTCAAGTATATGCTCTGACTCCATGTTGGATCTACATTTACATTTTCCCCTCCTGTGCCCCAAGTTTCAGCCGTGGACATTGACATCACCCACCTGAACAGGTACTCCAAGCCAAAATAAACTAGAGGGGAGGGAATGGGGTGTAAAAAAAAAAATCTCCAGTGTGATCTTCGGATGCACTGTGCATAAATCGATTAGGCAGGCTGTTAGGGTCACTGGTGAAGCCGTCATCACTGTGTGGTTGACATGAGTGCAGGGAAACATATGATGACAAATGGGCAGCCAGTGAGAGAGAGCAGCTGGCTGCCTGCGGGCACTGTGGATCTCCTGTGAAGACTAAACAAACTACCTCCGTTGTCCTGTTCTCCTCTGAACTGGGCTGTAACTGGAGCAGCCCTTTCCCAAACCATAACTACTTTCAAAAGGCTTCCTTACTATCATGCTATATAACGAGAATGTATGTGTCTTTGCTGGAGAAATCAAAACTTTACCTGCCTATTTTTGAATGGTGCATTTATAATAGACGTAGGACTGCATAATGGGAATAAACAAGTTTTTACCATATCTTACTTGTGATGTGACATTCAGTATTGATCAGACCTGAAGATTAGATTTATAATCTTTTCTTTTTCCATTACATTCATTGTATCATAAAGCTGAAGGGAAGCCATATGTGTCCCGTTTGTAGGGGGCGTGGAGGCTCATTGTTGTTAGTTTCCTGTTGTTCAGTTTGGCCTCGTGTGTTTAAGTTTCTCTGTCTGGGAGAAAGGTCAAAGCCTCCTAAACAAGACACTACAGATCCCCCACTGTTGGCCCTTCCTCTCGCCAGTGGACAAACTGCTGTGGAGTTTTGTAAAGCCTGCTATATGCACAGCATTTTGTCAGACTTATACTTACATCGGCAATTGGGGCCTTTGTGCTGTGCCAGTGATTTCCACTGAAAGAAACAACCACTTTACTCTCACATCTGTGGACTTTTATCCATACTTTTCATTTTCACATCTTGATTGTGTCTGTTTAGTTTTAGCTTGATTAAAAAAAAATAGAAATGACCAAGACAAGATCAGCAAAGTTAACTAAACCAGTAGAGCAGCTCAAAGTTGTTTTTGTTTTGTGTGGAAATGAGTAGTCTGACTGATTTCTAGCCATTCTAGCCATACATGTAAACAATGTGATAGCTAATTTGTCATGTGTCTGATCAAACACACAAACTCATTTACTCAAAGTCATTTACTGTGCACCTATCAGAGATCAGATGTTGTTCACATTGAAGCATACACATTTTGAACAATGAGATGTGTGCTGTAGCACCAACATGTGATACAGTGAACTAACTCCATCCATCTGAACACATTACGTCCTGCTTGCCAAATAATCTGCACACCAAGAAGCAGCCTGTATGAATATGTCATTTTTAACAGAATTTCTACCAGAAGATTGTGATCCAGTGTTAAATGCCTTGGAAAGGTCAATAAACAGATCAACACAGAGTTTGTCATAGTTGGGACAGTGCATGCTTTATGGATAACAGTAATTATGGTGCAATTCAAATGGCAGTGAGTCATCATGCACAATACCAGGAAGATCCTGAAACTGAAGGTCATCATTAATTTTATTATTTACACTTGTGTGTTTCCTATTGTGACATGTCAACATGTCTATCATGAAATACGCCTCAAGATAAACAAGAAATAAGTGCAACAAGTTGGACTTTGTTGTCTATGTCTGAGTACTTCTGTGTGAGGGGTTGTGTCTCAGTTCTTGGACTTATGGGACTGTCCTCTGTGATATCAGCCAGGAACTCTGCACTAAGGTTATGTTCTTCTCCAAGGAGCAGATTCTCTGAAAAAAACATTTCATTCCCCTTTTTACATGTTCACATGTTGTCCATGTTCCACACATCAGTATTTTTTAACAGCTGGCACATACAGCACATTTCTGCTGCTGACACAAACGTTCAGAAGTGTGGCTACGTAAACTTAAATGTCTAACACAGGCACTACTTAAAGACAACACTTAAATATTAGTGTTCTTCACACATTCAGGACTAGTTGATTGATCAAGCAGTTGATAGTCAGAAATTACGAGGACGAGGACTTACTGTTGTTTCTTTGCTTTTTTTTAGTTTCATTGAAAGTTGAGTAGGCAAAATAAGGAATTTTAAGACATTGTCTGTTCCGTTTCTTCTAAATAGTCCACTAGTGATTTTTGAATTTCAAAGCCAAAATTATAATTTTATTAACTTTTTTTTTAAACAAATAAATACATTGAATAAATATACCCTCAAGATGCAATAAAATAAATGAAAGTGTTTTTTTTTTTATCATGTCATAATCTAATGGTTATGGCTCTGCCAATGTCTCTTTGTATGTGATCTGCCAATTAGTTTAAAGGTCACTGGGAGGTACAAGCTGAACAGCCAATAGCAAAATAGCCCACTGTCACAAGGAGAAAGTGAAGTGGGACGGAGTTGTCTGTAGCTTCCCGACCTTGTTTTAAAAGAGGAGAAGAGGAGTGACAAGCAGAGGACTACACATTGCCTCTGAGTAGAACTGGTTATGACAGTCTCACATGCATAGGCTGAAAGGAGAAGAGCCACATCTAATTGTAAAGATGATGAACTGACAGACGGCGAGAGGGAGAACAAAACCAACTGGAAAACCCTACTGCCATCCCTCTGTTTCTCTCATTCTCTTTCTTCTTTTCCATGTTCTCATTGCTTTCGTGGAAGAGAGGAGACTGACAAGGACATTGCCTTGAACTCAGATGCTGGTAAACTCTTTTACTTTTTTCAATAGCTAGTCCATACCATCAGTTGTATGCCAGAAGCAGCCTGTGGGTTGTGATATACAAACACTGAATTCACAGTGTATATGGGCCTCGCAGGAGTCATTATGTGTCTGTAATGTCCCTGGTGTTGGTTGTTGCACATGACTTATTAATGCCTACTCTCCTCCATCTTTAATGTGGGGAGGCCAGGTGCATCTTAATGGTTGCAGTGGAATTACAGTGGTCACTTGAGTCAGTAACACAGGGAGGGCAGCGATGATGCTGAAATGCGAGTCACTGCCAGACGTAGATATTTGGAACATTTTCTGATGCACAAAAGGCAAAAGGGATGAGGCAAGCAGGTCAGTCACATTTTTCCTCTAGTGGCTTACATAGATTGTGTATTGACTGGTGTGAGTGTAGGGGCAGCTTTATTGCTTCTGCCAAATAAAGGTGAAGTCTTCACTCTGAAGATCTGAGTGTACTGGTCAACATAACAGCGTTCATTTGCCTTGTGTTTGCATGTGATCTACTTTCTGCAGTTAGATGGGTGTAATGTACACTGGCTTCTTTATCATTGAGCAAGTTTTAGAGCTGCATGTGCTGATCCATGAGTTCATAAAGTTCAGGCCTTGCTTACTCTGTCAACATAAGGCCTATTGGCTCTCCCAGCTGAGAGAGTTGTACCCCCACTTCCAATTAAGCAAAGTAATTTTAATTTTGGCTGCTCGCCCAAACTGGTTTGACTGCTATAGCTGGTTCTGCGGCATGCCATGTGGGTAGCTGCTCTGTCCTATGCGGTCATTGTGTTCTTGAAAGCAGTGATTTCCAAAGACTGGGTCAGGACCCGCAGTTGGGTCACAGGTGATTTATTAGTTTGGCCAGTACACGTTTGGACCACATGAGGGAGTCTGTTTACGAATATGAAAGGCTATATTATGTATGTTTTACTGGTGAGTTGATTATTTTTCCACATTAAGTAACTGTTTCCTGCATCATTGGGTTCAAAACGCTTACAACTGATTGGTAATCCACTGGTTCTTTGCCCAATCTTAAGATGTAGCAACAATATATCTGCAAAACTCCTCTTTGCAACGTTTTATAATCCTGTACAGTCTTTTTTCTCTCTCGAAGATGAATAAACTATAGTGATGTTGTCATTTGAAAATGTATCCTAAAGAGACTATTAAATAAAACACAAGGCTGTAGTGACACTTTTTACTGGGACAAGGGAAACTAGTCCATGATGTTGAAGTTAATTAACCATCAATGAATCACACTCAGAAAGTGTGAACAGAGATCACAAAATCATGCAGTTTAGGTACACGAGTGGCTATATTTTAAGAATTTAAGGGACTAATGTATAATATATTTACTGTAACAGATTGTGAAATTAGCATAATTTATCATGACTGATTAAGGAAACTAACTAGCAGGAGTATTGAGGCAACGAGTATTTGAAAACATGTATGGCACAGTGATCAGAGGCTAACACACGCTATGCTAATACATGCTAACTGCTATCAGTAAGGTCCTAGGAGTGGATGGGCCGTGGATTTAGTATTTTGAATTTGGACTGCAGTGACCATTTTTTAGTGCTAGCTGTCAGTACTATTGTTCCTTTAAAATTAAAACAAAAATTAGCACAATGTAAATTCAGTGTTAGCATAGGAGTCATGGGATGAGCTTATATCAGAGTGTTCCTTTAGCATGGTTGAATCAATGTGAAATTAGGCCCCAAGCTGCTTTATTTAACTTTGGGGGAAAATATATAACTAGAAAGATAATGTAATGATTTTTTCCCTGCTGCACTGCTGCTTTGTTCTATCAAGTCGTTTGGATCTGCAGATTTGTTTCTATGCCCCAGGGTCAGGAAACGCCTCCTAAATTCAATGGGACATTCACCATGGTCTTTATGGCAACATTACACACTTATCTTGTGGTGGACACAGAGAGCCAGTGGATATGGTGGGGTTAAAGTTGGGTGTGTTCAGATGAGGCTTGTTTTCCAGTGCTAAGTGGAAGGAACAGCTAGGCAGCAAGCCTCACTGGATTGGATTTGGTGTTCCCATCCATTTTTAGCATAATCTAAGCCAGTAGCAGTGTGTAGTAGTAGTGTGAAATGTTCAAGTCAAACATTTTGGAATAATCTTTGTGATATGATTCAGTTGTCCTTTTCTAAATGTTTAACTGTGACAAATGGCATCCAATAGAGAGGTGTCTTGTCTCATAGGGTATGGTAAAGAAGGCACTCCCTGAAAGAGGAGTGAGAGGCAGAGACACGACGGACAGCAGCTGAAGATATTTTTCATTCAATATGCATAAGTGCTAGTTGTCATCTGGCTGATGAATGTCTCTTCCCAGATGTCAAGGGTTTGATTCCTCCCAGCAAACTGGCTTTGTCTCTCCCATTACTCTTCCTGAATGGCAGGGAATAGCAGAATAATTGTGCAATAAGTCCCCATTTCTTTGACCCTCAAAACAATATTTCACTATTGTAGAATCTGTTCGCTTTTTAAACAGGCATGGGCAATCTGTGCTCCTCATCCCAAGATGTTGCTTTGGGGATCTGTACTATTTTTGATTTCTGTATCTTTTTCACTTTTCTGCATCGCTTTATTGCCCTTGCTTCAGTGGAAGTTTTATGGCTTAAATCTTTGAGTGCCTGCCCGTTTTTAAAAACAAAAGTGCCTTGTGCCAGCGTTTTTGGCCATTTTGAGTTATCTTTCATGATGCACAGAATATGCACAGAGTAGCTCAAATGAAAGAAGAGACCTGCTAAATGGTCATAGTTTTTACCTTTTTCTGTTCTTGTTTTGTCTGGAGGAGAATAGAGGCCACTTTCACCAAAATCTCCTCTTTTTGTCCAGATTCCATCCGTTTTGTTCTCTAAACATGATTGTCTCCACTTCCTTCTTCGATCTCTGTGGCGTACATTATATCTTTATATCCCAACTACATCTCCCAGAACCCCCAAAATTATTCATAGGCTGCGTGAGACCGCAATTGGCAACCCGCTGCTGTAAAAAGGAAAATATATATGTTTATGGAATTCAAGCGTTCTATTTTAAAGGATGTACATATACATCCTTGGCACTCAAAGAGTTAAGTTTTGGGATTGGGGTGTGCTACTTCCAAGGGCCGCTGGTGTCATTTGGGATGTTAATTAACTACACCAAGTTTAACTAAAGGTAATTTATCATAGCAGTATTCCTTTTCAGTGATCATTTTCTAACTTTCCGTCATAGATGTGCTTCAGCCCTGCAGGGCAACCTGTTAAAACCCATCTAGAACAAAGAAGTTACTTTATTTCCTTATGTCCGCCTCTCCATTAGAAAACCCTTGCTGCCTCTGTTCCTTTTTGTTTGTTTTTTATTTTTTTTTCCTATGTGTCCAACCAACCCCTCTCCTCTTTCCTCTGTCTCTCAGCATGCCAGTCACCCTATACAGTAAGTACCAGCTAGTTCCCAGGCTTAGGTGTTGTGGAAACAGTGGTCTCATGTGACTTGGCAGAAGAGCAACAGTTGGAATCCAGCAGGGGCATAGCACTAGATCTTTGTTATTCTGCATTAGGGCAAGAGTATGGTCACACTCGATAAACACACTCAGCTGTGTGTTGTCAGCTGTATTCCTCCCTTTGGGAGTGTGTTTGCATCATGAAGTTAGTGAATGGTCTCGGCCTTCTCCTCCTGTTCGATGCGGGTCTGCCTAGATCTCAGTGGATTTTGGCTGCTTAGCCCAGCTTTACATCTTTTAATTTCAAGGCTTGCCTAACACATTACCATCAGCGAGCCAGGCTGTGGGTGATTATTTAATAGTAGCAAGAGAACATTGTGTAGGATATAGCCAATGATATCCCACCTCGTGCAGTTCCCACATGCTAATAACAAGTGTTGGTGTGGCAGAGAGTAAGGTTCAGGGTGCTCTTTTTTATGCTTGCAGGACCAGATACTAATTGACAATCTAGTTGAATAACCAACAGAAAAAAGACCATTCATTTTACAAATTAGGTATGCATGAGTGTTGGCGAGGTGGCATAATTGATAGTGTGATCAGTGAGTGTGTGAGGATCCAAGCCCCAGTGCCATTAATCTGCCTATAATTCTTCACTAGGTATAATGAATCATAGTTATTGAAAATATACTTACGTGTATGCACCCTACCCTACATGCAACTGATTTCTGTTTAAGTTTCAACCTTCTTCCATGCTTCTCTATCTCACTGTCCTTAGTGATGGACACCAAGGCAGTGTTTGCGACCCTGTACACCATATGCGAAGAGAATGCCACCTTCTTCTCAGGAGGGGCCAAGGGGTCGCCAGGAGATGCAGCACGGCGGCTGGTGGATACCATGAAGCTGATCCAGGACCATGCTCGCAGTCTGGAGCCTGTTATCTCCGGCTTCGCTGCAGTTTACCATCATTTTGACTTCGACCCACACATACCTGCCAATGGCTATCGCTCGCTGGTCAAGGTAAGCTGTTGGATGTTTTGGATCTGTGTCCGTGTTCTCATTTCAACCCAGTGCAGCTTTGAGGAAAAATAAGCCCGCATACTGCAAAACATTTTTATCAATATTCTCTCCACTGTGAGAAACTGCTCACTGGCCTCTCCTTACCTTGGTATCGCTTTATTTCAAGGTCAGTTCATTTGTTTTAGGGATTGATTTTATGTTGCAAATCAGGTCAGATAAATTCCTCCACCTGCAGAATATCTGCTCCTTCTGTACCCACTGTACTTTATCTCCTACAGTTATTGATGAAACTTCATGACCTTCAGGGGCTGCAACGCACCTCAACTGAATGACTCTAAAGGCCAATTTATAGCCCTCTACATCGCTGGAGAGCCTCTCCGTTCTCTCCAGACGCATGAAATATTTTTTAACTCTCCATCACTCTGTCAAGGGAAAACGGAGATGGCAAGGGCTGTGATTGGTCCTCTAGTTGCGCCCCTGCCATGAAATGCACCCCCTTGCCCTGCTTTGTGAAACTCAGGTCAAATACATTCAACTTGCCCAAAAAAATCCATTGAATTCATTTAGTAATTATGGCTGGGGTATATTTCCACAGAGCATATCGAAAGGTGTTGGTTTGCGTTCGTTATTATCTGATTTTGTGTTGAGAATATCATCTGTTATTTGCACTCTTTAGAGGAGCTTTAAAGACTGTAAGCAACCAATGTTCTTCTCCCTCACAAATAATTAAATCGTAAAATAGTATTTTCCCATGCTTTACTTTCTGGGGGGGTGCCTTTCACGGCAAGGGTGCTTACTGTGGCACAAGACCAGCACCACGATGGAGAACTGCGAGGGCTCGAGGGGTCTCTGTGGTTACGGAGTTAGATAACGTATTACGCAGTTGGAGAAGTATATTTGGGGCTTAACAGAGCAGCAAATGAATGCTGCTCTGTTTTCTTGCCTCTCAATTTCCACATTTATAATCCTTTTCATTCCCACAGTGCTACGTTTACTAATCTGTAAGACCCAAGTGAAGCAGCGAGCTTTTCACATGCTCACATTCAGACATGCTATTATCATGCAGACCCAGAGGACATGCCCAAGTAAAGAACTATTATTTTACTTTTTATCGGGCAAAATACTGTGTTCATCTTTTTTTATTATCTCTCTCTTTTTTAATAGAGATAATAATATAAAGTACATCATTATATCATGAATGCACATGTAATTTTGTAAAACATCTGTCCTTTTATTGACCAAGTGTGGTGCCCTTTCTTGCCTGTTCATAGTAGGAAGATTGCCCTGGAAATGAGAACGTCATGTGTTGATTCCAGAACAGTTGAGAAGAATTTGGTTGTACCATTAGTATATCCAACATCCCTGAAGCCCCATCCCGTTGCTGCACAGAGCGCTATTGCTTTTGTAGTTTTAGTTATTAATAATAAACGTGTTGCTTGTTGGAATTGCACCAACTGTTATACTGCATGCCCTTTGAATTCCAGAGACATTAAATCTTCGGGGACATGCATACAGAGACAGACATTCTTTGTTTTATAGTTAGATTATATAATTCACTTAATTTGCTTGTAATTCAGGTTGACTGATTTGCTATGCTATTTTTAGTAGCACACAGTACATTTTTGAATAAGACTGTCAGTTTTTCCCCGAATTGAACTGGCACATTTTTGTCCTTTTCTAGGTAGTGCGCTGCTGCCTTCTCCACATTATCCAGAAGGGCCGCTACATCACTGCCAACCGGCGCAGCATCTTCTTTAGGGTAGCACACAATGCAGGGGAGATGGAGGCCTACTGCAACGCTCTGTGCCAGCTGCGCGCCCTCCTCTATCTGGCTCAGCGTATGCTACACGACAACAGCCATGGCAACCTTTTTTTTCAGGATGAAAGTGGCCTCAGTGAGAGCTTTGTCCGTGAATACTCATCCATGCACAAAGGGTGCTTCTATGGTCGTTGCCTTGGCTTTCAGGTGAGATGAGCAGCTTGGCGCAAGGACTGGTAGTGGGAAGAGTGAAGAATAGTGAGGCTTAGAAGTAGTAGGACCTTATGCTTGATGGTCCACAACTGGGACTCACTTTAAGTAGGACACTGAAGAAAAAAATGCAAGGAAATGCAAATGTGCATATTAGGAAGAAATGCTACAATGCAATGAAAAGCTAATGGAACCTAAAACTCACCAATTCTCACTTATAGAGAACAAGACAAGCATCTGCACCCACCCACATAAACAGTTGTGGCAAAGATACTCAAACTTTCAATGTTACGTTCTGTAGGTCTTCACCTTTTCATGTTAGATTTCAAAGAAACTGCGAGGGGCTACTTTGTCACCAGACTAAAGGAATTTACCTAGAAAAGAAAGCAAGAGTGGTCAGAGGTATAATATATAAAAGCAGGAA
Organism: Synanceia verrucosa; assembly: GCA_029721515.1. NCBI lineage: Eukaryota > Metazoa > Chordata > Actinopteri > Perciformes > Synanceiidae > Synanceia > Synanceia verrucosa. Next base: position 13,362,859 of record CM056557.1, on the reverse strand, counting down.
AGAAACCCAGAGCTGCTAATGACTCCTGCTGCCAAAACCTGCAGGTAAAATGAAGTGAGTAAAGGATTTACAAGGACTGAGAGAAAGCTCCTTTTCATAGCCACAGTCTCTGTTCTCAGTTGAGCTTAACAAGAGAGGCTGAACCCTCAGCAGGCAGAGGTCAAAATCAAACTCAAGGGAAAAACTGATGAAACCTCTCGAGTACTGTCTGCATCAATTTATAATGTCTAAGGCTTATCTGATATCCCATCATACTGTTTCACGTTCTCTGGTCGAATGACAGAAATTTTGATTGTAGTCTCTCTATCTCTTGTTTTTAAATAGACTATAAAAATCTGTCTGTCTTTTTTTTTTTTATTTATTTATTTTTTTTTCCTCTCCCTGTCTCCAGTTCAGTCCTGCTATTAGGCCCTCTCTCCAGACCCTCGCTATTGGCCTTGTGGCCTTTGGAGACAACTACAGACGTCATCAGTCAGGAATAGGTCAGCATCACCTCGTCTGTACCCTCTCATCATCCTTCTCATCACTTAATTCTCATTCATAGGTGGTACTCATCGACACGCTTCTTCCCACATTGCTCCTTGGCCCCTGACTGTGTACCTTTTTGATGTTGTGTGCATGGATTGTAGATGCTCTTTCATCCTTTGTAATCTCCAGGGTTGTCTGGTGCGCTTATTCTATATTTCAGAATGTTTTGAACATCCACACAGTTATGTACTGAGGCAAAGGTGCCCTATTATCTACACATTTTCACTGTGCAATCATGTAAATATTTAACACTCAAAAAGGAATCATTCAACTCTCTTGGTTTCTTGTGCTCTGTGCTGCCTCACAGTGGAGACAGGAGGTATTGCACCATATGGTGAGTGTACTGGGCCCCTCTTACCCCTTCATCATAGTCCTCTGTAGTGAGCACTGAGTGGTACAGTCACTTCCTTCTCCTTGTAATTGCCCATCCCTGATTTCCTGCAGAGCATTAAAGGCAATGCAGAATTGGAGTGCAGTGCCTTGATGAAATGCTCCTGGTCCAACGTTTGGACTACCATAGTAGACCTTAGACATCTGTGTGGCAATAAGATTATAGTGCTGTTTTTTAAAAAAAATCACTCTGTTGAGACCTTTTTGGGACCTTTTTCTTTCTCGTCTGTCTGCCTTTCCTTCCATCCTTCCAATTCATGATATCTAAATATGTAATTTTATGTGCCATATCCAGTTACTCACCACACTGTGAATGTTCCCTTATTCCTGCTCTCCATCCTACTTTTTTGTTGTTGTGAAATTGCTGTTATTGCTGTTTCTGCATTGTAACATTTTGTCTGCCGATCACTTTTCACTTCCATTCTCATTCCTCCCTCAACCATACACATTCCTTTAATCCCATTTAATTTATTGCATTCCCACATCTCTGGGGTCTCCTACCCATTATTATACTATCCTCATTGTGTTGCCTTTCCTTCCCTACCCAGGTGTAGCAGCCAGCTCGTTCTTTACCTCAGGGAAGTACGCCATTGACCCAGAGTTAAGAGGGACAGAGTTTGAGCGCATCACTCAGAACCTGGACGTTCATTTCTGGAAGACCTTCTGGAACATCACAGAGACAGAAGTCTTGTCGGTGAGTAACGTGTCAATGCGTCTTTTCACACATGCACACAAGCAAGCCCAAAGACATCTATAATCGACCCATGTTGTCACCATTAGCTCATGCACATGGATAAGTGTTTCATTTTAAAACTGGCTCAGGAATATTATACTTTGCTCTGGTAAAAGAACCTTTTTGTCATTATGCATTTTGGCCTATAGGCCGATTGTAATAATAGAATGGAATTCAATTTATTCAATGGGGTTCATGATTTATTCATCCATTCTCTCTCTAGCTCTCTCTCCAGTGACCTGACTCGCTCTGTAACTTGCACTTTTCTCTTTCTCACTCTGCCTTTCTTTCTGTTCATCTCCTCCTCCAGGGTCTTGCCAGTATGACATCCACTCAGGTTAAGGTGAACCGGACTCTTTCCGTGCCGCCAGTGGCCTTTGACCTTCCCCTGACGGCCAACCACAGAGCATCTGTAACTATAGCTCCACCGTCAGCGCACATCGGCACTGCTCCAGTTCAGATGAGGCTCATCTCCTATGACTTGCGTGAAGGACAGGTATCTAAATAATTATTCTGTTCACACTGTTGTGGCACTGTGAAAATAAACGATCCTTCATAATGTCATGTTATATGCAAAACTAGTCTACCTCTTGTATTTGAGGTGCATTTGTGTCACACTGTTTCCTTATAGCCTGTCTAAGTATTAAGTATTTGTTGCGTGACCTAGTTTATGACAATTTCCCTCTTTTAAACCACCTCAGAGGCAGCAGCTGTACAAATTCCCATAATATTATACCTGGTATTTCTACGAGCTGGAATAAACCACAGCTCTGACTCATCCCCATGGACTTAATCCCCTTCATTTTATCCCTCTCTTTCTATTTCCATCACAGGGATCTCTCTTACTTTTTTCTCCTCTCTCCTTAATTTTCTTAGGACACTGTACCCCCCCACCTCCATCGGAGCTTGTCCTCCTCCTGTTTTTGCAGCCTGGAACTTAACCAGACATGGCTATCAATAGACACTTTCAGCCATTGATCATCCAACAAAAGTGTCTTTTTTTAAGGTCACAAAATACAAGCCTGCATCAGCGGAAACCCTTCCTTTCAGACACAACTCCCCTCCCTCCTTGTTTCTGTTAATGAATAGGAATTAGTGTTGTGTTTTTGCAGGTGAGGCTGGCCCAAGTTTGTATAGACCAACTAGTTAATCCTTCTCTCACCCTTTTGCTAACACCAAGCATCACCATCGGCCATCATGTGATGTTCTTTATTATTCATTCATTTTTCTTCCCCTCCCTCTCTGTCTCTCCAGGACAGCGAGACTTTGTTATCTCTTGTCCGCTCTGAGGGAGGCGCCATCTCTTTATCGCTGGGGCTGAAGACCAAGCGCCTCCCCTCATCTCCCTGCCTCCTGATCCACTTCCATGGGGGTGGGTTTGTAGCCCAGACCTCTAAGTCCCATGAGGTGAGGAAAAATCCAAACAACTTTTCATATAATTATATCATGTGGTATTTTGACTAATTTCTGTATATAACATAATCTGTGTATAAGAAGTGGACGTAATCACAATGACATTGGACTCTGGTTCTTCATCTCCATTTGATTTTGTTTTTTGGAACTAGATGTGACAAGTTTTTATCCTGCTTTATTGTCTATTTAACTTTAAACTGGACGATAATTTACTAATTAAACATCATGCTATACTGAAGAAGACTTGAAACTAGTGACCATACAATACCTACTAAGATGGTTCATCAAGTGAGAAGTTGTGTCATTTTTTTCATAGAATTGTAACCAGAGTAGTTGCCCCCTGCTGGCCGTTAGAAACGCAGGTTTAAGGGAAATTCAGCATTGGCTTCCCTTTTCAGTCAAGTGTAGGTTGCCTCTTGGTATGCAACACTATTTCACCTATTTAGGATATTTCTAAAGTAATAGTGGTATAATATATGTGGGTGGCTGGACAGTGTTGCCACAGAGCTCAACGTCTGGCTTTGTTTTCTCAGCCTAGCTTTAAATGAACCCCAGCTAATTTAGGTGTTGAGGAGACGGGCGCAAGTTGACAGCAGAGGAGCAGAGGACTTAGTCATCATCCCTTGTCAATAGTGTGACATGTAATGAGCCTTTAAGCTAATTATTTTTGTATAAATCATTGCTTCCTGTCGTTCATCCTCACCTGCCTTTTTTATTATAGAGGAGAAGCTCATGATGCAGGTTTAATTTCCACATCACTGTGATTGGAAAAAGTATAATCTTTGCTTCGTAAATTTGTTTTGTCAACCAGTAGTTTACATAAGTGACAGTGGAGCAGTAGGAGGAGGAAGCATTTAACCTACACAGGTCATCTTAATGAGTGAGCTTATTTTAACACCGTTTGTGCTGCCACCTCTCCTTGTTCACCCTTCGCTAATCTGGTCATCTGTGGTGGTGTGTGGTCTTCATGCGGCGTCAGGCTGCTTATAGCTACTGCAAGGTGGAGCTCTGTCAAACAGCCAAGCACATCTTGCATAGCAACCAAAGGATGAGAAGGAGCAATAAGAGACAGGGTGAACAGGGCTGCCAGGTTGAATTAAAGAACTGTACTACCCTGCGGAGAAGGATTACCCTGGGGCTGGGCACTAATGGAAGACTTGTCAGACCAGCCTTCGCTCTTCTTCTTCCTCTTCTTCTTCTTCTTCAGGGCTCTCCTTTTTTATTACATCCTCACTTTTCTAATATCCAAAAATCCTTAATGTCCTTTTTCACACATTCTTCCTGTCTTATTTTGGCAATGTGTACTTGCCTCTTTCTTAATATTACTAGGTCCCCTCTGCTCTCATAATCCCTGAGGCAAGGCCAAGGAGGAGAAAATAGAAAAAAATGAAAAATTTCTTTATGGGTGGAGGCCAGGCTTGTACTTTTCATAAATCCTCTATCCCTGTATCCTTCCCTCAATCCTGTCTCTCCTGACTCTGGGTGAGATGGAGAGTTGCACTTCAGTGGCAGGAGCCTTCGGTGCTCTCTGTGCCCAATTATGGTGAGATCACGGGAATGGATGTGATGGCATCTGTGCATTTAGCAACTCGGGCACCGACCACTCACACAATCCCAGTAGAGGAATAAGATCACAGATTAACTGCTCCGCCTGTCTTAGAATGAGTGGGACAGCAGCTACCATTAATTCTTGCTTTTTAGAACAAATCTGGGACCTTCAGATTTGGTGTGTGTGAGTGTGAATAAGAGCATATGTGAAGTGTTTATTTAGTCATGTAAAATTAACCAGCCTTGGTCCTAGCCCCTAGGCCATTTGTTGTGAGCCCTTAACTCCTTTTATGTAGGCAGATGATGAACTGGCTGACTGACACACCTGTTCATGGACTCTGACACATATTGACACTTCCTGCCAACAATGGCTTTTGTTCACACATGTTGTTGCACACACATACACACACACATACACACACACAAACACCTTTGCTGATTCGTACAAACCTTCACTGACCTGAACAGTGCTTGAACTCGCATACTCACTTGTCAGCGGTCTCATTCTAAGATTTATTGTGACAAGTAGAGCTTCAAGACAGTAGAGCTGACTGCTGTAGCTGCTGCATTTTTTTTTCATGTTGAATCACTGGTGAGTGAAGCAACATATAAACGCAGTTCATTTCCTGGCATTGTGAATGGAGAGCTGTCGCTTTCACCGCCAGACCTGTCACAGCTAGTCAAAAGGGTGCTGGGAAAAGATAAAGACAGAGAAGGAAAGGATGAATTCTTTGTGGAGAGAATATTTTGTCGTGAGAAGTTTTGATGCCTTTCTTTCATTTCAAGGTCACTGCATGGTGTGAAATAAAACACTTGCCTTAGGTTGGACTAGAATATACTTGAATGTAGCAACAAGAAAAAAAAAAAGAAAACAGTATTCTGACAGTGAGTTTGTTTTTCTATATCCCTGTAAATCCACACCATCCCTTGTCTCTGTGTTTTTCCTTTATACCCAGCAAACTAGGAAATGAAGGTGACTGTGAGGGCAGTGCTCATTCTCCCTTTGTCTAGACAGAAAATCTGAGAACAGACAATTGACATCAGAAGGACAGAATTTTCATAACTTTTTATTCTTGCTTTTTAATGCTCACGCCCACGCATCTCTCTCTCCCACCACATTTCTTCTTCCTACCCTGTTGTCTTTACTGTGGCTGCTGTTGGTTCTCATAAATTTAATATATATAATGTAATATGTTCACTGTCAACCTGAGTGTTTTTTCATTGTTGAATTCACCCCTCCATACCCACCCCTCTTCTGTTTTATTCAGCCCTATCTGAAGAGTTGGTCCCAGGACCTTGGTGTCCCCATCTTGTCAGTGGACTACTCTCTGGCTCCTGAGGCCCCCTTCCCAAGGGCCCTGGAGGAGTGTTTCTACGCCTACTGCTGGGCCCTGAGAAATCACCACCTACTAGGTACACACATCACACTGCATTGTTTATATCACTGTGCTGGCATGTTTTCTGTTAGCTCCCCCTGTATATTCTTTGTTTACTTTTTGCAGTAATTGGAACAGTATATGCAATTAAAATGCTGAATACATTGGGCAGGTAAAAGAAAGTTGGTTCATTAGAATTAATGAGCAGGCACAAAAAGGGATAAATCTCACTCCTGTCAGAGTGAAAGTGTCCTGAGCACTGCCTCTGTACATCCTCACCTAGGTTTACCAATTCTCTGCACCTCTCAAGCGGGTTCATTCATCACTGTGAAAGTAATCATGCTGCAGCACGATGTCTTGCACTTGACCCGTTGTTCTGCAATATCACACAAATTGTGATTTACAATATTCAGGCAGACAACAAAAGACATCTGGTCGGTTTGGGGTTCATCCGCCTGCTGATTCACACTGTGTCAAATTAACAGTGATCAGTGTGCAATATGTTTGCGTTGTAGTACAAGAAGACAATATCATGGCCACAAGGCAGACAGCAAGACACCCCCTCAAAGCAGCCACACATTCAGCAGGGTTAGGGAAGAGAAAACAGATTAATTCTTGGTGTGTCACACTGCTTTTTCTTGCAGCACAGTGGGTTTCCTGTAGTTGAAACAAAAGAGTTTTTGTATGCTCTGGCATCATACTGGATATTTTTGGGTCTGTCCCATTATCGTAAAAGTGATATCTCAGAATGCCTGGAGGGAGGTTCATTATATTTGTCACAAACAATCCACTCGGACTCAAGGATGAACTGATTAGATTTGGTGGGCAAAGGTCAAGGTCACTGTAACCTCACAAAACATGTTTTTGGCTATTCACACAAACTCCAAAAGGATAAAATGATAAAGTGGTGACATTCTGGACAGACATGGATGTTAATGGCAACTTGACTGGTTGGCGGAGACAGACAACCTTGAGGCGATAAATCTCATTTGGTCTTGTCTCCTTTCATTTTGGGTTCCATTTTTCTGTTTCCCTGTTGATTTTTTGTTTTTTTTCTTTCCCTCTTCTTCTTCTTCACCTCGATCATCAAGTCCTATTTTTATCTCTCCAGGCTGGACCGGAGAAAAAGTGTGCCTGGCTGGCGACAGTGCGGGAGGCAACTTGTGTGTGACAACGTCGATGCGCGCTGCTGCCTTTGGTGTGCGAATGCCAGATGGCATCGTGGCAGCCTACCCAGCTACCCTGCTGACTGCCTACGCGTCACCCTCCCGTCTGCTAACACTTATGGATCCCCTGCTGCCGCTCAGTGTGCTCTCCAGGTGCCTCAGCGCCTACGCAGGTGTGCTCATGTTTTTTAAAATAAATCAAGATCATCAGGATTCTTTCTTTATCTAGTGGGGTTCAGATTTAATCGTTGATGTATTTTCCTCCATACTGTCTCTTTCAAACATCTCTGTGTGTCTCTGCACCATACATAATGGTCTTTTCTGGTGTAGGTTTGTTTACCATAGTGATGCTGACAACTACGTGTTTACATACTTTTTTTTTTTGTTATTAATTTGAGATTTTTGCTGGAATAGCTCATTTAATTATCAGTTTATCTATTCTGTTCAATATGATTAACTAATATAACGATTTATACAAAAAACTTTGCCTTGAAATGTCCTAAAAGTAAACTGAAATTAACTAAGTCTGGCCAGCGGCCAAAATAAAAATGATCAGTGTTCAGTTTATTATATGAAAAAACAAGCTGCTTTGATTGATTAACAAAGTCAACATTGATTTTGTCCCAATTCAACTAATGTCAGCATTGCCAGTCTTTTTAGTTGTAGGGAAGTAATAATGATCATATTAATCACAAAACTTTTGCACCAATCTCGGATCTCATTGTCTCAATTCCCTGTATGTAGTACACATTGTGTATCAGACATTTCAAATCATAACTCTTTATGGATTTTATTCTAGCCGTCTTGTATCTTGTCTAAAAAAAATCTTAACAAACAACAACTTATTAGCATATAAATTGTTTTTCATGTGTTGTCATTACTGCATGTAAGAAGAAGCAGGAGAAACTCTTCCAAGTCTTTTGATAAATTGTTGTGTCAGAAGAAAAGGAGTACTGTTATTTGGCCAGCTATGCCAAATAACTAAACTTAAAAACACTAATCATTTTCTGTTCACGCCTTCTGTCATCGCTGTGTATTGCTGTCTGTGTTGCAATATTGAACCCTCTCTGCCAGTGCCCAGTCTTTATTCTACTATTATACTTTTCCTTTTATTGATTCCAATCTTCTCTGTTGTTACGCATTCATGCTCATTCAAGATAAACATACAGCACTTGTACATGTATCTTTTTCCTGATACGCCTTCCTCCATGTCTTCTCCTCCAGGCAATGAGCCGCAGACAGAGACGCAGGTAGAGAAAGTGAGCACGCTGAGCTTGGTGAAGAGAGACACGGCTCTGCTGCTCAGAGATTTCCGACAGGGAGCCTCCAACTGGATCCACTCTCTGCTGGATTCCAGCAGAGCCTCAGCCTCCCCAAGCTTAGCTGCAGAGGCGCTGCCAGGAGCCACTGGTATACCTCCGACTGTGTGTGTGTGTGTGTGTGTGTGTGTGTGTGTGTGTGTGTGCGTGTGCGGGTGTGGGTGGGTGTGTGCGCGCGCACATGTTGGGGAGATACTTCCTGTGTTTTCAGCGTCTTCATTAACCCAATTATGAGCACAACAGCATCAACTTCCCCCAAGTTCATTTACAGCCCATATGGAAGAGGTTATTGCGATGGATCCCCTTTATTCATCATTCAGCTAATCAATTATTGCTGTATCCCACCTTGTTGCATAACACTCCTGTAGCACATTCCTATCAATTCACCTCTTTGGAGCAGCCGGGCTTTGACAGTAATTGTTAATTTTAGCTACCGTAAATCCGGTGGAGAATCGTAATTTCCCTGGTGTCCCCTTAGCTAGGCGACACTCCGCCTCAGCTGCAAGCCCAACTAATGATAATGTCATTGGTGGGTGTACATTATTAAAAGGCCATCATGGTGCTGAGATGGTTCATTATAAAAGAGATGGGAGATGGGTAGTGCTTTGTGAAGACACCAGCCATGACGACTCGTACAGCTGTGTTTTGACGGCTCGGGGTGGTCGGCTGATATCACCATGGCAGCGCTGTTTGAATTTCCTCCACCTACTTCTCCTCTCTTCTTGCCTGATATATTCCAATTAGCATTTTAGGCTTTTAACTGTTGGCTGTCAACCAGAGGACATATGATAAGTGGAAGAGGTAGAATACGTGAAAGTGATTGTGTACTTCAAGTTGTGTATTTTTTTTTCCTGTCGACCAGCTGCTATTGACCCCTACTCTGTATCGTTTAAACATTTACTGTACTGTGTTTAATGGTTATTTTTTAATAGCTTATGTTTTTATTTGTTTGTTTGACTCATTTTGGCTTTTGTTTTGCCAAATGTCTCACCCATCACTACACTTTCCCCTCTCTACAGCTCTACCCCTAGACACAGTGAGGAAGAGCATTTCAGAGGCGTCTATCTCTTCTCCTCACGCTGACCCCCCTGTGGCTGCAGAGACCTCTGAATTTTCCTCAAGGAAATTATCTGTGAAGAGCCAGACTTACCAGGAGTTGGGATCTCACAACAGTTCCACTTCTCACAGTTTGCCACTGCTGTGTGAGCGCACTGTACGTCACGCTTGAACACATTTACATCGAGATTAGCATGCTCTCAGCTGATGTTCTTATCCAGAAGACGTTAACAGCATTAAATAGCTGTGGGCTGTGAGCAGGGACCGTTTTGAGTCTGTATTTTAATGATAATTATAGCACCAGGAAAATCACCAGCCTCACACCTATGACCAGGTTGAACTGAAAGGATTGAGCATACAGACGTTGCTCCATTTAAGAGGCTGAGCAGTTTGTCAGCATGGAGATATCTTGGCCCTCTATCACACTATGTTGTATAGCTTGCAGTGATGTGCATGTTTCATCTCGATGAACTCAGCTATGATTAACCATCGTCTATGCCTCATAAACAGATTTGGCTGCAAAATGCTGACAGAATATCAGAGCTTTTTGGGAAGGTATTGCAGATTATCCTCGCATGTATTTTCACACAGGCAGACTGGATTAGTGGCTGGCTTGGGGAAAAATAGCAGCAGTGATGACGCAAGATTTTAAATATGCTTTTCCTCCTTGAAATGGGGTTGTTCAGCCAAGACTCTGAGGCACTGAGCCAACGTTTTTAGAAGATTTTTACAAGGACAAAGAGCTGTGTCTGTATTTGTAATCAAGTTTGCCTGTCTTATATTTAATGCCTTTTTTCTTTTTTTTTTTCTTGACATTAACCTCTGCCTTGACTCAGTGCTGTCTCACCACAGAATTATCTTGTGTCTCTTCTTTCATGTAGCCAGAAGATGTGAATTTCTTCCTCTCCAAGGATGCAGATCCCTCTGTGTCCAGGGATCTGTCTTCAGTGGCCATACCCCCCCCTGCTGGACAGGAGGGATCAGAGCTGGAGCACCCTCGGGAGTTCCCCCTGGGGTTTGAGCCGCTGCGTACAGAGCAGCTATCTGAGATGAGAGTGCAGAGCTCTCCGGTGGTCAAAGATCCATTCTGCTCTCCTCTGCTGGCTCCTGATAGCATGTTGAAAGGGCTGCCACCTGTACACATAGTGGTAAGATGACGCAGCAGTTGGAACGATTGACAGGATAGTTTTAAGTTAATTTTGAGGGCATTAAAGAGTGTTAGAGAGAATGCATGATTTCTTAAGCAGATAGGATATTGTTAGAGAATGCAAGCGCAGACCTGGGTTCTGATTGTTTGTTTATGATGGGGGGAGCTGAGAGGTAAAGCAAGGCAGTCTCAAAATAGTAAAAGCTAACTTACTGAGGACCGTGCACTGCTGACATTGTTGCATCGGAGTGAGACGGAGTGTGATGGGAGAGATGGGGAGGTTGAAGCCTGTTCTCTCATGTGAGAAGGCTGCTAATGTGAAATTGAAGAAATTGGTGGTGATTTTTAAGTGGCTAGAATGAGTCAGCGAGAATGTAAAGAAAGCAGGGACAAAAGAGACCAGGATGCTTGGCTTCCTTTTCTTCATCCCTTAATTAAGATTCTTGACATGTCTGAAGGGAATCCTAATTTGCTTTTCCCTCCCTCTCACTGCTTCTCTCTCCCCTCTCAGGCTTGTGCATTAGACCCCATGCTGGATGACTCTGTGATGTTTGCCAAGCGTTTGAGGAGCATAGATCAGCCTGTCACTCTGTGCGTGGTTGACGACCTCCCCCATGGCTTCCTCAGCCTATCACAGCTCTGCAGGGAGACGAAGGAGGCCGCCAACGTCTGCGTGGAGAGAATTCGCACCGTCTTCACTCAGAAGGACACACCCCCAGAGCCACGCAAACACCGCAAGCTGGAACGGACCGATAGGGGTGTGACGGTCTCCTCTGGGGAAGCCGGTTCTTTCTTCGTCGGCCCCATCGAGGGAGGGGAGCTAGCTGTTGAGAGAGGGACTAAAATTTCTGATGGGGAGGTCTCAGTTGCTGTGGCAGCCCAGAACAACACTGACGCTGTTGGTACTGGGTCTTAAATAAGGTTAGATAAAATAAGAAGGACTGCTGCTTACCCAAGAAGTGAAGTGAGAAAGAGTAAAGGAAAGTCAGTCAAATTTAGGTGGTGCAATGCCTAAAAGGGAGGGAGGGAGAGAGTCTAGTCCAGTCTAGTCTAATCCAGTCTAGTCTAGTCTAGTCCAGCCCTCAGTTTTTGAGAGGGAGAAAAAAAGAGCAGCATTGAAATCCAACTTCTTCTGCTTTGCAGTTCTTGCCACTTTTTTGTGCACCGTCATGCACCGACACAATTCTGGCAGACAAAATGAACACACCCACCAAACACAGTTATGTTTTAGAATAAATTGCTAATTTACCAGTTACTCAGATCAAAGACCAGCACTCACCCACACATGCAGCAACATACTTAACAGAATTGCTGTTAGGCAATGGAGACTCAGACGTGAAGCTGTGCAGAAGATACTTAAGATGAGGCCTGAATGGGTGATTCATCCAGGCCAAGACAGTCATTCGAGGCTCTAATCAGATAGTGGTAGGCACACTTTATACTTCTGTACAGAGTCATCCCCATCAAAATGGCCACTTGTCCTTTAGGGAGCCACTCTAAATCACACTTAATAACTCCACGTTGTGTTCTCCATTATGCCAGTTTGGCAGTCAATACCACTCACTTTGTGGATGGTAACTCTGTTGACTCTCTCCTAAATAGAATTACAACACTAAAACAGAACTAACTGAGCGTCTCTAAACTGGATTGATCTACTGGTTTCTTGAGATTTTATCACAGTTTATAATCATATTATTAACTCTATGCAGTAGTATTATTTTTGTTATTTATCTTTTTTTGCTGTTGCTATTTTAATCCTTTAATCAATACAGGTTTGTTTGGTGATTTTTACTCCTGTTTGTAATGTTATGGTGTTTTTTTTTTGTTTTTTGTTTTTTTTTTTCCACATTTTTGAATGTGTTCAGTATTTACCTTTGCTTCTTTGGCACAGCTGCTCCAACATCTCTGGTCTTTCTAATTAAAGGTGTATCCTCCTCAGTAATGCCTACTGATAGGATAGAGTGAATGTTGAATAGTACACAGGGACATGCTATCTAGATGCGGCCTGGTGCTTTTTATAGTGCTGATATTACTAATGCAATGATTGCATTTTATTAATTGCTATAGTGAAAATGCACAGGGATGCATTATTTTCTGGAGACTAACTACTCGTTTAAAAAGTCTTGTAAGAGCATCCGTAGCTCTCATATGTCAGGAAGAGGCTATAAACTTATTTTATTTCAGTACAGGAAACAATTCAACATTCTCCCTTTGCAAACTACAATAGGAGAGAAAGAGGCAGCAAAAAGCTCTCAGCTATCAATTCACATTTTAAACTCCACTGCACTCATTTCCTCTCAAGTCGTCCCTGTTCTTCACCAGGCGTGATTACGTCTTTGAACAGCATGCAGTGTGTCAAAGTACCACTTTTCTCTTGAGTCAAAGGATTTCCTGCCTGACAGTCAGTTTCTACAAATCATAGGCTTTTAGGCAAAAGTCGAGGACCCTGACCATGAAAAGAGATGGTGGGAGCGCTATGTGAAACCCTCTGAACCAGGTGTTTTTGCTCATCACATTCACATTTGGGGCTGACTTTGTTTTCAATAACCTGAGGCCACTCCCCTGAGCGTGTTGCCACCGAAGCACTTCGAAGTACGCAAAAATGTCCTTCGGAGGGTCAGTCCCTCCATCAAGTCCAACTAAATATAGATGCCAACAATGCTGGCACTGTCCTGCCCTTGCTTGGCAATGGGGCTAAGGTTGCCAGGTCTGTAGAGAAGGATGCTGTGTGATGAATAGGATTTAGCTCAACTCTGCAAAATCCTCCCCCCTCCCAGTTGAAGAACAGGATTTTCACCAGCAAAGTCATGCTACAGGATTAGACCATGCTCATTCCTGTCAGCTTGCAGTACTTACTGCAATATTTTTAGTCAGATTGATGGAGAGAACCAGGGCCGTGAAGAGGAAGAAAATCACACACTCATCCTCTCTGAGATGCTGGGCTGAAGTATGTTCTTGCTTTACTAGCTGCTGTTTATGCTCACTCTGCACTTTTGCAGTAGTTTGTGTATCCGTGCGTGTGTATTTTGAGCTTGTATATCACTATTTTTGTTTTCTTTAGTTTTTTTTCCCTTTTTGGTGCCTGTATGTGTGGCTCAAGTGGAGTCTGCATGTACACATTCACATGATCACACAAGTCTCTGTGTGGTGTGTGAGAAACATTCCTCTTTATTTGTGTGTTTTATTTACATAAACACAGTAGTGGCACTTTACAGTCAAGAGACAATTCATAGGATCCATCGTCTGTCGTAGAGAGCAACCGCAAGCCATTAAGGGACATAGCCGGCATGTTTTTTGTCTGTGATTTATATGGACTTCTTCATCAAGCCTGAAAACACCGAGGTGATTGGTCATCAGCACTTTGTTGTATAAAGTATGTGAGCTTCTAGAAAAAAATGTGTCAAAATCACTCACTTGCTGTTTATTGACCTCTGTATGCCTCTTGCCCTTGATGACTAACCTTACTGCAGGTGATCGTACCGGAGAGCCCATCTGGGGTTTTGGACTGATATGTTCAGGGTGTTACCTCTTTCGTTTCCCCACTTCCTGGCATTCCTGCTATTCTGCCGATGCTTTTATGCTTCCTGCAGCCTAGAGCTGAAATGTTTCAGTATTGTTTCAGTTAGTGTTTTTGCTTTATAGCATCTTAATTGTTGATGATCCATAGACCAACTTAATTCTCACAAATTGTCCTTGTGAGTGTAAATTAGTACAGTGCAATGCTGCTTTTTTGTTTTTGGTTGTTCATTTATCATGTTGTTCATTATACCTCCAGTTTTCCTCTTCAGATGCTCTGCTCACTTGAGATTTTCTTTGCCCCAGGCTGATGTTGTTTAAGTGCAATGCAAAGTGCAACGCTGCTACGAACATGAACTCGCTGCTTCAACAACATTTACAGTGAAGTTATGCAGTTACACTCCAGCATCTTCACAGTCTGTTTCCTCAGAGTCAAAAATGTTTTGATGCTGTTTATTGTTGTGCAATGTGTTTGAATCTCCTCAAGGTTGGATTTCATAGCTGAGCATACCAAGCTGGAACTTCCTGGAAACCTCATTCTTTCACATTGCATCAATGCATTTATACAACAGACCTCAACCACCTCTCAGAAACATTTACCAATTCATAAATCCTAATTTGATATCTTAAGGTGTTGTTAATGTTTCAAAACCAAAGAATGCAGCCAGAGTCTTGCAACAGATGTGCTGTTCTTCCTGTTTAGTGTTCGCTGTTAACTGGCGTCATTGAAAATGCAGATGCTGGTCAGTGCCATAGCCTGTCTGCACTCCATTTGCTAATTGCCCTGCACTGTAAAATGTAATTCTAAGATTGAACATGATTATCTTAAAAAAAAAAAAAATAAAAAAAAAAAGCACACAAGCCATAGACAGGAAACAAAGCCGTTTTTAAGTTTACTTGTTTTACTTTTACTTTATTTTATTTCAATCAAAACACCACAAGTGCAAACCTGTGAATAATTAAAAAAAAATGAATATTAAACATTATATGATTGGTGTAGATAGTTTTACTTTCAGATTTGTTAATCAGAATGATTACAGATTGATTGATTTGACTGCATTGTCTTTGCAGGTTTCATACCACAAAGTTATGCGCCATGAGTAGGCCGGTTTCCTCCTTTGTTGTTTTTTTTTTTTTTTTTTTTTTTTTTCCCAGAATAAATATATTCTCCCATGTACCTGCTGATGTGTTCATAAATCAACTCTTTCTTTGCATTGATTCAACTAAAGGTTAACTAAACGTCACTAACAAAAAGAAATGGAGATTATAATTTAATATAGCCGCACAAATATTCTTGGTATCTCTGATGGTTTTGATTTCTCTCTATATTAGTGAATACCACAAACTTTTTTTTTTTTTTTTTTTTTTAAATTTAATTTTATCCAGACCTTGAATAAGTCAGGACTCTGAGAAAGATCAATTACAAGGTTGACCTTTTGTGAAAGGTATGAAGTGTCAGATCAAATATAAAACGTACGCAATGCAGAGAGCTCTCTGGTGGTACATTATATTAATTATATTCATTTATCATACTTTACAAAGAGATGGAAAGTAACCAAGTACTGGAAGTAAGTTTAAATTTGAGGCTACTTTATACTTTACTTCTTTGGATTTAGCAAACAAATCTTGTAGTACATTAATGTGTAAATAAAGATTTAACATAAAATAACATTAAGATAACTAAAATTCAAATATTTATATAATACACGTGTATGTGTTCAAGACTATTACTGCTATACAACTGAAGGTTTTTTACATGAACACAGCAGTACTGCAGCCCCTTTACATCCTGCTGGTATATCCACTTATTAGTGACACAGTAGCTCAGTCAGGAGGCCAGACATCGTCTGTCTCAGTGCTACTTCATTAGAGGTGTGTGACCTCTGATGAAAACACGGCTCCAATCAGCGAAAGCATTTTTAATGTGTGGACGTGTCGCATTCTCAGAGCACGAGCGGAACCGGGAGCGCGCACCCTGTACCACCAACATCTCCATCCAACCTCAGCTGCCGTAGGGGGCCACATGCATTGAAGGGACCAGCGTCTCTCTCTCTCTCTCTCTCTCCTATTTCTCTCTCTCTCTCTCTCTCTCTCTCTCTCCTATTTCTCTCTCTCTCTCTCTCTCTCCTATTTTTCTCTCTCTCTCTCTCTCTCCTATTTCTCTCTCCTATTTCTCTCTCTCTCGCTTTCTCTCTCTCTCTCTCTATCCTATTTCTCTCTCTCTCTCTCTCTCTCTCTCTCTCTCTCCTATTTTTCTCTCTCTCTCGCTTTCTCTCTCTCTCTCTCGCGCTGTGCCCGAGCGTGTTCCTCCTCTGCGCGCTCCCGCTCAGAGACAGGCTTCAGGGAGCTCGTGGATCAGACGAGCGACAGCGGGGTAGCGAGAAAGATGGAGGTGAGGGTCGGGGAGAGACTCCTTTGCCTGGCCGTGCTGTCCAGCGTCTTCTCCGTGGATTCGGTCCTCGGGAAATACGTCAAAGGTATCGTCAACACCAAAGAGGTGAGGCTGTTTTTCCTCTTTGCCTTTTTTAATTAGTTGCTACTCGCGTCAATGACACCGGGGAAAGACGCGGCCGCGTACCCGCACGCAGGTGTCTCGGTGTCGGTCTCAGGCTGCCGTTAGCTCCCCGTTAAGTTGTCTCTTGAAACACACTCACCTTTTTGCTGTCTTGCTGTTGCGCGACAGCTGCATGCGTGTCATCTGTGGCGTATATTTTCCCTTATTGTGACAGTGTTTGGCATCACCGTGTGGCCCCAGTAAGCAGCATCCCACCAGTTCTCTGCCTCCAGCCGAGCTTCCAGTTTGGTGCTTGCTCTAATAAGCCAAACCCAGCTCAAAGCGCGTGATTTTTGTTTCCTTTCTTGAATGTGAATTAGCAGTAGTGTCCCTGTTTGTGATGACAGGACCCGTTACAGGTGTGCGTCATATGGCTGCTGGCGCGCAGATCCTTGAGAACTGAAGCTGATCCCAGTGCAGCCTGGACTGGTCAGGGCTCTTTAAAGTCTGTTTTCACAAAGATCAGCATCGACACCAGATCAGGATGTCACAGTTAAAAATGTGCAGCTGTACAGACTGTCCACATATCTGGGTTGTATGGTTCATGGTTGTTCAGAGCATTTTATTTAGTTGGAATATCTGCAAAAACTGTGTGATGGAAGTCAGAGTAGTTCATCTCTCTGAAACAACAGACGACACATCTGACCTTTCAAACTGTGAGGTCAGCTGTGCCTGCAGTTTTTGGGGTAAATAAAATACATGTTTGATATGCCTGCCACAGAGATCTGCAAGTGTGATACATTTCTTATTTGCCTAACTAAGTTTCTCAAAGGTGAACATCTGCATTTTTTTATGGTTGATATTGTTGTTAAGATAAATTTTCAGTGATATAGGCCTATGTCATTAAAATCCATAAGAAGCTTGGACCAGCAGTGACTAATCAAGCTAAGTTATCACATCCCTTGATTTCTCCAGTTGCCACAGTGGAGCCGCTCAGCCACCAACCTACCCATGTAGTTGAACTGCTCAGCTAGGGTCACAATGGGATGGAACATGCTGTTGTGCTAAAAAGAGTTCAGAAGCGTCCTTTCATTGCAACGCAGTACTACACTGTATTGTGTGTTGTGTTTGCCAAGATGCAACTTGGTAGCAAAAAAAAGAAAAGTGCTGAAATACTTCCCTGCTGAGCTCCAGTGTATCACCTTCCCTGTATATCACCTTACTTTGCTCCTACCAACCACTAAAGAACAGAAGCTTTCAGACACCAGGTAGCTTGTGTTAATCATCACTCATGCCGACTTGTTGTGCTCACATTCCCCGAACTCTGACAACATCCATCCATCCATGTTCTACCACTTATCCTCACATAGGGTCGGGGGGGCTGGAGCCTATCCCAGCTGTCTTAGGGTGAAAGGCAGGGTACACCCTGGACAAGTCTCCAGGTCATCACAGGACACATAGAGACAGACAACCACTCACACTCACACCTATGGGCAATTTAAATTAGCCAATTAACCTAATCTTAACCTAACCTAATTGGATGGCAAGAGGAAGCCGGAGTACCCGGAGAGAACCCGTGCAGACACGGGGAGAACATGCAAACTCCACACAGAAAGGCCCCGGGCCAGGAATCGAACCCAGTACCTTCTTGCTGTGAGGCGACAGTGCTAACGACTACGCCCAGTCTGATAACAAAAATAAAAAAAAGTGCCATCAAGTGAGAGATTGATGTCACCAGATTGAAACCTGGGATGACGAGAGGGGTCTGCATGAATAAGATGAACAAGAGGCACTCGTCCATCTATCACTGCTGTTGAGATGCCCTTGAACGCAGCGCTGAATCTGCACCGCTCTGGCGGAGTGCTCAGTGGCCGACAATAGTTGGACTGGGCAACTTCCAGCTGTGTGTGTGTGTGTGTGTGAGTGTGAGGGAGAGAAACTGATACACTTATACTAGATAGATGTCTGTAGTCAGTCAGTTATTTATACAGCAGTACAATATTTAATCATTTGTCAAACCTCAAAAGGTCAGTTAATTATCATAAAATGCAAAAGAAAAGAAAAAGCATCTGAGAGGCCAGTGTCTTTTTTTATGTTGCAGACTAATCGATTAACCGCATCAACAAGTCAGTGTTTTAATTTACACCATTTTCAACAAATTAGAATGAATAAAGTAGCTAAAACTAAGTGAATATTTAAAAAATAGAGACATGCACGTGACTTCAGTTCTTACTTATCAACATTTTGTTGAACCTCGTGATTGGTTTTCCCTTCTGATTCTGTCGGAGATCATTTGACAAAGTCAGCAGAAGAGCAGAGCGTGAATGACATCAGGACACACCAGCGTTGACATATTGATATTGTGAGTGTGTGTGTAGTTTATTACAGCGTCAGTCTTGTTTGTGTATTCCTACCAAGGTCACCCAGTAACTCCACTCTAAAAACACTGAACACTGTAGTTGTGTCTGTGTCTGCAGAGCTGAAGGCAGAGTTTGTGCAGAACTGCAAATTGACAAATGCAATTTACCACATGGGAAGGGATGAACTGTTGGAAGCCGTGGAGTGGCTGGAGAAATAGAGAAAAACACAAGCAAAGTCATCTAAAGGCATCGGTGCGACAGACTGGTCCCAGCTTTATTTTGGCTGGTCGATGTGTAGAATTAGCTTCAGTGACTCGCACCGCGTGGCGGCACCGATAAAATGTCCCTTTGAGAGGCACTGGTAGCTTTAAGGTCGGAGGAAGGTCGGCGTGTTGAATCCAGCTGGAACAATCTGGGAAAGGAATAAAAGTCTCACTTCAGCTTCCTGTGTTGCTCACTTACATTTTGACACAATACAAATGAGGCCAAATGATCTTGGGAAAATATGTGATTGCTGTTTTTCCGACCAATTATTTAAATTTATTATTTTCTGTAATTTACTGTACTACAGGCCTGTTCTTATGGTCGACTTAGTGTTAAATAATGCAAAGGGAAGCATAATTACAGATCTCCATCTCCTGCAGGAGTAACAGAGACAGAGTGGAGAGGTTGTTTAGTTGAATATGTTGGTCTAGTCTGCCTGACTCATTGATTCTTTATCTGACGGAGGTTTGAGCAAGTCAGAATCTGCAGCCTTGACCACGGCTCTGAAATATCAGTACATTAACTCTATTGATAAATCCATGGCGCTGTCCTTGGTGCTGAAGTAACTGATGGATTCGTAATTGTGACCTTTGTTTCTCTGAGCCCTGCCCATCTGTCAGTGTCGTCAAGAATATACATTCATTTCTCAAGCATACAAAAACAAACATTAAAAATTAACACATTGCCAACCGAGTGATCTATAGATACTTAAGCCCACATGGTAGCCCATATTCATTCAAGCATGAAAGACACCAGCACGCAGTGAGTTTATAAACCAGATAACAGACAAGAGTTTTCATTATTTGTTTGGTTAAATCAAAAATTAATGTCCATTAACCTCGGCTGAGTAGAGTAAATGTAGTGCAGACAACACTGTCTGCTCCAGCTTGTTTGGACTTTTGGTATATAACTTAAAATATAATCTAACATTCAGCCCAAGTTTACTGCACTCTCTTGGGAATTGAGGTTGGGGGTTTAGAGAATCGGCACTGAATACTGATTCTGTAAAAAATAAGGTTATGGACAGGTTCAAATGCCTTTGGTCCTTGGTTTCCACAGTTAATGAAAATATGTGGATTAGACCAGAAAGGTCTTTAAACTTTTGTCTTTAGAAAATTAATGAAAATGAACAGATGCCCTTGAATGTTCTTTTCCTAATTTAAAAATTGAGTGGCCGCATTCATCAGCGTGCCTCGCCTGGCTGGGCCTCTCTCCATTCTAAAATCAACATCTCACATCCTGAGGAGAAGCACGGTGATGGATGTTGGGGCTGATATAGCAGCAGCTCTGAATGAAGGATTTCACCAGGATTTCTGTGCTGAATAAGATCAGGAGGTAAAGAGGCGCAGTATGCCATGCCTTATTTTAATTAATGTACTGTCTTATCTTCAAAAATGCCACTTAGGAGTTCTTGAATTTCTGCAAATAAAACTTTGAAAGTCCTTGGAGAAAAAAAAAATCCTTTCAAGTTGACATTGAAGTAAGTTTCGGGGGAACTGTGTTTGTGTTGAACTCAATCAGTTTTCCTGCATCTCTTATTAATGAGGACATTGTGATTAGATACAGGCAGCGTGAGTGTGTGTAGGTGTGTGTGCATGTGAAGGAGAGCTTTCCTGGCTCCATATGCTTGCTTTAATGTGTATGTATCTTTGCATGTGTGTGCTCAAGTGAAACACCCAGAGAGACAGAGAGGGACGCCACGACAGTGTGTTTGTGTGCGTGCCGGTGCGTGAGTGTGTTTAAGCGTCGTGCCGTTGTGTAACCCTGACTAATGAATCATTGAGAGGACCAGCAGTCCAGGGGTGACTTGACTAGCTGATTGGTAATTAATTGTTAATGAGGCTTAGCAAGCAAACAGGGATCTGGAGAGAAAGAGAAAATGACAGAAAGCTGCAGAGATGAAAGCACAGAAACTGTGAGAGGAGAGAAAGACAGAGATGGAGAGAAGCTGAAGTGACCGGATACTGCATCAAGGCATCGCACTTGATTAATGGGGTGTACACACACACACACACACACACACACACACACGAGAGAATGTGCAAGCATGCGCACACTGTGGGAGGTGGCTGAGTGATTCTGCATCACAATGCAGTGGCCGTGGGGAAATAAGGAGACTAAAAGGGGATTAAGGTAGACACCTCATCCACTGTAGCCCTTCTCTAGCTCAGTTTCTTTTCTGCTCTCCACTGACTTACACACACACACACACACACACACACACACACACACACACACACATGCGCCCTAAGCTATGCTAAGCTACATTTTGCTAACAAGAGGCCACTTGGTTTATTTCTTGATGTCGGTGGGATAACTCGATCCTGGTGGTATTTGTGCTAACTGCTGTCTGAGCGACAAACTGGCTTTGTTAGACACAGTCGTCAGCCGTCAGTGAGTCCATCAGTATCCACCACCACCACTAAATTGGCTTTTAAGCTAAACATGCCACTGAGACTAAGGATTATTTTCATCACTGATTAATCAGATTTTTTTTTTTCTACGTTGATCACTCCAATGAACCAATGACTATGTGCTTGAATTGAGTTATTATGTATCTGTTGAACAGCTGTTCAGTTAATCAAGTCAATTGTTTTTTGTAGATTATTTCAGATATTATTGTGCCTCTTTTGACAAAGTCAGGTCCATAAACATATGGTTATTTTTAGGAAATTCATGACTTGCCTGAACACAGCCCTGAACTCAACCCCATCAAACACCTTTGGGATGAACTGGGACACTGACTGTGAGCCAGACCTTATCACAGTCAACATCTGTGCCTGACCTCGCCAGTGCTCTGGTGGCTGAAATGGAGAAAATCCCTCCAGCTAGAGTCCAAAATCTCCTTTAAGACTGACACAGTTAGAGCAACAGATTGATGTCCATGGGCTTAGAAATCAAATTTCACCTAATCTCATGGCATGGAACGGTGTGATGTTTGGGTCATGTGGTTTATTTCCTTCCTCAATGTCCACTCACTGGTGATATATGATCACTGTTAAATCACAGTACTGTATGACCTGTGCTGTTAAATGTCTGATTAGTTAGTACTTCTGGTGTTTTATAGACCTTTATGGATCAAAGACATTTCCTATAAATGTTGAATGTCCAGTGATTGTCCAGCCCTACTGATTGATTTCCTATTGTTTCATTCATCAGCTGTTAAAGGGATAGTTCAGTTTTTTTTTTGGAACTAAGCTTGTCTGAAGTACTTATACTGGTTTGTAGAAGCAGACAGGAGTACCTTCTCAGGGGCAAAGTAATACACTGCTGTGTACAGGTGCTGGCAGCTAAACATATTTTAACCACCTAAAAGAAAGGTCCACCGAGAAAAATCAATATTATTTTAAGTCTATGCTTTATTTAAAATATCTTCCAATGGGGAACTGAACTAAAAGTTGAATTTATCTTATCTTAGTTATGCATTGCTTTTTTTCTTTGAAATGCATTTTGCTGCTGTCCTCCAAGCTGGGGGTGAGCTGATAGCATCTACTGTAGGTAACACACTGAGGATGATGAGTAGCTCACACAGCCCATCTTCAAAACACCAAAACTATCCCTTTAAGCCTTACATAACATGCTGAACATTGGTCCTTAGGTGAATGCTTGGGCTTCACAATCAGTGACCATGTGTCCTCTCCAATGTGTGTGTGTAAAGCATGAGCAATTGTGTCATATATCAAAATGGAAGTAACTACTTATCTGCTTTGAGCATTCAGTTGGCGCTGTATTTGTCGAGAATTTGAAGGGTTGTTTGAATGAACAGCTTGGCCTTTTAATGTTTCTGTGGCTGCAAACTAAGGCACGCTGTGGTTGCTATGACTATAATAATTTCGGGGGGGGCTGACAGAGTGTGTGTGTGTGTGTGTGTTGGACCAGCATACTGTGTTAGTGAAACAGATGTTTGTAATACTGTGTGTGTGTCCAACAAGGGGGTCTTTCACAGTCCTTCCCTGTGGTGAGATAAACAATACCTCCCAAACCGGACCACCCCTCTCTCTTCTCTCCAGGGATTCGTCTGTGGGTCAGTGCTCCCTTCTGCTGCCCTGGTTGTCATGGTCACAGCCTTAAGCGTCACTCAAGACAACAACACACAGAGGTGGGAGTGAGTCTCGGGCTCCGGTGACTTCTGGAGTTTGCCATGAATTATAACCCAGAGGCTCTGGGGGATGAAGCTGCCTAGCAGCGGCTGAAATATGGCTGCGGTTTTGTTTGCTGTGATATATGGAGGCAGCAGGGCTCACCACACTACACTGCTCTGGTTGCACTTTATTTCTCAGCACAGAAATTACTGTGCTTGTTTATGTAGGGAGAATGCAGGGCAGAGGTAATTACAGTGTAATGGTACATGGGGAGTTTTGCTGGTTGGGTGGAGATCGAGAGTTCATAACAACCAACCTTAAGGCCAGTTTTAATAAAGAAAAGTCCCTGAAGATGCTGATATCTGCAACGAGTTCTTGTGTATGGTTTTGAGTTGAAACACGGTGTGTGAGTGCAGCTGGGGCTCATTTTAACATTTGAAAAGAAAATTTGATTTTATGGAAAATAACCTGAAGCAGAACTTGCATCAATATAATAATTTGGATATAAGAGACTATATCATCTGGGATTTTGTTATTTGTTTATGAGATTTATTTGGGCCTTAAAAGCTACATTGCAGAGGAATAATGCAACTTATTGTTCTGTGAAATGATAAATGAATGTGGTGTCATACCCAGATAACTTGTATCACCACTAGGATGAAATGCTGGCTTGTTTACTCATTTATCAGATAATTCCTCTTCTAAATCACACAATAGGCCTCATGATCATTTTCATCACCAGTTAATCTGCTCTAGTTTTCTTGGTTAATTATTTGGTCTGTAAAATGTCAGCGAATAAGAAAAAAAAATGCCTCTCACCATTTCAAAAAGCCCAAGGTGACGTCTTTTTGTCCAAGCAACAGTCTTAAAAAGATATTCAGTTTACTAAGACGTTTAAGGCGTTAAAAAAAAGCTAATTGTCCTTATTGGAGAAGCTGGAACCAAGAATATTCAGCAGTGTTGTTTGGAAAATTACTTGAGATGATCAGTTATTTGTCAAAATATTGTTTTCATTAATTGGCTATATTGTTTCAGGTATTTTGTCAAGCTGGCCCCTGAATAATCTTGGTGATATTGTGCTGTGTGTCCACAAAATCCCAGAGTCCAGGTTGACATATTGCTTAAAAGAAAAGCTGCAAATGTTTTTTCTCTCAAAACAATTAATCATGATTAGCAGAAGTGTTGCGAAAAAATAAAAATTTTCAACTAACTGAAAAATGATATTGCTATTTTTACCCAATTACCCAACTAATGTGTTTCACCTGCATAGAAGTCCTAGAAATGATCCAGAGCCCTGGTAGTGAAAGTCCGAAAGACTGATTCTTTACTTTGTATAATCAGCCCAGTTGTAACCTTAATTTAGCCATTCATCATTTGTAAAATATAGAGGCTTAAGTCTATTAATCACCTTGTTAACTAAGCACTTGGTCAACATAATGGGACGTCCTATTGATTAGACGGCATTTTCCACAAAACAATCGGCAGTATTTCAGCTTTGTATCCAGCCTTGTTCTCTCTCTAGTGTCATTTGTCTAAATAAAATGTCTCTCATCTGTTGTACTAATTGTGAAAGACTAGCTATTCCTTTTTTCTTAAAGATTTGACATCTCAGCCTGGTTCAAAACTCTTCATTTATTGTGACAGCTTCAGTGGGTCCAACTCACTCCGGGCAGTCCTCCAGATGAAGAAAAGTGTGTGTAAACATCATAAAAGTGATGTGCTGTGAATCCATATCTGCACAAGGTGTGTGTGTGTGTGTGTGCGAGCTGCAGTGATATTATCATATTATATCTTCACCTCAGAAATTTATTGAAACAAAAAACTAACAACAGTGATGGGTATACCGTAACAAAAAATGTAAAAGTCTCAATAACATGTTGTGTGTCCTTGAGCATCAATTACAGTTTGACAACGACGTCTCATACTGTTCACTACTCTGCTGAGTCATGATATTCCACTCTTCTTGAAGGGCTGCCCTCAGGTCATTGAGGTTCTGGGCTGCAGGGTTATGACCCTCGACATGATGACTCAGCTGATCCCATAGGTTTTCTATGGGCTTCAGGTCTGGATAAAGTGCATGCCACTCCATTTGAGGTACCCCAGCCTCCAGCAGCCGTTCCCTGATGATGCAACCTCAATGAGGGACACTGTCGTCCATGAAGATGAAATCAGGCCTGTGTTGCTCATGCAGAGGCACAGTGACTGGATTAATGATGTTATTCAGGTAGTGTCGGCTTGTCACAGTACTGTTCACAAGGTGTAGATCAGTTCTGTATTGACTAGACACACCTGTCCAGACTGTAACACCATCACCTCCAAGGGCATAACGTCCTCCTTGACGTCTCCAGCAGCGATGGCGGCCATCATTTCTGCTCAGTGTGAATCAACTTTCATCAGAGAACAGCACTGAGGCCCACTGGTTCCTTATCCAGCTCAAATGCTCCCTGTCCATGCCAGACGATGACGCCTGTGTCTGGTGGTGTGGTCAGGTACCCTTGCAGGTTGTCTACCATGCAGACCATGCTGATGTAAGCGGTTTCCAACGGTCTGACGTGACACTTGGTGCCTCTCACCTCCCTTAAACGTGCCTGGAGTTGAGTGGAATTCACCATCTGGTTCCACAGGGCACTGTTCACAATGAGGTGGTCATCAGCATGGGATGTGGCCAAATGATGTCCACTTCTATGCCTTTCTGTGACTCTTCCAGTCTCTCTGTGTCTCTGTTACAACCTGCTGATGACACTCTGTGACACTCTAAGCTCAGTGAAAACTTCCCTCTGAGAACATCCTGTTTGAAGTCTCTCTCAATGACCAGGTACTGATGATCGATTGTGAGGTGTCTTCTTGTTCTCATGATGTCAAAATGTGAACAAAACGATGAAGAGGACTGTTTAAATGCAAATAGTCATAGAACCAGAACATCTGGTGATCCATTCATGGATCAGACATTTGTTGTGATTTTTGCAGCTAATCACCTTGTTAGAGAACATGTTATGCAATAAATACTGAAACACTGAACAGCTGCACATGTGCATTCAAAAGTTTAGAAAAGGTCAAATTAAGTTCACCTGTAAAGGTCATCGTGCATTTTAGGTGTAGTCTGAAATTTCATCCAAAAGCCCAATATCCCTAACACACACACACACACACACACACACACACACACACACACACACCATCACTGACTGATCTGCCATGCTGATGCTGCTGCAGTGCCTTAGAAGCTCAGTGAAGTACACCATCAGCACTATTATCTGGTCTCATGCTGCCAACCTTATGGCTGAATAATATTAAGAATGGAGTTTTTTCCCTCTTCTCCACCTCTCTCCCCTTATTAATGTGCTCAGCAGCCCTTTAGTGCCCTCTCTGTTTACCCTCTCTAGGGGTTTACCCTCTTGGCACCACTTCCCTCCTCTCTGCAGCTTTTATAGGCCTACCTAAACCTCTTTTTGTGCCCCTTCTCCACCTCTTTTTCTACTCTTTCGCCACCTCTTTTTGTTCTCCTTCTCCACCTCTTTTTGTACTTCTTCACCACTTATTTTTACTCCTTCTCCACATCTTTTTGTGCCCCTTCTCCACCTCTTTTTCTACTCCTTCTCCACTTCTTTTTGCGTTCTTTCTCCACCTTTTTCGACTCCTTCTCCACCTCTTTTTGTGATCCTTCTCTGCCTCTTCTTGAACTTTTCTGAAACTCTGCCCTTCTGCTTCAACGCCCCTTCTCACTCTCCTTTTTCTTTTTTTTCTTTATTGCCTCATTAATGTCCCCTTTTTCTACTTTTATTTTCTTTCAAGCCTCAACGATAACTTATCGCCTCATAACTGTGAAGAAAGTTCTCCAGCACTGGAAAACACCTTTAAAAATATCTTCATGGCCTTGTTGAAGCAGTGCACACCACACCTGACTATTCATCATACAGTGGACTAAAGCAACTTATTTACTTCAAACACTTGATACGCCTTGAAACGCCTCCACACAACCTTTCTTCTTTAACTGGATGTCAGACAATGGATTAGCTCTCGTCTGTATGGATGGATTAATGTTCACTTTGGCACACATGACCATGGTGTCCAGAGAACAGAGGCCTGGCTTTGCTTTGCTTTGCTTTAGCACTGCCTATAGGTCAAAGTTTTCACCTTTTATCTTACATTTATAGTCCCCAGACAATAAATGACTTCAGTAGTCCTCCAACTTTTCCGCCAAGGCCGGCATGACATTTGTGGCTTTGGACGAAATTGCTGTGACATTTGGTGCAGACACATTACTCTCAGTAGGAGCCAAAACAACGTTTTTGTCATCTGTTGACTTTTCACCTACATAAGACCATCATCAAGGGGCCGTTTCACAAAGATAGACTTCAGTCAAATTAATAGAAAGAAGTGTAAATTCACTATGTGTTCTTGGCTTTCTTAAGTAAAACCAATTTGCCATGACGTCAAGCAAACAAAGTGACTTAGTTCACACAGAGCTACTAGTGCAGCTGACTGGCAGACCCTTTATCTTGTTTCTTCTTGCTTCATCCATATTAATTGTTTTTGTTTCATGTTGTTTCACCTTTTCCCCTCTCTCCTCTGTTTGTTGACCACAGGACTGGGTTTTCCTCACTCGCTTCTGCTTTCTCACTGACTTCGGACGCTTGGATTTCCGGTTCCGCTATCCAAAGGTAGGACGGTTTACTGTAGCTCCATGCTTGTGCTTGTTTGTGTCTGCATTTGTTTTACATCCATTATTTTCAGTCCGTGTTCCCACATTGCCTCAGCTTGCCCACGCTTTCTTCTCTGGCAGCCTGTGTGATTTACTTCTGCCTTCATCCTTTCTTTCTCCACTTTAGTATCTTGCTCTCTCTCTTTACTTCCTCTTACTTCATCTAAGCTGATGCCATCTCTCTTTCTTTCCTCTCTCCTTCTTCCTCCGGGTGTTCCTGCTTTACCCCTCTTGTTCTCTTTTCTCTATCCCCTCCTCCTCCGCTCTATCTTTATTTGCTGTTTCGTTCTTCCGCTCTGTCTTCTTTTACCCATGCCTTGCTTTACTGCTGTAGCCTGCAGACTTTGGAAACAGTTTTTGTCGTATAAAGCTCAAACCGTCTCACTGGCTCCTCTCTGATCTATGCTCTCTCTCTCTCTCTCTCTCTCTCTCTCTCTCTCTCTCTCTCTCTCTCTCTCCGCTGAGCAGTCTCGCTGCTGTCAGAACATATTGCTCTACTTTGATGACAGCTCTCAGTGGCCAGCTGTGTACAAGAGGCACGAAAAGGTGAGACACTGTCACCCTCTGCATTGTGTCTTATTTTAAAGAGAAATGCTTCATTTACTTATTTACATGTTGTTGAAATGATAATGCCAAATTTTGCTAATTTTCTGAAGGATCACATGCTCCTGCTGCTCAGAATAAAACAAAGCTGCCTTTCTCAGCTCTTGAGAGGCTTCAAAAACTCAAAACCAATGATATATTATTGATGATACATGCAGTGATCAAGGATGGTACAATCCATATCTTTGAACACAAAGTGAGGCACCAGAGACTTCTCTCTGAACTGGAGCCGCTCCAGAAAATAAATCATGACAGCAGGGAAATTTTCTGCAGAGGGAACTGTCCGTTTTCTAGTTTGTAGGGATGTTACAAACGATTCACTCAACTCATGATTCAATACGATTTCTGATACTGGGTTAACAATACAATTTTAAAATAACAATGTAAAAACTGCAAGTTATATTTTCCTCCATCTTTTCTCTGAGGTAGGGTAAACTGTGCAATAGAATGCATATGTGAAAACTTAAAAGTGCGACTGAAATAATATTTTATCTTAAACAACAAAAAATAAACAGAAAAATTGATTTTTAAAACAAATCCCACATCCTCAATGTGAAAATTACCACCGCCATGTGTCTCCTTCCGTCTGATCGAGTGAACTCAAAAGTAGATGATACCCTCCGCTGTTTAAAAAGGGCATCGCGATTAATTTTTCATCTCAGCTGATTTGTTACACATTTGTATCAATTTTTAACTGTCTCGTGATGCATCATTACATCCCTACTGGTTTGTATCACTGCCGTTTATATGGAAATCTATGAGTATTTGCGCTGTGACATGTTTTTTGTTGTTATGGTAAAGTACACAAAGACATTGGATCTTAAATAATGTCGTGATGAAAGAGGTAAAGGGCTCACAATCAGCCTTGAACGTTTTAGTAATTACAATCCTGTCTTTGTGCCACTGCACTATTAGGAGAGTCAATGTTTAACTTGAAAACTGAAAGTCAGCACTTCAGTGTCATAGTCATTGTTTTATTTCAAATCCAGTTTGAGCACAGGCCAAAAAAAAAACAGAAAATGCCTCTCTTTCCACGTTCTGAACAGGCTGCACTGTATGCATTTAGAGTACATTTAACACCTGGTTGATTCCATAATTTTACCCCTTAGGTCTGATATCTTCGGCTTTTAGAGATTGTGCGTTCACATGATATGGGCCTCAGGAGTAGGAGTAGCATGCATGAATCCTTAATCTTGCCTGTATATGCCATAGTCTGCTGGTACTGTGAGATATAACATGATAAATTCTGTAAAATCGACATTAAATTGCTTTCACGACCAGTGAATAATGTATAATGCAACCATTATATATAAGCAGATGTCGGTACCCACCACTTTTCCATTTTAAAGCTATGCTTTACTAGCCGAATGTTATTTTATCAGCACACAGCGTCTGATGGTGTCTCATATTATTAAAGCTGCGTGACTCTGAGTGAAACTGTTATTAGGGTTATCAGGTGTTTTGTGTCCCCCATGTAAAATGGTCCAGATCTGTTGGAAACAAGAATAACATTGAACAAATACCTTGTATTTCTCAGCCCAGGTAATTGCTTGCTGGTGTACTCTTCTTTTTGCAGACATCTTTTGACACATAGATGAGGCATTATGTTGAGATGTTTCCAGCTGAGCAACAAACAGCACATCGTTTCTCAGCTCTCAGACACATCTTGGTGTCACTTTCCCAAAATCAAATAGTACGACCTTCATTCTGCACTCACCAGTATTCAGCAGTCATGCAGGGAGAAATCCATCACAGCAGAGACAAAAAAATATCATTTTAATTCCACTTACAGCAGCTTCAATAGACTCGAGGGAAACGCTGCCACAAATTTGATTACATTTTGATTAAACACACCTTGGATATTCTCGACTGAGAGAGCGGTCTCTTATGCTTTCGGTGTTACTCTGTAGTTTTTATTATTCATACAGCTGAACGGCGGTATAACCATAGACTATATGTAAAGTTTGGGATGAGAAAGGCTGAGAAGATACAATAGAAAATTCAGTTTTTAATGTTTTCAACATTGTTCCCATTGTTTGATTTTTCTGTTCGTCATCTCCCATCAGAACTGCTACCAGAAGGAAGCGGTGCTGAGGCCCGAGAACAACCAGGTCATCAACCTCACAACACGCTACACCTGGTCAGGCTGTGTGGTAAGAGTGCGCACACACACACACACACACACACACACACACTTGTACTGAGAGGCATCCTGTGTCTGAGAAACACAATCCTAATGTCCACACTCTCTGACTTTGAGG
This sequence comes from Synanceia verrucosa, assembly GCA_029721515.1. Lineage (NCBI taxonomy): Eukaryota > Metazoa > Chordata > Actinopteri > Perciformes > Synanceiidae > Synanceia > Synanceia verrucosa. Next base: position 13,331,901 of record CM056557.1, on the reverse strand, counting down.
GTTTAGGGCTGTTCCACTGTCAAATTGTCAAGTGCTTGAGGGCTCTCTTGCAGACCTTTTCAAATCCTTGATGCCCACTTTCTGTAAGTCCTCATTTCTGCAGACTTTTCCTGGAGCAGTTGCTCACCATGCAAACATGGGGTTACCAGAGGAAGCCCGGAGACTGTAAATAAAAAAATTAAAAAAAGAACAAAATAAGTAAACAAAGAGGATGTTATGGATGATGGTCCATTGAACACATGAAATTAGAGGAAGTGTTGGTTTATTACACACCTGGTAAAAAAAAAGTTTGAATTTTTGAAGTTGTTATGGAAATGTAATATGACGCAGCAAATTTCTGTCTGTACTGAATCATATTTATACCATTTCAAAGCCCTTGTAGCCTTTCACACTGATGCATTGACCATGTTAAGCCCCTCAGGGTTCAGGGGGACATCAAGTGTCAGATCCTCTTAATGACATCTTGTTGTTTCTAACAATGACAATAAAACTGAACTGAACTGACATTGTGATTGGACCACAGAATGCAAGGCTAAAGATGCCTTGCATTCTGTGGTCCAATCACAATGTCAGTTCAGTTTGACCTTTGACCTTTCTATGTTGATGTGTTTACACACACTTTATAGCCTCACATTAGATAGTTGAACTTATTTTTGTCTTTCCTCTTACATATTCTTTAGTCATGCAAAAAAAGAAAAAAAAGGTAAACAAATGCACAGGCAGTGAAAGCTAATGGCCTGTAATGTGTTTTTACTGATTCACTCATTTCCTGTTTGTGATGCATCCCAGTCAACCAGAAAGATCCTCCCTCTCCTGTAACACATTTTGTCTCTTTTTCAATAAACAACACAACATGTTTGTTTATCACATTAGGAAGCGTGATTGCCAGCATGACTCTGTTGTGGCGGTTAGTGGATTTTGTTGCCACATTTCAGGCTATATCGGGGTGTGAAATGTGTTTGTATCTTGATATCAGACTCCCACTCTACTGTGATAATTCAGTGTGTCTCTGAGGTAAAAATGTGCCACCTTTTTGGGTAACAACATCCCCCCACGCATTTCCTCTGTCTCTTTGTCTCTCAGGTGGAAGGAGATGGGAATGAGGAAGTCCTGAGCTGCGTGGGTGGCCGTAGTTTCCGCTCGGTGAGAGAGAGATGGTGGTACATCGCTCTCAGCAAGTGTGGGGTAAGCGCTGATGTCTGACCTCTGACCTGATCCCACCGGCTCTTCCTCTGTAAAAGTGCAGGTGTACTACTGAGGCGGTTGCCATGGTGATCCGCCACCGCTATCACACAACCACACTCGAAAGGCTCACATGTATTCCCTCACAGTCACAGTTTGTTTTCTGCTGCTCTCCTGTAAACAAATGTCATCGTCAACATTGTCTGTCCATCAAAAATGAGGACAGATGACTTTTATTATTACCAGTATCAATGACATATATGACTTATATCTATGCATTTATCGAAATCTGTTAAATGACCAAATGAAGAGCTTTGTCAACATTTTAATAAATTTCAGATGCAAGATGCAGCAGCATCAGATATTAAAATGGGAAAAACTCAAGCAAAAACATGCTCAGCGTACCATGAGGAAGGCTCTATGAAACCCTGCTACTTTTATCTTTGTTGTTTCGCTATAAATTTTAAAACAACCATGATTTTAGCATAATTTCTGGCCCAGTATGTGTGTTTTTCTATTTTGCACCAGGTCACATACTAAATTCCTGAAGCAAAGTCATCTAATCTCTATTCAAAACATGGGGAGATCCTCTAAGATTAAAGATTGCATTAAAAAAAAAAACAACAACAACAATATTCTACCCAGGTTTACCGCCTGCCCACCCACTTGCATTTAAGATTAACTCTGCTTAAACTGTGCTAAACATGCCTTACAGGGTGTCTGCTGGTACTGATTAATTACTATAGCTTCAAGCATTTTCAAGCATTGTTTTTTTTTTTATAATGGGACTCAGCATTGAGCTAATAGTGCGCCAGGAGAGAAAAAGCACAGCGTTAAAGGTGTATTCTTTGTTGATGTGAGTCTGGACACTCAGTAAAGAGATCATGAGCTTGTATAGTGATCGCTCTACTCAGTGATGATACATCCTCCTACACTGAGGACGAATCCCAGGAATCTGTTTGTGTTACTGCTTTTTTTTTTTTTTTTTTTTAACATGTGCAGCGTTTTGAGTAAGACGTCTGGTAAATGTTTTTGTCAGTGTGTGTGTGCCTGCCTATCAGTGTCACACTGCGTTGCATCAGTGTCCTAAGAGTGATTCTATTTTTTTGGTTTGTGTGCTGTCGGTTAAAGAGGGATATGATTAGAAAGGATGTTTCCTGCAGAGTGCGGTTCAGTGTCATGCCAGCGGCCGCTGATGGGCGCGCTGCCTAATGCTATTGGACTAAAGTGTAAAAGCTCGTCTCCACTCCCGAGGACATGTGCACGCCGCAGCCACTTTCCACCCCTCGCCCCCTCACTTCCCTTTCACACCTCTCCTTTGTTCTTCCTTTGTCGCTCACAATCACTGGCGACGTCCTGCTCTCTGTCACAAAGCTGTGACGCTCTCCACGCTGTTTTATCATCCATTTGCCTCTCCGTCAGCTTGTCTTTCATTGTGTTCTTTTTTTTGTTTCCATCTCACCGGTCTCATTTCTTCTTTTCCTCTCGCTCGTTCCATGCATTTTTTTCCCCCGTGCACCCTCAATTTTATGTGCTGCTATTTATTCTCCTCTCTTTGTCCCTGTTTCTCTCTTATCCAGCTCTCCTTTCATGTACTTTCCATCTATACCTGTGCTGAAGTGCATCTAAATCCACATAAGCCCCTTAAAACCATAGGATGTCTCTCAATCCCCAGATCAATCCCTCAGCTGCACAAAATGGTAAAATGTGAGGTTGATTGTTACTTAAACATTTTCAGTCAATTTCGCTTGTTTAATTAATCATAGAAAGCTCAAGGCTGCAAATAATCAGCATTTCATCAGGGGAAAAAAGGCGTTCATTATAAATAACATTCAGGTCATCACAAATTACAGAGCAGAGTACCTCTGGTATTAAGAAGATTTTTCCACACAATTAAATTGTGTGGCAAATAATTTGCCAGAGTAACCAAAGTTCACTTACATTAGCGGGCATGAATCTTTTTTCCCCTGCAAATGTCCTTGCATGAGTAGCATTTCATTTGATAATTTACACTCTCAAAAATCAACACCATACTGTACAGTCTGACTCGAATTACATCTGTGCAGTGTTGTTCACAAGGCAACACTTTCTCTGTTATTGCCTTTCATGAAACTGTTTAGCTATTGCTAATTATACCATTAATTGGAAATAAACAGACAACAGAACAGCTCAATAACACAGCTTCATTGCATGCCATGGACCCTGACGATTGTGGTCCGAGTATTAGTTTATGAGGCATTTTTCTTTGCGGTCTTTCAAACAGAAGTGGAGAGCTTTGAATGGCCGTAATCAAAATCCTTTATTATGCTGAACAGAACTGCTGTTAATGAAACTAAATTACCTCAGTGGGGAGCCAAGAAAGCACTGGAATTAGACCGACCAGGTGACTCATCTTTATAGAACAAGTAGTTCATATCTACTGCGTTTCACCCAGCATTGAAAACTACATCTCTCATAAAGACTTTCAACACAGTCACACTGATCCTTATAGTATCATTCTTTGCCAGATAGGGAGCCAGTTTAGACTTGAAGCATTGCACTTCTTTAATGTGAGAAATAAGAAACAATAACAGGACTGTTTGACAGTGTTTGGAGGCTTTTGGGACAGATTTTCACTTTCATAGGAAAGGAACAAACCTGATGATTTGTAGATTATGTCGCTCACATTGTGAACACAGTGCAATGCTTCTGATACTGCTGTGTATTATTCATATGTTAAAACACACTTGGCCTGTCAGGGCTGCAAATAACAGTCATTTTCATTGTTTTATAGTTATTATTCATCTGATTAGTCTATTTTTGATTCATTTATTATATAAGCTACAGTAGACAGGCCCTATTTCAAATGCCTCCATGCACAAAGCAAAGAAAGAAATGTTTTTTGAAGTTTGTTGTCAGAGAATGTGACCTTGACCCCATCAAACCATTTCAGGATGAACTGGAGCGGCAACCCTGAGCCAGTCCTTGTTGCCCAACATCAGTGCAGCAACATCACTATACCTTTTGTGGCGGAATGGAGTAAATCCTTGCAGCCAGGTTCCAAAATCCTTTGAAAAGCCTTCCCAGGAGAACAGGATCTGTTATAGCAGCATATTAAAGGGAGCTTTGTCAACTATGAGGAAGAAATTATCCCTTTTAATCCAGATGTGTAGAGTTAAAAAGATGTTTGGTGTTTGCCATCAAGCTGCTTTACTGGAAATGGTGTGGAGTAAACTCATGCGAGGATAAAATCTGCCTCCTGCGAGTTCCAACAGTAAATTGTCCCCTTAATGCCCCGTAGTTTTTGAATGACATTTCCAACAACCACATATGAGCATAACATTCGGCTGTACACATTTTTTAGTCCAGAGAAAAGATAGTTGCTCTCAAAGGACTCTGAGAAGTGCTTCTTAAATGCAGTTATCTGCAGCACAGGGGAGCACAAGCTGTACAAGATGGCACAGGTGTTTGGGTTAGAGCACGTTCACTATGTGATCTATCAGTACAGTATATCACAAGTGGATGCCTTTTACACCTCACACCAACAAGCAAGCCCAGAATCATCCAGTCCCACCAAAAGAGATAATCCCTGCTGTGTGAAGTGCTACTTCTTCCCTTGGCTCTCCTTTCTCCCATGCATACATCTCTCTTCCCCTCTTTGCATGTGCTCCTCTCTTCAGTCTGTCTTTTTCTCTACCTGTTTTTTTTCTTCTCGCTCCCTCTCTACATCTATCACTCTCTTTATCTCTGTCTCCTTGCTCTTTGTGTCTGTATTGATTTTGTGGCAGAGTACGCTCCATGCTTCTCGCCCTTTTTGATGGAGGGAGTGAGATGGAGTCTCAGGCTGCCAAATGAAATCAAAGTCTTTTTTTTCCTCCCTCTCTCTTTTCCCTCGCTCCACCGCAACAAGCGCAAACTCCGTCAGCTTTGAACTTGTGTGTGTGAAATGAGCTCTCTGTGCTCTGATTGTCAACCCATCTCTTGTTCTGTGCTCCCCATCCCACTTCATTCTCACCTCCCCAAATTCACTTTCAGTTTGACACTTTTTTTATTTGTGTGGCTGCCAAAAATTAATATAATCCCAACAGAGTTTAACACACAAGTATGTTTATTTATATTATATATTATATTCTCTTTTCTGCACCCTCTCAAAACACTGCAATGCAGATCAGTTATATCTGATCGACATATAATTATAATGAGCCCAACAAATAATTGATAAGTGCATCACACTAACTATCCATCCATTCATCCATTATTTCCACTTATCTGTCGGGTTGTGGGGGCAACACCTTAAGCAGGGAAACTTCCTAGCCTGGGCCCACCAATACTTCCTGTGACGCTGCACAAAATTTGGCGACCAAGTCAGTCTTGCCAAGTTGCCTATCTCTTCAATTTCAGATTCCCCCAGGAATGGGAACCAATGAAAATCTAGCATTTCCAACAGTTTGATTGTTGTGTGTTTAAGGCAATGACGCACTAGTTCTTTGAATCAAGCAGTTTTTGTCGCTATGAATACGTCCGAGTAAAAAGTGGTCTGATTGGTTGAAGCTTCGTCCAGTAGCACACAGAGGAATTTGATAGACGTGGGTTAAGCCCGCCTTCTGAGAACTCAGTGTACAAGGCAGCTTGGCCAGACTCACTCTCAGAGCTTTGTAGTTGCGATAGCCAGGCTACAGACTTCCCTATCCCCTGCCATTTCATCCAGCTGTCCCAGAGGGATTCCGAGGCATTCCCAGGCCAACCGGGAGACATAGCCGGGACAACTTGCGGGGGAAAACTCATTTCAGCTGCTTGTATCTGTGATCTTGTTCTTTCTGTCACAACCCACTGCTAGATTGACTGGTAAATGAGAAAATACCACCACCATAATTTACCATGACACATCAGTACAGGGTTCACATCACTGCAGAAGCTGCACCAATCCGCCAGTCGATCTCCTGCTCCATTCTTCCCTAACTCGTGAACAAGACCCCAAGATACTGAAACTCTTCCGCTTGGGGAAGGGTCTCATCCCCAACCTGAAGCGCGAACTCCACCCTTTTCCGACTAAGGACTAGGGCCTCAGATTTGGAGGTGCTGATTTTCAACCCAACCACTTCACACTCGGCTGGAAACCGCACCAGCGTGAGTTAAAGATAATGGCTTGACGAAGCCAACAGAACCGCATCATCTGCAAAAAGCAGAGACATGATACTGAAGTCACCAAAGTGGACCACCTCAACGCCTCGGCTGCGTCTAGAAAGTCTGTCCATAAAAGTTATGAACAGAATCTGTGACCAAGGGCAGCCTTTGCGGAGTCCAACTTCTCACTGGAAACAAATCCGATTTACTGCTGACAATACAGACCAAACTCTGGCACTGGTTGTACAGGGACCAATCAGCCTGTATCAGGGGGTTCGGTGCCCCATACTCCCGGAGTACCCCCAACAGAACTCCCGACCTCACCTTCTACAAGTCCACAGAGCACAGACTGGTTGGGCAAACTCCCATGAACTCACCAGGACCCTGCTGAGGGGTAGAGATGTTCCACGGCCAGGACGAAAACCACACTGCTCCTCTTGAATCCAAGATTCAACTTCCCGATGCACCCTCCTCTCCAGGACCCCTGAATAGACCTTACCAGGGAGGCTGAGGAGTGTGATCCCCTGTAGTTGGAAAACACCCTCTGGTCCCCCCACCACCCAGGTCTGCCTGTCCAGAGGCACTGTCCCCGATGTCCACTCAGTGTTGCAGAGACATATCAACCATGACAGTCCCACAACATCCAGAGCCTTTAGGAACTCTGTGTGGATCTCATCCACACCCAGTATGGATGTGTGTCGAGGTGAGTCTGACTATATCTAGTCGTAACTTCTCAACCTCACACACCAGTTCAGGCTCCTACCATGCAGAGTGTTGACATTCCACGTCCCTAGAGCTAGCGTTTCTAGCCAGGGATGGGTAGCCAAGGTCCACACCTTCAGACCTTGCTCACCTTCGGACACCTTCGAACCTTGCTCACAGTACATCAGACACCCTTGGCCCCACCAATGAGCCCCATCTCCAGGCCTGGCTCCAGAAGGAGGCCCGGTGACCCACGCCCGGGCAAGGGAGAACACACTAACTATTAGTGATTTTTTTTATTTAATACAGAACACTCCACATTAAAGGAGGGAAACTCTTGCTATACAGTATGATCTAGCCTTCCTTCCTTCCTGTTAATCTGGGTCATTTTCTCACAGGCAGCACAGTAGGCAGAACAGCCTAGATTTCCTCTTTGTTCCTCCACTACCTCCCTCCACGAACACCTGGGGGATCTTCAGGCTCTTCCACATCAGCTGGGGGGGCCGATTGACTGCTTTCCCCTCTGGTAACAGGAAACTTTAAACTTTAGGGTAACTTGAAACTTGTGCAATCTCTTTAATCAGGTGCGATACATTCTTCTGTTTACTCTTGTGACAGTCTGGTATGAAGAACGGACATCTGTGGAAAATTACTGCAGCATAACATGATGAATCTTTGAAAATCAGCAAAACTGTCTCATGATTGGCAAGCGAGAAACGTTGGATGTTTTTCATCAGTTTACTGTAATTTGTGGTTTCTGAGTGTAGAAGTGAAAACAGGGTGCTGTTTTGACATTGTGATTATGAGACTAGACATCCTCAGGGATTCTCATTTTCCTGATTTGGTGACACAGTTTGGATTTTTGTTTTCCTGATCTCGAAGGCTGCTTTGCTGTGATTGTATTTGTTCCTTCAGAGAGCTGAGTAATAAAGGCGTTGACTGGCTTATACATTATTAATAAGTGTGTGGATCTTCATTCATCTCTCCTTCTCATAGTCCAGTTAATCTTTTAGATATTTTCCTGATTTAAATCACATTTTAACTTTTTATTTTTGTTATTTTTTTGCAGAGTTTTTGTATGGCTTAGACACCCGTTAACTTTTGAGAACTACAGCGGTTTTTGCTCCACTTTGCTTCATAATTTTACTTTTCAAAAGACAACATGCCACATGTGATTTACAGAGCGATTTCATTCCATTAAGACCTAAGTGGCCTTAAAATTGTAAATATTTTATAAATGTCAAACATCTTGGTAACACTCATACTGTTTACTTGTAAAATGTTGATTTTTACATTTTTGTTCTCTCTCAAAAAGTCCTGTAGGTCTCTATCATCACAATTACAATAAAAACTGCCATAATAATATGGATAATGTTTAATAATATACCTAAAGGGTAGTTACCTCTCACTGCAGAGTTTCCCAGCACAGCTTTAACCTTTAATGTATATCTTGTACAGTTCACAAAGCCTGAATGGATTTTTCATCTCACTTGCCTCCTCTCGTCTCTCTCTTCTGTTGCAGGGCGATGGCTTGCAGCTGGAGTATGAGATGAAACTTACCAATGGCCAGTCTTTCTGGACACAGCATTTCTCAGCAGATGAGTTCGGTAAGAGTGATTAGACAGAAAGAGAGTGATTATGGAAGGAATCGCTGATGGCACAAGCCAACACCACTTAGCACGGCCAATAAAGCACACTGAACTGAACAAATTACAATAATGAAGGGACGGCTGGATGAATTAATGATGATAGATGAACTGAGTGGAAGGGATGAAAAGATGAAGAAGCCCAGGTAGCTCATTTATTGAAATATTCCTATGTTCTCTCTGTCATCCACTCTCTTGTTGTAATGCTCTCTCTCCATTTCTTAACTAATCTAACATCCTCATCACGTACATGGTTCTCCGGATTTTTCTGCCCTTTCTTGTACTACAGTTTATTATTCCTTTACCGTTCCCTCACTTCTTCACCTTATTCTCTGAACCTCATTGACTCCTTTACTGTCTGATTACTCCACCTCTCTTCCTCATTAATTATCTGTTTCCTTCCTCCACCCCTTATTCACAGGAATCTTGGAGACGGACATCACGTTCCTGGTCATCTTCTCCTTGGTGTTCCTCCTCTCCTGCTACTTTGCCTGTAAGTACTGTTTTTTCCACTTACCTCCATCCTCCTTTCCTCTTCTATAAGCCAATTTATTCTGACTTTCAGAGCCCGCAGTAGTCATTAAGTGCCCTTTTCTTCAGTTCTATTATAAAATCTACATGTTTTCTTGATGGAGTAGGAGTAAATTCTCATGTTTCCTCCGATGAGTAAAAGGGAGAGCATGTGCCTATTTTTTTTTCTCGGGGCCAGGAGTTTGTCAGAACATGAGCAACAGAGAAAGTAGGAGAGAGAGGATAGAGAGAGTGGGGTTTGGTTTTCATGTAAAGGTGAACGGTTGGATGGAGAAGGTAGAAGTATTCTTCAGGTTAGTGAAGCGAGTTTGTCACATGAAGGTCACAGCTCAAATAACCTGAAGGAGCTGAGACCAGGAGCCCCAATGAATGACTCCCTGCTTTCCTCATCGGTCTTCCTATGCTGCCATACTGTAAATGTCTCTTCCAAACTGTTAAATCACTTAAAATAACAAACATATTTGCTGATTTAATAGGGGTTGCTTACCTTTTTTGGCTTCATAAACTTCATTAAGGTATAATATGTACATTTGCACGTTGAAAGATCTGTTAATATCAGAGTAACAATGCATTTTATTTGGTCACTTACGTCATCCATCTTTTGTTATTATTTAAGACAAATGTTTCCCTCTCTGAGTTTCTTTTTGAAGGATCTTTTAATGCCTAAAGAGGTAAAAGTGCCCAGTTTAAATTTAAATTTCATCCATTTAATAAACCTTGAGATTTGTGAACATTTTTTTTGAGATATCTGTCTTTGACATTTCTGCAGCTGCCCAAATATAATGGAAATCAGTTCATTTTAGTGCTCACAAAACGTAATTAAGGAAACGGCAGCAGAAACTATTTTTTGGGACATATCATTTTCATTGAAAACTGTTTTTACTAGAGAGATGAATAACAATAATTTGGATTCTGGAAAGAGATTTTGCAATAAAATGTACTTTTTAAATGTATTTTATTTGTGTGAAGGCAGAAATGTCTCAGGCTCAGACAAGATTAAAACCATTAGACCATGGGTGAACGAAGAAAAATTAGAAAGCAAAACAGAATCTGAACAAAAAGTGGTGATTTTGGTGAAACTCAGTGTCTCGTCTGTCATTTATGCTATTCAGTGTTTTCAGAGTCATAGTACAAATTATTCTATGCATCATGAAAGATGACTCAAAATGGTCAAAATCACTGGCACAAGGCACTTTTGGTTTTAATGAAGGGCTGGCATTCAGTGAGTTAAAATTCAGACCAAACATGAAAAGCACTCATGTAAATAACAATATCCCTAAGTTATTATGAGTAGTGTAAATACTTTGGTCTGAAGTGGCAGTGGAACTTTAAATACACAGGGTCAGTCCAAGTTTATTTCTTGATTTGTTTTCCATTCTGCAGAAGTATAAGTGTCTACAATGAGGTGCAATACATTTTCTGACTCTTGAATTGTGCTGAAACCTTCCTGTGACTTCATGCAGATTGGGAGAAGCCTTTCAATGCACTGCTCTGTATTATTCCCCATGTGCATTTTGCTTCTGCCAACCTCATTTTAGGAATTGACTGACACGGAGGCTTAAGTTTTATTTGTATGCGCAAGTTAAAGTCAAACAAAGGACATAAAAATAACCAGTGTGTTGTACAAATAGAGGAAAACAGGCCTGAAGGGACATCTATTCCATTACTTCTAACCAAATGAAAACAGTATTCACAATGTCATAGACATTTGCAGATTATGGAGGATGTTTATAAAACATTGAAGATGACAGAAGCTTTGTTTTTGGGCAAAAATGTTCCTTTGACAGCCACCATTAGAGTACCTTGGAGGAGGATCCAGCAGCGTCTGGTTATACAAGCCTGTGGTTATACAGGGCGGCTGTGAATATGTGGGAACGTTTATGACCCTTCCTCCCTCTGTAAATTTTTCCCTGGGCCACTTCTGTTTGCAGAAGTGTTTAGGTAGTAAAAATGGCTGCTTAAATACGCATTAAAAATATTTCCTCACAGCTTCGGGGGGCTGAGGGAGAGGAGAAGCTGTGTAGGGCCTCGTGTAGTGACAGGCGTCACAAGATGGATGCATACTAATGGTCGCTCCCCCTCATTTATCTGGCTCACTCCCTTGTTCTTTTTTTTTCTTTTTTTTGTCTCTCGCTCTCTGTACCTCTCTCACTCTCTTTTGCCATCTGTTAGCAAATCTCCATCCTTTTTATCTTTATCCCCACCATCACACACACACACACACACACACACACACAAACACCTCATTCTTTTTTCTTCTCCCCTGCAGACAATCTGAAGGGAAGGCAGCTTCTTCACACAACCTACAAAATGTTTATGACGGCGGCAGGTGTGGAGGGTGAGTGCTCTTCCTGAACACACACACATGAACACACATGAACACACACAAACACACACACACAGAGACAACAAAGGGCCTCTCACAGGGCTGCAGCATGTCATACCTTAATCCCCACTTCAAGAGCAGAGATATTATCGCCCTTATTATTCGCTGAATGGGAACTTCTTTTGCAAAAGGCATGCTGTTACTAACGAACACCCTTCACTCTCCTCAACCTGACCTCGCCTTCTTCCCTCTCACTCGCTCTTCAAATCCCTCCTCAATTGCCCTGCCACCCCGATATTTTCCTCCTTCTCTTCCCCACTCTCAAGCCTTCTGCTCCTTTCTTCATTGCCTTTTATCAATTCCTCTTCTTTTCTGTCCTGCTTCTCTACTCCCCATTTCTCTCTCCCCTTACTCCTTACGCCTGTCTTTTCTCTTTCCTCATTATCATCTCCCCATCTCCTCTCTGTGTCTTTTCCCCCTCTGATCTTCTTCTTTTCTCCCCTTCTTCTCTCCTCCTTGTCCCTTCCTCTTATTTTCCCATTTCTCTCCTTGGCAGTGCTCAGTCTGTTGTTCCATTGTGTCTACTGGGGCCTGTATGCTAGAGATGGAGTTGGCAACGGCAGCCTGAAAATACTTGGTGAGTTCTTCTCCTGCATCAGCTGCTGACTGACTGACTGACTCACTGACTGACTGGAAAATCACTCAGTGCCTGAGCTGAATGGATGAGTAGACGATGATGGATGTGTGCAGGGGAGAAGAAATGCACAAGCTGGTTCGATGGGTGTGTGTTCCATGACTTTACGTGTGTGTGTGTGTGTGTGCGTGTGCGTGTGTGTGTGTGTGTGTGTGTGAGAGACGACCTGATTTTTTATCTTTCCCCTGATATTACAGATTTGGAAACCACAACCTAATTACCCCCTCTGTCTCCTCTTTCTCACTCTCTATTCACTCCTCTTTCTCACTTTCTGTCTCACTCCTCTCTGTCCATCTCCAGGGAAATTACTGTTCTCTGTCAGCTTCTTGGTGTTCCTCTTGATGCTCATATTGTTGGGCAAAGGGTTCACTGTCACCAGGTGGGAGTTTGCACTGTTTTTTTAGCAGATGTGTGCATTGTGTGTGTATTTCTTCAAGCCTGTGGCGTATCTCCTTTTATGCAAGTCTGTCACCTTGTGCGAGCTTGTGTTAAGGCTGCCACACTGTCTCTCACTGTCAGGCCTCGCTGTTGCAGTCATAACAGGATCACATGACATGATGATGTTAGCTGTCAGTCAAAAAGTCAGTTAGCATGCTGGATGTGCAGATGATCACCTGATACATCAGGGGAATGAGATGGATGGATGCTGCCGTGCTCTGAACGATATGCTTCTTTTTGTGTTTTTCACACTTTTTTTTTATTCGCTCGCTGTTTTCTGGCCAAGCTGAGTGGACATTTGCTTCAGACAGGCATCATTTCAGATAACCTGCACAATAGATGATTTCAAAACACTTCTCCCATTCCAGTTGGAAAGTCTATCAAACATGCCAGCTGTTCTGGAAACATTGTTAGATTTCTGCTGTTGGTCTCTGACTCAGCTTTATGAGAGAAACTGCTAAATTAAATGGCAGCTCATGCAGTTTTGATTCATGGTGAGTCATCCTCTAAACCGCTGCTCACAGTTTGAAGATTGGCCCTGCTTTGGGCTCAGCTCAATCTCTGTGGATATTTTCCAGACTGAACTCTTGTAGTGGAAACTGAGCTTGCAAGATTTAAGCTGGCTTTTTCGACTCTAGGATTACATCCTCCTCTGGGCTCAGAAGATTCTGTGATCTCTTAGACTCATTAAACCCTCTTAAAACCCTGGTGAATAACCCTAAAACTGCTCCACCACCCAGCTAACACCATTGCTGTTTATCTGCAGTGAGAATTTGACAGTTTGGAAATAACTACCCAACAACTGTTTTCTCTGGTGTGTGGTGTTGAATTATTCTGAGCAAAAAAGGTGTTTAAGAACATGTTTGATGTTTGGGTTTTTTTGACTGCAAATGAAGAAGCATTAATTTCTGCTTTTGTGAGTGCCGACAGCTTTTCTCACCAAAGGTCTGCAGCCATTTTATATTTATAAAGTTCAGAGCTGATCTCCTCCTTTGTGTTTTGTGCTGTTGAATAGATGTTTTTTTTAGATTAAGCTGTCTTTGCTTTGTGTGTAACATATCCATCATTTTGTCTGTTTCCATTCATCATTCCTTCTGATTGTGTGTCTTTGAGTCTGTATTTGTTTCTTATCTTCCAATAACTTGTGACCTCTGACTCTCTCTCTCTCTCTCTCTCTCTCTGTGTGTGTGTGTGTGTGTGTGTGTGTGTGTTGTCAGGGCGAGGATCAGTCACAGTGGGTCGGTTAAGTTGAGCATCTATATGACAGTCTACACAATCACCTACGTCATCCTGTTCATCTATGAGGCAGAGGTACTACACACACACACACACACACACACACAGTAGTCAACACTGGGGTTACTGAGGTTATTTTCATTATTGAATAGATATGGAGTTTTCATTTTAATTACTTTTATTTCCCAAAGTGTTGTCAATTTACAATACTGTAAAACAGAGAGAAGTTAAAAAATTAAAATGTTTTGCTTTATCGTTTCTTATCTGTGGTTTTCAGCATTTTTGTTTTCAGAGCTACACATTTATCAACAGTTGTGGTAATCAATTGTTTCATTCCAAGCATTCACTGGTCTGATTTGTTCCTTTGATCAAGTATATGTTTGTTATATTATGTAAATTTAGACTATTGGGGGAGGCATGGTGGTGTAGTGGTTAGCACTGTCGCCTCACAGCAAGAAGGTACTGGGTTTGATTCCCGGGCCCGGGGGCCTTTCTGTGTGGAGTCTGCATGTTCTCCTCGTGTCTGCGTGGGTTCTCTTTGGTACTCCGCTTCCTCCCACCATCCAAAAACATTTATGGGGATTAGGTTAATTGGGTAATTTAAATTAACCGTAGGGGTGAGTGTGAGTGGTTGTCTGTCTCTATGTGTCCTGTGATGAACTGGAGACTTGTCCAGGGTGTACCCTGCCTTTCACCCTAAGACAGCTGGGATAGACTTCATCCCCCCCACGACCCTATGAGGATAAGCAGTAGATAATGGATGGATGGATGGACTGACTATTGGGTTTAAAGAACAAACAATATGAAGCCTTTGGCTTAGACTCTGGGAAAATGGACATTCTCACAATTTATAACAAATATGAATGGATTAATTGGGGGAATATCTGAGAGAATAATCAGCGGTGAAAATAATTCTTATTGGCAACACTAATTTTCATACTAATAAAATCATCTGTACAATAGTTAGTGAGTACAAAGTCTGCAGCAGTTTGGTTCTGTATTTAATTTTAAATTCGGAACAGTAAAATGTGTGAAAAGTGACTGAAAGCAGCATCTGAATCACACCCTGGTAATGATTTCTTACTCAATATAATGTCTGTACTCGTATTATTGCTCTCTTTGCCTTTTTAATAACTTCATAAATATTCATGTAGGGGTCGAGCCCACAGATCAACACGGGCTTTAATGGCGTTTTCTGTCAAATCACTTAATTACATTGATACATTTCTAATCGTGAATATGCAAGTTGATTGTTTAGGGAAAAATATCCTTGATGAGTTATAAATTATGGATCCCAGTAGAAACATAGAGGTAACTCCCAACTACAAGCTCAGTTAATGAGGTTTGCAGGTCCCACCACTGTGTCTGAGGTAATAAAGCTTAGATCAGTGACTGTTTCTTTAAGGTTTCCTGATTGGGAAGTTAGACCCGAGAGATTTTACACTCTCATTAGTTATTCTGCATCTCTGTTTGTGAGAGCTGCTATGAAACTCTGGCACATAAGCACATGAATTAATTAGACACTCTGGGGATGTCACAGTTGCATACATCGTCCCATGTAATGATGGTACATCCAGGGACATTGGATTATAGTCTTTGAATACAGCCTATTAGTGACCCAGTGGGAATAGTGCAGTGGTAGCTGTGCTATATTTAACACTGGGGCATATAGACATTCCTCTCACTGCAATATTTGGATCTGAAGCTGTGTAATTTATCTGCTGCCTGCCCTCTTACATGGTCCCTGCAATTAAAGAGCTCAAAACTCAGGGGAGCTCCTGCTAAAAATACACTAAACTAGGTTACAATTGGAACTGGAAGAAACGGTTGAAACATGTTCTTGGTACTGGGCGTACAGCTGGGGAATCTGCTCAGGTTGGCTGGTTGAATCCCAAAAGCTCCCCGCCGAGCCGTTAGGCCTATGCATTATGTAGCAAGGAGTAACACTGTATGGCCAATGCTATCAAGTCACTGGACTGTGAAATGCAATCTAGTGTACGCAGACAAGCACAGGTGGTGCACACATACACACAAACCTGTGCACACACATACCGATGACCCAGTTGTGGGGTGTCAGTGTCGCAGACTCTCACAAAATGCAACAAGCTGAGCATTGACTCGGTCACTGCAGTGCATCAGCTGAGCTGCGAGCAATCCATCTCAATAATTAGGGCACAGACTACAATGTGTAACCAAGCCAAAAGATGCTTATTTCCTACTTTTAAAAGTATGTTTAATGTGTGTGGCTTAATTTAATAAAATTAATAAAACTATTGATGTTCCTGTGCCAGTTCTTTGACCCAGGTGAAGTGCTGTACGCCTACGACAGCCCTGCAGGCTACGGACTGATGGGCCTACAGCTGCTGGCCTACGTGTGGTTCTGCTATGCCGTGCTGGTCTCTCTGAAACACTACCCTGAGAAACAGCCTTTCTACGTCCCTTTCTTTACCACGTACACACTATGGTGAGACCTGCTTCCCCCCCACCTCACTCTGCCCTCGCTACAGATAATAGCACCTGGACGAGATTGTAGGAATAGAAAAAAATACACATTTCTCTGTCTGAGGTCTCTTCAATTTGAATAATTTATGCCACTGTGTAAAAATGTGCACGAGACAACTGATGCTTTAGCGGCCTGGGATTGAAAAGTTGTGTATTTTACACTACATTGTGTGCCCAACCTCCGTGCTCTGCTAACAGATAAGATAATTGTATTTGAATGAATGATTGCTAGAGGAAAAAATCTATTTTTATCCAGCTGATGAGGTCTCGTCTATTCGAATAATTTATTCTCCTATATATGTGAGCTAGATAGTTTAAAGCTGTATTGGGAAGTGTTTTTCCTTTTAAACAGCCATGAGAAAATCTCCTCTACATTCTGCTCAGTCACTGGCAGTAATAGCATGAGCTTCAAATGAAGTGTAGATTACAAAGACTAATATTATCTCTGCATTTCTCTCTCATTGCTGCCGCCTTATTATCTGCGGCTCTCCTCTCCTTCTATCTTTATCTCTCTGAGTGCTTCACATCTGTTTCTACTCTACCTGCCTCTCTTCCTCTCGCCTTCAAACTCTCAACTTTTCTTTTAATGTGATCTTCATTATCCTACATCTCCTCACTTGTCTTCCTTAGGTTCTTTGCAGTGCCTGTTATGGCTCTGATCGCCAACTTTGGGATTCCCCGTTGGGCCAGGGAGAAGATCGTCAACGGCATTCAGCTTGGCATCCACCTCTATGCTCACATTGTTTTCCTCGTTCGTACCGCACACGCACACCCACACCCACACACACACGCGCACACACACACACACACACACACACACACACACACACACACACACGCCGACCCTTGCAGTTCTATGTAGTTCACATTATTCATTCAGAGTCATTATTGCCGCTGTCAGTCATACATTATTCACGATCCTTGAGTCATAACTGCCTCATGCTGATTGTCTCCTCGACACATCATTATCTGCCTCTTCCTCACCTTCGACACATTGTTCTTTACTAATGGGCTGTACGGCTCACGCAAATTCCCTGTTATGTTCATGCACACTGCATGCATTGAAATGCCCCCTCCTCACTAGGACCAGCCTTCACTCTCTATCTCCATCAGTGAGCTACTGACCACTGCAGACCAGGAACACCCCGCAAGAGCTAATCCAGTCATCTAGCAATCACAGTTTCAGTCAAATCCTCATGCTGAAAATTTGTCCCTGCTTCTAACACATCAACATTGAGAACAAATTGTTCATTTGATGTCCCAGGTGCCACGATGAAGAGCTAATCAGTGTTATTCACCTGTCAGTGGTTATAATACATATAATACATAAATTATATGTGTCAGATTCAGCTGAATGGTCAGATATTTACATCCTTTTGTCCCTTAGGTTATCACACGACCATCAGCAGCCAATAAGAACTTCCCATATCACGTTCGGACGTCCCAGATTGGGATCCTTCTGTCCAGTCCAAAAGCAGGAGAGGGGGCCGAAAGTTTCCCCCATCATGCATATGGAAATGGCTCCTTCCTGGGAGACTCCCAGCCCAACTTCACTGAACTCTTCTCCATCCAATCCGTGAGTCTAACACATGCTTAAAATCCTGGGTAGAATTTGCCGAGGCAGAAGATACAGAGGTTTCTCTTAAGAGTGAGAAGTACGTATGTTTATACCCAGTTCATACGCCTTGCTGTGTGTAAACAGATTCATCTAATGTGAACCTAGCTTCAAATTAGCTGCTGTCTCATTTAACAAAGATGCCTCAGATTAGAAGGCATCAGTGTAACAATACAGTTTGTAAGATTTTTTTAAGGATTCACTCTTGGCAGAAACTGTGTTCTCTTCCTGTGGTGACTGATAGGTAGTACAGCCTAACATAACACATGCACTGATATGAAAACACTTGGGCAAAAGACAGTAATGATTAAATGGAAATTCTGACAAGATCAAATTAAGGCGTCGTGTTTGCCGTGATGAATTGTCTAGCTCGGGAAACTTTCAAATCTGTGAACGTCATTTTTTTCATTCTGCACAGACGTGAGTGACAGAAGAAGAGCTGTGAGTCTTCAGCTACACTGAAACAATGTGCAGACACTGGTAGGAATAATACAACACAGAGGAGCAACCAATACAGTGCTTGACAAGTAACACAAAGTCATGACAAGAAAGACAAGTTTCAAGTGTGTATGAAAAGGCACTGAAGCATTTAGATAATTTGAATAAATACCGTTACATGACAGGAATAAATATCTCAAAACGTGCGGTGTAGAAAGCAAGAAACATTTACATTTGAAAGTGTCCCAGGATGAAGTAGGTTCTGATGTAAGCCATTAAGTGCTTTACGATCTAGTACTACCACTTAATTGTCTGGCTTTCTGAAAGCCAGTGTAAAGAGGCTTAATGTGCCAAATGTCTCCTGGTTCTTGTTAGAAACCTAGCAACAGAATTGCTGCATTTCCTGCAGACGTCTAATTGGAAGACACTGAGAAGACCATGCAAGAGTGGCTGCTAAAAATCTGTGCAGTAAAACACCACGATTTTCAAGTTGGCCTTTTAGGCTTTATAACACTGCCTGGTATCAGTGTGAATAATAATAATCTCTACTGTGTTGTCAAATAAAATGCATGTTGTGAAGGAAATTGTATTGACAGAGTGAGTTTATGGATGATGATTTTGGGAAAGAGCCAAGTAAATCTGAGTGTTGTCTCTGTGGCTTTAAGATGATGGTATGCAGTGTGAAGGGTTCATTTAGCGGTTATCACAGGGATCTATCCACACTGACTGTCAGAAACCAGGCTGAAAATTATCTAGAAATCTTCCATCCATCCATTTTCTACCGCTTATCCTCACATAGGGTCTTGGGGGGGCTGGAGCCTATACCAGCTGTCTTAGGGTGAAAGGCAGGGTACACCCTGGACAAGTCTCCAGTTCATCACAGGACACATAGAGACAGACAACCACTCACACTCACATTCACAACTATGGTCATTTTAAATTAACAAGTTAACCTAATCCCCATGCATGTTTTTGGATGGTGGGAGGAAGCCGGAGTACCAAAGAGAACCCACACAGACACGGGGAGAACATGCAAACTCCACACAGAAAGGCCCCAGGCTGGGAATCGTGTACCTTCTTGCTGCGACAGTGCTAACCACTACACCACCGTGCCTCCCCGTCTAGAAATCTTTTTACAGATAAAACAAATGTGTCATTAGTTTTCCCAAGATGGAAGATTGTTTGGAATTCATAATTCATGCGACATTCATAAGTCGCAGCACATGAAATACTAAATGCTTCAACAGACAAGTAAGAAATCATAATATTTTCCTTGTTACACATGATAAGCTGAATATGTTTGTTTTGGACTGTTGGTCAGACAAAACCAGATATTTGATGAGGTAACCTCGAAGAAGAAATATTTCACTTGTTTCTCATATGTTAAATACTCCTTAATACATTGTTAATGAAAATTATCAGCCGCAAGCACTACATCCATTTGCCAAACTGTGACGTGTGTATTGATATAAAAATAAACCTTTGTGATATCTTAATGATGACTTCGACTAGAGGCTCAAAACTGACCTTTTTAATCAGGATTTTTACTAATTTCTTTTATTTTTTTCTTTTATATTATTTTTCCTTTTGATCAATTTTAAATGACTTATTTAAATAAACCATTTATTTATTTACCTCTTTATTTATTTATTTATTTATTTATTTATTTATTCATTCATTGCCAGTTTTTCCCAAAGGTGGCTCTCCTCACTTAAATGGTACCATCCGTGCGTGCATCCCCCAGGCCTGGTGTACATAAAGGCCCTACCACACAGTAAATACCGATGTAGAGTAGGGCCTGTTTGTGGAGAATACAAAGTACATAGCTATATAACCACCACACAGCATCGGCGAGCTGCAGAGGAAGCTGTCAAAATGTGATGTATAGTGTGGTGTTACTGACACCATGTCTGCAGAGTCCTCATTAGACGGTAACCTTCATCCAGAGGATCAGCCCAGGTCAAAGGTGTAAAACCATCACCTTCTTCCTTCCAGGACCCCGTGAAGACGGTAGAGGAGGCAGTGGCACGTAAAGGACCCGAGGTGCAGAGGAACAGCGAGCAGAAGATCATCACCACTGCTGCTGACTTGACAGCGATATTGCCCCCACCTCCACCACCGATACCCCCACGCCCGGCCACACGATCGCCTCCGATGCCGCCACGGCTTCCTTCCTTCACCGAGTATTTCACCATGCAGAGCGGAGGAGGAGGGTTTGGAACGAAGGCGTGAGGCAAGATGGAGGGAGATGGGGGGAGATGGGGGGGTGGTGCATGGAGGGAATGGACAGAATGACAATATAAAGCAAACAAAGAGGGAAACTGGAGATGAAAGTGTTACTGTTCAAAGACACTGCATGAAAAAAGTTTGGATGGACGAAAAAGAGAAATCAGCAAAGTGAATCTCTAAATGGTCCCTTTTCACCTGTGAATGGAAACAACCTGAATGGAAGAGTGAGGGGGGGAAGTGACTGTGAGAAAAGAGTGCTGGGCTTGTTAAAGAATAAAGAAGCAATAAATATTTGATGTTGACCAGTAAAAGGCACACAGGGAGAAAGATGACAAAGTGGATGTAGCCAGAGCAATAGGGTGATAGCTGTGCAGAAATGAACAAAATTCTTGAAATACTTCTATTCAAAAATTCATGAGGGATTGATGGTGTGTCTGGAGGAGTTTGTAAATAGTTAAAACTGGAGAGAGCTACCACTCTATATAGTTTTATTTAAAAAAAAAAGGAAAATATGTTTTCATGTTTTTATTTTTTTTTTCTCCACATCATTAAATTCTAGTTGGTGCTGTGACCATTAAAACAAATATCATGCCATTACATTTGTCAAAGTCAGTTAACAAAAAAATAAGACTTTTTTATGTTTAAAACATTTTGATAAAGCATAGATATTATATGGAGTTTGTTGGATTAATTTATATTCTTATATGCCTTCATTGCAGCTGGTTATTCTGGATCGATATGCTGATGTGTAAATGTAAAATGTCACGTTTACTGTGGACACTTCTAGGTACTCGTAAAACACGCATGTTTGTATTGTATTTCCCGTCCAAAAAGCTGACGTATTTAACTCCACGTGACCATACAATATTTGCTTATTGTGTGTATTGAAATCTATACTTTTGTAAATACATACAATAGGCTTTAGTATATTTTTCACTGGATAAATCCTGCTAATTGTTATTCCAATCCTAATCTTGCGCTGTCTGAAACATGAAACCAATATACTGTGTTGGTTTTAGCTGATTTGTCACCAGAGTGCGGAAAATGCCTGCTCAAATGTCATATGTAGACGTTGGTGAATGTACTGATGCAATACAGCACAAGGACAGGGGTGATTTTCAAGTTACCGGAGTACTACAGTGAACCTTTAAACCACAACACATCCATCATTTAAAAGCAGGGGGCTGCCTTTTTTAACATATAAGTAACTTCATGCTCACCCCTGTCTAGTACCTGAAACATTAATATTTGTTGGCCTCATCCTCAAATTGTGCAGAAGGCTAAACAAATAATACTAGTTTTATATCCCCTAACATTGAGCTACGACAGCAAAACAAAAAAAAGCCTTGTAGATGAACTGTGAAAAACGGCAACACAAATGTACATTTTTGTCTGTCCTGCATGGAGCACTTTAATGTTCCTGGTCTTAGTCTGTTTATTCGTGATGATGTCACCTTATAAGACTGCTTCGAAACCTGTACTCACACCACTTCGAGTAGTATTCCAGATGCATACACCTGTGAAAACAGTCTGAAAATGCCGTCGACTGTCTGGGCATTGTAGGGAACGTATCATGCTCAGTCAGCGTAATTGTGTATTGAATTGCTAGCACTGATAAGCTGTGTAAGAGTGTCTCTGAAACTGGGTTCACCACTACAGTAAGCTTCCTGCAATTCACAAACTAAAAGCAAGGACAGGAACAAATTCAATTTATCTTGACTGTTCGTTGATTTCTGATGCGTAAAAGTGATAGAACTCGGCTAATGGCCCACAGATTTATCAATGGCAGTGTTGCTGTAATGGAGTACTGTAGGGTGTTAGGACTGTGGTGTGTAACTTGTTAAGAGTGTAGTCAGAGGTGTAATTTAGTGTGTGAAACAGAATGATACTTGAATAGAGTACTAGTCGTTATTTCTGGTTGTGTACGGTTTATATCTGGCATGTCTGCCATTTTGTCTGCTGTTGCCTATTATGTTATGGTTGCCATGACTTGACTGAATATACACTTACTGACAGACAGGCTGACTGATACTGTATCTCTGCTTCAACCTTGTATGTATTATTGACATAGAGT
The DNA here is from genome assembly GCA_029721515.1 of Synanceia verrucosa. Lineage (NCBI taxonomy): Eukaryota > Metazoa > Chordata > Actinopteri > Perciformes > Synanceiidae > Synanceia > Synanceia verrucosa. The sequence goes on along the minus strand of CM056557.1, from coordinate 13,309,185 downwards.
TAAAGAAGTGAGACATTTAGTGGCGATAACTTGACAAAGAAGAGATTATGTATGCATGATAGAAAACAGCACAGCTTTTATGCTACTCAGAGCGATCTGGTTAAGAGCACATCACTGAAGCACTGTTTAAATGCATTTTAATGGTGTCAAATGACAATTCTAAATATGCTGTACATATACAATTTTTGCCAAAATAATTAAAAATGATGGTTTTATTAGAGGGCTCATCTGGGTGTGTGTATTATTTGGCTACTGAGTTAATAAGCAAGAGTGTCTCTGTTCCAGTTAGGATAAGGGCATGTGTCCAAAGGAGTCAATCTAATATCCGTAAATCATATTTAGAATCTGTTCTCATTACAGGACTCCATTAGAGTGAAACACCACAGGGAAAGACTCCAGGGTGGTCACAGTTTCATGTAGGCTAGCCTAATTATTTCACGGTCCCTGCCAGTATCCTGCTCTGTGACTACTGAGTGCAGTCACAGCAAACACTGCCTCTCAGTGCTCGTTCTCCAGTTAATGGTATATATCTGAAAATGGCTTTCACATTAAGCACTGCCACAGTATTGTGTTATTCTTTACGAATTTGTACTGTTCAGTTCAGGAGTGCAACACAATAATCGAACAATATGAAACATTGTCTTTGTTCTTAACATTGTCATGTGTTTTATTTTTTGTTCACCAGGATGCCAAAATAACAAAAATGCAGCATAATGGAGCTTTTCACTGCAGACATTGGCTTAGCATCAAGGCTTTGTGTTGTCCACCAAATTAAATTTAGGATTTTTTTCTGAAGGAAGTAGGTGGGCTCCCATAGAAGATGCTGTAGGATCCAGTGTTTTTAAGCTTTAAGACTTAAAGGACTAAGTCAGGATTTTTTTTGATTGTCTGCTTCAAAAAAAAATCACCTCCTTACTGTAAATGAAATACTAAATTGTTGAAGTACCCCTTCAATGTATACCAGAAAAAAAAATCCTCTTTCTGAAATAAAGCTTCTGTTAAAAATAATATTTATTAATCCAGAAAGGTTCTAGGCTTCAGCTGTTGATTGGTGAAGAAATAAACATATAAGCCTACAGCATCTGCAAGTGAGTCCAACCATCCTCCCTCAGCGCCCACAGTCACTGATCCAACACCAGGATGGTTTGAATTAAGCTTCGGCAGATAACTTTTGTGCTCTCTCCTCTCTGTAGCCTTTGAGCAGCTGGTTGATGAGTGTCAGTTCATTCTCTTTTTTCACAGGATAGAGAGGCGGGAAGGGGTTGCCTTTGAACTCCAGGACGGCCATCTCAGCTTTGTCCAGGTTCTGTTTGGTGGGGATGCGTGCCATCCGTGTGTAGCCATGTGACTGAGCCTCAAACCTTGGAGCAAGGACCTTGAAGAGCTTTGGAACCAGATCCTTTTCCTGAAGAGAAAAAGCACACGTGTTTTACATAGTTTTTTTTTTTTCAGTGATATAGCTTGTAACTTCACAAAGCTGAGATGAGCTGCAAACACTTACCGTCAGCCAAAAACTGGCCATTTTCATCGCCTTCTCATCTGTGTCTCCCTTTTTGGCATAGTCAACCAGCTTGAGGAAAAACAACAACAAGAAAACATAAAATTTCAGAACCACTGTGTGTGGAAGAAAGATAAAAGCAGAACATACCACATTTTAGACTGTCTTGATATAAAATAATCCTGATACTGTGGGACGAACAGTGGTGCAATAGTCATTCTAGGTCCAGGGACCCTAAAGCATCCTGGAGAAAAACTTCAGCCATCCTCTCATCATAGTCACTGGCAGATTGCAGGAGCACTTTAAATAACTAATCACACAGTATTACATTCAGAAACGTAGTTGTGTGCAGGTCCTGTTCAATATTTAGATACCATAATGGACATTTCTGCCTCATGATATGCTTTTTGTCAGTTTAAACAAAGTGCACTCATTAGCTGCTTGTTTTATAACCCACTCTGTTACAGATTTAAGACCAAATATGTATTTATGTAACCTTCCTACTGCTCATGTGGCTATTCAAAGGTGGTACACCACTATAACATTAGCGTGATGGATAGCTTGTTAGCTAGCTAGCAGCACCACCAGGTCGTCATCACCTTCTCGGCGTAGACGCGGACTTCATCTGCTCGGGCCGCTGTGGTTTCTATCCTCTCGTGTCGGACCAGTCCTGTCAAAATGTTCCGCAGCATGTTGATCCGGGACTGCGGACCCAGACCCATCCTCCTGGCCACCCGGCCGTGGGAGATCAACATTTGCAACGTAAGGCGCATCTTGTCTGTTTGGAACCGCCTACGTGAATCAAATAAGCGGAGAAACAAACTACATAAACGGTAAGCGAATAAATTCCTCAACCCGTCCTGCTTTACAAAACGGTTATCTCAGTTTAACAGCTACTCCTGAAGTCACTGAAGTCAATGGTGACAAGTTAGCGCTGCTTGACATTGGCGGTGCGTCATAAAATATGTCCGACTTGATCATGGAACCGGGCAGCGAAAGTTCCGCCAAACTCACAGCAACTAGACAGTGCGTATATAAAACCACCCAGTGCACCAGGAACGATCAACCAAAAAAAAAATCTGAAAATTAACAAACTGAACCACAGAAACATAAAATATTAAAATATTATCATCACTGTGATTCTTTTGAATAAGTGACAGAGGAAATGTGTATGTATGGGTGTGTTGTTTGTTTGTATTGTCATTATATGCAAAGCTTTAAAAGTATTTGTTTTTGTTGAAAACCAGGTTTAGTGACTTTTTTTAAAAATTTTATTTCAAGTTTTTCCTATTTGATAAGGAGTGATTTCTTGATTACATGTAATTTATTACGGCTGTGATTGAGGCAATGTTTATTGGGGGCAAGTTTTTAAAAAAATGATTTGGCTGAGAAACGTATTAATTCTGGATCAGTGTTTGACATTAAATATTATAGATTACTGCTGTTATTTATTGTTATTATACAATTTAAGTTCAGTGACTGGATATAACAACGTTTTAAAAAGTAATTACCGTAATTGCTGTAATGTCAAGTGTGGATAAACAACATTGTTTGTCCACAGCGGCTGCTGTTGGTTATTTAGTTGGTATGGTAGAACAGGGAAACTGTGAAAACAATTCATGGATTATCTTTTATAGAAAGTCTGCCTTGAAAAATACCTTGAGATTAAACACAGAATACTGCTACAAGTCTGTTCAAAATAAGCACATTTAATGTCGAGCTAAAATTGCTAACTGCTAGCTTGTCAGAAACAAAAATGTTTTTTGTGTGTTAACTTCATTCAGGGGGGATGGTACAAGAACAGGCTGTCTGAACCTGAAGCACTTACAGAGCTAACATGGCTAACGTTAGCTAAACTGACAGAACACAAACTTCGTGGAGGACAACAGGTATGTGCTCTGTGTGATGTCATCTGTGTCAAACTGTTTAAACACTGTGTAATTTTCTGGTTTTACAGCTATCTGAAGTAGCTTTTACCACTGCTAATGTGTTTTTGCATACAGTGCCATACATAAAACTAGTTTAAGTACTGTTGTGTGAATTTGGCAGGAAGCTCAGGGGACACATGCAAGCTAAAAACACACAGTACAAATGTAGATGTTACATGTTTATTTCAGTCTCCATTGCTGCAGGCAGAGTTTCATTGACACAGGATCTTGCAGTGTAGAAATCTGCAGCAGAGGTGTGATTGGACTGTCAGTCAGAGGCCATAGTGCTCTGCAGCCACTCTGTGAAAATGCAGGTCTGATGCCAGACAGAGCGAGAAAGAGTATATTGAATATGACAGGCTTTGAGAATATTTCTGTGTCATAAAGAATAACAAATGATTGCTTATTACCTTTGCATAGACACCTGGGTGGTTCTTCTCTGCACACCCAAAGCCCCAGGACACAACACCCTGCAGCTCTCCATCACACACAACAGGACCACCAGAGTCACCCTGGGTGAGTGGGAGAGGAAAGCAGTTTAATAAACATTAAAGTGCTGCTGATGGTATTAAACAAATCACACAGCAGCATGGATACGTACCTGGCAGGAATCCTTGCCGCCCTCCAGGTATCCAGCGCAGAACATGGCCTCAGTGATCATGCCGGGGTAGGAGTTCTCACAGTCCTGCTCAGACAGGATGGGAACGTTCAGACACTGCAGCTTGTTACTATCAGCAGCTGTGGAGATGCAGAACCAGAGACACAATGACTCGTGAATGGCAGACAAATGTGAAGTGAACCTTTGTGGAGAGACAGTGTTGGACACTCACTGGAGCTCATGGTTACGCCCCATCCAGAAACCATGCACATGGTGCCAGCAGGGGCACAGCTGGTGGGCAGAGCCACAGGTTGCACATACTCATTGATGGTGGCAGGTTTGCTCAGCTTGATCAGCATGATGTCATTGTTGACCAGCCAGGACTCGTAGTTGGGATGAGGGATCACACGGTCAGCGGCAATGATCTGTTCATTGCCATCCATCCACCAGCGGTTGTGATCGCCAAGGACAACGTCCATTTTGCTGAAAGAGAAGGAGAAGCTGTCAGGCTGGAGTGTGAAAGACTGCAGTGTTATGGTGGAGTTGATGTTTGAGGAGCACCCACGGTTTGTAGCAGTGAGCAGCAGACACAACCCAGTTCTCGTTGACCAGGGAGCCTCCACAGAAGTGGTAGCCAGAGTTCAGGGACACCTGATGGGGCTGAGAGTGAGGCGTGCACTCATACCCTCCCACTATTTTGTCATCCTCTGTGGCAACTAAAAAGAATATAGTTTCTTTATCTAGCAAACTATTACTTTCACACATAAATGCTACTCTGCAAAATCCCAACATTTTTGTATCCCCTTTGTCTTTTTGTGGTGTTTTTCTAGGTCATGGTAGTTAAGATAAGAAAAAATATAGTATTTCCCACCCTAAATATATTCTGCCATTTGTTTATGAATGTTGTCCATACTTACACACAGCTCCAAGGAGCAGAGCAAAGACAAGAGACCTCATGATTGGTTGATGCCACGAGGAGATGCAAAGATTTACCTTGACCTATGCTGGGTTTTTATTGAGCACCTGAATGTATGCCAACTGTCGAGGCACACCCTCTGTGCTGTTGACCAATCAAAACGCTCAAATAGTGCTGCTGGGAAAACATTGCCATGCTCACTAAAGTTCAGCCAAAATGTGGCTTCATCCTTTTAATGGGACACTGGTTGAAGGATTTTTACTGATTTCTCTCACCAGTGACCCTTGAAACTGTGTTTTTTTGTTTTTAGTTTGATCCATTGTTTCCCTGGCCTGGTTTGAGTATAGCACAGTATGTTTTGCACAGGTTGTAATCAGCGTCCTGACCTTGATTCAGCGCCAGGTGGAGCTTCTCTCACAGACTCAGACAGGCTCTGGCCTTCGCAAATGAAAACTGCAAGGAAAGCTCTCCTCTACGAAACAAGCACTTTAAAATGTACAGTATATACGAGTTATTTCTCTTTCTCTCAGTGTTTTAATGGTATGATCATGTGTCACCTCAAGGGAACAATGTTGTCAAAATGAAGAATGAGTTAGAATAAAGAAAATACTTAAAATCTCAACTAATAAAATAATTAAAAAAAAAAAACATTCATGTTAAACTGATGAATATCATTATTCTTCAAAAATAGCATTAAATTAAGATAATATAAAGGATTTAAAGCAACAAAGTAATAATCCCTAAGATGCAGCACACAGACATAATTGTCGCCTTCTGTGGGATGTTCTTACTGATATATTATGCACATTGACACATTGAGCTGCTAAATATGATATCAAATCAAATGTCCGCAGTAATATGATCTAACATGATTACACTTGTCTCATTTTAAAAGAAACAGCACCTCAGTCTGCATTTTTATCGCAGCTCTGTCTTAGTCTATCAGTGAAAAGATCTTCTGCTGCTGCTATTTCTGAAAATTATTACAGTGCTGTTATTTTATCTATTTCGATCTAGTTGATTTCTCTACAGGGTGTAGTTTGATGTAATTAAACTTGCTTAACTTGACGTGGATATCCCTCGTGGTAATGGACTGTTTGCGGAGCTGATTATGTTTGACAAAAGTTTAGGTTACTCCGATTTAAAATAAATATAAATGTATTCATAGTTTTTTTGACACATGACGGATATGTAAAAGGTTATTAGCATGTGTGGCTGACGTGGTGAAAGCATTAAAGTCAGATATCTTTAAAAGGATTAACTTTTAGTTATGTTGCAAAACATCACAGCTCCTTATCAAACTGCCTATTATTTTGTGTGAAACTTTACTGCATGTGTTGGCATATATTGGATGTCAGAATGCAGTATTTCTGTTATTAGGTATACAGTAAGAATGAATTTTCTTGTTTATACTGTATCTTGAAGACCGTTAAACACCTTTTGTGGAAGTATTAGAGCTGCATAACATGGGAAAAAAAGACTGATATTGCAGGTGTGGTATGATTTGTGATATTAGAAGAAATGATCATTTTTACATAATTATTATAATTTTCATTGAAATAATTATGGTGTGATTTTAGACAGGATCTGTCCCTAACAAATATTTTCTTTTTAAAGTGTCTGTATGATGTGTAGGCATCTCTACAGCATGACATTTAATTTAAAATGTATTCATATTTTGACATACATTTTGCCTTTAACAAATATATGTTATTTGAAAAAACGCAGCAGGCTATGTTGTGATTTCTACCAATATATAGAACATCACAAATATCACGATGTAGGAAAACAGGGGCAATAATTCAGAGAAACATTTAAATACAAGATGTGAGACTTTATTGACTCAGATGGAGAATGACTGCACATTTTTCAAAACTCTACAACAATAATGGAGTTAGAATGACAGAAAAAAAGGCAGCAGAGCAATAAGATGGTCGCAGGATCAGACTTAGTAGCTGGCCATGGTGCGCTCCAGCCAGTCGTTGAAGAGGCAGACCTGTGAATGGAGACAGAGGGAGGTTTGTTAGCACAGACAGGCATGGCTGGGCGTGCATAATTTAAAATTTATGATATTATTATTATTATGGAGATATTGTAGGTTTACCTTGGCGTAGACACCGGGGTGGTCCTTCTCAGCACATCCATAGCCCCAGGACACAACACCCTGCAGCTCACCGTTGCACACGACGGGGCCACCAGAGTCACCCTGAGAATAGAGAGCATATATATGTGAAGAAAATTCCTGATAGTCTGTTTTTTTTTTTCAACAGAAATGCAGCAGTCTAGATCTTGCAGAGTCCTCTCGTTTCATACCTGGCAAGAGTCCTTGCCTCCCTCCAGGTATCCAGCGCAGAACATGGCCTCAGTGATCATACCAGGGTAGGAGTTCTCACAGTCCTGCTCAGACAGGATGGGGATGTCCAGGCACTGCAGCTTGTTTCTGTCAGCGGCTACCATGTGTAAAAGAAAGTATTAGGTTGGAAAAGGTTTAGCATAACACTTTGATGTTGCCCAGAAACATCATGTGACTCCTAGCTGGTTAAAATGCAGATGCTGCTACTCACTGGAGCTCATGGTGTTGCCCCAGCCAGAGACTTTGCACATGGTGCCAGCGGGGGCACAGCTGGTGGGCAGAGCCACGGGCTGCACGTACTGGTTGAGGGTGGCAGGTTTGCTCAGCTTGATCAGCATGATGTCATTGTCGATGTCGTAGGAGCTGTAGTTGGGGTGACGGATGACACGGGAGGAGCGGATGAACTGCTCGGTTCCCTCGTTGACCTTGATGTTGTGCTCTCCCAAACGAACCTCCACACGACTGGAGAGGAAAGATAGGATTATTGGCAGTTGAGTTTTATGATGCCTGTTAAATAATATGTCTAAAGTCTGATATGATATGAGACATACGACTTGTAGCAGTGAGCAGCAGACACAACCCAGTTCTCGTTGACCAGGGAGCCTCCACAGAAGTGGTAGCCGGAGTTCAGGGACACCTGATGGGGCTGAGAGTAGGGTGTGCACTCATACCCTCCGACAATCTTATCCTCCTCCGTGGCGACTGAAAACACACAGGAGGTCAAATAGCAACCAAGTGACATTTCTTTTCATTTCAGTCATTAGAACACAGGCAGAAAAATGTTTTATGCTTACAGGCAGCTCCGATGAGCAGAACGAAGACCAGAGACCTCATGGTTGCTGTGTGATCCTGTCGATGACAGAACTTCACCTGGAGCACTGGTTTATATGGAGCTCTTCCTCTCGTGTTTCTGTGTTGAACACACCCCCAGGTATATTTTTGACCAATCAAGATCCTGGAAAACAATAATTCAAGGTATTGGAAAAGCAAACATTTTGTGCAGCTGTAAATCTTTTAAAAAGGAGAGTTGGGGGGAAAAAAATCAAATTTTTTTAACTCTTTATAACTGTTTTTAACTGCATTTTAAATTAAATCTAGCTAATTTATGCATTTATTTGAAAAAGCTTTTTTATATGATACGGATTGATCTCTCTGTGCATAATGCCCACATGTCCTTTAAATGAGAATTTAATAAAACAGAGTATATATATATTGGATCTGTACATGTGCTTCCCACAGGATGTTATTTTTCAATGTTTAACCATGACATGGTGGATCTGTGCTGTGAAGACGTGGTTGCAGCTCTGCAGATGGCCTGGTTCACAACCACACTTGTTGAATGTGGCTGTCACAGGAAAACCAACCAACCTACAGCATATCTTTAGATAGAACTAGGGCTGCAACTAACGATTATTTTGACAGTCGACTAATCTATCGACTATTACTTGATTATGAAGCGTACATCTGTTCAGTGGCTCTTATTTTAGCCATGAACTTTTAAATTCAGCTTGAGGTTGTAACTAACAATAAAGATGATAAAAATGACTATAATTCAGAAATATTTATGAATTGTGCCACTCATTAGGCTGCTACAAAAGTAAAAACTCTATTAAAATTTAAATTCTAACTTCCAACATTCCTGTACAATCTGAACGCACCGTCACACAAACGCCAGGCTCCCAGTGCTGTTGTAATGACATTAATTCTCTGTTTTACCAGCGATGTATGTGTCCTCATGCTGGAAAGTGGGGGGACGGATCAGTGTCACTGAACCTGAAGGGGGACATGTCCCCCCGTCCATAGAGACATCTGAGAGCATGAATGAAAGCAATCTGAATTCATCAATCAGGAAATCACCAAGTAAGGGACAAACATACCATATTGTAACGGTAACAGTGTTTGTTTATTTATTTAAAATTTAATGAGTTAGAGGATTAGTTACTGACAAAAGTAACAACGTTACAGTGACGCGCTTCTATTAAAGGAACCGTATGTAAGAAATGTATTTAAATTAATCATAAAATGGCCCTGATATGTCACCAGATATTAAGAAATCATGTTCATTTCAAATACTTATGTCACTGACAACAGTAGTCCAGCCAGCATATTCTCATTTAAAAAGCCAAGTTGCAGCCCTCAACTGATGTTGATGTTGTCATGTTGTGTTTTGGTCTGATGCGCCACCCTCCACCTATCTCCCAATCACCAAGTCAGTAGTGTGTCAGCATCTGGGTTGCCAGCTCTGCTCTAGTTGCCACAGCTGCAGCTACGAATGTGTTGGATAAATAATGTCTAACGTTACGAAAAGACCTTGTTATGAATCCGAAATACGTTGTGATAAAGTCAGAAATAAAACAAGGATTTGTATAGGAGATGCCTTTGAAAGATGGAGACGGCTGAAAGCAGAGAAGAATTTGAAGACAGATGGGCAGGAGCACTCTCTGGTGTCCACTCTCACCCCGGCCTCCGGCCTGGAGCTCCACTCACTTTACCCCAACCCTCCACAGCTCTCCTCTTCCCCCTTTTTACTCCTTCTAAGTATCCATGGTGATGCCCAAGGTGGCTGCTTTTCATTCACTATAACACTTTCTGTTCCTCTTGGATCCTGCAGCCTAACTGGCAACCTCTAGTCAGGGGAGAGGGAGAGGGGAGACGCCGCTCTACAGTAATTTGAAAGTGATTGCAGTACCAGTTTTGGCCGGGATCCGACATACGGTCCCTTTAATAATGGTTACTGCCCAACACGGCATGCCGCCACTTTAAATGCTGCCTCATCGCAGCTGTGCTGCATGTAGAGCAGTTAGCTGTGTCTTTGGTGTCTTTAGATAGAAATGTTCCCAGAGTTTAATTTTTTTTTACATCGTGATTTTGTTGTAGTAATTTCTACCTTGCTTACCGGTCACCGGTCGTGCTGACTCGTGCATGTTTGTTTCTAGCTAAAAAAACACGAGCGATGACGTCACCGACTATTATCAACAAATAAATTTGGCAACAAAATTCATGAATAATTTTTGTCGACTACGTTGACTAATCATTGCATCCCTAGATAGAATGCCTCAAAAATAAGTTAGTTCAGAGAAGTGACAAGAGGAAACAAATCGCTCAATAACTTAATGAAATCACAAGCAGGGACACTTGTCAGTGAATAACATTAAATGGACGTGGATTTTTAGAGTTGAATGTCTCAAAAGTATTCTGTTGTCATAAAGGGATTTTCAATAACTCATTGTATCAATGCTGCAAAAGCTCACATGAATGTTTGTGGAAGATTAACCAGAATCGGTGCAGTCTGAAGATTCAAAGTCCACACCTTGTCTAGAAAGATTTCGAATAGAATATGTATATTTTAGTAGACTTAGTGGTGGGATTTGTGATGTGATTTTTCCTCAGTTATACAGATGAGCTTTTATGACATTGATTCATTTGTATTTGAACTGCACAACAGTCATTAAAAGTGACTACAAAATGTAAAATAATCAAACATGTCTTACAGCGATTAGAAAAATGACTAAAGTATTATCTTTCCAGTAATTATCCTTGGCTGATTGCTCTAGTACTGATCAGTGAGTCAGCCTTGAATAAAGGCATTCTGTGAATAATCCAGCTGCTCCGGCCATATTGGGTTGAATATTATTGGATCACTCAAAGGTCTGTGGGTCAGTCACCTGAAATGAACCACCTACATCTGCATATCAGTGCCTCACTATCAACTTTTTTTTATTTTGGCAATTATTGGACCAGTCAGGGAGCTTGGAGAAGATATAAAACATGGATTCAGGTGGAGTGGCAGGATTTCACACCACAGCCATGAGGTCTCTGGTCTTTGTTCTGCTCATCGGAGCCGCTTGTAAGTGTGATACAGTACTTCAAGAGCTGGTATGCACTTTTGTGTAAGTACTATGCTGCAAACTAAAGGTATTTCTGGCTGTCTTACATTTGTTTATAGTTGCCTTGGAGGAGGATAAGATTGTCGGAGGCTATGAGTGCACGCCTCATTCTCAGCCCCATCAGGTGTCCCTGAACTCTGGCTACCACTTCTGTGGAGGCTCCCTGGTCAACGAGAACTGGGTTGTGTCTGCTGCTCACTGCTCCAAGTCGTAAGAGCATATATTATATTTCTGGGTTGCATGTATTAATTTGGTGAGGGAGTAAACATGCAGACATCCATTTATGACCATCTTGGTCCATCTCTTTCAGGCGCATGGAGGTGCGTTTGGGAGAGCACCACATCAAAGTCACTGAGGGCAGCGAGCAGTTCATCAGGGCTTCCCTTATCATCGAACACCCCTTCTTCAACCACTACACCCTTGAGAATGACATCATGCTGATCAAGCTGAGTCAGCCTGCCACCCTCAATCAGTACGTGCAGCCTGTGGCTCTGCCCACCAGCTGTGCCCCTGCTGGCACCATGTGCAAAGTCTCTGGCTGGGGCAACACCATGAGCTCCAGTGAGTAGGGAACTCTAACTTGGATTTCTGATTCTCTGTCTTCTTAATCTGCCCACAATCTCCAACAGTTCCTCCTCACTGCGAACTTCCCTTTTGTTGTCTTGCTGCAGTTGACGACGGTGACAAGCTGCAGTGTCTGGACATCCCCATCCTGTCTGATGAGGACTGTGAGAACTCCTACCCTGGCATGATCGACCGCACCATGTTCTGTGCCGGATACCTGGAAGGAGGCAAGGACTCCTGCCAGGTGTGTCACAGTGTTTTCAAAGTGGATTTCATTTTTCCACGCTTGCTGTCGTGGTTAGTTACAGAACAGTTGCATTGTGAGTCTAACACTTCTGCCTCTCTCAGGGTGACTCTGGTGGGCCTGTTGTGTGTAACAGTGAGCTGCAGGGTGTTGTGTCCTGGGGCTTTGGGTGTGCTGAGAAGGACTTCCCCGGTGTCTACTCCAAGGTAACAATCAGCTGCACCAAGTCAAAGTGCAACTCTCCTTAATGTGTGTTATGTTATGCTGCAACAAACTGACTTGTATCTTTTTATTTTCAGGTGTGTGTGCAGACTGAATGGCTGCACAACACAATGGCCATCTATTAACTCCACATCAGACACATGTTATTGAGTGTTCTAATGCCAATGTGGTTTTGTTGGAGTTAAATAAAGTGTTTGAAATTAATTGTTGGATCTTCTGTGCAAATATTATTTTCTTCCTATTAAAATTATCCATCCATTTTTTTTCTACTGCTTATCCTCACATAAGGCTGCGGGGTGGGCTGAAGCCTATCCCAGCTGTTCTATTAAAAATAGTTTGTCTAGTTAATGTAATGTAGATGATCTATCCAGACAAATTTGCTCTTAAGTGAATGGGAAAGTAAATACACTAAAAATAATAAAAAAGGACAAATACCAAAAGAAGGTTGATAAAAACTATTGTTATTTCTAAATGAATTTCTTGTATCAGCATATAAAGAAATACATCAGTGCTTAAAGGTCTATCTGTGGGCCGAGGGAAAAAAATAATTACTTTAAATTATATCTGGTCTGTGAAATGATAAGCCTGAAGATGGAGTCTATATATTCTGGTTCCTCATTTTATTTCTTTTTGCCCAGTATCTATCTATATAGCTGTCTGCCATAAACTTTTTTAACACACATTTGTTATTTTATTATACATACACAATAAGATATTTCTTGTCGCAAAGTGCTTTCTATGGTGGTGGAATGTAAGTGAAGTATTTTTACTTTAATTACTGCACTTGAGTACCACGTTGATGTGCAATTTATTTTGGAATTTTCCATGTAAAATATGTTAATTTATACTTCTGAAGTTCAAAGACAAATAATTGTGCTTTTTACTTTATTATATTTATTTGACATATATAGTTACTCTTTATTATAGTTGTTCTTTATTTGCTCTTCATTCACAATACTTGTGAATTATTTTTTCAATATTATTATCAATATTTTAACTTGTGCACAAAAGAGTGCACAAAGTATCATATTTTGTGGAATAGGCCATTCTGCACAACGATTATGTTTTACTTTTGATAATGTAAGGACATCTTTTGTGATATTACATACTTTTACTCAAATAGAATGCAAATGCAATAAATTTAAAACATTTTACTTTTAAGCATCAGATGTGAGGAGTTTCTCTGACACTGCTTTCTACCTATTTATTGACAACTTTTTATCATCGTCTGTTGTTCAAGGCAACCTCGCACCTCATATCTAACGTTGGATTTTACGTAACAGGTGCTGGGAAGCACACAGCTGTGAGATACTGTGTTCAGAAACATCTAAATTTAGAGGTGTACCTGTACAATCTGACCAGAGAAACATGAGCCAACTTTCAGGTGGCGGCTTCACACCTTTACTGAAATAAAAGCAGCAAAATTAAATTTCCTCTGAGAAACTTGCAAATCTTTAAATATGTACTTGAAGTACTCATTGTGAAAAATAGTCTCCTTGTAGACTGCAGTTGAATTATTGATGTTTTCATATACAGTAGAGGTGAGTTGGACAAAGTGATACCATATACCGTTTAATAGAAATAAATCATTTTTAATGGGAGATCATTTATTTAGCATGTAAACCACAATTCTGCTGATTAATTCCAGCTGGTAGATAAATTAACTAGATTCAGAAAACAACACCTTTTCTCTCAACTGTAACTGAGTCATAGAAGGTACAACAACTGTATGATTATTACTGTATTTCAGCACCTCAAAATGTCACAAAAGTGTACTATGTGGAAATGTTTAACCTCTTAGGCATCATGCTAGACAAGATAAAAGCCACTCCTAATATCAGTTTATCAATTAATCAGGCACGAGTGTTAAACTTGTAAGACGAACCATGAAGAAATATGTGTGCATTTGTCATAAATGCTTTAATTAGCTCGTCATCACTAAATTCATAATCTCTTTTTTGTTTTTCCACATTTGCTGACCTGACTTCTACAGTGAACATGTTTTTGATGATTAATCAGCTAACGCCAACATCCCACTGCAGAGATTGGCCTGTCCCTGACCAATGAGGATGGTCGGTGAGCAGGGCAGCTCTGCTCTCTGCAGATATAAACAGGGCTCCAGGTGGAGTCCTATCATCAACACGATCACACAGCAACCATGATGTCTCTGATCTTCGTTCTGCTCATCGGAGCTGCTTGTGAGTGTGAAGCTCTTATCGAGCAGATTGCCTTCCTTTCTGCTAGCAGTCTGTTGGCCTTTATCCCAAAATTTAGTCCTGAATAACCAGAGCATTTCCCGAAAGCGAGGGGTTAGAGACAGCTGATATCTAACCATCAGTACACACTTTAGGATTTGACCAAAAATACACTAATGGATATTCTTCATTCAAAGAGATGTTTTGTAGAGTAGCAAACAACTTACTGTGTTAAACTGTGTTTTCAGTCGCCACGGAGGAGGATAAGATTGTCGGAGGCTATGAGTGCACGCCTCATTCTCAGCCCCATCAGGTGTCCCTGAACTCCGGCTACCACTTCTGTGGAGGCTCCCTGGTCAACGAGAACTGGGTTGTGTCTGCTGCTCACTGCTACAAGTCGTAAGTGCATTCCTTGTGTTCTTCAGGGTTATGGATTTAATGTACTTGTCTGGTTATGCAGATTCATATTTGATTATCATTTTGTGTGTTTTCTAACTAATTGTTTGTTAGCCGTGTGGAGGTTCGTTTGGGAGAGCACAACATCAGGGTCAACGAGGGAACCGAGCAGTTCATCCGCTCCTCCCGTGTCATCCGTCACCCCAACTACAGCTCCTACAACATCAACAATGACATCATGCTGATCAAGCTGAGCAAACCTGCCACCCTCAACCAGTACGTGCAGCCCGTGGCTCTGCCCACCAGCTGTGCCCCCGCTGGCACCATGTGCAAAGTCTCTGGCTGGGGCAACACCATGAGCTCCAGTGAGTAGCAGCATCTACACTGTTTTCAACATGTATGTTTTTGCCGCTGTGCAGCTCCAACTTTATCTTTTCCTTTCTGTTTGGATGTCCAGCTGCTGACAAAAACAAGCTCCAGTGCTTGAACATCCCCATCCTGTCTGAGCAGGACTGTGATAACTCCTACCCTGGTATGATCACCAACGCCATGTTCTGCGCTGGATACCTGGAGGGAGGCAAGGACTCTTGCCAGGTATATAATTTATGTTTATCCATCCAATAATCAATTCATGTTCACTCAGGAATACGGCTTCTACCCTGTATAAAATACTTGGTGTAGGTTGTTGGATTTTTTTTTAAAATGTTTCTAAGTCATTTCACACTCCACACTCTGTTCTCAGGGTGACTCTGGTGGCCCCGTCGTGTGCAACGGTGAGCTGCAGGGTGTCGTGTCCTGGGGCTATGGATGTGCTGAGAAGGACCACCCCGGTGTCTACGCCAGGGTAAGATTAAAAAGAATAACATTTAATCAGCACACTGTGTCTAGTCTGTTCATTAGTGCCATGCTGGTTCATGCCTCTGACTTTGGTGTTCTTCACTTTTAGGTCTGCATCTTCAACGAGTGGCTGGAGCGCACCATGGCCAGCTACTAAGTGATCCAAACAAGCAAGTTCAGTCAAGCAGCCTAACAGAATCAGCTGTTAATGTTCCATCATTTGTACTGAACAATATGGAAAATAAACATTTTAAAACAAACAATTTGGTTTACGTCAAATCATTTTAAAATACTTAAGAAGGACAACATGATAATTCTTTCTAAAGCAGCTATTGTTATAGTTATAAATACAGTCATGGAAAAAATTATTAGACCACCCTTGTTTTCTTCAATTTCTTGTTCATTCTAATATCTGGTACCATTAAACGTATAATACAATGAACACAACAAAAAATGCAGCTGGTCACATAATACTTTATGTCCTATTTGACATTCTTAAGCTTAATTGATTCCCAGGGTATATAAGAGGCCATTTCATGTCACAAGCAGCACTGCACATGCAAAGGCCTAGAGTGGTTTCCTGCTTACATTCAAGCCGTAGCACAACTCAGAAGTTGTCAGCTCTCACATAATGCCTAAAACAAAAGAATTATGTGAAGCAACAAAGGCAGCCATCTTGGCACTGCTGGAAATTGGCATGAGTGAGAGACAGGTAGCGAAAAAACTGAAGATCTCCAAGACAGCCGTTCATTACAACAAAAAAAAACAAGCTGAACATGGCACTACCAAATTGCTACCTGGCCGTGGCAGGAAACGTCTTTCTACCCCACGAGATGACCGTGCACTCATCCGTTCCTGTGTCAGGAATCGGCGTCAGACCTCCAGGGACCTTAAAAATGAGTGGGCACTGTCGAGAAATGTGACTTGCTCGGCAAGGACAGTTTGAAACCGACTTGTTGAAGCTGGTTTGAAGTCACACAGAGCACGCAAGAAGCCCTTCATCAATGAAAGGCAGAGGAAGGCCCGGTTACTCTTTGCTAGAGACTACAAGGATTGGACTGTTGATGATTGGGCTAAGGTTCTCTTCAGTGATGAATCCAATTTTGAATTGATGCCCACTCCAGCCAACTTACTGGTTAGGAGGAAGCCTGGAGAAGCTTACAACCCAGACTGTCTTGCCCCTACAGTAAAACATGGGGGTGGATCAGTCATGATCTGGGGTTGTTTCAGTCTGAGTGGAACAGGGCAAATGCAATTGTGTGAAGGCCGAATGAACCAGGTCAAGTACAGGACTACCCTTGAAAACAGTCTTCTTCCATCAGCTGGAAAACTCTTTCCTGCCTCGAATGACTGGATTTTCCAACAAGACAATGCCCCTTGCCACACGGCAAGGTCAGTTAAAGCCTGGATGGAGAACCACAACATTCGCACCATGCCTTGGCCTGCTCAATCACCAGATCTTAATCCAATTGAAAACCTGTGGAAAATCATCAAACTCAAAATGGAGAACCACAAGCCCAAAAACAAAGAAAATTTGTTTGAATTTGTCCAACAGGAATGGGCTGCTGTGACAGCAGAACAATGTCAGAAACTTCTTTACTCAGCATTTGACGTATGAATAAATTTACTGTAAATGGATATGCAAAATTGCTTTTAAAAGAGATTTTCAATTTGTACATTTAGAAATTAATTTACTAATTTGTCTTCCTGTCATTCTCCATTTAGACACCTCGTCTCTTTCTGTATCTTGTTTCACTGTGATGCTGATAACGATGAGGAGGAGGCACATTGCTGTCTGTAGAGAACATGGGAAATATTTCTGTACTCCTGCTCATTGATTTATTTCTGGCAGTCTATTGTCTGCGGCAAAGCTGTCAGACAAGATGTGTGCCATCACTTTCCACACAACTAACATTTCATGGACAAGAAAACTATGGAAGGGAGAAAATTACAGCTATACGTGGTTGGGCAGTAATCTGGGCTGGTGTTGGTACTTTCTGGTGGCTGGTTGGCAGTGGGCGGGGCTTATCTGGCGGCTCAGGTGTGATGAGGATTCTGGGTAGCAGAGTCTGGATGCTTCAGAGATTCGGACTTTAGCTCTGAACGACCGGTGTTTAGTGACAGTCCTAACACTATAGCTACTTTTAGTTTTTGAATATCTGAATATTTTGTGTTTTGCCAACCAACCAAGCAACAAAAACCGTGTTCAGACGCCTCAAGGCTGGTGTGGGGCTCCCCGTCAGAGCTAGCTGCTGTTGCTAGCTGGAGGTAAACACGCTAACAAGCAGCTAACCTTCACTTATCACGGCACACCGTCATGTAAGCCACTGAACTCGACCTAGACACGTAAGAAACTAAACTAATAGGGAGTCAGCAGACATGACAGTCATATTTTCTGTGTTTATGTTTAACTGAACGCCGAATTTAACATGATGACTCATTCATACCTAAACGCAAAACTGCTTTTCAAGAAAATTGTCTCTAACTATTAAATCAAGTTGTTTTTGACTAAAGGAAGTCTGTGTGGGTCATCTTCAGCCACTTTGAACCACAAAATGTGATTTTTGAGGAAGCAAACTGTTCTTTTTTTAAGTATCTCTGCCACCAGATTTTTGCCAAAAAAGAAACTCAAGACTAAGTTCTCAGTTCTGGATGCAACTCATTGAACCAATTTTAATTTTTAATTTATTTAATTTTAATTTTAAGTCTACCTCTGTTTCAGATTCTTGTTGTCTACTGATGTTGATAAATGGCTAAAAAAAAAAAGACTGACAAAACCATATTAACACTATACATTTCACTTACAATAATATATGTGTTGGATTTGCACATAAGCAGATGCAGTCTTGTTTCACAATTTTTTACAGTGTATTGGCATTAGCTGTAATTGTTTGACTGTGGTTTGTATAGGTTTTGATGGAAATGTCACCACTGAATTGAATTAAATTGAAATATTCAGAAAAATAGTAACATATCTGGACTGGGAGCAGATGCAGTGCTACAGTGATTGTCAACATTAATAAACACAATGATGCATCACAAAATGGTAGATTTTATTGACTGTGCCCTGACTAAACACATCTCACATCTCTTTTTCTCCCACTGTTTCTTATTGTGGCTCTTGCTCTCCCACAGCCTTTCTTTTTTGACTCTACCTACCACCGCCTCCTGTCTCTTTCTATTTCTATCTCCCTCTGGTTTCCTCTCTCCCACGTAGTTCTGTGATGGGAGATCACAAACTAGGTGTATCTAGAGAGAATATCGTAAATCCAGGGCATCAGAGAGCAGACTTTGGTGTAAACGCCTGGGTAGTTGGGTTGAGCGCAGCCCTGGCCCCAAGAGACGATCCCCTGCAGCTCCCCGTTACACACCAGAGGACCACCAGAGTCACCCTGAGCAGAGCAGGAAGAACAGTTGTTTCATCCAAGTAAATATATTTTTTTACTTGTTTACAGACCACCAGTCATTATTGCTGTGCTGTGTAATTGTTTGGAAATACCTGACAAGCATCCTTGCCTCCCTCCAGGTATCCAGCGCACACCATGCGGTCTGTGATCATGCCGGGGTAGGAACCATCGCAGTCACTGTGAGACAGAATGGGTACTTCCACACACTGAAGGTAATACGGGTTGAACACTGCAGATACGAACGAGAGGGGGATGGTTTACAGCATGATGTTCATTCAGTAAATTATGGTCCCATTTATAATAAAATAGACAATAAAGCGGGATGCTTTAGGATGGGTCTACCTTGTGACTGACAAGTCACTACCACACCAATTAGTTTTAAAAACAGGCCATGGGTTTTATAATTAGTTCAGTTATCAGGGCACAATAGGATGACAACAAAATAAATATTGTGTTTAAGATGAGCAAAATGTTTTATCAGGTGCTTTCTTACCTTGATCAGTGTAGATGTTTCCCCATCCGGACACTGTGCACATGTCTCCAGGTGTGGGGCAGGCTGTCGGCAGGGCGACGGGCTGCACGTATTCGTTCACGATAACAGGATGAGCCAGCTTCATCAGCATGATGTCATAATCCAGGGTCTTGTAGTCGTAATTCTCATGCCAGTAAATGGCATTCACTGACATGTACTGCTCCGTGCCCTCGTTCACCCAGATGTGGTTGTCACCCAAAACAGCAATCTGTGAAAAAGGGCTTAAATACAGACAAACAACAACATTTTTTCACAATCCTCTTACACGTGCAGGTCACAGAAACATTTCACTATGTTAATGTAAAACAAACTTTTGCCAGCAGTGGGCAGCAGAGAGGATCCACAGGTCGTTGATGAGGGAACCGCCACAGTAGTGGTAGCCGATATTGAGAGACACCTGCCAGGGTTGGGAGTGAGCTTCACACTGGTAGCCACCCACAATCCTGTCATCCGTAGGTGCTGCAGCTGTGGTGTAAAGGAAATGCACAAATCTTTATATTTAGCATAGATAGAGTTCCTCTTTACCCTAAAACTGTTACTGCAGATGTGCTTTACCTGCAGCGCCCAGGAGTGTGACAACAATCAGGCCAATCATCTTGTGGCTGCCTCAAACCTTCCTACGACCAGACTGGACCACATTTATACCTAAATTCCTGTGTCTTTCCATGCTCTTACTCCACTTCCACACCTCCAACCAATAACCGTCCACTCCCAAATCTCCTCCCGCCATGTTCCCTGCCCTGAAAAATAACCTTATCTCCTGCCACGTCCATCCTTCCAGTTAATAAGTGAGCCACATCTTGAATATTTCTGTCCTTGGAGATTGTTTTCTCTCCTCTGTTTTTGACAGATCATTTTTTGCTCCTGTCACCTTAATAAATGTGCCTGTTCTTTTTATGGGTGACACAATTTTTTTGCAGACACCACACTTGACACCATATTGTGTTGTTATGTATTGGTTGAATACAAATAGACTGATTTCATTTGAACTCATTAGAGCTTAAAGTGTGTTGATTGCTGTCTGACACAAAAACAGTAATAATATGTTGATTTAGTTTTCTGCCTCACAGACAACAGGCAGTTCTTTCTCACCTCTCTTGGCTTTTATTCAAGGGCAGCTAAAAAAAAAAGTGAAGCCGTACAAACATTGCTGTAATTTTCCTCTTATTGGCCCAAACTTAAAGGAAGGTTGTGTGACTTGATATTGCAGCTTGCCAACAATAAGTGACCCATGGGAGAACCATAAGCAGGTGTTAAAAGTGTGGAGACCTTGGTCTACATTTGTCAATGAGGCGCACAAATGACATAACCGCAGGGTTTGTGCTACGACGGGGCAGAAATGGGCATACACAAAAATAGAAGCGTGATAAGAGAGCTGATTTGTGTCGACATTTATTGCCAAGACTGTGAGGACACAGATGGGGTCAACAGAAAGCGGGAGGACAGTAGGACAAGCACAGCAGAGCTTGTGGGATATAAATATGAGCTGGGGTATGTCCAGGTGTGTTCTTATCATTCACCTGACTCCATGATGCTGCTTGCTGTGCTGCTGATGGTCGGAGCTGCTGGTAAAGAAAGACAGAAATTACACGTGTGAGGATACATGTACTCACATAAAATATGATGGAAAGTTGTGGTTGACCTTTTTTTTTTTCTCTATGTGTTTGTGTGTGTGTGACAGCGGCAGTTCCCCGTGAAGATGGCAGGATCATTGGCGGGCAGGATTGTGCGCCTCACTCTCGTCCATTCATGGCCTCCCTCAACTATGGTTACCACTTCTGTGGTGGGGTGCTCATCAACAAGCAGTGGGTGCTCTCTGTTGCTCACTGTTGGTACAAGTAAGTATGGACTGATGGAGGAAAGATTACTATATAAATATTATATGTATTATCCTCTCTTGTTGCCAGATTTTCTTGCTTCATTTTTATGTTTTTTTTGCCCTCTTGGACAGAATGATTACAATGTGATTTGCAATCTATGAGCACATGTGGAAGACTGTGCTGTTGACTGTTAAATTTAAAATAAAGATGGTGTAGTCTTTGCATTTTTTTTTCCAAGAAATAAAACACAGAAAGCAATTTTCCAGTATATTTTTTTTTTTCTTCTCTCAGTCCCCATGGCATGCAGATCATGCTGGGGGAACACGATTTACGAGTATTCGAAGGTACAGAGCAGCTCATGAAGATCGAAAACATCATCTGGCACCCCAGGTGTGTGGAAAAATCACACAGTTTCTGCTTCATTCATTCGGTGCCGAGAAACCGCTAAAGCCTCAAACGTGTTGTTTCTGTGTGCAGTTATGACTATCAAACTCTGGATTTTGACATCATGCTGATCAAGCTCTTCCACCCAGTGGAGGTGACCAGGGCAGTCGCACCCATCCCATTGCCCACGGGGTGCCCAATAGGCGGGCTCCCCTGCTCTGTGTCTGGCTGGGGTCTCACTGCCATTGATGGTGATGTTTAAAATTGTGCAGCTCAAGAAAATGCTGCAGAATTTGTGATATAATGGCTGTTTATATTTTTGCCTTTGTTTCTGGAAAAGTGAGACAGTGCAGTTGAAAGTGGTGTAGTCAATATCTCATAGTCTTTTAAACCATTCATTTTAGGTCACCAGGTCCAAGCTGGGTAGTGAGGAGGAGGTGCACCAGTGTCTTTAAATCTAGGTTTCCACTGAGAGGGTCAAAGATCACAGCAGTTAAAGGACTGGGAGACCTATTTTTTATTACTGTGAACACAATAGTTTATCGCATAGCTCACCCCACATAGACCGTTCTAGCTGTCATACAGTAAATTCTCACCAGGATACCAAATGTGTATTACCCTGAAAATAAAGGAATGGATTCTTATTTTGAGTAACAAAACCAACAGTGACCAAAACCGTTTTTAAGACCCTTTAAAAATGATGTTTTTAAAGGTTATATATTGATAGATCAACTGATTTCAAGTGCAGTATGACCAAATGGGATTGGAGTCAATATATTTTTTTCATAGCATTTGACTGTCTCTTTTGTTCTGTTACAGGGAACATTGCCACCCGTCTGCAGTGTTTGGATGTACCCATAGTGGATGAAACAGTCTGTATGGAAGCCTATCCTGGCATGATTTCACCCAGGATGGTGTGTGCCGGATACATGGATGGAGGCCGAGATGTATGCAATGTGAGTTTTGTGCGCGTGCGTGCGTGCGTGCGTGTGTGTGCGTGTGTGTGTGGGTGAGTGTGAATTAATCACATGCTCACATTCACCCCCTCTGTGTGTCAGGGTGACTCTGGCAGCCCTCTGGTGTGTGTTGGAGAGCTCCATGGCCTGGTGTCATGGGGTCTGGAATGTGCCCAGCCTAACTACCCTGGAGTCTACGTCAAAGTGTGTGAGTTCCTTCACTGGATTGAAGACACCATGGCAGCCAACCCCTGAAGAAATTACCCATTTCCACTCAGTTTTCTTCACTTTTCCCACTGGCCCCCTCTGTCATATTTTCGTTTATAGCCCTGACTTTTATTTTTCTTTCTTCCTCTGGTTCCTTGTCTCTTTGAAGTTTTCTCCCTCATTTATCCAGACTCAACACACGGCTGTGTTGGATTTAGAAAACAAAATAAAAACACTTGGTATATAGTCACTTTTTATTTGTGTTTTCATGTCCATAACAAGAGAGGGAAAAAAAAACAAATTAACCTATTTAGAGGCTCAAGTATGTGTTAGTTAGAGGTTTATTTGTTTCATTTTAATCAATATAGACAGTTTAATTGAGTTATATATAGGCCTTTCATTACTTCCATAACTTAATTATGAGAGCAAACTTACGGTATGGGTTATATGACGAGGTAGATGAGATATCTATTGTTTCATATATTCCCTTCTTTTGTTCCTATAATTACATTTTCATATATCAGACTTTCTGTTATTTCATGGAGGCTCAAAAAACACTTTAATTATGAAGGATTAGTACTGAACCCACTGTGGAGATAATGGCAGTGTGATTATTGAACAGTAGGAGGCCTCAATAAACAATTTTCAGTCTCATAACAACTTGAGCAGTGCAGCTGAAAACAGCCATGTACATTTTAACGTGACACTAAAAACAGATTTTACAGTTACTGAGAGCTGATTTCTGGAATTAATATATTTTAGTATCCAGGTATTTCTCACTTTAGTGAAAGAGTATTTTGCAGAGGTTGCTTTTCTGTCAGGATGGCATTCTTCTCGTTGTTTCTCCCAGGTCACGTTTTTCTTCTTGGAGCCCTGCTGTCCATTCCTCCCTCTCTTTATGTCTTTGTCTGTGTTTGACTGGGCTGGTGGGTCCAAGCCATGCCACTCCACCTACCCAGCAACACAGAAAGACGCTCTGCTGTGAAAGACTCAGTTTTCAATATAAAATGAGATATAGCAACTTTTTAGATGAATGAATGAATTGTAACACACTAGTATTAAATTATGGGTATGATGTTTTTAATAGACTGACTATTGAACAAAGGCATCACTAATTAACATTATTAATGGCTGCACTGAATTGCAATAATGAATTGCTGGCACTGAGTCAGCATTAATGTTATTAGTTCCACTTGCGCGTTTCTGCAATGACATGTGAAACTGTCTGCTGTTTGAGAGTCTATGAACAGGATTAATTTGGGAACGATAAAACAACTAGATACCAGTAATCCAACGGCATGCAGGCTAGCAAGATTGATTCAGAAAGCACATCAACATGTAAAGCACAAGACAGTCTGGGCAGACTTTAGGGAGGGAAGAAAAGATTAATTTGCAACAAAGAACCAAATGAGAAACATTGATGAAAATAAACATGCAGCTCACAGTCTTAGTAATAATCAATAAAAGTTTAACTGCTCATTTTGTTCCCAGTATCAATCTCTGTGTATTCAAGATACAAAGTCATGACTTACTGTCATTGCTTTTCTGACAGCAAGATGCATTTTTTTCTTCTGTGTGGAATTCAGTACTGCTTAAAACAAGACAAAAAGGAAATACTGGTGAATAAATGACACTTTCCACTATATGTCTGCAGCATGATATTCTTTATTAACAGTGCAGACATTACATACAGGCTCAGGTGAGAAATGCTAATTTATTGCAGTGAGTCTTGCAGATGTTTGTCAATCCCATGTGAGATCCTGAGATTATTATCAAATTTGGAACTTAAATGAAATTAACTGAAATTACCACTGGACATCAGCTGGCATAGATGATAGATATTTTTTAATATTATAATTGTAATAATCAGTGTATTTGCATCTACCTAATAATACTATGAGTAATGTTAGCAGCACAATCCAGTCTATTCTTTTTATTCCAGTGCATGTGTTCTATAGACAAAGAAGACATCTGCATGAAGTTTAGCAAAGAGATAACAACCACAAAACAAACCGCACACAATCAGTACAATCTGGATATTTATAGACATGTAGTGTGTTCTCAGCATTATGGTGAACAGTTGTTAAAGGTTACAGTATAGCTGCTCTACTGGTGGAAACTTCTTCTCAGTTCATTACACAAAACTGCAACTTCATAAATAATGCTACCTTATCTCGGTAGGAGAAAAAGTCAATGTACACAAAATTAGTCTCTTGAAAGTTTCTAGTATGCATGTAGACAACAACAACCACATTTTCCACCATTACTGTTTTGCTTTACACAGTGTCTCACCTCTTTATTTTTGTGTGTTTTTTGCGTCTTCCATGAGTTATGTTGCCACTGCGATCCTGCTGAACAGAGGAAACCTGTCATAAAGGTCATGGAGCTGTTCGCTACTGCAAGGCATGTAGGTAAGTACAACACTAAATAATAACAAAAAAATAAAGGACCAGGGATCTATTAGAAATGGAATATTATATTCTTATCTCTACGTGTAAAATTAGTGACATGTTTCTACAGTAGCCCAGAATGGACAAACCAAACATGCTCCTCAAACTTTGGTATTTCTATGTCAGCTGAAGGCCTCTGTACTTCCCTCATACTCTTGTGAAACTGTGATAACACAATGCAGAACACTGGCTTTTGTTACTCATATAGTTGTGTTATTATGGTATGGATGACCTCTGAGTGGTGCAACATGTTACCATGGTTTTAAACTCTGCGGCTCAGATTACTGCATTCTTGGAAAAGGAGTAATAAGCAGAGGGGAACTCGGTTGGTTGCAGTCTGTGACTGCATCAAATCCAACAAACTGCCCCCAAGTAAACTGATTTTTAGAAATACTCCAAAAAGTACAAGTACCCCCAAAAACAAAAAATCTTTACAATACTGTACATGTCTGTGAGAAAGGGAGAAATTTATCACATCACATCATATGTTAGAGTATGCAAATAGCATAAGTGTCCGTGGAAACTTACTGAAAGGGTGTGTTCGTCTAGAGTCTTGGTTTTGGATGTGTGGGATGGCCTTGAGGGAGATGGACTGCTTGGGGTTTCGCTGTTTTTAGGGGCTAGAAGTGGAGCGCTGAGGTGGGACATCGGACCCTGGTGATCCAAACTTGAAAACTGATTGGAGAAAGTGATAGCAGTCAATGGGGATCTAATCTTCAAACATAGAAATATGACTAAAAATCTGTAGCCTTGGTACAACAGTAGTACCAGAGTGGTGTTTTGACCTGAGACTGATGGGAATGTCATTAGTTTTGTAGGTATTTGGTCATAAACTGGATAAATAAAAATGTTGATGTGCTAGAAAAGTGAAGGAATAAAAAAAAAGGTTATTACAAATCACTCTGAGGTGATATGAATGTTTCATAGCCATTCAGTGGTTTAGGAGTCTTTTCACTCAGAACCACAAATGCCTCACGGTGGAACGAGAGGAAAAGTGCGAGGATCAACAGAATCTGCAGGATTCATCCTCTAAGGACCACATTTCATGACAAGCCATGCAATAGTTGTTGAGCTGTGTCAGTCTGAATCAGAGTGATGGACAGGTTAGCGCGGCTGAAATGAAACGACACAAATGATCGTATACAGAAATGTGTTCACACACCTTTCTCATGGCAGCCATTTCCTTTACTATCAGTTCAATGTCCTCATGGTCCTCCTCCTCATCTTGGTCATCCTCCTCCTCCCAGTGGCCGCTGCCTGGCAGGTAGGGCTCGACGAGGATGGACTCTGTTCCTCTGATGTTGCAGCGACAGTATGGACAGGTGTGGCCAGCTGACTTCTGCTAGATAGTTAACAGCGACAGGCCACGGGCAGAGTAATGGAAACATCATGTGAATGTGGATACTCATTGTCTTGACAGTGTTGGACTTGTCTTCAAAGAGTGAAGGCATCCGCAGTGACACAAAAGATAAAGGAGGTGGAAAATACCAGGTTCAACAGACTCTGTAGATGGTGGTTTTAAACCAGGTGAAGATAAATTGTAACATTTTACCTTCACTGCTCTAACATACAGGATTTGTGTTGAGATTTTGTGATGATCAAGCATTAGTCTGTCACTGTAGTTCACAAGTTTTTTCAGGTCATTCCCCTTATCTTATAGTGCAGTTTGTTTGACTGATGATGCACCTGTAAATTTGGACAGTTGTTAATGCTTTGAAAATTTCATTATGGTATTATTTCAGGAATGCCTTTGAAATTGCAATTCAATTACTTCATAGTCAAAGTTCCGTACTACTTTTCCATTGTGGTCTGACGTCCATGACACATCTAATTTTCTTTTCCTGTCTGTCTATCTGTCTCTCTTCCCCCTTTACTCTCTTTCACACACACTTTGAATGTGACCGATACAGTCTGAGGAGGATGTGAGCATGTGCTAACACAGGAAGCCATCAGCCCAAATGTCAGGACATGCTGCTCTGCAGCTTTGCAGAGACCTAAACACCTCCAGAACAGTTGGGAAGTCATTGACTGACTAAAAGTAGTATTCAAACATGAAGCTGTAATTTGCCAGCAGTAGTTTTATTTCTGACTGGATGTCTTCAATGTCACTCTGTGATAGAAAGAGGAAGTAGGGTGTTGGGGAAGCCCCATTGCAGGTGAAATGTGCACAATGGACATGCTGGCTAAACATGACTAAATTTTGATTTGCAGATATTTTTGGGATTTGTGTGGACCATCTAAAATGAGCAAATGTGATTGATATCATTAAAAGTCCCCTGTATGATATTTTCTGTATCTTTCTCTAGTTCGTTTTTCAAGCAAGGCTTACTTACTTACTTACTTAGTTCTTTATTTTTTGTGTTTTTTTTGAGTGGGGAAACTTTTACACATCAACAGTTTGACATTTAAATGAAGCATTGCATGTCGAGATACTGTGAAATCTGAGTTTAAATCCTGTAGTACGTCCCTTTAGTTTGGTTTGTTGTTGTATTTTCTGAAGTGACCGTGCAGGTCCTTTTTGGTTTTTGTTTAGAAAAAGAAAATGGAAAAATGTACAAGAAGAAAAGAAATCTGAGTTTAAAACAGTCATGGTATTAATTTGTGAGAATTATTTAACAAAGCATGTGAATATTACACAAAAGGCTTTGTTAAACAGGTCCATATTTTTGACATCGACCTCAAATCACATACAAATATCTAGCATGGTCACTGTATGATGGCACTATTATGCTCCACTGAACACACAAAAGGGGCGGCACGATGGTGTAGCGGTTAGCACTGCCGCCTCACAGCAAGAAGGTACAGGGTTCGATTCTGTGTGGAGTTTGCATGTTCTTCCCGTGTCTGCGTGGGTTCTTTCCAGGTACTCCGACTTCCTCCCACTATCGAAAAACATTCATGGGGATTAAGTTAACTGGCTAATTTAAATTGACTGTAGGTGTGAATGTGAGTGTGAGTGGTTGTCTGTCTCTATGTGTCCTGTGATGAACTGGCGACTTGCCCTAAGACAGCTGGGATGCTGCGACCCTATGATGATAAGTGGTAGAAAATGGATGGATGGACACAAAACTATTACGGTAACGATCTGCTTCAAACATGCCAGCGTGAAGCGCAGGGTGGCTGAAGATTAGCATGTGGATGGAGGTTCATACCTGCCAGCCTGTGAGGCAGGGTTGACACAGGAGATGCCCACAGGGCTGGATACGAGTGTCTTTATCCCTCTCTGCACAGATCTTGCACAGCTGGAAGGTGCTGCCGATGTCACAGTAAAGCTCGTACTGCTCCTGTTGGGTGTTACAGTCGCGGCGTTGGTGAGACAAGACAGAAACCGATACTTGAACTTCTCAGGATATGATCCATGTTTTATATTGGCGAAGCCTCAGGAAGCTGTTGGCAGTTTGATAAATTGATAAAATGATATAAAGTGCATCCACTTACTTCTGTAACTTTGACTTTTCCCCTCTGGGCTGGTTCACATAAGCTTGTCAGGTCGGGGTTCACATCACGGCCATCTGGGTACAGGTAGCTGCAGGCACAGAAACACTGCACTTAGAGAAAAGACACAAACACAGAAATAAAGCAGAGAGCTGTGTTTGTGTTTGTCCTAACCAGCCTTCCTTGAAGCCCTGCATGAGTGCCAGGTAGAGAGGTGTATTCTGAGGGATGGTCTGGATGATGTCACTTTCGCCGGTCACATGACCAATAGCCCACTGGCCCATTCTTGTGCAGCTCAGGCGAAAGATATAGCTAGAAGAAAAAGAAATGCTTGTAATACTTGTTTACATGCATAAATTTATCTTAACATACCTGTCACCTGTACATTGTTTTGTTTTAGGTTGGTTCACATTTAGGTCAGTACCAACATTGATGCCACATTACTGACCATGCTTATTCTCAACAGAACAAGGACAACATGCACAGTTTAAACAGATTTTAAAATGAAGCCACTTTCTCCCAACTAAATATTCAACTCTTTAATGAAAAGCCAGGTACTTGAAGTTTGAGTGCTTTGGTTTTATGGTGCTCCAAACAACTCATTTCTTACAACTTAGATCAAATGCCAGATTTAAACTCGAGTACTCAACAACCTCCACAGTGCTGATTTGATTTGTGAGAGTTATGTGACAGAAATGAGCTCCTCTGGGAAGTGAATCAGAGTTTGTTGCTCACCTCCCAGGTCTTTGTAGGTAGTGTTCCAGACGAGCTATAACCTGGTCATAGGTGAGAAATGCCATGTAGCCTGGGTGAGTCACTGCTAGCTGGTTCCAATTCCTTATGAGTGACCTCCAGGGCTGAAATAAGAGGAGACTGGATGTGAACATTATTAAAACAATATGTCTGTGTAGGCTCTTAGTCATCCAGGTCGTGGTAAATTGTTTGTTTTCTGCTCGTTGCAACCTCACTTCTGTATAAATCAGTAATTTGGAGACTTATGCCAACATGATGGATAAAACAAGGTATCATATCATCATCATATTATATCTTGATTGTTTATTTGCGCAAAACCTTAGTGCTAAAACAGCAGGCTATGCTTTTTGAAGGGATTATGTCACTATGTCTTCAAGCCCAGTGACACTCTGAGGTTTCCAGGCAACCAGCAGAGTGTCCAGGAAATCAGTGTTCTCATTAATCAACATTTTAATTAGTGAGCTTTAATGCTGCTGATGCTTCATATGTAGTGGATAGATATGCGAGAGGTGCCCATCTGCCAAGAAAGTCCCTGAGCGTGTTTTTCAAAATGTCATAAATTTTAAGCAATCAGTCACCTTACCTGAAACAGTCTAGTGAAGATGTCAAACTCAAACACGGAGATGTGGTCGTTGCAGGTGAGATCTATGGTTGACTTGAGAGCCATGGACTCCATCCCTTCCTCAAATGTGTGCACACTCCTCAGCTGCTCTTTGAAACTATTCCACTGCACTATACACCTGTCAGAGCACAGTATTAACACGGCAACTAAAATTATCAACAGCTTCTCGCGTCATGAATGTTCCTCACACTCACTTGTTTCCAAAGGAATGTTTCCAAAACTCCTGAGCCTCTTTCTTAGTCACCATGTAGGTGTCACCCTGAAAACTGCCCCCTGGAAACATGGCCCTCAGCTCCCAGAGCATGTGACTGAACAGCAAGGACAGTTTGGTCAAGTTCCTCCTGAGAATGAAAATCAGACTTTCAGTTGTGGTACAGAAATAGAAATAGGTTCACTTCTGTCTGACATGTCACTCTTTTCTGGCCGTGTTGGCGATGAAAGAAATTTATACAAATACATTCTACTTGGTGTGACTATTAAAAACTATGCTTTCTTAAGTTTGATGTAATTACATAAAGTATCACTCCCTCAGAGTAGCAGTGTAGGTGTGTGAAGTCAAACCAGGGAGGCTTGTTCAGTGATGACAACTGTGGTAAACATTCAGGAGGCAATGAAACGATTGTGTATAAACTAAAACAGACAAGATTTTTGAAAGGAGACTTAGTCTAGCTCTACATTTCATAATCTACTGCTTCTGTTCAGCTGAAGCATTGCTGATACTTTCCATAGACACACACACACACACACACACACACACACACACACACACACAAACCTGCACAGCAGGTAGTCCGGCTAGCAAACAGGATGCTCACTGCAGCTCTGTAAATACCACAAAATGTTCCAGTGGCCAGTGTGCCACTTCAGACCAGTCTTTATCAGTATTTACTGTATTTTCTTTCTAGACTTGTCAAAGGTCATCTAATAATACTGTGTTTGTTTCAGCACATTTCTCAATTCTGAGTTTACCTTTTAAGATAATCTTTAAATTTCTCTGTCAACATGAAGTTTGGTGGTTATCTCACACTCAAAATGGATTTAAACTATTCTCTGCACGATATAGATGTGCATGTGAGCGTGCCTCACGGGATTGCAAATGGCAGCACGAGGCGCTGCTGTCATTCAGTGGTTGCAGCACGCCATCCCAAGATGAACAATATTGAACAAAATACATGTTGGAGAGAAAGACTTTCATGTCGTCACCCTATTAAAATAATGGTCTACATAATTTTTTGACGAAAATGAGTTTTTGGTTTAAATCATCTCTTGGTAATGCTGGCCACCACTTTTTTGTGTTTTCCTAAAAAGTTGAAAAAATGACTTGTGCCATTATTTTAATAGGGTGATGATGTTTTACCCAAACTTCACTGTATCAGATGTACTGTATATATACAGTATTAACAAATGTATTATCCCACCTCCCAGTTTAAGGTGTTTGCCACTGTTGCTCTACATTAACAGTATTACTGATTACCAAAATATTTTTACGTTTCTGTAATGGTTTACCCATCAGTATGTGCAAGCTCTTTAATCAAAATGATATATTTTATGCTAAAATATTATTATTGTTGTTATCTGTGGATTTTCAAATTTAGTGTTTAAAAAAAATAGCAAAGCATGTTCTTATTTTTTGATTGAGATGCCAAATTACAGTTATTTACTGTCATTCCTGAATAGATTTTTTTTAGCAGTTTTGTGTTATTGCTAATTAATTCATGACTTTTTAGTTAAGGTACATAAGGTGAATTCAGTTTGAAATTCCTCTCTAGCGTAGGGAGCGCAGTGAGAAAGAAAGAGTATGAATTAAAGAACTTCATGATGCTGGATGGTCTTTGAGACAAATAGTGCAGGTGCTCTAATACATTTGTATATGCACTGTATATTCTCATTACACCACCACAAGCAATCAAATGCTGCCTGCCTGCATCCACAAGCTGCTGGCTTGAAAGCTGTGAGTACTAACAATAACCATGTTCGTTGTTTTTGGTCATCATGATCATTTTGGGACAGTGGCATTGAAGGGAGGCCTGAATGGACAGACTGTCAGTATTGCTGTCATCTTCCTCACATCTTGTCTTATTTTCTGGAACATTTTTGATGCATCTCTATAAATCGATTGCAGAGTCATTAAGTGGAGGAGGTGGTGGTCTTCGACTTTCCACCTCAGTGAGGAAAAGAAACACTCTGTGGTGTTGAGTATTGGAGAGTAACGTGGGAGGAGATGTGTAAGCCACATGCCTCACTGGCCTTGTGCATATGAAAATATCATGAAAAAGAAAGACGGTGGGTAAATTCACACCAGTGGAGATGTTGCGCGACAGCTTGGTTTGGTCGATCGTTATTTGCCATAATTGTTTTATTGCTTGAGATGCACAATATTGCTCATCAGCTTGATCAGTGTACCGAAAGAAGTTTGATGCAAAATATGTTGATCACTTCAAGTCTTTCTGATCTCATACAGAAGTACAGATTAACTTTTATTGATATTTGACGCTTGAGCTCCAACACCAGATGGAAGAATTCTTGTCAGTAGAGTCCTCTTGAAGGGAAAGCTTTTTTATGTATATTCATATACGCAGTACAGAGAATATGATACATTAATATATTTTAACTTTTAATCTCTGAGTAACACTCAGAGATTAAACATTGATGCTCATATTTTCTAAATGCAAAGAAATTCTGCTTCCACTTCTCTGCTGCTTGCTTGTTAATGTAAATTTGTTTGTACATACTATTAATTTCAAAAAACACACCCTGATTAGAATGAGTAGCCAAGAAAAAATATTAAATGCTGACCATTTTTTTCTCAAAATGAAGCGTTCCAGGGCAGTTCAGTTACTTAAACTCATTTCCTAATTTGCTGATACATGTATGTGTGTTTTCTTGTGTTGTTCTGCTCACAGTTCTAGGTTTATGTTTGCATACAACACATTTACATTGTGTTTCAAAGCCATCAGTTTGACAGACAATAATCTTCCAGCCGCTAAGACCTTCCACTGTCTTGTTTCTTGTATCACCGTCATCTCAGTTCTGTTTTTTCGCTTATCATGGTAGAACTTTCACTTACCGTAGGGAGGCTATTATTTTAACCATCCAACAGTGAATTAGTTTTTAGAAATATGCAGAGTAACTGCAGTTTACTGGTCTGAATGTTTGGGATGACAAGCTGTTAAAAAGAGGACATTGCAACAGGATGTTCTGACAAACACAAAAGGTGATATTTACATGATCTGCAGCCACATTACACATAATACCATGGGAATTTGTCACATGACTGCCCATGCAAACCTGGTGTTTGCAAGATGTGGTAAACCTTAAAATATCCTTTGTATATAATAGAGGGATAGATAGACAGACAGATAGATAGATAGATAGATAGATAGATAGGTAGGTAGGCAGGCCGTACAGTCTCTCGACTAAGCTGCTCACATATTGCAGCTGCTTTTGCCAAGTTTTCTCCACATTAGCATCACAAAGAATCAGGTTTGGCCCTTTTTCCACCACAGTCATTAGTAGTCTCAATAGGAGCAGCAAAAACAGCCCAAACTCCAAATAAAAAGTCTCTTTTTTTAAGCTGTTCCAAAATATTCACTTTAGCCAAACAGCAAACTCACTGAATATGGTATTTTTCTTCTTTCTCTGGCACACATTATGTCTAATTTTTAATTTGTGGATTGTGGTGCTTTTTTAAAGAGCATGAGCTTGTTTATATGTCTTCAGATCAGGTTAAGAATAGTAATACATCTGGAAAAGGTCAAGGTTATTGATTTGAGGACTGTCAGAGAACATCAATTTGATGACATCAACAAGGACATGATCTGGTTGAGTTAGGGAAAAAACTGGAGATGGTCTTTAAATGGTCGGTTAACTTGGGTGGCAGTTTTTGATACATTTGGTCAAGTTATGAGTTCTCAGACGTTACATTTTTTATATTGAGTTTTTTTTTGTGGTGCTCACAGAATCCAAAAACATTTCAGATCTCTGCACTGGATTTTGAATTTGTGTCTCTGGAACACAGTACATAGGTCACTATTGGTGTATTTACTGTATATGCCTAGAGCAATTCTTCGGAGTTACCGTTTCTGGAATGAAATGTAGAAAGAAAGAATTTTCAATGTTGTGAACAAATAAAACAAATTGACTCAATAGTGTCACATGAAAGTGCGAAAATGTCTTTTTTGGTCTTTTTCATTTATCTGTGTGAACCAATTCAAACAAAAAAAAGAAAATGTGAGGTTTCAGGTTACCCTTACAATTATTTTATTATCAATTAATCTGCACATTATCTATTAGATTAATAAATTATACATTGTCTATGAAGGGTCCAGAAGCCAAAGAAGTGGTCTTTTAGAGGTCTTGTTTTTAAGTAAAGTTGAGTTTAGTTTACGATGATGCGAAGCGAACAAATACTCACAGTGAAGAAACTTGAGGCACCTTTTGGCATTTTCATTTAGATAAATAACTGAAACGATTAATTGATAATCAAAATAATAGCTTATTAGTGTTTTTTTGTACTGATTTGTAATGACAAATACAGGACATTACGTATGACTTATTATAATTTATGTTAAAATGGACAGAGGACAAAAGGTGTAATTGTGAATGAATGAATGATTAAATGATTTATAACCTTTTAGGCAGTGAAATTTAGAAAGAAACACTTTCTCCTTGTGTATAAATGTCATGATCCCTCATACCTGTAGCTGGATGTCTCCTCATATATCTTCTCTCGTCCTTCTTTGAACAGCAGCAAAGCCCGGTCCGTCTTATCCAGCAGGTTTCTAACATGGACCCTCAGGTACTTGGCCTCGTCTTCTTGTGGCACCTGGCTACCTGCTACCCTCAGGCCTCGGTAGGGCTCCCAAACCTGTGTGAGCAGTGTTGTTGTCTCAGATACCAGCACTGGCAGGTATGGAGGACTGTTCCTCAGGCCCAGCTTGGGGTTAGTGCACAGCTCGTGGAGCTTATCCAGTCTTTTGAGGGCCTTGTCCACCAGCCGCAGGTCTCCACTGGTAGGAGACGGTGTGCTTGATCTTGGGCTCAGGGAGGCTCCGAAACCGGCTGCTGCCATTATTCAGCTGTCGTGAAGTGATATGAATCAAAAACAACCTCAAATGTCAGTCTGTCTCCATGTAGATTCAAGATTCTTTATTGTCATTATGCACGCATAACGAAATGTTGTAGAGTCTCTCAGCTTAAGGACACACATAAATAAGGAATAAAAATAAAGATATAAAAGACATAAATATAAAAAATATAAAACACCCGCATTTGCAGAGAAGTGATATATACAATTGAAATGCAATTTTTACGGCAAAAAAGGGGCATGATAAGAAATAGTAATGGTTGAACTGTTTTTAAGCAGTGCAGAAGCTCATTTTTGAATGTGTGATGGTTTAAGACCAAATATAGGAGCAGTTATTCATACTGGCTCAAGTTTTTGAATGTTTAAGCTGGCATTTGTTGTCCTTGCAATGATTTTTGTTAGTTCCCAGCTTCATCTTAGTCTCCTCAGACAGCATCCACCCCTCATGCATGTAATAATAGTAATCCAACAGCATTACACATGGATAGCACGTTCAATCACAGCATCTATAAAAATGCACTTGAAGAATTTCCTCCAAAACTCCAACTCCAGTCCGTGTGTAGCCTCTTACTCCCCAGGCAATCTTTCTTTTTCCACAACACCAAAAGTTCAACGCAAAAGGCCAAAACTGTGTCAACTGAAAATAAAGGGCATGAGGGATTGATGCTGATTCTCCTCACAGAAACAGTTTTGACTTCAATAATACCAACTCCCTCCACCCCTACATATTCAGCCTCTTTACTCTCCATGTAGCACACTTACCAATGTTCATCAGCAGTCCCATTTTGTCAGGTTCAGAAGAGCAGAGACGTCTGCTCACAGCACAGCGGAAACACGTCCTCAATCATTGGCTGAAACGCTGCCACTTCGTCTTTGTTTCTCTCTCGATGTCACCCTCTCTCTCTTTTCTTGCTGCACACTTTGTTTGGTTTCCTGGTTGCAGGCAGCCCAACAGGTTTGCTTTCTTTGCTCTATTGTTCAGGCAGGCAAGCAGAGAGAGAGAGAGAGAGAGAGAGAGAGAGAGAGAGAGAGATGGGAGGGGGAGAGAGGTATGAGCTCAAAATTTACTCAGAATGAAAGCAGTGCACAAGACCTGAGTGACATCACAGGTAGACGACCGCTACTAACAGACAGGATGCATTCAAAGAAAAGGTCAAAGGTCAGCAACTTCCACCAGTGGGGATATAGGTGATTATAATTTTCACAGCAATTGTTTACTGTGATTGAATGGAAATAATTTACCGCAAAGTCACTGTGTCGGTGCATCCATCTCTCTGGTTCACACTGAAATATTTTTTAAAAAATAGTTATATTTTTGAGTGAAATGTCTTATCAACTATTGGATGATTTGCCATTATATTTAACACAGACATTCATGTCCACCTCAGGATGAAATGTAGTAACTGATGATTCCTTAACTTTATCACCATCATTATTTATTCAATATTTTAGTTTAGGCTAAAACACCTGAAATCTATAGGCTTATTTGTGTTTAGTGCATATATTTTCAGAGATACTATACTTATTATATTATTAGAGATATCAAATTTGCAATGATGCAAAATACATTAAAAACAATTTGGAAATTCTGACATTTTAGAAACAGAAAGCTGTCTATTTTGTCATTTTGATCAACTAGAGAAGGGAAATTAGTCAGTGCTCAATACTGTTGTTTCACACATGACAGTATATGTCAAAGGACTCATTACTCATTAAGTTGTTAGTGTAACTGCTATTATTAACTGTAAGTATTTTGATTGAATCACTAGCAAAGATAAGAATATAAATATTGCTCTGTACAGCTTTAAAACAAATATACTGTTTCAAAAAGTAATTAGTTGTGCATGAATGTCAGCCAGGGGCCCTCTACCTTGTAGGGGGTTGTCTCCTCAGATACAAGAAGCAGGGTCCTGTCTGTTTTATGGAGGTCTTAACAGCTGATTGACCCTCAGGTATGCCTACTTCCATAGTGCTTAACTTCTCTTTTAGCACCATCATCAGGTCAACATTTTTGTCTGTCCAATATTCTGGTTTATGACCAAGTGTACCTGCAAAACTAATGACATTTTCATTACAAGAAGACAGAACATTATAACAGAATGAACAAACACCACTTTATTTACTGACTAAAATGTATAAATTTGATGCATAACTTCATAGTTTGCACAACATTATATTCAGTATAATATTACATATTTTCAGTCTATGTGGTATGCCTGAACATCACCGGGTGCTTTCAACATTGCAATATGCATGCATTATTTAATTTTAAATATCTGTGGCAAATCCAAAGTCTTTGAGTCAAGCAGTTGCCTCCCGGTAGCTGTATGGATGGTGACTGATCCTCCTTTCAGTCTGGAAGAGGACAAACTCCAGTGATGTTTTCCATTGTATTTTACTCTTTCTCCTCTGTGGTGGATAAGACAGGGAGCCAGGGAAGTGTGTGGGCTGAATAGTACTGGTTATGATTTGCATGGTTTTGTTATGGTGGGCCTCCACTAAGTGTAGATGGGGTGACCTGGACCAATGCTGAGGTCTGGTTCTGGTCCTTTCAGATGTCACTGCCAGATGGGTTTTGGTTGCTGAGTTGAATATTATGTTCTTTTGCTTTTGCATATTTTTAAATACCTTGTAAGGTACCAGTGTAAGGGCACATTTATTCTTCATGAATATTTCTTTTATCTTTTGTGGCGCGAAACATCACAAACATCTGCTCCATTATAGTGAGAAAATCTTTGCTTTAACATCCACAAAATGTGACACAAACTCACTCACACTGCAGTGTAGTCTCGTCACTGACATGAAATTATTTTATTTGCGAAATTTACTATAATAACCAAGTCCATGGTTTAAAAATACTTTAAAATTTTATCAAAGTACTTAACAACTCAACAAAGTAGGTTACTTGCTTAATGTTCTTCCATTGTGCGCCTTCCAGCTGAAGTAACATCACCACCTGCTGTAAAAGACAAATGTATTTTAATGTGTATTTCATAATGCTCAGTGTCATTGCACCTTTGCTCTCTTGGCACAAGGGGGCCCCATGCTACCTCATGGTCCATGCCACTGACTTCTCTGCATTCATCACACTGCAGTGTCCCTGAGCCTCTAAATATTACAGGGATATGGTGATCTGTACAAACTGTGTATGTGTATGACTATTAAACATGCCTCATTCATTGAGCACTGAGCTCTGTCAAGTGGGTGTTCAGGATGAGACTGGCCGTTGAAGAGATATTTTTCATAAACAATACCTAATGTCAGAGGAGATCATAATGGTTGAGTGCCTTGGCAGCTGTAGAGCATGTTTGTGTAGTGTCAGGGTGTTTTAGGGACTTTAGACACCAAGCTTGACTTGTCGTTGCCAGCTCCACACTTCAGTGGAAAGAGGAAAGTCCCAAATTGACCCTGGTAATCAGACCCTGGTCTGAGAGTGGAGGAGGATAAGATTAAAGACAAGGAGGCAAGGTGTGTGCGTGTGTGTGCGTGCGTGCGTGCGTGTGTGTGTGATGGGGGGGGGGTTGGGTGCATGTGCACACTTTATGGTTTGTGTAAGATCTGGCAACGTGTGCACATGCAGGGCAGCAGTGGCATGAATTGATCAGACAGTTTGGATAGGGCGTCCTTCTTCATTCCTGCTTTTGACAAATCAGCACTGAGTCTGTCAGACAGGTGACATATGACCAACCTGAGGCAACGGATGAACTGACTGACACGCTGTATCCAACATGCAGAAAATTCCAGTGTATTTTATCAGAAAAAACTGTTAGTTGAAGTATACGATCAGCTCTAATGTAGCACAAATGACAATATTGTCTGTTCAGTAATGAAACTGAGGTGTAAAAATCAACACGTCTGCTGATGTGAGGCACTGAAACATGAACAACACAACATAAAAAAAAAAAAATCCCGTGACATCATTGAGAGGGCACAGACAAGTTCAGAAAGGAAGTTTATTTCTCAAAGCCTTTGTTTTTCATTCTCATTTTCTATTTTTACATTGATCTTGACACTTCAAAGGGCCATACATATGACAATGCGTCATAATAAAAGTACATCATCATGCATGTTGTTAAAGTCAGTCTTTCCTTTTTGCACTCTCATCTATTGAGGGTCTGTTAAGCTTTTACAGTGAAGGAAAGGAATACTTTATATCAATGGACACACCTCAGGCTGCTGTTCTGTGAGTTAAAATTGTCTTCTTGAAGCTTTTACTATCAACATGACTAAACAATTCAAAGCACATGCGAATTGGAAAAAAGAAGATTTCAAGGATATGTGTGCCCTGTGATGAGGTGGAGACTTGTCCAGGGTGTACCCTGCCTTCTGCCCTAAGACAGCTGGGATAGGCTCCAGCACCCCCTGCAACCCTATGATGATAAGCAGTAGAAAATGGATGGATAATACGTGTGCCTTGTGAGCATAGTCAGTGAATGCATGGTGTCCCTGTCAGTAATAATAGTGTGTTAAATGCAGTTGGGGTTGTCAGCGACAGTATGAGCCAGATTTTGCACATGCAGTAGTGTGTTCAAAGCACCCGAACTGAGAAAAGCATCCATCCTTGAACTTCTTGAGAAATTCAGCATTAGTTGTTTTGAACTTGCATGCAAAACAGACAGATGTCAGAGATGCTGGAAATGCAGGAAATATTTTGCTTTCTCTTTTCCTTCTTTGCTCAGTATGATTTGTCCTGAAAATCACAGGACAACCTGTCCTGAAACTGAAACAAAGTGATTGATGTGGTCATTTGGGCACACCAAATTCAATTTCTTGGTAATGACAAAACTATACAGTATATATGTTACATACGCCCTGACTCAGGGCAGACCTCTTGTTCTCTTCAGACTTTTACTTTTTGAACTGAACTGCAGGTTGATGTTCTTCTTGGTCCCGGGTGTCTCCATTCTCAAAGTAATGGATCAGCTTGATTTAAATATGTTTTCAAACTTCAGTTATTACACGGGATGGGCAGGGCATCAAGAAAGATGATAGATAAGATATAAATTCCATTATTATAAGAATTATATGCTTAATATTATCGAAACCTGATATGATTAGCAAAACTAGGAAATGAAAACAATTTACAAGATCAATGTGTATGATATTTAGTGCAAAAAAAAAAAAATCATTGAATGACCATAATATGTCATCAGACATTAAGGAAACAATAGTAGTTTCTCTGACAACAATGCTGCAGCCAGTATGTTCTCCTTCAAAATTTCCATTCCCTTCTAGAATATTTTCAGCTGGTGCAATGACAGTATTTAGCAGTAAACTGAATCAACTGAGATGACGTTAACATTTGAGTCTCCCTAACCTTAACAGTGAATATTTGAGACAGTCCCTTTTTCACCTTCAGTGCTTCGAACTTAGCCTGCAGTACCCATTTTGTACCGCGAGCTGGCAGCACCACATACTGCCCCTTTAACCTTAACTTTCTTAATTTAAATAAGACATAGCCTAATTCATGATAGATAAATAAAACAATACACACAATATATAAAAATGTGTCATGAAAATACATCATTGCAGCAGCCTTCTAAACACTCCCATCAAAAAATCAGACAAACAGAAACCAAATAAGTGCACAGCGCTTAAAGGGAAAGCACCGCTCATTAAAAGCAGATGAGCTGCACTACCTGCAGTTGTTGCTGTAGGTGCGCTGGGGTACACATTATCTGCTCCACGCGTCTATTGGCTCTTCTCCGACCATTTGAATAATATCAATTATTTTGAACGCTCACCTGCAGTTAAACCAGTAGCACTAAAGGAAACCAGAGTGATGATTTGATTTGGTTTCACGGGGATGGGTAAAAGCGCACTCTTGGCCACTTTGGATGGACTGATGCCACCACCAAACTATCACTGAGTTGTACCTACTCACCCACCTGACACCTCTTCCCCCACCCCCCTCTGGTTGATGCCGAGGATCATGACCATGAACGGGGATCACCAGTCGGTCGCCACCGCGCCGCTGGATCTGCGCACCACAAACCGAGAGCGTGGGAGCGTCGGGTCGAGGACTCTGGACTGCAAAGGTCGCTCCAGAGACGCTCGGGCGTCAGGCGGCTCATCTGCATCTCCAGCGTGCACAGGACCGGACAGTTTGGAAATACACCGCCCCACGGTCAGGAGTGCACCGGACAAAGAAACCGGTGCTGCACGCAAACGACCAGCGGACAAATCTCCCCTCAGACTTCCTTTTAGGAAACGACCGATTCCCACCGAGACAGAGACTCAAAGGCAGTCACCGGCTGCACCGGAAAGCGTAGACCGCTTGTCCCCCGCGGTACATCGGGACTTCACGTTGAGAGAGTCGTCTGGTCGTCCGGGAAGAGCCGCGGATGAAAGCAGAGTGAGCGCAGCAACAGCGACTCCCAGACGGGCTGAAGAGGCAGGACTGAGTCCAGGAGGGTATCCCATCCACTTCATGCACCCGTTTGATTACAGTAAGTTGCTGGCCAATATTCATCTCATCCTCAGTGTTGTATGCTTTTTTATTTAGTTAGGCCCTATATAAGTTTTTTTAAACTTAAATTTCTGTACTTTGCTGCCCTTAAACGTTTTTCTGTAATTTCTGTTCTCGTCTGAGGTAATGTGTGATTTCTATAGGCTATATGGCAAAAAAAAGCTGTGTACATTATGTGCATAGAAGATGTCTGTGTTGAATGGAGAGACTAAGTTAGAGACACTATTTAGTTATCAAAGGCAGAGCGTGTGACAACCTGCAGGGCCTCTCTGATGATGTCTTTGTATTTTGTATATTGCATGAATGATGTTATTTCACTGAGTGGAGCTGCTGCTGAATCAATGACAAAAATGTTCAGTCAGCTTTTCTGCAGCTCTTCTCTTGCACTGATTAAGTAGCTCACTAGGTCAACTCAAAACTGAATACTACACTATCACACTGCACACTTCCTTATTACAAAAAAGACTTGTTTCCCAGGTTAGCCTTTTCATTTGTACTTCATAATTCTTCTTCCTCTGTCCCACCTGTCATGTCTTTATTCATTCCTGCTCAGGTCCATACCCAGTGTACTGTTTTCCCACGGTCCCTGAGTCAAACCACCCTTTGACCCACCAAGCTGAAAACCTGCTGAATGGTATCACCCTGGCTACACGTCAAGACGAAGATGGAGACACGTGTGTTAATTCTTTAGTTCGACCTCGGTTGGATGTTATGTCACATAGACTACATAAAGTTTATTAATCTTTTAAGTTGACTGTTTTAATCAGTACATCTTATGTTTTAAATGCACTGATTAAAAAAGTGCAGAGTTACTCCACAGAAAGGATAATTTCAAGATAAAAATGGATGCATATGCACACAAGGTCATACTTATACTTAAAACTGAAATACATGAGATGGTAGTGCTGGCAGCAAGACATAATAGAAAATATGTTTTAGCTACCTTAAAGGCACAGTGCCTGCTACAGAAAGTTTAACTATCAGTTGTACATGGACCTGAACTCAGTCTACTTCTTTGTCCTATTATCTTATACAAAGTAGTGAATCAAGTAATTCAGGTATAAATTATGAAACGAGACAGGACGGGCTGGGGC
Source organism: Synanceia verrucosa (assembly GCA_029721515.1). Classification (NCBI taxonomy): domain Eukaryota; kingdom Metazoa; phylum Chordata; class Actinopteri; order Perciformes; family Synanceiidae; genus Synanceia; species Synanceia verrucosa. Next base: position 13,266,332 of record CM056557.1, on the reverse strand, counting down.
TAGCTGGTTAGCATGCTCATTTCAGTATATATCTCTGCAACACAACACGTTATGTTAGGACTCTCCTTGCACTTTATTGATAATGTTAGTTCATTTTTTTTAATGTTTTAAACTTAAAGTCTGGTCAGATCTTACATATTGTACCTTTAAAAATTATATGATATGCAGATGATATAAAAAAAAAGTTCTGTTGCGTATTTAAGCTTTTTTCTTAAATTGATAAGTATTCAGTTACACACAATCTGTGTCTTTGAGATTTCAGGGGTTTGGTAAATCTGTCTTATCAAATTTCTCTCTGCGTGAAACATTCCGTTTTCCACAGCAGACGTTTTAACTTGTTGGAGATTGAAATTCAAATGTAATGTCACCAAAGTGTGACAGCGAACCAGCATGCTGGACCCTGAAGCCATCACCATTCATTTTCTCATTTACAACTCAGCTTTTCCTACTGTGACTTTTTAAAATGTCTCGCACGAGAAAGTCCTGTGCATCATAGCTCCTTTGAGCCAAGGACAGACTGCACATCTGCCTCTCTGCAGAATTGCAGACCATTACCATTGTCGTTAAAAGTGAAATTGAAATATAACTGAAGTCCTATTTCAAGTGATTCACTTGGGTGGACCCAAACAACACTAGTCGCAACAATAAGTGATAGCCTGACCTCATAAACAAAACTTTAAGCATTGCACAATCTGGATGTGGTTTGTGAGTCGTCTGTAGTATCATCTCAGTTTATTTGTTATGCTCTGTGTGACTCACCTGGTTCTGCACATTGACCAGGTACAGCCAGTGCCCTCCTCATTGCCAACCAGATTCTTTAGTGGTGTTTCACTTCCTGTGATGTAAACTGGTTTACGGTAGATCAGGAATGATTCGCTAAGTGGCAAATCATTTAATCTTGTTTGATATTCTCGTAAATCTTAAGTTTTTTCGTATCGGAAATGTGATGTCACCGTTACAGACAACCAATGGGTGTGCTCTCTCAGCACCAAACAAGAAGTAGCAAACATGGCGAAGATCCCAAAGCCATGGAGCTTTGTTTGGGCCATACAAAAAGAGGAAAACAAATTTCTGCACACACAGTGGTGGCTACTGCCAAAAGGTGCATCTTTTCCTGCCTCATTTTTCTCTGCTCAAAAATTTCCAAGAAGTGCATGATGGGAAATACTCTCAAGAGAATCTAGTTGTAGTTCTAGTTGAGAATGTAGTTGTTGTTGTAGTTGTGTTGTAATTAGTGAACCTGTAAGCTTCCCAGTCTTTGCAGTTTTGTCTGTGACTAGTCTGTGATTAAAAACTCTTCTCAAAGTTTTATCAAAGTTTGATCAGATCCCTCAGTGTATGGAAGGCATTAGTGTGTGTTGACCAACTTATAATATTTTCTAGTCTCTTTGGTTTGCAGGACGGTAGGCTGGGAATGAGAATACTGTACAGGACACTGGAGGAGTTCTCGAGACCACATTAATGTAAATATTAAACTTAAACGCGTGGTTACTTTACTCCGTCTAAAGGTTTAACACATGCCCACACACAAAGTGAAATGTCAAACTCAGAACACACACCAGTCATATGACTGAAAACATGGCATGTCCAAGAATTAAATGGCTTTGATGTTGTGGTTTCAAGAAGTATCAGCATTATTTGCATCTAGTCGAAACAAACTCGTGATGACCAACATTTAGCGTAGCCGTAAGTCCCGTGACATCCCAGCTGCTTACTCACTATGAAACTAGTTTTTACACTTGTAAAAGAGATTGATGATTGTTTTATCAACTATCTAACTATTTGTACTATTATTTCTGACAGTGTGGCTTCTTAAACACACAGCTAAACAGTACACTATAATATATATTTTTTCATCCGTTTCCTCTGTTCTGCGAAATCTGACAAAGCATGAGCCAAGGAAGAAACAGGAATGGGATTTTTTTTCCCCCTCTGATTATCTGTCTCTTGCACTGCTGTCAGGGTATAGTGAGCCTTTTATCAAAACATTTTTTTTCTTCTCATATTTGCTCAAAGTTGCCAACTTTTTCTTTGATGCAACCAAGTTGCAGTACCTCTCACTCCTTTGTAACAAAGAGCTTGGCCTTGTGGTTGTTTGAAACTGAATTCTGCAGAAAGAGGTTTTCTCAGCCCCCCCATACTTGTATGTATGTGAGTGTGAGAGAGAATAATGTAAGTGACGAACAGGGTGCTACTGTTCTTGCGTCAATCGTGCCCCTTAGTTTCGGGAAAACCAGTGAGTGCTCAGTCTTTAAGCACAGTTGTGGTTTTTCTCAGGTGTCTCTGCCTTTTCTTCTCTGTTTTTAAATTAATGATATCGAAAAACCCAAACATCCGCTCCTCGCTTCCTCATTTCCTCTCTCTCTCTCTCTCTCTCTCTCTCTCACTCTCTCTCTCTCTCTCTCTCACTCTCTCTCTCTCTCTCTCTCTCTCTCATTTGAACGTGAGGTATGCAGATGTGGTGATTCTCTTAATACAGATCAATTCCTACATGCTTCCAGTCAGTCAATGCATTTACTTGCACAATAACACCATTCCAGCATACGTAGAGTGACACCTTTACCGGGTCATAACCTTACTTGCGAATCACTATGGCATGTAAACCCGGTGCTTTTGATTCTGCGAATGACCTGATTCAGTGAACATTCAACTTTTGTTGCAGAAAAATTGTGTTATATTTATTTTAGTCATTAAAAGTTCTATCAAATAACAAAGACCAAAGTTAATTGTCATGATTCATCCACATGCTCTCAAGCTTGCGGCAATACAATTTGTTTTGCCCGCATTGTAGAAAACATTTTAAAAAAGTTGACTAACGACTCAATCCTTAGCTACTTTACCAGCTCTGGTAAAAAAACAAACAAACAAATAAACAAAAAAAAAACTATGTGTTTCTTTTTCTATGTAGATTTACAAGCCCAAAGTGCCACAAAGTTCCCACATCCACTGAGCAATCCTTATTCTTGAGCTCAGCATCTTACATTAACATGTTAGCATGTTAATATCAGCACCTAAATTTCATCGTTGTGAGTTTGGAGACCTCAACCAAATGAGTGGACCAATGGAATGGCTGATATTTCCATCTATAGAGCCACCCATGATGGCATATGAATAGACACTGTTTACTTATGGTGTGAATGGGTCACTATGACCTCCATCTTGTTGAATTGTTGCACCACTATAGAAATTCACACTTTCTATGAGACTGTGTATTGTTTTTTGGACTGCAATATTTGAAATTATCCCTCATCATGCAATCATTGAGCTCTACTTCTGTATAAGTAAATTGCGAGCTCCAAAGGTGCATCGCACACTATAACCATCTGACTCTGGTTAAAACTGAGTGCATTACTGTAAAATGCACTATGATAGCATTTGACAATTAGATTAGATTCATGCTTTCCCCCTTGAGTACCTTTACCCCCAAAATCTGGATAATTCTCGGTGATGAGCACATTAGAATATGCAAAGAGAAGTAAACCATCATTTCTCGTTAACCGGACTGTGGTGCGTCTCTGCTTCTCTTTTGTTTACTATTCAGTACTGACACATCACCTCATTGCTCAGCTGGTCCACAGACCACAGGATGTGTTTGGATCATTCAGCCTGGCTACGTCCTCACCCCCTCCATACCAAACAGGATACCACACAGTGCTGTCTTATCTCTCTCTTTCTCTCGTAGTCTCTTTTCTTCTTTCTTTCTCACACACACATACAGTTAGACTGGGACTGTCAGTGTTAATGCGGGAGTCCTGTCTGCGTCAGTGCCGCTGCGCCTGGGGTTATCTGTGGCTGTGGTCTGCCCCACTTCCAGGAACTAGAAACAGTACAGTTTCATCTAAAGAGAAAAAGAGAGAGATGGATGATAGATAGAAAAGAGTATAACAAGAGAGACAGAGTCACTTAGTGCTTGTATAAAGGCAACTATTGTTACGTTAGTTGAGCTCAGTGCTCAGAGAGATGAGTAGCTGCATCTCACCTAGTAGTAGCTGATCTAGTATGATTTGTCTCTTCAATCATTTTGGGATTTATTGCTGAGACAGTGCAGGGTTTTTTGTAAGGCAAATGATGGGCGATGATTATAGTACGGACTGATTTGTTACCTATGCTGATCTCAGTTACAGGAACAGGACCCAGTTGAGGAAAGAACTGCCACGCTCACTCTGCTTTTTTCTGCTGTTCGCACTTCAATGTCAGGAGGAGCAAATTTTCTGATTGTTTGTCTGGTCTTGCACCGTAATGTTTAGTTTGAGAGGTGACGTCCATGTTGGCTCATACATTTGCAATTGTACATGTGCTCATGCACACATAGTTTATCCGCAGTTTGCGGTTTAATTATATACACAGTCCGGGTGGAGTGTGGCTTTTTTTCTCCAAACACCTGGTGAAGGTTGGCACATGCTTATCCTTCTGTTTAATAGATCAGAAATGTTATTATGTTCATACAGTTCATCAAGGTGTCAAAGAACTTGAATGGTTCCACTGTGCATATAGAGATTATGTATGTTGTTTGGTTTTATGTGGTTCTTTTTAAGAGCTCATTGGGGATAATGTGATACGGATATGTGGACAGATAGGTTCCTTGAATCACATACATCACACACCAGTTTTGATAATGTGCAGAAAGGTGTAGTTGTCGCGTGCAAATGTAGAACTTAATATTATATGCCAGAGTATCTGTTGTTTACTCGAAAAGGTCTTTAATCTATATTTTTTCAGGCAGGAAATTACCGTTATTAATGACTCCATGTCAGTGGGACACATCACTGACAGGAAGTGTTGCAAGTGATTTTGTCATTGTAAGAACTTGTTTTCTGACCTCAAAATTCTATGCAAGGGTACTTTTAATTTCTCAAGAAGCATCCCCGTTTCCTGTGTCTTGGTTGTACTGATCATCTGATTCTGACTTATCCACTGGATGAAGCTGACTGAGTGAATCTTCAGAAAGTCCCTGTGAGAAACCCTACAGTTTAATGGCTGGATTTCACAGCACGCAGAGCAAGATAAAGAATGCTGCCATTGTCGCTGACAACAGGAAGTTATATAAAACCAGTCTGGCTCTTACTGGAAGCTGCTTCTTCTGACAGCATAAAAAAGAAAAATGTGAAAACACCTATTTGGTTTCAACAGCATACCCCCTTCTGCTTAGTTTTCTGCCTTAAACTTTGACCTGTGTTCTTTCGCTTCATGTAGACCACAGATAGAGGTTTCCCATTTAGTCTTGATAAGGGTGGTGTGTAGCTCCTTGGTACATCTGTCACTGGGATAATTTACAAGTAATCACATAAAATTTGATACTTCTTACAACAAAAATGTCTTTGACAGGTTCAATTTGAAGGCCATGAAAAGAATGTAATGTATATTCTTTCATCCCATGTTGTTATAGACTTTATTTATTGGTGCTGATATTTTATGAGCAGACCTGAGGATGGCAAAAAAAATCATAATATTTGTTGAAATTCACATGCTTTACATCCTGACATTAATCAGTAACATAACAGTGCTGCTAAAATGTTCATTGGGAAAAAATGGGGAACACTGAGTCGGCTTTTACAGTAGAGATGCAGCCAATATCTGGGCTGAGCATATCGGTCGATACCCAATACAGATCCGATACTACTGATGAGTGAATGAACCGTATACCTTGCCATGTGAGTGAATGCATCAGGCTTGACAAACATTTAGCTCTGTTAAAAAAATGTAACAAATTAACACAGATAGAAATGTACTTAATATTATTTATTAACAAATACAAAGTGTACATTAGCAGCAAAAAGAAATAAATAACACTTCCATGTAAAGTGCACTGCAAACCAATATTTTAAAATGTAATATAAAATATAGCGTGTCTCTGTATTTGCTTATCACTAGTAGCTGTGCGTGCTCTGCGTCATGACGTAACCAGCGTAGCAAACATAGAATTGAGGTGACTGGATCGATATGCTGGATCGTCCTCATTCATCAGATATCCGATCCAGCTAGTCAGCTAGTCCAGTCAATATCAGAGTCGATATCCAATCCCGGTATCAGATCGGTGCATCTCTGTTTTACAATTGGATGTTTTTGTTTTTTTTTTTTATAAAACTGGTGTACACTTGCTAGTTTCTTAAGATTACCAACCCTAGCTTTAAGGTAACCTTTTGACTTACTGTATTGTCACTATGTGGGAAAGTGGTTTATAGTGCACTGAATTTAATGACTCAGTGGCTGTACCTGCCCTCAGCCATGCAGCAAATCCTAAACTTAAATGACATGCCATTGTAGACGTTATTGCACTCTATACTTTTTGCACATACTACATATACACAGTATACTGTAGTATCCCCACATATATAGTACACACATTGAATTCTTGTTAGTCATCAGGTCAGTCGTTTTCTACTTAAGTCATGAAGATAAATGTCAATTGCTGGATGTCAGGAAAGCCTCTGACCCAGTATGAAATTCTTAGAAATCTGCTGCAGCACTTCTCTTTCAACTTTAAGCTGTGTCAACTGTGTCTGTTTTTTATTTTCACTACAGAGCTCTCCATATAGCGGTGGTGCAGGGGGAATTGGCCATTGTCCACAAACTGATCCAGCTCCTGCTGTGGGCTCGCAGAGGCCTTGATATCTACAACAACCTTCGCCAGGTAAAACAAATGCACTTTAAATACACACACATGCATGCACAAACAGCTGCTGTTGTTACTTGAATATAAATGCATAAATGAAATCAGTAGTATGACACTTTAGGAACAATCTCTTCCTTTCGAATGTGGCAGCCATGGAGTCCTCTGAAAGATTTCTTTTTAATGTTTCAGTTTTATTTCATAACACGGAAAGGAGTATCATCGTCAGTCAGAATAACACAGTGAAAGACAGATATACAATAGACATGCGATGGGGTTTTCTGCCCCAACAACCGCAGCATATGAAGCACATTCCCCTGGTGCCTCACCCTTCTGATAACAGTAACATGGAAGAGAGTAAAAGAGGAAATGCCTTGGTTTCCTCCTCGCCTTGCACAGCGTTATCACATACTCTCACAGTCATGTTAGCTGATGGTTATGCAGTGGAATTTACCCTTCCTGGTTTCTCCACCTGTACTTGCCGCAAGCCATGCGCATGCTGGGAAGGACTACATGTGCTTTCTACTTTTTTATTTTATTTTGCACATGGTTTTCTAGTGTTTGGTCTCCCTGTAGGACGGGATGTTCAGGGTGTGTATGTTGCATTTACCATTCAGAGGAGACGAATTTAAGCAGTGTGACTCTTGTGAACTCTCCTCAACCCTGCACTCATATCTCATGTCTTGGCTTTAACTTAAGCAATACACAACAGACTTGGACAAAGTACATAAACAAACATGGCATTTTAGCTTGTATTCCAGCACATCATTTGATTTTTGTCTTGCATATTAAGAATGTGACAGCCACTCTTTGTCCAGGGCAACTTTGGATATTTTCAGGGATGTTAATGGACTCAATGAACTTTTACTGAGGTGACTAGTCTGTCTTTTGATAAAGAGACTGTGCCTCACCATCAGAGATAAACCACTGTGTACTTTACTGGAATATGGACAAGGAATCGTCTTTGAGTGTTTCTCAATCCAGGGCTGTCCCACCCACTGGCATAAATCCAGCTCGCTTCCCCTCTGTTGTCTCACCTCCTGCTTTACATTCTGCCAGCTTTCTCTTTTTTTCTTCTCCAGCAGCGAAAGCACCTGAGCCGTGCAGAGCTTTAGTTCTCAAGGCTGGGGTTTCATACCACACAGGACACCACAGGCTTGCTTACCAGAAATAACGCTGGCGCGATCATCAGTTGTTGTCTTTCCTCAACGCTGAGGCTTGACAGCATAGGTTTTGCTATATCCTGTGTCTAACGTGTATAAAAATGCCCGCACGCGACACACACGTTCACACACTCACATAAATTATGTGGCATGCAATAAAACCAAAAAAGGTGATTTTCTACCTATCATATTGTGTGGTTTAACTGAATACCAGGCATAAAGAACTATTTAAAATTAAGTTTGACTGATTTGAACACATTGGCCAACTTCCCAAAGACAAACAAAAAGAAATAATATACATTTTTTCCAATATTGATGAAAAATCCTACATTTCTATAGTTTTCAATATGAAACCTTTTGAGTGTTACTATTGGTACCATAGCTGAACAGTGCTTGATTTGCCTTCTGCTCTATGAACTACTATGACAGTAGAGACAGCTGTTTGATACTCCCACGCTGGTCATGCTATCAGTGCGGCTGCACAAACACACAACATAGTAGTCAACATTTTGCTACTCTCTCCTCAGCTGACAGTGTAGTGTGTGACCCTGGTCCCCAGGGACCACTCACGCTCAAACATGCACTGATGGTCACATGCTTTAGGTAAATGCACGTTATGAATGCAGATGCAACAATTCATTAATCACCTCTTTAAAAGCTTGTCTGTAAATTGTCTTATGTACTGTACTGTTTGAATCTTTTTTTTCATGTCCACTCTGTTTATGTCCCACTTTATGTTGTGTTTTTTTTAGTGAGAGGGTGTGTGTGTAAGTGCGAGACATCTGTGTGTGTGTTTGTGTGTGCTTTAGTATCCTTGTTCCGAGAAGTCACATGACCCCGCTATGGGCTGTTTCTCAATGTACCTTGGTTCAGAGGGTAGTTTACAGGGACTTTCCCTTACTGCACAAGTCTCTCTCTCTCTCTCTCTCTCTCTCTCTCTCTCTCTCTGCCTTCTTTTTTCATGTCTCATGATGTATATCTTAAGAGAATTAAGAGTCTGCAAACATAACTGATGAACTGATGTTTACTGTCAACAGCACTGACGTAAAAGCATGTGATTTATTTATTTGTGCAACAGGACTTCTTTTGCCCTTTAGTATTCAACACAGAAGATCACTGTCTCTTAGTGTTTACCTTGTACCTTTCTTTGTGATTGGCACTGCCTGTAGCCCGAGGCTGTTCTTCATGCCGAGAAACCTCCTTTCATCTCTTCAACTCCTTCTTGTTGATCTGCTCATTTTGCAGGAATGCAAGTGTGCAAGGACAGACCCAGGGGAAAGAGAAGGGATTTTCCCTTGTTATCCTGTCTTTCCCCTGGACTCCCCTCTGCTGCTTCCGTTTCTTCCTCATTCCTCCGTCTCGATGCCCTGCTCCCCCCTCGTTCCCTTCCTCTTATCTTTGCTGGATTTTTGTTTTAGTCACTCTGAAATCCTTTACAGGAAGCCACAGCTAGACTCTGCCAACTCTGAGTGGTCTACTTTTGAAGCCTTAAAAGGTCTTAAAGTTATGGAAATGACTGTAGAAGAAGTTTCTACCATCCATGTTTCTTTAGTAGTTAGTAGTTTCTTAGTAATTTTACATGGTAATGTGGGTATGTGCGTGTTGATATTTTTGTGTGTGTGTGTTTTTATCTGTGTATGTGTGCATGTGTGTGCACGCGTGTGTGTGTGTGCGTGTGTGCATGTGTATGAGTGAGTCACAGGATTCAGGGAAACCAGAGTTGAAGGGAGGAACACTGGCATTGACACATTGGAGGAATTCCACAAAGACGCTCTCCCGCTGCTAGACTACTGTTTTTAATAGTCTTTACTGGAATAAACCTCCAGCGCACAACAACACACACGTACAGTAACAGGCCAGCAAATGTGAAACTTGGAGCAACAAGCTGTTCCTGATTGTTGCGTTTATTGTGTAATTTAAATAGCAGCTTTAAAAAGTCCAGGTTAAAAGACTTCCCTTTATGACTGAACTGCATTGCTCAATTTAAACAGAAGATTGTCAGTGTCCTTCCTGGCCAGAGTCAACATCATTATCAACAGGATCATACATGCTGACTTCACCCAAATGAACATCCTCGATTGCTCAAGTGAATTAATTCTTCAAGCAGAAGATTCATCCAGGCAAACACTTGGCAAACTATGCCATTTTTGTTTTGTCTGTTTGCCCCTCAGAACTGGTTCCTCTTAATTATGAATTAATCCCACAGACTCAGTTGTTGATATTTGCTTTGTGATTGATGTGTGGTTGTGGGTGTGTGGGAATCCACACAGAGTAAATTTGCCTATGATCTTCTGATGTGTAATTACTATATCATACTTACTAGACGTGGTTCCTCGTTTATTTATATTAGGCGTTGGCCCGTCCTTACAGGTGTTGCAGTTGCTGTTGTATTTCTGACCATTAACTTGTAGAACAGGTTAGAGATGAAAGACGTCTTTCATTGCAATAATAAAGCTCTTCCTCCAATCTCACTTACAAAAATACGAGGAATGAAATGTTTCTGTCTAGTATTGATTACTTTCACCATAGATATCATGATTTAATTTTTATGTCTGGCAACAAAATATTTTAAAAAATTGTCTGTCTCAACTATCAGTAGTGTGGATATAATGACTCTTATCACAATATTAATATTTTGAGCAAGCTCTTTCCTGGCTCTTGCTTCATGTTTGCCATTTACACAGATTTTTCTGAAATCTAATTGATGTAGATTGTCAACAAAAAGCCTTGGGGGAGGCACCACATTATTACATTTGGTGGAAATCAGGATTTGGGATTTCCACCATTAGATGAGTTTTTAGCCAGAACATCAACGCTAAAATAGATAGTTTCCAAAAAAGGGGCTTTTATACACGGTAAGAAATCAATTTATCTCAAATTTAGGAAAGAGTAGGAGCATTGTTCAGCATTACTGGGGGGTTCATGCTCCCTGAATGTTGTCTAGTGTGTGCTGTAGTGTGAAAAATGAAAACTATTTTGAGAGACAGTTTTGTGGTTATGAACCTGAATACAGTGGTCTGTCTAAACTGTCATTTTTGCTCTCATCCTCCCCCTCAGACTCCACTTCATCTGGCAGTGATCACCCAGCAGGCGAACATGGTGGAGGCTTTGTTGAGAAACGGGGCCGACCCCTCTGCCTTGGACCGTAATGGTCAAACGGCGCTCCACCTCTGCTGTGAATATGAACAGCGTGACTGTCTGTCTGTTGTGCTCTCTCACTCCCCATCCTCCGCCAGCCTGGAGATCAGAAACTATGAGGGTATGTTGTATTATTCAGAAGAAGCCCAGAGGTCCGTATTGCAGTGAAGTTGTTATCCACAAAGCACAGAAACAAGGAGGCTCTAATATGTCTCACTCGCTCTTCTCATGAAGTTATTAAATCTGATGATGCCTTGTGATTGACCATTTCTAAACCACTGATTTGTCTATAATTTAGTGGTTACAACCAGTCTTTGTGAAATGAATATGTTTGTATTAATTCCATATTTGAAACATTTGGATATAATAAATAGACTTAAAATGGGCACCACTGTCAGTTGCCTTTTCTCATAGACACCCTGTCTTTGACACAGTTTTCATTTACATATAGATACTGTATTACAGACATGCAAACAACCACATAGAGAACAATACTACTGTACCTGTTGGGGGATATGAGAGACAGGAGACACTTTTAGTATGAAAGTAACAAGTCTGGGTGCAGGAAAAATCCTCCAAACACAGACAGGCTTATCTTTATTTAATGAGTATTACATGACTTCAAGAGTCTTAACAAAGAAAAGAAAAGTGAACATATCATACCAAATTAAATCTAAATGTCTTATGCTATGGTTCTCATGTAATTTTAACACATATTGTATCTATGTACAACATCTATGCATTAGCCTGGATTTGTTCACATGTGAACTGTATGTGTCTATATGCATATTTGCTTTTGCTCACTGTAAAACTCTGTGTTTTTGCTTTGCCTGTTCTCAGGTTTGAGCCCTCTCCATGTAGCGGTGCTGCGTGGCCATAAAGATTTAGCCAGAATGCTGCTGAATGCAGGTGCTGACATCAATGCTATGGTCAGTCCCAGTGCTGTATTGACTCAGCACTGACTAAGTTTCACAACATCACATGCTTAGCGTTTACCATCAGTGCATCCTCTGACTTTTCTCACGGTGCTTTTCCCGCCTTCTAATCAGGACATAAAAAGTGGCCAGAGTCCTCTTATGCATGCAGTGGAGAGCAATAATGCAGACATGGTCCACTTCCTCATTGAGGTAAAGAGGGTGTGTGGGAAGGGAGGAAGGAGGGGAGAGAAAGGTTGTGACTCAGCTCTATTTGATAAGTTTTCTTTTTCCAGCCACATACTGAGCTTTCCATTTCTTTTGAGCTCGGAAATGAGTCTTTCAAAAAAAAAAAATGGAGCAAAAGTATTCATAGTTTAGCTTTATTATCAGAGCTTCACAGATGTGTACATGGGCAGTATTGTCTTAATCCCTCCTTCTGAAGCATTGTCTCTTCAAACTGATCTACCCTTTGCATGGATTTGCCTTCTGTGCTTAACTGTTTCCTCCGGCTTTATACATGAATCACATTTGTGTCAACATCTTCTCTCACAGAATGGCTGTGATGTCAACAGCCAGTCGTACAGTAGGAACACAGCCCTGCACAGCGCCTGTGGCCGAGGTCAGGTGGACACGGTGCGGCTGCTGCTGAAGAGCGGAGCCGACAGCAGCCTCAAGAACTACCATAATGACACCCCTGTGATGGTGGCCAAGAACAAGAAGGTGAGCAAGGGAATGACAGAAAAAGAAAATAAATTCCATCATTAACATATTGTTTCTTTTCATCTTTTTTCGTCTATGAGTTGCAGCTTCAGCACAATACAGATGGTGTCAAGAAAACAGGTTGCCATATTGACTGTGACCGACTTTCTTGTGATGGTCCAAATTTTCAGTCATTGTAATTTTATGATGAATTTCGCCAGTACTTAAATTATGTCAGAACAAATAATTGCAAAGTCGACTTGACCCAGCTCCAGTTCTGACATTCAGAAATGGAAAGTAAATGTGTGCATCCTTCCCTCTAGAGGACAGAACTGGACATTGCGTGGTTTTCCCCAACAGTATTGTTTTCTCTCCTTTGACTCATTTTTTTGTAAATCACTTGACACTCAATTTAGGTCACGCACACAAGTTAGAGTAAGAGACTGTAAATCTTTTACAGATAGCAGATGTGTTACGAGGGAGAGGCTCCAACCAGATAAGAGCTCACGATCAACACAGTGTCTCTGTCTCATCACATGGGAGCAACTTAACAGAAAATGGTAAGAAAATGTGCACAGGTTTACACACACACAAGAACAAAGAGACCCTCAAATCACAGAATTTCATTTGTACTTTTTGCCTCTCCTTCAGCATCCCCATCTCCCATACACAGTCGTGGATGTTCACCTTCGTCTACCCCTCACACCCCTCATCATAGCGCCCCTCATTCTCCAAAGACTCCATCTATGCTGGTATATCCATTTTACTAGTTCAAAGTTTTTGTCCAGTGCAACTTGCAACTACCTCCCAGTCAACCAGCAAAGAGACTTAAATGCCCAAAAGGACATCAAGAAGAAGTTTCAGCTTCACCAGACCAGTGAAAGACTGCACTTGAAATTAGACTTCCCTACAAGCTGGACTTCTTTTCTTGGACTTTAGTTTACATGTAGTTGCCTAGACAGAGCCTGCCTGTAACCTCTGCTCATCCAGCTGCTGCTTTTGTGGGCACCATCCTAATGACTGGGACCAAACTGGCAACTGACAAGCTGCTGCAGTGATCAGCTGGATTTCTCCACATGCATCTATACAGCAAGGTGAAATGTGCCACTACAGTACATACAATCAAGGCTGGACACAAAAGACAATTTTTAAATGGCCTGGAGATGAATAAATGATAAACTCAAAAGTATTTGGAGAAGAGAAGCAAATAGTTTTAGATCGTAAAGCTTTTAAAAATTGTATTCTGTCTGCCTTCTGAATGTCTGGACAATGTAACTTGACCTGCTTAATATTGCACAGATAAATTACTTCTTTCTGCCATTTTAATAATATCTGGCTATAGCAGGCCTTTGCCTTTCAGATTTTTTATGTGCATAAGTGCCTGATTGTGTGTTGTTTTATGTCTGTGAAAAATTGTATATATATTTTTTTTATATAAAAGGTGTTCAACATATTACTGTAACTTTGTCTTCGTTGTCAGTTTATCCCACGGTAACGTTTGAAAGCAGTGCTGTGATTGGTCAATGGGAGGTCCTTTGGAGCAAACAACCAGCCCAAAATCAAACGCGCGGCCATGTTGAATTGTCAAAGAAGAGACAAAAGAGTGAAAACTCAGTGGATTTCTCGAAACAGCAACTATTTACTGAATTAATTAAAGTGTTGAAAAGAGTTAAGCAACGGCACAGCAGGGAAGACTTTGGGTGGAAGTAGCAAAGTGAAGGTAGCATCTTTCTCCGACTGAGTAAAGAGTCGTTTCTCAAGTCTGTCGATTTACCGTGTATGTTAACGCAGTCAAGCTAACACTAGCATGCTAACGTAATCAAATGGTAAGGTTGAATAAAAGTGTTCAGGTAACAGGTGCTAACTGAGGAGCATTTGGCAGTTTTGTGCACGTTGTTTCTCGATGCAGTGCTTAAACGGAAGTCCAGCTCACAAAGGAGAACAAGACTTAATGTTAAAGTTAGTTGCTAGCTGGACGGTCGAAGCCACGTTGCTACCATAAACTGTTGCAGTTTTAACGCTGCTTACAGGGTTGCTAATTAACTTCTTTTGAGCAAACTTTGTTAGCCGACAACGAAGTGTTATTGAAATTAAGCACCCACGGGGCAACACAGTGCAATCTGTTGTAGTTTGTTCAGAACGGGCAAAAAGTCCAGTAGCCAACCAGCTAACTTTGAACATAACTTGTTCCGTCAGTTAACTGTTAGCATTAGCTTAGCTCGTACCCATGTCATCACAACAAAGCCGCCCTGGTTGCGTGATTATTCATTACCATTTCTTGTCAATATTATGCCGTTGACTTCACAGTGACCCTGTCACTGTTGCCAACGTTAACTTCCTATGGATGGTGTTTTAACCAGATAACGTCACTTTGTTGTGGTTGTTGCTAAAACATGGTGGTTTTGCTAAATGTGGCATTGTTGGTGTTCCAGCTAGTCATATCTAACAGCTGATAATGAACACAACTGACTGTTGGCGTTAGTTTGGGTTACTCACTGTTGAGTGTGGTGTTTATGTGTTTGTCAGTGCCCTGAAATAACCAACTACTATTGTACCTGTGTTGCCTGGCAGGAAACCTGGATCGTTTTGTTAATCGGCAAGCCCTTTGCAGACTGTCATCTCAACTTTTGCTGCAGAAGTAAAGAAACCTGAACAAGATAACCACATACATTTGAAGTGGATCAAGATTGCTGGAGTTACTTTTTGAGCCAATACTGAGCTCCAGTAAAGACGCTTGAAGACTTTCTGATATTAAAGAAACAATTATAAGAATACTCTGAGACGTGACCAGGCAGATCATAATCTACTACTGGCCATTTTGAAAGTACTGACATAGCACTTGGACTTGAAAGCCAAGATACTTGAAAGAAAGTTCTGGATCATCATTACAACAAGGATAAAAGTACTCTGACCAGCAGGTTTGGAAGATAACAGTTAATGTTTTGGTCACACATTTGATTTATTTATTCATATAAATGTTAATTTCTCCCTTTTTTGGAGAGTTGTCTTGTAAATAGACAGAGTTCTGACACAGACTTCTTCTTTTCAAGAGGTTTGACTGTCAGATTGTGTGCACAATACATTCTTTAAAAAATAAGGAGAGGATAAGCAGTTTCAGTTTTTTTCTTTCACACATGGTGCATTAAACAAAATATTGGTGAAAAAGGGGAAAATATAACACAAGGAAAACTGCTAGTGTTGGACCCATGGCTACAGCAAGAACAGCAAACCCAGCACCGATGCTTGGATTGAACAAACCAGCAAATGGGCAGCACAGAGGACAGACAGGACTCCTTACGACTGCCCAACAGCCCAGTGCCCTCCAGAAAAGGACCAGCATTCCTCAAAACAGTGGGGGCATCAAGTAAGATACGCTCCCATGTAGTCTCTTAGTTCTGCATCGAATGAGTTGTTTGTTTTGTTTACATCAGGGAAAAAGATTTTGGGGCTCAATATGTAACAAAGCCCTCATTTTGGATGTCTTTATATTATAAATTGATTGATATAACAATGCAGAATATTTCAATTAGGTTTGGTGATGACTGGAAGAAGTGCCTTGAGCTTCCTCCAAAAGACACCAGGATGAAAACTTCGGTAGGGTAACATTTGTATTAGCAGCTGTCTCAACCAGATTCACTGTTTGTAACTCATGAGCCTCCTGCTGTTTGCGTGAAGTTTAATTCTGTTCTTTTAGACTCCATAGATGTGTGTTGGTTTTTAATGCTGTTGCATCTTTTTAAACAGTAATCTCATATGTATCTACTCTGTTCTCTCAGGATGTGACATCTACTAAGGGAAATGAATTTGAAGACTACTGCCTAAAGCGGGAACTGCTTATGGGAATCTTTGAAATGGGGTGGGAGAAACCATCTCCTGTCCAGGTAAATACAAATGTTACAATATAGGACCCTCTTCTTTACCATACCATTCAAACATACTTACCCATACTCTCATATTCTTGTATGAGGGTATGGGTAACATTCTTAGATGGGTTGTATAATTGCGGTCAAAGATGCTCTTCCCTGTAGTACATAATCTTCATTCATCATGTATCATTTTAGTGTATTTTTTTAATGATATAGGTCGGTACAATGTGATTTTGTGAAATTCAAATTCGGCAAATATCTTCTTGCTCTCCTGCTCATTGTCGTTCTGTGTATGCCAAAAAAAAAAATCCTCATCTGCAAGGCCTCTAGTTGGGTAAAATGACAGGCAGACTTTTGATTTTTCTGTCTGTTTGAGAATAGGATGGTCCTTTGCATGCTGTCCTTCATGCTTGTTTGCCTTATTTCAAATAAGTCATGTTCCTGTCCAATGAACCTTGCCCATTGTACTGATTGAACCTGACTGTCTGCCAAAAGGAGGAGAGCATTCCCATCGCTCTGTCAGGCAGAGATATTTTGGCTCGGGCCAAGAATGGCACAGGAAAAAGTGGAGCCTACCTTATCCCTCTGCTGGAGAGGATAGACCTGAAGAAGGATCACATACAGGGTGAGTCTCTGCTGCCTTTGCAGTGGGACAGATGTACATTATATTGTTATGAAATTATGCTGAAGTTGTAGAATAAATATTTTGCAATATGCTTAAACAAAGTGAGGCAGAATTTGAAAGAAGGCCTTGGTGTACATGTTTGTCAGCAGCAGATTTAGCTGCTTTCCACAAATAATAGGGCTGTAAGCAAACAAAATCATGGTACACTGTGGTGGTTTGGTTTATTTATTTGCTTACCAACTGATTTACTTAACACACTTGTTTGTCACTGGTCTTAATTTTTATATAGACCCTTATTGTAATGCTGTACTATCCATTTTGCTTGGATTATATTAAACTAACCTTCATATGTTTTAAACTGGGTTCTCAATAATGGAGTATGGTCATATATCTGTTGCTATGAAAACACCAATGGACTTGGCTATTGCTTTTGCCTCTTCTGATTTACTGCATGGGGGTTGTTGAAATGCTGTGTGGAATAGCGTTTACACAACTCATTGATTCTTCCTTGCACCAGTGATGGTTTACTTTTCAAATGCTTGTGCTAGAGTGTTGGATATGTGTAACCAATCTCTGCCGAACAATGTTGACCCGGCAAACCCAAGTGATCCCACACTGCTGATTTAAACAACACAGGAGCGTCTTAAATGAACCATCCCGTTGACTTGTTTTTCTCCATGCTTCTCACCAACCCTGGCATTTCATCAGCCCTTCCCATTTTTGTCTCAATCCAGCCATAGTAATGGTGCCAACAAGAGAGCTGGCCCTCCAAGTGAGCCAGATCAGCATTCAACTCAGCAAGCACCTCGGAGGAGTCAAGATTATGGCGACCACAGGTGGCACCAACTTGAGGGATGACATCATGCGTCTTGATGAGACAGGTACTTGTCATATCATGAATATGCAAGATAATGGAAAGGGATTTTATGAATAATAATAATAATAAATTTTATTAAAGGCACCTTTCAGGGCACTCAAGGTCACCTCACAATATAGTTAAAGGATTATAAAAGAGAAAAAATATACACAACAATACAGATACAATAAAAAGCAGCAGTGAGCAGTAGTGGATGACAAATTACAGTGAGTGGTCAAGTTTGAAAAGTTTTTTTATTTTATATATATATATATATATATATATATATATATATATATATATATATATATATATATATAATACACGGGCTTTGAAAATGAGTTAATGTTCCTGATGTCTGGGGTGGAGGGAGTTCCAGAGGCGGGGGGCAGAGCGGCTGAAGGCTCTGGACACCATGATGGACAGACTGGCAGAGGGCGCAGAGAGCACAGTGGGGCTGATGGAGGAAGCAGATATAAGAGACTGGGATGGAGTGTTGATGTGGAGAAGGTCAGAGAGGTATGGGGGGGTGAGGGTGTAGATGGCCTTGAAAGTGTGGAGCAGGATTTTGAAGTCTATGCAGAAGGGAAGCCAGCGGAGTTGTTGGAGAATAGGAGTGATATGATTGATGGATGGAGTTCTGGAGACGATACGAGCGACTGAGTTCTGGACCAGCTGGAGCTTACGGATGGACTTGTGAGGGAAACCAAAGAGGAGGGAGTTACAGCAGTCTAGGAAGGCTGTGACTAGAGTGAGGACCAGGATGGCAGTACTGTTGGACGTGAGGGACGGACGGAGGCAGTTTATGTTGCGAAGATGGAAGTAGGCCGACCGGGTGACATTATGGATATGGGTCTGGAAGAGCTGTCTAGGATGACACCCAGGCTCTTAACCTGAGGGGAGGGGGAAACAAAGGAGTTGTTGAGGGGGATGGTGAAACTGGGAAGGTTAGTGAGAGATGATTTGGCAGTTTTATCACTGTTGAGTTTGAGAAAGTTTGATGAGAGCCAGGAGGTGGAGGTGGGTGTAGAGGAGAGGTAGAGCTGGGTATCATCTGTATAACAGTGGAAATGGATTCTGTGTTTTCTGGAAATATGACTAAGCCAGTAAAATGATAAGAGTTAAATGATAAATAGGATCGGACAGACCCTTGAGGAACACCAGAGGATAGGGAAGAAGGTTGTGATGTGAATTACTTTAGCTGGATGAACTGAGTGCAGCCAGAGAGGTAGGAAATGACGTCACTCACAGCGTGCAGCACAGAATTATACTGAATAGCTCTATGGAAAACAAGGAACTGGTAGCAGCCTGTGCCTGTTGATCATCGTAAATTACACAAAAATAAATTGCTATTGAAGGTATTAAGGTATTGAAAAAAGTATTCTTCTGGAACTGGTATTGAAACAAAGGTACTTGAATGATACACATACCCAAACAATAGCAACTCATGCTCTTAGTTTTTCAGCCTTAGTTAAGTTCTGATATCCTTTTTGCAGCTGTCCTTAGTGTGTTGTGATGGGCTCTTTGTGCTTCCTCTCCTCCTAATAGTGCATGTAGTGATTGCTACTCCAGGCAGGATACTTGACCTTATCAAGAAAGGTGTGGCAAAAATGGATAAGGCCCAAATGATTGTGATGGATGAGGTAGGTCTGGCATGTTCTGTATTAATTTTTCAATGTTGTTGACTGTTTTCTAATCTGTCTAAATGTTAAATGTCTCCTTTTTCAGGCAGATAAGCTGCTGTCCCAGGACTTTGTGGTCCTGATTGAAGATATAATTGGCTTCATGTCAAAAGATCGTCAGATCCTGCTTTACTCTGCGACTTTCCCCATCAGTGTGCAAAAATTTATGGTGAGAACTCAAACCAGCATTTCAGCTCTTGGAAGAAGTACATGTTTAAAATACTGTTTTCATGAATGCAATTTGAATGTCCTTTCCAGAGCAAGCACCTGAAGAAGCCTTATGAGATCAACCTGATGGAGGAACTGACATTGAAGGGCATCACTCAATACTACGCTTACGTGACTGAAAGACAAAAGGTCCACTGTCTCAACACACTCTTTTCTAGGGTGAGTGTTCAGCGCTGACCAGTTGGCTTCTAAGATCCTAAAAAAAAAAGCTTTGAGAGTAACTCAATAGTGGGATTTATTCATTAATATTTTTTGAAGACAATACTAATACTTAATTTACTATATTATTGACTGTATACATATTTATTAGGGCTGTCAAACGAATTGTTTTTTCACAGAATTTCATCAGTTGGTGATTGAGTCACATTTTTGATTGGAGTTTACTATTACTGCGTACAAATTACTCATTTGACAACAGCGTTAAAACTATATTAATATTGCAAATTAATTATTGTCAGTGCACCTTGATTGGGAATCGAATGAATACAAAGTAAGTAACTTTTTGAACTTGACTTTAGATTCATTTTGAATCCAAAGGTAACAGGATTATAGCTTGCCTTAAATGGAAAAGAAACGCTACAACAACAGTATGGTCTGGAGGTGGGAGACAACTTCAGAGTGCTTAATTTGTGAAATCCATATTTTTGGAATGATTACACTGTTCCACATTGAGAAATATGCATAAATATATGTACAAAATGTAATACTGCATGCACAATAGCCCCATTATATTAGAGTTCAGGAGAGGTCAGTGGCAACTCACACTCCCCAAAATAGTCCCTGCACCTGTTAGCTGCACTTACATGTTTAGCTAGAAGGTGAGAGCTCAAAGTGATATTTTAATTATGTTTTACAAAAGGCGCATATTACGCTTGATTTATCGAGCCGTCTTGCTGTTTTGTTCCACTATACTATGAGATTTGCTCTCACATTGGACCAATGATTTGCATACCAAAGGAGGGCCAAGGAACATTTCACTAACTGTAGTTTTCCATACTATTACAGCTTCAGATCAACCAGTCCATCATTTTCTGTAACTCGACCCAGAGGGTTGAACTTCTGGCCAAGAAAATCACCCAGCTGGGCTACTCATGCTTCTACATTCATGCAAAGATGATGCAGGAATACAGGAACCGTGTGTTCCATGACTTCAGGAATGGATTGTGCAGGAACCTGGTTTGCACAGGTAGGTGAATAGAGTTATGCATTTTAAAATATAAATTATTAATGGTCAGTAGCTTGACTAGTACACCTGTTTTCTTGCAGACCTCTTCACTCGAGGAATTGACATCCAGGCAGTAAATGTGGTCATCAACTTTGACTTCCCCAGAAATGCAGAGACCTACCTGCATCGCATTGGCAGATCAGGTAATTTGAAGGACATTTTGTATTTATTTATTTATACAGCTACCACTTTCAAAATCCAGCATGCACAGCTTGACTTCATGTCTCTGCTATAACCACTCTATGATAACTATTTCTCTTTGGCAGGGCGTTTTGGTCACCTGGGTTTGGCAATCAATCTGATAACTTCAGAGGATCGCTACAACCTGAAGAATATTGAGGATCAGCTTGTCACTGACATTAAGCCGATCCCTGGCTCCATTGATAAGAGTCTGTACGTGGCAGAGTTTCACTCTGTTGACCCAGATGCTGATGATGACTGTGATGATGACGGAGCCAAAAACAAGGAAGTGGGAGCGATCTGAGCGAATGGTCAGTTCTTCCAACATCTCCAAACCAAACTGAAAGCCTTTTTTCAGTTTTGGCAAACCAGCTTTATTGTTGGCCACTGATCTTCTCCTCTAGAATAAGGGGCTTATCTGCTCTTCTTACACTGGTCACTTTGCAGCTGCATTTTAAGTCATCCATCTGAAGCAGAATTATTTTTGGGCTGTGGCTAGTTTAGTGTAGCTGCCTCATCTGTTGCACATTGCTGGTCTAGTTTAGTTATTTAATTGACTGCCCAGCTACAATACCAAAAAGAAATTCCGAGAGAAATTTTCTATGTGCTGCTTGTATTGAGTTTGTGTATATAAATGAGCATTTTGGTGAAGCATAAATGGGTATTGAGGAAACATGGGTCCTCTAGCTCTAACTCTGCATCCTTGTTAATGGATGTTTCATCAAGAAGCTTAACTGAAGTTTTACAGGGTTTAAAGGTGAAGGGTTGGGCACTGTTGTTCTCAGTCTGCTCAACAGTCGTCAGCATAGATTTGCACAGAGCCGATCAGCACACGCTGTCACTGGGTTTGCAGTGATTCATTCATATATTTGATTTCTGAAATTCTGTTTTTTTTTCCCCAGGAGAAACACGGTGCCTGGCATTCATCACACAGTATTGGCTACACATCACACTAAATTCCAAGTGATGACTTCTGTTCCCTGTTTTACCACCGAAATGGTCTATTTTTAGATTTCATTTCCAGTTTGAGTTTACAGTAATCTCCAGTTCTGTCTGTGCATATGTTAGTAAACTGGTATGTTCCCACTGCCATGTCAATCAGTTGAACTTTCTACCACACTGCACATGTGACTCAACACTCAATGGGATGTTGACTTTTTTTTGTGCTTTGCTGTAAGAATGAAAATGTGAAACCAAAGGTAGACTTAAAGGATAGAGCCCAGCTCACATCCTTGCTGTGCAGATGATCTACATGACACATCTGCTGACATGCCTTTTGAGCAAATGTTTTAAAGGAAAGCTGCCCCTTTTTGTTCCTTTTTTAAAGCCATCTACACTCAGTGGTTACTTTTATTAGATTCACCTGAATTCATAGCCACAATTTGTCATGACAGGGATTCAACAAGGTTCTGGAAACATTCCTCAGAGACTGGTCCATGATGACATGCTAGCCATATATTTGATGCAGATTTGTCAGTTGCCAGATTATAACCATCAGAAGATGGGGATACTGACCATAAAGCCTTTGGTCAGCAGCAACAATCAACTCAAGTTTTATTAAATGGCCAAAAGGACATGTTAGATTAAAATTGTTTATGCCAAATTCTGATGTTATCACCTGCATGGCAAGGAAACATTTTCCCAACATCTACTGTGTAGTGTTGTTGACTCAGTTTTCTGTCTGCATACTTCTCACTATAACACATGGTTGTTACTGTTGCCGTCCTGTCAGCTTGAACCAGTCTAGCTTTTCTCTTCTGATCTCTGTCATTAATGAGGAATTTGTTTGATTTTTATTTTTCCTTCTTTTTTTGCCTGTAAAGCCAATGGACTAGGGGGAATATTCCAGGAGATTAGGATTAATAATCATTCCACACTCAAGATCAAGAGTTCCTCTATTCTGGACAGTTTGACCATGTCTTCATGCTTTTATGCAGTATCTTTATTCAGATATTTGCATTCATGTGACAGAGCACCTAATAATTTGGCCACTGAGTGTACTTGTTTGCTTTTGCCATCATTCCAGGTCGATTCTAACAAAAAAGCCCTCCAGCTTTATGATTGACAGCTGGAGATAAAGGGGTGACATGCATGTGTAAATGCATTAATAGTCTAACCAAAATAACATCCTTTAAGATAGAACCAAAGTTGGGAGAATTGCAAAAGTATAACCTTCAGACACCAAAATGACCATTTTGTTTTTGAGCGATGTTTAAAAGAGGGCTGCTATGGTGTTCCAGCACCTGAAACAGTGTTGCCGATGTTTAACCACTGTTTTCTATTGAAGTGTTGACTGCAGAAATAAGATATTTAATGACTGTTTGATGTCAGTGACACTGTAGTGCATTTTGTCAAAGCACAGATCCAATGTTGACAAGAAGTTGGCATTTATTTGTGAAATTCCTTTTGTCTCTTTAAAGCCATAGCACCAGGCAGCATTTTCTCAGGTCTTGGGGTTATTGGTAATCAACATGTGCAGGAGAGGGGCTTCAGTTTACATGTTGAAAACAAGTGACTTAGTCATTTTTTAAATGTATATTCTGTGTCCTTTCTTCACTCCAAAGTGCCTTAGTGTAATGTCAAACTTCTGCTTTGTGCAGGCTCTTGTCCTGAGTCTGTATTGTACATAAAATGACAAACTATTCTTTGTTAGTTTCAGTTTTGAAGGGACAGTTAAGGTCTGAAAGGATTTGCAGTTTTTCCTTGTTTGTCTCACGATGACGAATTGTAAATATGACCAGCTGTCTGAATACATTACAGCCCTTGACTTCAGCACGTTACAGTAGCAAATGCATGTCGGATTTAAAACAATACTGTGAAATTTCCTGCTATTTTTTTTTTATCATTGAATTGTTTCTTCGATTGACAATTAGATCACTGCCAAGTACCAGCAGGAAAGGCACCCATATGTGGGCCCTCTTCTGAAGCATTTGAAGTAGTAATTGCCTCCAACTTTTGACATGTCTTACTGGAGTGCCCTTGTTGAAGATGGATTTTGGTTCCACTTTTTTTTAAGCCCCAGGCCAGGCAATACTTGAATAATACATGATTTTCTGAGTAGGTTTGTAATCTGATACCCTTTGTCCCATCATGGTATTCTGGAGAAATGAATACCTTCATGACTTGATGAGAGTTTGTTAAGTAAAGAAACAGACAGTGAACAATGTTGTTAAATGTGTCGATGCCGGCGTCTGAAACAAATTAAACTCCAACTAACTGAACGAGTATTATATTTTCTTTGCACACCTAGTGGGTCAGTTAGTTGCAAACACTGCCAGCTGGTTCAGGTTAGCAGGTTAGGTAGAGCAAACTGGGTTATTGGAGGTTCTTAAAAGTGCTCCTGCTTTGGCACACCAGTATAAAAGTATGGACACCACAGGTTAGAGCCGTTTTATTAACATTAACATTTATTACTTCCCCACTGTAACTGACTGATGGTGATGGGTGAGTTCAAGGCTAGAATACAATCAAGACTGAAAATGGTCTCTTGGAGAGTATCCTTCAGATCAATTATTTTTTTAACATGACAGATTTATTGTAATAGGAGAAGGGCAACCATATAGAGAATTGCACAACTTAAAAACTTACTGGCATCATTGGCTGTCACTTGGGGATGAGAGGCAGTACACATTGCACTCGCATGTTGTAGCCAGGGGACTGAACAAGTCTCCTTCAGGCCTTTAGCTCCAGGTTGGACCAGGTAAAAGATCAGCACTGTAAAATTCATTTTCATTTCATTTGCTTATTTTGTTGTTGAATTCACATCTCATTTTTGAGTGTGGTTAAAATGATCCAGCTAACTTAATGTCATTGCACTGGGAGACGGTCACAGTTTGAAAACTCAACTCTCTTATTTACATGGAATTTAATATTAAATGGTTGGTGTGTACCTTTTCAACTGCTGGTGTACTCTGGCCACTCTCGTCTTAAAGTGGACATGCATATTTATGTACATTTATATTAAATATGGCTCAACAGGTGTATAATATGGCATCAATTCTTCGCCCTTAAAACAGATGTACCCTTGGAATGTCATTCCGCAGGAGCTTGAATGAGACGCCTTTCAAGCGAATGAACACCGACCTACGTCACGAGGAAGGGGTTGTCCCAACTGCAATGTCATCCAATGGCAGATGAGATTATAAATATATTAGCCAATCGGTGGATGAGTTACTGGAAATGGGCGGACACTTGTAACAGTCTCGGACGTTGTGGTGAACTTTACCGGTGTTGAACTACCCCCGGACCCGAGCCGTTAACGTGAGTAGCTAAACCGTAAAATTACAAAAGAGCTTTCTTATGAAGAGTACGTTTGAGAGCGTTAACTCGCCATGGATCTTATTCACGATGCGCTTGTTTTCTATATGAAGACGAGTGGATCTCGTGGTTGCCACCACATGGCTAGCTAGCTAGCCAGCTAACCAATCTGTCCTGCTAGCTTGTCTTAGCCTTCAAAGGTAAATATTTTTAGCGGATAGTTTTGTCTGTTGCTGCCTTATCTGTGTATGTGGTCTCTGTAGTAAACCATAAGGTGTTGTTCGACATTTCTTGCTGTTAACATTTTATATTGTAATCGCTTAACATTTTATATATATGGAGAGTCTCAGTGAAATGGGCCTTGGCAACAACCAACCAACCGACTTGCTGCCAGTACACTAGGGCAGATCACTGTGGTCAGTCAAGTTAATGGTAACGACTGAAAGCATGTAAAACGTTAAATGTGCCCAAGCAAAGCAGAACACAAACGTTTTCATAGCAAACCTCGCTATTCATTCAAGCTAATATTTCTCCAGTGTTAATTAGCACCTTATCAGGATTTATTTATCGACTACTAATCCCCTGCTGTGTGATTGATTGATATTTTTACTTAAATAAATGTATTTTTGATCCACTGCTGATCTCTTTCCTGGTCTGTTACAGTCTCAGAGTATGGGCAGTGTGTTGGCTGCCGCCTCCCCCAGTCCTGCCCCAGATGGGGGTCAAGGGGTCCCAGGGTTGGTGTCCGTCCCTCCAGGCTTCACCATGCCTCCAGTGTCTTCCGTCCCTCCAACATCTGGATCTGGCCAGCAGGCAGCAGAAACAGATGCTCCGTTATCAAACCCAGGCACATATGAGGAGTGCCACCGCAAATGTAAAGGTTAGAAAACCAGCTGTTGAATTGAGTAATGTATTTTTTTTTTTCTTCACATTTGTTTAGCTTTTTAAATAAAAAAAATCCTGGCGTTATTCGTGTCATGTGAGATGGACTTAAATAATTGTTTGATGGTGAGTTACATAGATCTCTTTTGACCTTTCTGTGTTTTAGAGGTGTTTCCTCTGCAGATGGAAGGGGTACGGTTAGTGGTCAACAAGGGCCTAAGTAACCACTTCCAGGTCAGCCATACTGTTACCCTCAGCACCCTTAGTGAGTCTGGTTACCGATTTGGTTCCACCTATGTGGGCAGTAAACAGACTGGACCAGCAGAGGTAATGATCATTTTCTCCTGAAATTATCTTGACGTTTTGACCTTTTGGTAGCTAATCTTCCTGTCATCATGATAGAGATGAAGTGTACTTGTGCAGTAATCCGCATGCATAGAACAAGGACTAATGACATGGTTATACACTAATATTTAGCCTTTTATTGGAAAGTTACATTCATAATGATTTTGTCTTCATCAGTGTTCTAAATGGAACTAAAAAAAAGCACTCAGAGAGCGCAAACCTCTGCGGTGGCGGGGGTGACTTTTTTTTTTCAATTTAAGATAGGAGGTTGTTTTCACCGGGGCTTGCATGTTTGTTTGTTTGTCGGTTTGCAAAGTAACTCAAAAAGTTATGGACAGTTTTTGATGAAATTTTCACGATTGGCTGAATGTGGCCAAACTTAAAAACCGAGGGAGCTATCCAGCCCAAGACTCTGTACCGTTGCTCTCAGCTACTTGTTTTCAGATGTCTTCCAAATGGCTTGAATGCGAACTTGATGTGTGTTTTGTTCCATTCAGTCATTCCCAGTCATGGTTGGTGATATGGATAATACTGGCAGTCTTAATGCCCAGATCATCCATCAGCTCACATCTGCGCTACGCTCCAAAATAGCCATTCAGGTATGTAGACTTGTTTAGTCTAATTTTCAGCTTTTAATTGTCACCCACATTATCATTCCAGTCTCTGAGTGTTTGTTGTTTTACTTTTTGTGTGTTGCAGACCCAGCAGCATAAGTTTGTGAACTGGCAGTGTGACATGGAGTGGCGTGGTGAAGACTTCACCTCTGCTGTGACGCTTGGAAATCCAGACATACTTGTTGGATCTGGTAAGATTTATTTATTAGAAATTCCTCAAGTTCAAGTTCATGAGCGGGGTTTGTTGTAGCCCACACTTATTTTTCACAGCTATTAGATAGTAGTTTAGATTAGGGCTGAATGATTTATCATTTTTCTGATCGAAATGAATTTCAGACAATACAATCCTGTGATCGTCAAAGCTGCGGTTTTCTGCAGTGCTCCTGACTGACCAAGAATCTGTTGTGTCAACTATTTTACACATACATGTGATCTCCCTACCATCCTGCCAGGGAGTTTAATTCTGCATGGACAGAGTAATTTGCCTTCGAGGCAAACAGACAGTTCTCCTTAATTTATTGGGCCTGTGCATTTTTTCCTCTTTATTGTTGTTGTCCGGAGGTTTAAAATGTGAAAAAAAATGCAGCGAGAAGGGAAGACGTCCAAACTACAAATATAAGTAAGAAGTAACTATGCTGTTAATATGATGGAAGCCCTTTACTATTTTCCCCTCAGGCATTTTGGTGGGCCACTATCTCCAGTCTATCACACCAGCTCTGGCTCTGGGGGGTGAGCTCGTCTATCACAGGAGACCAGGGGAGGAAGGAGCAGTCACCTCCCTCTTGGGCAGGTACACAGGTAAATCTCCACTCTGCTTATTAAACTGACCTGCAAGGTTACTTTATACTGACATCCATGTTTTACATTCTAATTTAATTCAACATCTATCTTACAGTTTTTATTCATTGTGGTTATTCATTCATGTACTTGAATTCACCTGTCTGTTGTGTGACCTTTATTCAGATTGTGTTGCACAATTCATCTCATTGTTTTATGTTACCTTTGTGATCACGTCCCTTTATTTCTTCGCAGGGGACAACTACGTTGCCACATTGACTATAGGAGGGGCAGGAGCTCATGCTACATACTATCACAAAGCCAATGATCAGGTAGCTAACATACATATAGATGTATTTGGTCTAACTGCTGAAATGCAGCGTTGTGTTTCAAATTTCTCATTACTCCATCTGTTCACTCTTTTTCAACTCTGTCTTAGAAAGTATTATGCATACTAGACACACAGAGTACTTGCCTGAATTTTTTTTTTCGGTCACTGTAATTTTCTACAGTGGCCACCAAGAGGTCCTGTCCTAAAGATATTTCAGTATAAAGGATGAGGACAAAATCTACAGTCCTTGTTTTGTGCAGTATCTAGTTTTCAAAAGCTAATGATGTTTTAATCATGAGTTCGCCAAATCAAGTAGGTACCTTTGTGTTACTATCCCTCCACAGCATGGCTGTAGTAATAATAATAATAATAATAAGTAATTATGTACTAAAAAGACTGCAACTTTGGAAGATCGCACTCCGACTACTGAAGCTTGATGTTAGCTTCAGCTGAACTGTGGATTTTATTCCCCTCATCTCTTGCACTTGATTGAAAAATCAGCTGGGAAGGATTCTTTCAGTGTGCATAACAATATTGTATTAAAATAGACTTTGAATATATATATAATGTTCCCCTTATCTTCTCTTCTAATGCAGTTGCAGATAGGAGTTGAATTTGAAGCCAGCACAAGGATGCAGGACACCACGACATCCTTTGGTTACCAGTTGGATGTTCCCAAAGCTAACTTGGTCTTTAAAGGTAAATAAATACAGTATGAATACACCCATAGCCACATTACCCCCCCACCCCCCCCCCCCCAGTGTATTTTAGCATGACATTTTTATTGTTCCTCATTTTTTTTAGTCATTTACTGAAAATGTTGATTAGCCACTCTTGTTTCCTTAAGTTATCAAAATCAGAAAACTGTAGTCTTTTCAGGCATCTGTTGGTGGAAGTGGAGTGTTTGTAACTATGTTTTCATTACTGTATACTCATCTGAGTATTATTAATATTCTTTTCTGATTGTAGTATCACCAGC
Source organism: Synanceia verrucosa (assembly GCA_029721515.1). Taxonomy (NCBI): domain Eukaryota; kingdom Metazoa; phylum Chordata; class Actinopteri; order Perciformes; family Synanceiidae; genus Synanceia; species Synanceia verrucosa. The sequence goes on along the minus strand of CM056557.1, from coordinate 13,236,958 downwards.
CGCCGCCTGACTTCTGTTGCTTCTAAAATTGTGTTACTAATGTTAATTTAGCAGCGTAACTTGTTTTATTTCTTGTTTATTGGTACGCTGACAACACTGCTGCAGTTTTAAGGGACCTCTCTTTCTACACTCTAGCTGCATGTGCATCTGCCACATTGATAAACAAATAATCCCTCTATACTGTATTTTGGCGCTATTAAATCTCCGTAATTTTTCCTACTGTGTATGGCAACTGCTGTTAAAGAATTTCCTTCGGGATGAATAAAGTTACGTCTTATCTTTCCTTAGCTGACCATTCACCACAGCCTCATTCTCAGTTCCTCAAAATGTTAACCTAAATTCAGGAGGCAGCATTGACTGGAGGGGGGCTTCAAATCAATTCCATTTGAAAATTACAAAATATTCCTTTTCTTTAAAGAAAAACAAAACGAAAATACATCTTTCACCTGTCTTCTCTGCAGGCACAGTTGACAGTAACTGGGTGGTCGGGGCAACCCTTGAAAAGAAACTGGTGCCGCTGCCTCTCACTCTGGCTCTAGGGGCTTTCCTCAACCACCGCAAGAACAAGTTCCAGTGTGGCTTTGGTGTTACCATTGGCTAAAGGTGTGGAGCTGCCTGGAGCCAGCTCACAGGCCACAGCTTGGACCGGAACAGAGACACACAGGAACCCGGACTAAGTTTTAGAAATTTGATTCTGAGACTCTCTTTCAACTGTGATTTCTGGGGCAGACAGAGAGACAAAGACAACTACCAAGGAGCCAGGACTGGCCAAGCCATGCCTACATTCTGTAGCACAAATGTCTTTCCTTTATGGTGTATTGGATATACCCAGAAGCTAGAGAGATGTGTATCTGAGGGCATCAGCGATGCATGAGAACATGTGATGTGAAAATCAAAGTGAGTGGTTAGACATAATATATGGTGATCTTGTATAATGATTCAAATAAATGTGGTTGCTTTTTTTAAAAGTCATGTTCAGATTCATTTTTTTATTTAGGGAGTGTATTATACACTTTGGGGATTGCAACCAGGTCACCTTTACAGGTACTTTCCCTGCCATCTGTGGGTAAGTGGCATAGTATGTCAATAAAAATGTCATAAGATGGCCCTGTAAAGTATGGAATAGTACGTGTGATGATCCATTACACATATAATATAGACTCTGCTTGGTCTGTTTATGTTTCTTCTCCCCCTGCAGGTGCTGTAGAGGATCTGGTAGTGGAGGTAGTTATAGAGCTGTCTCACCTGAACTGATGAGCCGGCAAGCCAACAAAGCCGGCCAGTTCGAGCTCCCTTAATGTTCTCTGAACTCTCCCATTGTCTCCTGCTTTGGTTGCTTTATTCTATCTTTTATTTTACCATGCAATGCTTTGTCTACACTGTGAACCAGTTCATGGCATGTCAAACATTGTTAAATATCGAATGCTATGATATATATTATCTACAATCAGAAATTCAAAAACTACTGTATATTATGACATTTTGATGATTATACTGAGGGCATCAGTGATGCATGAGAAACTTTATGACGTACTATATTGACTTTGTTTTGCTTAATTTTTTTTTTTTTTACTTTATTCGCCATAGTTTTAAATAGGAGGACCACCAGGCTTTCCCTTCTTTTAGAGACTTTTTTCCAGTGCTGCAGTTGAAAACAAGTGTTTTGTGCTTGCTATTGTTTTGGCTTTTAGCATAACCACCATGACCATTAACCAGTGATTATAAAATTCTTATATAAATAGTTTTAAAGGGACACTATGTAATTTTTTAAGTGTTACCTCAAATCAATGTCTTCATTCATAAATAGATCCTCACTGGTGTTCACACGGAGGCTTCCATGTCTTTCCGGTCTATCAAAAACTACGAACTGCCGAGAGGGACATAAAGCATTACCTGCTAGTACCAATAGGACAAAATGCATTTCACGTTTTTGCGATTCACTTTTCACAGAGAAGCAAGGTGGAGACGCCGGTTTGACTTACTCGGCACTAAACTAAATCCTGCACTGCACTTTTGGTCATAATACAAGACCATACTTATGCCGCACTGAATCCTCATCGCCAAAAAAGCGTAAAAGGGAACATTAAATGACCAGAGCTCCAGAACGGGGAGCCGCGGTGAGTGGACGGGGCCTGCCGGGAAGTCCTCTGGTGGAGGGCTGTGGAGGTCCGGGCCGGGGGCTGGGGATCCGCGGTGATAGTGGCCCTCCTGGAGTTGACCCATTTCGCTTACCGTAGTTCCAACCATGTTGCAATGCATGCAAACTCAAATTTAACCACTATATGGTAGAAAAAAAATATAGTGTCAGTTTAATAAACAGTTAAACTTGAAATTAAATATAGACATAAAATTTAGTTGCTCTGACACAATTTTTGATCCTCACTGAAAATTCAGCTCTGTTCTTCCACATTGAGTTCCAGTTGTTTGCTTCTCAGCCTGGGACCAAAGCAACACTGCCCTACTAGTTTGCCATATTTTTCACCATATCATTTGACTATTTATGTGATGTTGGCATTAAAGCCATTGTTTTGGAATTGTTTCTTTTTGTCATCAAGAAGGAATAAAGTTTGGGCTGTCATAATGTTAGCGTGTCAGCCTACTTCCATTTGTAATGTTAGCATGATAGCTAGTTACAACCAGGTGAAGATGAGCTAAATGATCAAACAACCAGTGGTTAAATCAACAAGTTGAGTGATGCAGTACAAATTAAACCTCAACCAATCAAACAAGCACTGGCTGATTATGATAGCACTTTTTTAGTTAAGGAGAAGGATTCTAGGGGCCCATGATTGACAATCAAATAACACAATGTATTGGTAACACTAATTTTTTTTGGTTTGGAAATATTCCCCCCATTTACATAAAATGGTTCAGTCCACCTGCTCCATTAGACAGCCTGCAGATTGTTAATTTTTCAGAGAGTGAAAAGAGGAGGAGACACTAGGATGCCTCAAAAGTCAGGGAGTATAAAAAAAAAAAGAAAAGAAAAGAAAAAGGTTTAGACAGTTCTTTCATTGGCAAGGTGTTTTTTTTTTGTTTTTTTTTTTTTATTCTATGTTGGTCCAAAGAGAGTGCTGTAAAAACTGCAGTCAAATTCCTAGTATTTGAAAACACACCTGGCAATAAAGCAGATTCTGACTCTGATTCTGTTAGTGGTTCATGTGATGGAAAGTTCAGGAACATTAGTCTATTCCTTACTTTGTCCATAGTTTATAAACTAGCTCACAAAAATGTTATTAAACTGCATAGTTTTATGTAAAACAGTATAAAACGTTCCTGCCTAATGGCTGGCTATGTGGAAGCCCAGTAAGATTTCTTTTCATGGGTCCCAAAAAGATAACGGGCAAAGAGAGTCACTTGGATTTGCTTGAATTTTTTTGAAGATGTTTCACCTCTTGGATGAAAGGTAAATCCAATTACCCCAAGACATTTACTGACATTTACTGCTGAATTGCTGTTTGGCTTAACAGCTTGATTGACTGATGGAGAACTTTTGTCTGACAATCTTCATCTCTTCTCTCATCAGTACACCTTCCTCCTGGGACTGGAGGCTGATTGATCATCCCATCAGGACAGAGGGGTCTCTTTCTCCAAACCAGGTGTTGGAGCTCTGGATGCTGCAGCAGCCCTTCAGGTGAGCAATAATGATATTGTTATCTAGTTATCAATATACACTATATACTCATGCTGTCTTCTCTTGGCTCCAGGGTCTCAGCATGATGGGAACAGAACACAAGATTTTCATTACCATTGATAAATAAAAGCATAAACTTGACAGTGATGTTTGCATACTTTGTTTATTGGGTGCATTCCAAAGGAGAGAAAGCTATTAACATTGTGTAATGACATGTATCTGTTGACAGCACTTACTGGACAGGAAAGGTTGGCCAATTTTATAAGGGAACCATAATGTTTATGGGACAACCACTGGACCGCAGCGACCAGGCACAACCGTCAACATGACTTCACTGTGACATCACTGGGAGCGAAGGAACCCATGTATGGATGTTCATCTGTTCAGAAACAGGTAAAGCAGACAATCATTGGTTACCCTCACAGGGGTCGAATTTGGAAATCTAATCTGATACAAGTGTAAGTACAACAATGTCATGTACATGGAAACTTTTGAAATGTGTAAGACTGAGAAACATGTCATGTACATACACAGGTACAGTACTTGCCTCCAGCTCCTGCAGGAAGTCCTGTTCCATAGCGCCCACTGTTCTTTGTTGGATCCCTTCTCTCTGGACTCAGGACGGAAGTCATCCTCAGTCTGGTGAGGGGAAAAAAAAAGGTAACACTGAGAGTTTATTGACATGAAAATGGATTATTGACAAAGAACAGAGATCCATTAGTTTGCTTTTTATGTAAGCAATTTTAAGACATTTTGTTTTACTTCTGAGACAAACTAGCCCAATACTCTCAAACCTTATAGGTAAGAATCTGAATTATGGCATGCTGGTACAGGCCAAGAAATGATATCAACTAAAAATGTCCATATACATGACAGTATGATGTGCAGAATACGGCACGGTGGTGTAGTGGTTAGCACTGTCGCCTCACAGCAAGAAGGTACCGGGTTTGATTCCCGGCCCAGGGCCTTTCTGTGAGGAGTTTGCATGTTCTCTGCGTGGGTTCTCTTCACGTACTCCAGCTTCCTCCCACCATCCAAAAACATGCATGGGGATTAGGTTGAGTATGAGTAGTTGTCTATCTCTGTGTGTCCTGTGATGAACTGGAGCCTTGTCCAGGGTGTACCCCGCCTTTCACCCTCAGACAGCTGGGATTCCAGATGCCCCCACATCCCCCCACACCCCCCACACCCCCCACCCCATGTGAGGATAAGTGCCCCTTAGTGGTCAAAACAAATAAGTGAATCTCCACTTAAAGAAAGATTTGTGAGAACATGTTCAACATGCATTACTGCTGAATTTCTGTGGCATGTTTTTTTTCGACATACCATAGTATGGCAATTTTCACTATGCTATATTAGCTCTTTCAACATTTTTTTTCAACACATTGTGCTATGAAATCATTCAACACAGTGTACTAACTATGCTTTAAAAAGCCAATTCATAGCATGCCTAAAAACTGTCAGGAAAATAAAAGGTCAAGAAAAGTCATCAGAAAGACTTAATATGGGTATTGATTGATTTAACAGCACAATATGTTGAATAAAAGTTGTAAAAAGCTGTTATAGCATATTGAAAATTGTCAAACAATTTCATCTTTCAGTATGTCAAAAAGGTCAAAAATATTTTATATTAAGTTAAAACAGTCACCAGAAAGACATATTATAGTGTGTTTAATGATTTCATTTGCTGTTTTTTTTTAATTAGTTAAAAAAAACATTTATAGCATGTTTAAAAACATAAAAAATCATACTATCGCATGTCAAAAAAATGTGAAATATTATTATTGAAAAATTAAAAAAAGACTTATCCTAGCGTGTTTAATGATTCCATGGCACAATATTTGGAAAAAAGTTGTGAAAAAACCCCCACTTTATGGCATGTTGAAAATTGTCAAAAAAAAAAAGTAAAAAAACTGAGATTTTTTTAAAGGTCAGAAAAAGTCAACAGAAAGAGGTATTATCCTGTGTTTAATGATTTCATATCTAATAATGATTTCATATTTGTCGGAATAACCTGTGAAAACGTCATTTGCTTTGTTGAAAATTGACAAAAATGTCATACCAAAGCATGTCAAAAAAGTAAAAAAAATGTATATTTTTAAAAAGTAAAAAAGTCAGACTTATTATATTAATTAAAATAATTAAAAATAATCAAAAACAAAATAATCAAAAACATCATAGCAAAAAGTTAAAAATGAAAAATTCTAAAAGCTAAAAATGTAATCTGAAAGAAATGTAAAAATTTTTTATTAAGTGTTGGGAATTATCAAAAAAATGACATACTAAAGCATGTCGAAAAAGTCAAAAAATAGAATTTTTTAAATGCTCAGAAAAAGTCATCAGTGTGTTTGGTGATTCCATTGCACAATTTGTTGAAATAAGTTGAAAAAAATTGTAGCATGTTGATAAGAAACAAAAAAAGTCATACTATAGCATGTAAAAAAAAAGTAAAAAAATAAAAATATAAGGTCAAAAAAGTCAGCAGAAGGACTTACTTTAATGATTTTGTCAGATGATAGCCGGTGGGTTCTTTAAGAATAAAATAACCATAATAAAATAACCATTTTATGGCATGTTGCTCTCTAATCCCGAGCGTCTCCACTTCCTGCCTGATCTCTGTGGAGTATATTGTCTCTTTATGTCCCGACTACAAATCTCAGAAGCCCCAATATTAAGCACAAGCTGTGTGAGAGCGCCTTCTTGTGCCTGCTGTTGAAAAGCCACATTGATGTCTATATACGTGGATGGCACTTAAGCGTTGGATTTTTAGATGGCTATTTTAGAACTTTTTCAACATATTGTGCTATGAAATCATGAAACACGCTATAATGTTTTTTTTTTCTGATGACTTTTTTGGACCTCTAAAGTGAGTGCCAAAGATTTATCTGTACTTCTTTTAAAATACAACGCTTGAGTGTCATATAGGCACATACATATATACATATATATATACATATATATATATATATATATATATATATATATGTATACACGTCAAAGTGGCCTGTGGGTAATACTGGGGCTTCTGGGATTTGTAGTCGGGACATAGAGACCAAAGCAGGAAGTGGAGATGACGCTTATTTAGAAAGCAAAACTAACAGAATCTGGACAAAAAGTACTGATTTTAGTGAAAGTGGTCTCTACTCTCCTCCAGATAAAACAAGAACAGAACAAGGTAAAAACAAACATTGTTTTCATGATGAAATGAAGTCTCTTCTTTCATTTGAGCTATTCTGTGTTTCCAGAGATATACATTAGTACAAAATATTCTGTGCATCATGAAAGATGACTCAAAATGGACAAAAACACTGGCACAAGGAACTTTTGTTTTTAAAAGAGGGCTGGCACTCAGTGAGTTAATAGACACAAGTAAGGGCTCATAGGACAGCGTGTCACACCTTGACCACATTGTGAAGCCCGATGAGGCAAATTTGTGATATTGAGATATACAAATAAAAAAAAACACCTTGACTTGACACCAATTTTTCCCTTTCATTAGCAAGTTCTAAAAGCACTGCAGCTTTATTTTTTGCATTTCTTTAAAGGAACGTAACACAGTGTAACATGTAAGAAATCAAAGTACAGTTTCAAGATCAACCCACAAAAGATCACACTGGTGAATATATGGTCACACCCCCAAACACCACTATAGTTCAGACACGTAATTAATTCTAGCATATGCTGGTACATGATGTAAACCAACAACTACCACGATAAACAGTTTCTACCAATTTGCTGGTGCATGTGCACACAGGTGAGCTGTGCATGGGAGGAGAATGCACATCAAGGAATTAAAAGCATCAGTACGAGCAGGAGGGCGAGCAGTGGAGAGCAAACCAAACCAGCAGAGTGGCCAAAAATGCTGAAAATGAAATATTAATTATAATGAGACATATGACTCATAATGCTCTAAAAGAAGTTGTTTTTTTGGGGGGGAATTTTTTTTGTGAAGCCTACAAGTAGTCAATGGCTGCTGCAAAGAACACGCTGTGCATTGATCTTGCTTTTATTCTGTGTTGTATTATCATTTACATTTCATCGACGCAGACTTATTTAAACTGCAATCCTTCTTCTTTTGTTATGTGCTTATTATGAGCAGAGACATGTTTATGTCATTTAATAGCAAATTATTGCAAGTGTAACGTGTGTGAGTAAATTTGAATACCTGTTGTCATCTGTTGTTTTAGGGGGCGGACGGGTGGTTGGTAGGATCCTGTAAAATGCACATATTAAAATAATATTTATTTTGTTTAGAAGTTGTTTCAGTGCTGAAAATGTACTGAATTTGACAATATAATGTCCTACCGTGATGAACATGGGCCGAGATCCAGATTTCTAGGAGGAAATGTAATCTTCACTGGTCTCAGTTTAGGACATGGTAGAACACTTCCATTAACAAGAGGAGTGATATCTAGCAAAAGAAGAACGTTTCAGTAATGATCTTCCACTGTGCTGTAATTTCAATAAACAGAGATCAACAGAACAAATTTAGAATCTGCAGGCAACAGCTTAAGATACTGGAAGCGTTCTGTTTTTTTAGTATTGAGGAGTATCGACCGATCATACAAGTAGAATGCAAAAACTGTCATCTCAGAACCCACCGGCTATCATCTGACAATGATTTTTTATTTACTTCAAATTTAATTGGAATCTGGCTTATTGTGAACAATGTGGTCATACGTATAATTCCTCAATACCAACTCTGTTGTCGCATCTCAAGTTGCTTATTGGACTGTAAACAATGATCAGTGCATGGAACAGTAAGTCTTAACCTGAATATCTGCTGTCTACACTGGAACCATAGTCCCCGCTGGGCCCTGATCTGTTTGCTTATCTGTCTTCAGACCAGAGGCTGTCACGTTCTGAAATTGGGTGTGATGATTTGAGCAGAACAGTAAAACATTTTTGTTAGCCTGCCTTGGAAGTTGAAGACGAAAATGGCGCTCCCTCCCTTGAGAAAGTCTCTGGATTTCATTTCTTCCAAATAGCCAAAAACTCGTTTGCCAAGCAGAGGTCCAGCATAAATTGTCTCATTATTTTCATCTACGTATGGAGCTCCAACCTCACGAGGATTGTCCCACAGATAGTTCCCTGCGTATTGAAAGCATACACTGTTGATCAATAAAGGTAAATCCGTGGAGGCCATATTCATAGTTTCTTTATGTTCTCTTAAACTCACCATCATAGCTGGTGCTAAGGTCACTGGTGATACTCCTTTGCTTGGACATGTGCAGTTCGATTTTGGGGTTCTGATCCAGCATTTGCATGGTCACCTGCCTTTGCGGGACAGGCCACTCCAGCTGCTCATCATTTTCACCGGACAATAATTGCACAAACAGTCCGAAATAATGTTTGCGTAGCACAGTACCAACTGCGTAAGCATAACCCCCTTGAGAGTAGTACCGTGAGCTGTATAGAGTTCTTCCAGAAAAACTAGTGGTCAAAATGTTTTCAAAATTGTTGATCTGCATGGTTGCATGGGGACATTCGAGCTCAGACAGATTGATGTCATCGATTGAAAAGCCGCCCCAAGAGCTTCCTGCTCCTTTACGAACCTCAAACTCCACATGGAAGAGCTTGGTGGCATTCAGAGGAACATGCATGAGTTGCCAGTAAAATGTCCGTCGACCTATAGGAAGAGTTTTGCGTTGACTTTAAAATTAATGGTGCTCTATGAGGTGTAACTTTCAAACATTTGATTTTCAAATACCATGGAGCCGATGATACCAAGTAATCATGCAGCGTGACATTACCAGTGATCTGTCCCATTAAGCGGCTAGTTCCTGTGTAATCCCATTCATCTTGAAACTCTCTGAGCCAGATGTTGAGGTGGTCCAACATGTTTCCATTGTGGAAAAAGTAGAACTGGAGACACTGGACATGACACTCCCTGCTGGGTTTCATCTTGGGGGTCTCCAGCCAGGCTGAGTCTCCCTCCTGACCTGACATTGTGCTAGCATGCATGAAGTAACCAGCATCTTCACCTGTAAGGTTTTTGTGCAAAACATATTTGTTATTGTGAATCTTGAAATGCCATATCTAAATATGAGGTATCTTTTGTGTCACTCTTACCTCTCTCCCCGCTGCCATTGGGTAGATTGGTGTGGTCAGACATAGGACCTCCCTCAACCTTTGTTACCATTTCCCATCCACTGCCACTCTGTGAGCAGCGGTTCATTTGACACATGTTCCCATCCCTGAAGCTGCAGGACAGCTGAAATGCAACCATTGTCTCTGTAGAGGAGAATGAAGAACACAGAATTGAGGACTGTTAGTTGAGGATATCGAAATGTATTAGTCTTTTTATTATTTATTACTCTATTTATTAAAGTATAAAGGGAGTTGTAAGTAGCAATTGATTTGGATCTTTATTCTATTATCAGTCAGATTGGATACCTCATTTTCATTGTTTCATTAAAGTGATAGTTCAGAATTTTGGACATGGGGCCTCATTGCCAAGTGAGCTGGAGTGTTGGAGACGTGTGGAGACAGTTTTCAAAAAATGTCATCCAGTCCTTCTAGTTGCAGAGATCACTGGTGCTAGGCTAATGCAAGTCAATGGTTCTAGTTTATCCTGCCATTAAAAACAGTCTAACTCACTCCACAGTGCACCCGAGGCAAATCAATTATAACACCAGACTATCAATGTAAATGTCTGTGTTGATAGAATAATTTTAGACATAAAACTAACCTTGCATACTTCTTGGTAGTAAGCTGGACAGTGGCAGACTGATATCACCTAACAGCTAGGATACCGGATCTATAGTAGTTTGTTTACATGCAGCTCATTGATAAACGACGTAGAGGACACAAAGAAGCCTGCTCTCAAGACCAGATTTAGTCACGTTTGGAGGACTTTCCAATGCCTTTGAAGACAACGATGAGCAGTTTTTCTCCAATTTTTCACTGCAGCCTGAAACCCTAATCTTCTTATTGATAGGAGATAATGAAGCAGGCTAGCAGTTTTCGCTTTCCCTACACTAACCAACTGCTGGGTGCAGCTTCCTATTAAATGGACAGACATGAGAGTGGTTTTTAACTACTCATCTAACTTGCCACCAGAAAGTAGCCTGCATTTGTGCCAAGCTTTTTTTTTCCTAGGCAATAGTTTACTTAAAAAAATCATGTTTTTCCATCCAGGAACTATTCAAAGAAGCTGAATGATGATTATTATTATTATTTTTAATAAAAACCAAAAATAAAGGTAGCCTGATGTTGTTGCACTGCAAGAACTCTTGGGACATGAGTCAAGATTTTCTGTTGGACATTAGCTGTGGTGAACCATTACCACAATCTTTTTCTATCCTTAACTAAGTCATTTTAGTCGCTTAAACCTGCTTCAAACCACAACCACAAAGGTGATTGCTCTGGTTGAAACAAAGATAAAGGTCTTGAGTTGATAAAAAATGTTCCTATATAAAGTTCCTAGGATGGAAATTGTACAGTTACGGCTCAAAAAGAAAATTAGTTGAAATGTGTGACTGTGATACAATGCTACCAATTACTTTTCTGTGGATGTGGCATAAAATGATAAAACTGATTTTAGTCACTGAAATTAACATTAGTTATTCCCTTATTCACTCCAAACACTTACTGCATTTGTAGAGGCGGTTCAGCTCCACAGCATCAATGGGACTCATGTCTTGTCTTTGACCAATAACATCCTGGAACTTTGGGTCTTTGGTGACGATTGTTGACCCATTACCGTTGGTGAATGCATTTTTGCCATAGTGCATCACTGACATGTAGTCGTACGGGAGTCCCTGGGTGGTGCTGACTTCTTTGCTGACTTCCACAAAATTATACTCATTACCTAGATAACAAACAAAAGCCAGCCATCAGTTACAGCATATTGTCATAAAACACCTTGAAAGCAGCATAGGTAACATTATTTACAAATCATTGAATAGACAGTAAAATTAGAAAAAAATGGATACAGCATTTGTTTTCAATGCCAAATGATAAGTGTTAAACCAATAATGAGACAAAATCACAGTGATACATGTTTAAAATTTCAACAATTATTAAAGGTGCTAAATTCAATTTAATGTCATCTGATAACGTAGCACCCATCCTTTGGTTCCCTGATTGTTAAATTCTAGCAGTTGGCTAGCCATTGCCAAGTTAATAAAACAATGCTCCCAATCCTGTATTTAGCACCTTTAATGTATTAATAAATCTTTTGCAATAATGTAATTATTTGTTGTTTTGTTTGGGCATTAATAAATTAGTTTTGACAGAATGTATATAAAGAACAGGAATGTGATAATGAAACCTGATTCAATGTTCTTGTACACAATGGTCACGTGATTATCTCTGTCATATCTGTTGTGTTCGTGGTTGAAGCCCAAAGCATGGAGGATCTCATGTTCAACAGTGGAAATCTCATCACAGAATCTGCCGATGGACAGGACCTGTCCGTTGGGTTGCACTCGCCCTTTATATGAAAAACACCTAAAATGAGAAAAGGCACTCGTCAGGAACAGCTCAACACATTTCCAACTTTATGTAACTGACCTGACCAAGGTCTCATTTGTAAAAGCATCCGTACAAAATCTGTGCATATAGGAACTGTGCACAAACAAGAAAATTTATATTTACCCACCATGTATGAACAATAATAAATCTCACAAGCTCACTCACATGTGGAATGTCAAATACTGTCATAGAAGCACTAATGTTGAGTTCACAAAGAATAAGACGAAACATAAAGAACAAGAAACATACCCATCTAGTTTTTGGAAAGAAATGTAATATTCCTCAGAGTCCCATGGTTTGAAGTTCAGGCATGACTTCAACCTGAACTGGTCCATGGCTCTCAGGATGACTCCCTTAGCATTCATGTCTTCCATTTTTATGGGCATTGTGTCATAAGGAAGAAGAAAAAAAATGAAAATGCAATAATATAGATGAGGTGTTTTTGCTTCTGCACATTATTGTGAAGCACTGCTGTCACAAATGCCCTCTGTATGCTCAGGTGGACAGGTGGGGAGGGTGTTCAGTACGACTGGATGGCGTGAAACTATGTGGACTTAAGACAAAGCCGAGAAGCTTTGTTCATTTCAGTGAAGCTCCTACTGAACGTGGCAGCTGATTGATGGGCTGTGCATTGTATGTGCTGACTGTTATACAATCATGTAAAATATTTCACTAACTACCAAACATGTCCCAAGCGTGCGCTCCTCCCCAGCACTAACTAATATTCTGGGTTATTATGCAGGACAAATTACACTTACCGAGGTCTTTATCCAAAAAATATGGGATCGGGGATTTCCACAGTAAATCCTCATTATTAGTGGCACTCTTTTGTGTTTTTGGTGACTGAGAAGATTCACAACAAATTTAGGTGACACCAAAAAAAAAACAAAAAACAAAAAAAACATAGAGCAAGTTTATCATTTTTATGATTTATGACAAAAACACGACACTCACCTCCAGAATATCATCATGTGATAAATCTAAGATAAAGTACAACAGTCAGTTGTTTTGTTTTTTTTTAACAAAGAAATCAATAACTAATGTCAATGACAATATGAAGTTCACAGTAAAGCCCATTTAATGAAATTAAGATGTCTTTACCCTTATTTGCCTCTGTTATGTCCTTGACTTCACCAATTTCTACAAAAGCAGATGAGATGTCACCTCATAAAGTAACATTGGTTTACCAAAAATATTTAATTTAATTGATTTATGAAATGAAATAAAAGAATACAACTTACCCACTATGTCTGCAGCTCTATTCTGTAAAGAATCAGATGTAATCACATATACAACATAAAATACAAGAAAACATGATTGGATTCTATTTGCTGGTCATCAGAATCAGAAACCTGAAAGGAATTTGCATTTATGTTTTGGTGCATAAAAGTGAATTTAGTAAGAGGAAATAAAAGTATAACAAGTATTGCAAAAGTCAATATATGCAAATTTCCATCAGAAATAACGAATAAATGAATAAAAGAAAATAAATGTAGATAATTGAACTTGTAAATCTGTAATGTTAGATGCATCATAATTTGAAGTAACGCTTACTCTATTTTTGGAGACTGCTGATGAAACTGCCAAGCTCACAACAAGGAAAATGCAGGCTCTCATCCTTATAGTGTGTCTTGGACTAAATGTAAATCATGGAATGGAGATTATACAGTAAAATGCAAATGATTCAAAGCTATACTGTACATGTGTACATTATAACTATAACACAATAAAGCAACTATATATTTCAGTTCATTTTTCTTTGAACTAAATATAAAAAATAAATTTGTATCTTTGCACCTGAAGTGGATAGAAAATACTCATCTGTATTTACCTTCTGCCAGCCTCAGCCTTCACATGAGGAGCTCCGGCTGCAGCAGGACGTTTTTAAGCAGATATGACGAACCATAAAAAAAACAAACAAAAAAAAACAAAACTGTAGTGCTGCAACATTGTTTAAATTCCTTGCAGAAAATCCAGCAATTGCTGCTCCAGTTGTAATGGTGTTTGTCAGTACCTACACACCTCAGGCCATTGTCAGATATTCATGACATGCACACAAAGGTTCTTGGAAATGTTCTCCGAAACTCATAAAACGCTGCCTCAGTTGTTGATGTTTTAATCTGAGCATCATTTTTACGCAACAGGGCATTGGCTTTTAAATTGTCTGATGTCCTACAGGAATGAGAAAATATGATTAAATATATTAACTCTGTTTGAGCTAAATTCATTTCTGTAAACAATATTTGCATAGAGTATGCATATACTGTATGTATTTTCATTTTCAGCAGGCTTCCGGGACATTTCTGCTAGGTAAAATATAATATTTTATTATCATTGTTTGGTAAGCTGCAACAATAGGAGTTCCAGTTAGAGCAAAATTGTGCTCTTACTGCATGCAAACATGACCTGTTTTATTGATTAAATACAGTGAAATATATAAAGATGAGACAACTAAAAGAGAGAAGGTCAAATGTTAAATGTTTGTGGAAAGAATCTTCATTTCTTGATGCATATTTTCTGACATGATAAGGTTGTGACATGGTGAGGTCAGGTTATATACATTCAGAATGATGCCAGAGCGCAAACAAAGAAAAACCATTACGAGGCGAGTCCTCCAAGAGTAGCGTGCATGATTCAACTTTTGGCCAACCTAAAGAATCACAAGAAGAAGAAGAATTCCTTCATTAATCCCTCAGTGAAATTACAGTGGGCAGCAAGAAGGGGCCTTTCTGTGTGGAGTTTGCATGTTCTCCCCATGTCTGCGTGGGTTCTCTCCGGGTACTCCGGCTTCCTCCCACCATCCAAAAACATGTATTGGGATTAGGTTAATTGGCTAATTTAAATTGTCCGTAGGTGTGAATGTGAGTGTGAGTGGTTGTCTGTCTCTATGTGTCCTGTGGTGAACTGGAGACTTGTCCAGAGTGTACCCTGCCTTCTGCCTTAAGACAAGCTCAAGGGGACCTCAGTGGTGCCCAGGAGGAGAAACTGACAGAGTTAAGATTTGAACCAGTGACCCTCCGGTTCCCAGCCCAAGTCGCAACAGAATGAACTGAAGACATTGGTGAATATGCAGGTTCACTACTTGAAGATTTAACAGTTATTTGGCAAACAAATCAATCTCTCAACAACTTGACAGCTGACTTGCATGAACTCACCCTGTGTCACATGGGTCAGTGGTCGGTGGTTTGCATAAATACATATTAAAGAAAACAAGAATCACAACAAATACTGTATATTTAAATAATGTAGCTATAAACTGTACCAATTTACTCAATGATCGATCTGACTGTACTTAAATGTACTTGGAGTAGTAAAATAGTAGGTAGTTCTCATTATGCAGAAATATATATATATTACAATATTGTAACAATATGTAATAATATGGAGTCTTCTATTTCATTTGATTTATAGTGCATAAAATTATCAAAACAGAAGTCTGCTCAGGGCACTTTTCATATGGGCCACGTCTATATTGTACTCTTTATCATATTATTTATGATCATGCACAGGAGGTACTTCTCACAGCAGGCTGGCTTTGAGAGAGTGAGTGCTTCGACAGGTTAGCCCGAGAGCAAAAGAAAGAACAATGGGAATGAGGTTATGATATTATTATTATTATTATTATTATTATTATTTCCACAGTTCTTGAGGTGAGGTGTCAGAGTAAACTGATCTAACATCTGTCTGTAGAAAACGTACTGGAGAAGGTTTCGTGGTATAAATTGTCATTTTTACGGTGGTGATGAGGTCACTCCACACTACTGATGTACTTTGGCAACTTTAAAAAGGGTGACCCTATAACTGAAGTATCAAAGAAATTACACTTAAAAATGTTCTTTAAAAAGTTACATTGTACTTGTAATCTACCTGAAAGAGCTTGCCCTTGTTGAGATGTAAACAATACTAAACATGTCTCAAAACGCTTTAATCAACATCATCCCCCAGCAGGGGTGCTATTTACAGTTCTTTCTCTACATTTATAGAAGCAGAATTATCCAGCACAGCTCTTTTGTAGGTTATTTTGCGAAAAAAATACTAGTTTACTTTCTTTCCGTATCAGACAAATTCAAATTAAAAATCATTAAATTTGGAGATGTTTTTCACTGGACAGAAAGGCTATCAAAAATTTAAATTTGAAGAATAATTGGTCTGACGAATGTAGTGGAGTAGAATGCGTGAAAAATGAGATGAAGTGGAGAAGTACATAAAATTAAAAAATCTGGGTGATGCAATACTTTAAAATCATACTTAAGTAAAGTACTTCAGTGAATGTAGCTGAATATTCGTGTGGTTGTTGTGGTTCCCATGGTGCAGAGAAGCAAGGGGGAGTTACTGGTTTTGTAACACAGACTTTTCGACATTCTTTGACATCGAGTCTCAATGTGAGCAGACAGCCAGAATATGAAAACCCTCCTCAAAGTGCAACCTTTAGATCACCAGGATTACATATGTTGAGTGAGGTGTCAGTCATCCGTTCAGCACTTATACAATGCAGCACGGTATTACACATTGTCAAGGCTGCTCATGCTGCTTTGTCTCCCACCCACCTGCATCACTTTCCTGTCCCATATCTGTAAAAGACCAACTTTCAAACCTGTTTTGGCTGAACACTAGCACGCCATTTCAGAAATTTCAGATATGCAAAAAAGCGTCAAGATGCCATCACTCACACACCTAATTGCCTGTTATTTGAAACATCTACACCTATAAGCCTGTTTATTTCCATTCATATTTCCAGTGAAGAACCTGTTCAGTCTCCTTTGTTATATATTATATTATATATATTATATATCCTATTTAAGGTCATGGGGTGGGTCAAGCTGATCACAGCTGACACTGGGTGAAGGTGAGAGATGCCAGACTTTCAGTCAGCCTCACATTCACACCTAGTGGGGCCAACAATTAAATTAACCAATAAATGAAGAAAAGAAAATTCTTTCATTGACATAAAAGTAATTTGTAATTTGTCATTTTATATATCTAAATTATGTCTTCTGATCAAATTCATGCTTATAATCCATTATAATACAACTGGAAAAGGTCATGAAGTACAACACTGACAAAAACAATGTGATACAGAGGGGTGTCTCCATGACAACAATAAGAACATTTAGGGTTAATACGTCTGTCTGAAAATCAGTATGTTGTTTGCACACTATTCGTCTTTTTTGTCCTTCAGAGTGACATGTGACAGGAGTAAAAGAAAGAGATGTTTCGTTCACATACATGGTGGCAATCTAAAATGGTAGTTTAAGTTTAAAGTATTTCAAGACTCCTGTGCAGTCTGTATATTAACATGCCTTCATAAAAGCAACCATCGCTGTTATAGAACTGCTATTGTCCTACTTTGCTAGTGAAATATGAAAAATTTTTACAATGCTTGTTATTCAAAATGCTTTGTGTGTGAACACCTCTCTCATTTGCCACATTAATCTCTCAGAAAATACTGGAGATAGATGAAGAGTAAGAGGGGACATAGATGTCCCAGCTGCAGCTTTCACAGTAAAAGCTTCCTAATTTTGTTTTTTCCCCTTCATTGTCATAGCACCTTGTCTTGAAATTCCTTTGCATATAATCTCAAAATGTGTCTCAAAAGCAACTAGACCTGCAATAAATACTGATTCACTGCTGATTTTCATATTCTGTCCCTTCAGGTTTTACCTGTTTTTTTTTCTCCTGTAATTTCGTGATGTCAAGTTTTAACTATTTGTGCCGACGGCATGCATAACATTGTTTCCAATAAATGCCTTTCCGAATGTCCTTCTTTGCACAATGCTGCCTTACATTTCTAAGCTTTTCATCCCGTTCAGCTGCAGACAGCTGACTGTTTTGCTGACTCCTGTTCTAATTGCATGCTTTATTTGTAATTTTAATGAAGAATTTTAACATCAGGCTGAGGGACAACAGACACTGTCACATTTACAGTGATGTTGATCAATGTGCATTGTATGTATGTATATATATATATATATACATATATATATATATATATATATATATATATATATATATATATAGTAGAGAATATCTTGTTTATTCTCCTGACCTCTACCTCCTACCTGAACTATGATAACATGAATAAATATGTTTCAGTATCTTTTACTGGTGTACACTGTCCTGTTACAGTTTCACCATTAGATGGCAGTGTAGCCATACTGACATCCCAGTATTGCATGCTGGATTACACTGAGCGTCAAAGTGATTTACTTCAGTAAAAATAGTGATACCACATCACAAGTAAAAGTAATGCATTCAAAGGTTCACTTGGGTAAAAGTATTACAGTGTGAAATGTACTCAGGGTATCATTTTATTTACTTTTGTTGTATACTGTATATGCTGGTCTTTTGCTTATTAAGACATTTATACATTTGTTTAATTACAAATTTAAAGGCTTTGTTATCTACTTATTTTGAGGTATTTTACTTGATGCACTTGTTTACTTATGTCACTGATTTATATTTTTTATGAGCCTTTTTTGTAATGTTGCACGATCCACTGTGCTGCTGAAATAATGTGAATTTATTATTCTTAACAGATACATTTGTGATGGGCAAATGGGCCTGTCACCATTCCACTACTGGCATTTCATCATTTGCTTTAAAAATCAGTAAGACAAGACAAGATAAAAAAAAATATCCTGAAAGAAATTACTGTGTAACTCTTGCAACACAAAAAAAACCCAAATATAGAAATGAATGAGCAAAATATTTGTCAGATGTCAGTTGTAGGATAACTGATGCAAGAATTAATACCCTGTCGATTCAGGGCAAAAATACACTGATGAGACATGAAATTATGACTCCTTTCTATCTCAGCAGCATTAACTTCTCTGGTCTGTTGGATCAGACCACTTGGCTCATGACCCTGTCTCTGGTTCACCACTGATCCTTGGACCACTTTTGATAGATCCTCACCACTGTAGACCAGGAACACCCCACCAGAGATGCAGTTGTGGAGAAGATCTGATCAAATCTCTAGATATTGGTTCAAACTCGCTCAAATTTTCACACTTTCCCATTTTTCCTGCTTCTAACACATCAACTTTGGGGAAAAATGTTCATTTGATGCCTTATATACTTCAGGTGTCATGATGCAAAGATGGTCAGTGTTATTCACTTCACCTATCAGTGGTCATAATGTTATGTTTGATCGGTGTGTACTGTTGTATTTTATTTCCCCTTAAATGCAACACACTCTTCCTTTAATGATGTAGTTGGTCATGGTAGAACGAAATTTAACTCATTCTTAACACTGTTTGGGCAGTTTATTCAAAACAATATGACAAACCTATCATAAAATGGAAATACTAGTGCCTCAAGTATTCTACTACCATCCATCCAACAATCCATCTGTCCAGTTCACTGCTGAATACTGAGAAGACAAAATTATAACTGATGGGCTTGAAACCAGATCAGCTGATAGAGAACAACAAGGTGGAACAAGTAGCACGGCCTGGGAGTCATTTTTACAATGACCCATCGGCACGAGACAGCCATCTATTTCATCTTCTAATCTTCACAGGCACCGATCTGTTTATCAAACCAGCAGCATCCGTCTAGTAAAAACCTCTCATCTACATGAGGACAACACTGTAGCTCTGTTTGTCCCCACTGGGATCAAGACAAGTTCTGTCTTGTTCAAAGAAACCTGTGGGCGTCAAAAAACACCCCCTCCTCTCAGCGTTCTGCATCTCACAGCTTGAATGGGACAGACATCCGTCTAGCTCCCCGTGTTACAGAGTAGCCACTGGGCTCAAGGCCTTAACGATGCCTTTTGGCTGTTTTGACTGATAATGCAGTGTGAATAGCTCTTCTCTGAGCCCACACATTAGTGCTAATAAGGTATACAGCAGGATGAAGCGGGAAAACAGATTTGCATTTGTGAAGTCTCACAGAGCTCTGCAGCAGTTGGTCTTACTGAATGCTGCATTTGCAATGAGGCCACTGAACTGATATAGTTTAGAAAAAAAGTACAAACTCAGGCTTTACCCAATAACAATAAAAAATATTCCTGTCACAAGGGTGATGTTGATAATTAAAGAAGTGGTATATCTAGATCTCAAGAGGTGTTGATATTACCAGGGAATACATATTCACTGTGTGTGTGTGTGAGTGTGGCATTGTCACTGGACTCTGACCCTCCACGTTGGATGCTGGCACTAGAGGGAAGAAAAGGCTTTGTGTTGGGTATTTACAATAATAAGAGGTTGCACAACTTTGGTTGTTTTATGAGGGAAATAATTCAGTGGTTTTCAAAGCACCATCAAAACAAATAAAGAAAGAAATAAGAATGCATCTGATTTTTTAGAGCAACTCTGTTTTTCTTGCAGTCATTTCCTGAAGGTGCAGTTTCATAGCAAGTGGTGACAAGAACCCAAATAAGAACAACAGTCTGGATGAATAAAGGAAACAGGAGACAGGACATGTTAAGACATGGGAGTAACACCAGTTGCCTCCTGGGAAAAATGCAGCAAATGTCCCAGTGTGGATTGTGGCCATCTATTGTACCTCTTCATGTGATAATAATCATCCTTTGTCAGCGCCGGGGGGATGATTTGCCAAAATACAATGTGTTCTCTAAAACACACGATATTGTGGAGAAAGATGTTTGTGTGATTTGATTAGATTTCTTGTAGATTGAAGTTCTGTATAACTGCAAATACAAATTGCATTATCTTCCAGATCTGTCTATTTATTTGTAACAATATATAGAAATTACAGAAAGATTACAGTTTCCAACTTAACAACACACAATACAAACTTAGTATTTACATTTTTAACGAGTGCAGAGGTTTGCTTTTCATCTTGCAATAAATATTAGTTTCATTTGGTTTACAGTACGATTCCGATACTTCATGCTTCAAACAGAGGTAGCCCAAACATGGCCGGCATCTTGATGAATTATGGAGCAGGTAAATTAGTTGCCTGTGACAAAGGACTGGTAGAGGGACATGAGCTGGGCCTGGAGGTCCTGGGCGTAGGGGTCCAGTTTTTCCCTCATGTCCTCAGCGTAGGGGGCCACCATCTGTTTCACCAAATTGGCTCTCTGAGTCAGCTCAACCTGGACCTTCTCTGTCATGGGCGCCACACTGTCCTGGAAGTTCTGCAGGTGGTGGTCCACCTTTAACTTCAGGTCGTCAGTGTAGGGCCCGAGCTGAGCCTGCAGATCCTTCACACTCTGCTCCAAGTTGGTCTTCAGTTCCTCACTCTTCTGCATCAGGGTGGCCCTCAAGGCCTCAGAGTCCAGGGATTCTGCATAAGGAGCCAGTTCCTGTTTGAGCTGCTCCACTCTCTGCTGGATCTGAGCCTTCATGTCCTCTGTGTAGGGCTCCAGCTTTTCCCTGACGCTGCTCAGCTCCTGGGTCAGCACACCCCTCAGCACATCAGCTTCTGAGGTGATCTTGGTCATCAGGTCCTGGGCTGCAGGGTGAAGCTGCTCCTGCAGAGTGACTGCATACTTGCTGGCCATGTCAGTGCTGTCTGCCAGACGGGCACTAGAAGACAGAAAAAGAAACAGTTGGATTATCAGAGGTTTGTGCGAAAGCATATTGATACCAATCGTCTGAGCCATCACAGTCCTGTGTGTCACACAACTTACTTGACTTCCTGTCCGAACTGTGATTCCCTGATCATCTGGAGGGTGTCATCAGCTGTCTGGGTGGCTTTGGCAATGTAGTTCCAGAAAGCATCAGTAAGCACTTCCAGCTGTGGTTTGGGTGCATCAGCATGGAAAAGGTTGGCATGACAGCCTGTTGGATGGACACGAGAACAGCTTGAGCACAGTACAGATATTCAGCCTGTGACTGTGCTTGGTTGCAAAAGCAATGCCATGGCTTTGGCTTTATAGAAAAGAGAAATAAAAAACAAAAAGCTTGCAACTTACCAGAGAGCACTGCAAGCGCGAATACAACGAACACCTTCATGACTGCGTCTTGCTGAAAAAACAATTATGATCTCGTCAACTTTCAAGGCACAAAAATGTTGTTTTGAAACAAAAGTGTGATTCTCACCTGCTTTCAGCTTGTGACTGTCAGAACTCAGCGTATTTGCAAATGCGTCAGACTGTCGCTTCCATATTTATATACTGAAGACATATGACAGTTGTAGGCAAGAGCCCAAAGTCCAGTAGTCCCTTCCATGTTGTCACTATGACTCTCTTCCTGTTTCTGCTGCTCCCCCGGCCTACTATCACATGACCGCAGTGCCTAACACAAGCTTTACAGTATGCAGAGGTTATGTGGCTTCTAGAAATGTCTGAACTATAAAACCTTACACCACAAGAAGTTTAGCACTAGTTCTCTTCTTACCCATATCCAAAAAGCATTAAGGAAATAGTTATTAACTGTCACCCAGTCCAGTGTTAACAGCCTACAGATAACTTGCGTATGCCCACATCAGTGGACTTTGTATTAGGGTTAAGCAAAGTGAATAGAAGGCAGGGTTTCTTTATCAGATTGAAGAAGGCTCAGTGTGATCATATGTAATGCCAAATACTTTTTTTACAGTATTCAGCAAGTGTAATTTGTGTGTCAGTATTGTCGCTTTTGTCTCAACTTCTTTCAAAACAGCTCTATTTTGTAGTTTGCAAACATTTCCACGAATTTCAGGATTTATACTGGCAAATGGTGAGAGGCACTTTCAGGGTAACAGGAAGAAAGACTATTGAAGAGCACATAAACAGGAAGGAAATATAGTTACCACACAGAAAGTTTCCTTTTTCAACTTTGTACACTATTGAAGTAACACAAAAAATCCTCAAGGACAAGGAGATTTAAGCATTACCACGGATGGGAGCAAACCTCTCAAACACATCACACAATACTCAATATGTCAAATACTGACGTCTCTTGAAAAACTGTAAATTTCAATCACCTTACCAAGAATATTTGCATGTTGGCTACATTTAGATTTACCTAAAAAACTGCTCAATTTAATCTCAACAAGTACAATAAGCAACAATAAAAAGGCTCAAATCTGATGCCCTGAATATACTGTACACATCCTGGACATTAAAAATTTAGACATAATAAGATAAAATAAAACATCCAACAAGTAACAAGTCTCATGTCAGTCAGAGGTTTGTTGTATGTCTTTCACCCTTCAGGTGTTTTATGGTAGCATTAAATCAAATATGGGTCTTTTAAAAACTGCTATAAGCTTCAAACTGCTTCTTAGAATGAAATGATGATGAATACATCATGCTCAGCAAATTTGTATTAAAATCATGAAGGACTGTCAGGTCAAAATATTGTAAATAACATGTTCTGTGTAGGACCTGTCCTTGTATGAAGTGCTGCTCTTCAAAAGTAGTTTGAGAGAAGTGAACTATGGTATGTCAGGTGTGAAACAGCCACTACTTTGTCCTTCAGAAGCTGACAGTGTTTGAGTCTGCTAACCTTTGGTCAAACTGACACATAGATGATACAGGACTTAAGACCATGAGTTTCTGACAACATGTCAAGCTAATAGAGACAATAAAATATACACTGATTATCTAATCAAAGCCAGACATCAAAGATGTTAAGGAGAGGATTATCTGTGTGACTTGGCAGGGAGTTATCTCTGGCTATGAAATGCTAACAGCTCAGCGACTCCAGACAGACCTATGACGGAACGGTTCAGTTAAGGTTAGACTTTTTTCACACCCTAACACCAAAAAAAAACACGTGTACATTAAGTCACATACATCAAGGGATAACTGATAAATGAAGCTATAGAAAATAGATAGCTGACAATGTGCACTGGTGTAACAGTATGTGTGTGTTCTCTGGCACAAGGTGTCAGTGAGGATATCAGGGTGAGGCAAGGTGACAGCAAGACACTAGCACATGGACTTTGGGATCATGACTGTCTGGCTCACTATATAAGCTGCAGAAGCTCACCAGATGAGCACAAGTGCTGCCAAGTGGACCTGCAGATATACTTACAAACTCAGGTAAGATGATGAGGCGCTGGCTCAAGAGTTACAGACAGCTGAGCATTTCATATCAGGAATAGTTGTTTGTGAACATACTGTGCTAACCAGCTTTGAATCTCCTCGTTATTAGATCTAACAGCCATGAAGGTCCTTGCTGTGCTCGTCCTAGCCGTTTTCACTGGTGAGTATGATGGCAAAATATCATTATGTGGTATGATTGAAGGGTACATACTGACATCAATGTCTCAAAATCTCACATCAGTTCTTGTGTCTGTCCAACAGGCTGTCAAGCCAATCTTTTCTATGCTGATGCACCCAAGCCACAGCTGGAAGTAATAACTGATGCCTTCTGGGACTATGTTGCTAAGGCAACCCAGACAGCTGATGACACCTTGCAGATGATCAGGAAGTCTCAGTTTGGACAGGACGTCAGGTAGGTCAGACAAGACCATGAAGATTGTTGACATGTTGTAAACAACACTTCCTCACTAAAATATGATGTAAAACTGTATCTCATGGATAACTCTCTTCTCTAGTGCCCGTCTGACAGAGAGCGCCGATGTGGCCACCAAATATGCTGCCACCCTGCAGGAGCAGCTTCCCCCTGCAGCCCAGGACCTGATCACCAAAGTCAACACAGAGGCCGACATGCTGAGAGAGCGTGTGAACCAGGAGCTGAGCAATGTCGCAGAAAAGCTGCAGCCCTACACAGAGGACATGAAGGCCCAGATCCAGCAGAAAGTGGAGCAGCTCAAACAGGAGCTGGGCCCCTACGCAGACTCCCTGGACACTGAGGCCCTGAAGACCGCCGTGATGCAGAAGAGCGAGGAACTGAAGACCACCTTGGAGCAGAGTGTGCAGGATCTGCAGGCTCAGCTCGGGCCCTACACTGATGACCTGAAGCTGAAGGTGGACCAGCACCTGCAGACCTTCAGGGATAGCGTGGCACCTATGGCCGAGAATGTCCAGGGTGAGCTGATTCAGAGAGCCCAGCAAGTGAGAGACATGGCCACCCCCTACGTTGAAGAGTTGAAGGAAAGGCTGGACCCTTATGCCAAGGACCTCCAGGCCAGGCTCATGTCTCTCTATGAGTCCTTTGTCAAAACCAACTAAGTCAACCTCCATGGTTGTTAAACAGAAAGAAACTCTAAAGCAACACAATCATCTGATCCCATAATATGACAACACAAACCAGTTTTGAATGTTGGAGACCACTGGATGGATTTGGTTTCAAGTATTAAAACAACAGTTTAATAGCAAATGCTGAGTGTTGGTCTGAGACCATACACCTCCTCCTGTACTATTAAAATAAACAAAATGGAAAACAGAAAGTTGTGTCTCTTGTCTTATCTGTTGTGTTTTAAATGAGTGTTGCTAAGATTTGAGGATGCCAAAAGTTTCATAATTAAATGATTGACAGCAACGAAAATGGAATATTATTCATATGTTTTCATTGGAGTATGAACATAACAATCAGGGTGCAACGTCACCACAATATGTTACTCACAACTACAGCAAATGATGTGACAATAAAAGCTTTTAAACAAGTGAATTTTGTTCATAATGCCAATATAAACACCCGGGTAGAACGACACTCATTATTTTCTGGACTTGACTGGATGAAACAAGGATCTTTGAAAAGAATTAGCGCCCTCTGATGAACATACAGAATTACTTCACCATACTGTATATAAATTTAGTGTAGATGCAGGTAGCATAACGACCAGCTATTTTAAACATAAGAATTTTACTTTTGACAGTTATAAGAAAGTAAAAAAAAAATCCTATGTTTGCTCTACATAACAATTATCTGGGAAAACATGCTTTCTTGTTTTTCCTGTAGGATTCAGTTGTGGGTCTTGGATAGGGCATGTTTGGATTTGTCTCTGCGAGTCTGGATGTTCACATAAACACATCCTGCTTCCACCTTGTTTTTTAATTTTCCTTTTGTGTCTCCGTCCGTGCTGCCAGGTCGCTCCCACGCTGCCTTACCCAGTGGCAAACAACATTCCTCAGCTCTGCCCCCAGCTGTCACAGGCTGCCCTCACAGTTAACCCTCCACACACATCTGCAAAAGATGTAAGTGTGTTTACTGAGTTTCACTGGATTAAGGATCCACATTCCCCTTCCTTTCTTTTGCCTGTCTACTCTACTATACTACTCTACTTCTACTCTATTACAATTACTTTGCCTTGTTACATGTTTGTGTGGAGCCATTTATTAAATATTTATCTCTGTAAATAAATGGCAAAGAAAAGAAAATGCGCACAAATATTCAGAAAAGAGTTACATGTTAATGTCATTATCAAATATTTTGTAGTGAGACAAAACTACCCTGAAATTCAGGACAGGTGAAAATGTTTCATGAACAGTGAAAGGTTGTGCAGTGTGCACTCCCAAATGCTATTAATCCTATTATCTTTCTGCAAGAAATGTCAATGATGCAATGTCAACCTTTAATTAGATCAGAATGTGCTTTATTTGCCAGGTATGTGCATACATATGTTTTTAATAAACAGATAAATAAACAACAACTTAGAGCCTGTGTTTAAAAGTTCTTCCCTGGTGAGGCGAGGGAGAACAGAAGACACAAAACGTAGTGATGAGCTTAGTACAGAGGCTTCCATCTGAGGCACCATCTAGATGTAATCTATGCAGATTTAACATAATCCTCAAATCAATTTGTGATCACTAGGACACTGCCTGAACTCTATTGTAGACCCGAAGCCTCTGTCCTTTAGCCTAAAAGGACAAGTGTCTCCTCACCCTGAGCACTGTACAGGACTGACCAGCAGTCAGTGGGGTTACTTTTGTTGATGGTCACGCATGAGCTGCTGAACCCCTTCATACAGTGAGGTGATGCCACAAACACTGCAGCCATATTCAGACGTTCGGCCCTGTCAGCACATGTCCTCCATCAGCTGATAGAAATGACTCAGAACTAGATGAAGGGGGTTTATTGCTGCAGGAAAAACACTCATTTATGAACTTGACCATTCCAGTTCAACAACTTTTAACCTACAGACATTAACTGCTGTAATCTTGCTGACTCAACAAGACAAATGGTTGCCTGTAAGGGGTGAGATCATCTGCACTTTATCAAAAACAAATTCTTCCAACCAACTACCAAAGAACATAATCAGGGTTACTTTTGGTCACCCTGTTCCCTCTGTTGTTGTGGAGCAAAGGGAGAAGCAGCTGACAGTGTCTGATATAATCAGACTGTATTACCTCATGGATTTTCTTGAATCTCTCTGTTTCACTTCTCTGTCTGCCTTCTGCCTCTTTATCCTGGAGGTTCAGCAAACCAGGCACGCATTGTGCTGTCTGACCTTTGGCCTTTGTTGCCCACTGTGGTTCATCACATCTGCATCATACAAACACAAAATATCTAGTTTATGTTTGTAATCTGGAAATACATCTTAGTACGTGAATGCTTGACATGTTCCTAAAACAAAAAGTCATTGCGTGACAATGTTTTACGCAGAATGGTGGGATTAAGTTCCTGATCTTGATTTGTTTGTGTGTTCGAACTGGACTGGACTTGTTATCTCGCTGAACATGCAGTATCTTCATGTGTGCGACACACCTCCTGCAGTGACACACACATCACACAATTATTGAGGAAGATGAAGGTCAAAGGTCTTTCAGTTTTTAACACGATGCCTAAATATAAGGAGTTCAAACTGGAAACATGCTTCATCTCAGTATACACTACATTACAAGACAGCTTAGCTATTAATTTAGGTACAGTTTCCCAATCCCTCAACTCATAACTGACCCCTTATCGCACACTAATGTTATCATGTTCTCACACTTATTACCTGACCGAGCCAACCCATTTAAACTTTGTTCCTGTGTAAAGTTGGGTTTCTATGTTCTGGTTGACAACAAAGTGGCCAAGTCCTAAAGGGCAAAGGCCATGACACATGGCCAGTGATGGAATCAGAGCAAAACACTCTGATAGGTCAAGATGACTGGAAAAGGAGAGCCTATTAAATGTGATTCGTAAAAATGTAGTTTTCAATTATCTTACTTTGACAAAAATATTGATATGACCAAATGTCTGATGCTTCTCGTTCATGACAGACTGCAACAAGTGGGATCTTTGTCACTCCTCTCTATTCTCTGTACTACATAACACTTACAACCTCATTCAACATAGACTGAAAGTAAATGATTTAATGTAAACAAGATGGTTCAATAAAAAAAAATGATGTTGCAACACAACATGCTCATATAAATAAACTTCCAGGATTTGGGATTGACTTTACAGGTTTTTGACATCATTTGTGGTCCAGTGGTTTAAGTTGTGTTCACTGTGAGTAGGGAAGTCTGTGTTTGATTCCCTGCCAATGCAACAACACTCATCACTCCTCTGTGTGAAAAAAAAAAAACATGACGCAAGGCTAATGACAGATATGTTCGGCTACAAAACCAATATTTGCAGCTCAGTATGCAGAGGAAAACACTTTCTTTCTACAGAAAACATTCCCTTTCCTCTGCCAGTTTAAAAATCCTGGAATTTTCTTGTTCTCTGTGGCAACCTACAAACACTGTGCTTTCAGAGTTTCCTTTATGGTTCCTGTATAATATGCATTTTTTCCAGTTTACAGGTAATAAAATAGTTAATGTTCTCTGTGTTCTTTTGTAATCCTTCTTTTGTAATGTGGGCTCACTATTCCTGGTATCCCCCAAGCCTGAACATGTCTGCTTTGTAGTGCTGACACATGAATTGTACTTCAGGCACTTACTGATAATTCATAGCTGTACGTCATGAACTGGTGCAGGACAGCAAGCACAGTACATAGAAAAAACAAGTAGGCACATATGATATGCATACAGAAAAGCTACATGTGCTACATTCACCACTTGAACTGTGTGAGGGGGATTGAGATGTTAATGTGCCATAGATATGTTGGGGGTTTTGTGTCTGCAGCGGCTGGATAAGGAGGGTGTCAATGGTCGGTACTGGCAGACCATTAACATTTGTTAGTGAATGTGTGAAAGGCTTGTTAACATCCTGGCACCAGGGGGGGTTTATATTCAGAGAACATTTGGTAATAATGATCAAAGAAAAGCCAACAAAGCTGTGGTCATTTATCACCAAACTTGCAATAACCAGTGGTGGAAGAGTTACCCAAATCTGCAAAAGCAGAAATTCCACTGTAAAGAGTAAAGGTTAGATTCAGTGAAAGAATGGGATTTGCAGCAAAATACAGCATTAAATTACCAGTTGCACTTTTACTTTATGCTATTACAACAGAGATCGATCTGTAATGAACTGAAAATATGTCATTTATAAACTAAAAACAATACATTTATCCTGCCTTATATGTAGTATTTTATATTTCATTGTTATACAATGTTGCTGAATAATTCTTTAGATGTTTTTGCAAAGTGTTCTAAATCATGCCATAAAAGTTCACTATGTTTATGTTCTGAGTAACTTTTCTCTCTAATTTATGTGAAAAAAAAATGTCCAGTGGTGGAAGGTGACAAAGTGTTGCACTTAACTTAAAATCTATGGAATGCTGATTAGATCTTACTATTGTATGCAATCAGAGAGAAATGCTGTTCTATAAACTACTGCATGTCTCCTGTATGCATGCGTTTGCTTCATTTGGCAGCAACTGTTAGTGGTTACTGCACAGATTCAGATTTTAGGGCTCCAAACCAACTTAAAAGTAGAAAGAAAGTATAGATAGTAGCTTCATCTCACCAGTGGAGGCTACATCTTGAGTAAAATATCTGAGCTCTCTCCACCTCAGAGAAATAAAGAATAAAATGAAATATGAATTCCTCAAATGATGCTGCTGATTTGTAGATAGCCCCAATTTCTGATGCATACATGTTCATGAATGGACATTATTTGTACTGTTTTAGCATATATTTGATGATTTGTATCTTAGTGTGTAAATATTTTATTTGAATAATTATATGAGGATTTGACATTCTCTCCTCATTGTGTTCTGCTGCTCTTATTTCAATTTTTTTTTTTTTTTTTTTTTTACATATGTTTCGTGTTACTGAATTTCCTTTGTTGACGATGATCCTGAAACTTTCACCCCATTATTCTTGTGACAGGTCAGATTACTCAATCCCCTGAAACAATGCAGACCTGAGAGAACTTCGGACGAGTCGCCGTTGGCGTGGAACGTGCGCATGCAAACCGTCAACATCACATGAATGCGCCCGCGCACGAGCAATCGACCCCTCCCCCCGCGCGCAGCGCTCTCCTGGCACTGTATAAAAGCCCTCAGTGTTCATGCAAGGAGCACGGAGGAAGCTGAACCTCTCAGGTGAGTCACAGAGCGTCTTCTTGCATAATAACACTTCATAGAGACGAATTTCTGCTTGTTTTAGTTATAACATTTTTTTTTCTAAAATCATTCCTAGTTTGTTTTATATTGTTGCTCACTTTTCCCCTATTCTTTAATTCCTAGGTGTACCTGTCTATCCAACAACCATGAAGGCCGTAGCCCTGATCCTCGCTCTGGCAGTCATCACCGGTAAGTACGCTTATTTTGTCTTTTATTTACCACAACAGTAAAATTATGTTGTGTATTAACCTTTCCAACTTTCCCTTTATAGGCTGCAATGCCCGTGTTGTGCCCAATAGCATTGTACCAAGATGGGAGGAAACCGTTGACAATTTCTGGAAGCACATCAATGCCCTGAACCAGAAAGCAGATGAAGCCTTGGAGAACCTCAAGAGCTCTCAGGTCTCCAGGGAGCTTGAGTAAGTTATTTTTGTCATCTTCAATTGACAGCGTTTAGCTCATTTTCTGTATTTCCATGGTTTTCTCTCACTGTACTTGCAATCCTAATTTCCCTTCATGTCTTCTGCTTCCAGCACTCTGATCACTGACAGCATGGCAGAGCTGACTGCATACAGAGTTGACATCCAGAGCAAGTTGGCCCCTTACACCCAAGGCACCACCGGACAGATGACTCAGGACCTGCAGCTTCTGGTCAACAAACTCCACAAGGACATGGTGGATGCCAAGGAGCGCAGCATCGAGTATCTGGGTGAGCTCAAGACCATGGTGGAGCTGAACGCCGAGGATGTTCACACTCGTGTCAGCACCTACACCCAGAAGCTGAGGAAGCGCCTGAACAAGGACACAGAGGAGATCCACAAGTAAGTAGAATGGAGGTTTTCACACTTACTCAGATCCCTCGTCATGTGATTAAAATGAAACCTAAATATCTCCTTCTCCTCCTTCTTTCCCCAAAGCGCTTTGGCCACCTACCTTGGCGAGATCCAGTCTCGTGCTTCTCAGAACCTGGACACAGTGAGGGAGAATGTTCAGCCCTACGTCCAGCAGGCCAGTGACTCCGCCAGCAAGAAGATGAGTGACATCTCCACCATGCTGAAGACCCAGGCTGAGGGTTTGGGCCAGCAGCTGGAGACCCAGGCTGAGGGCCTCAAGACCCAGCTGGAGGCCACCGCCCAGGACCTGCGCACCTCCCTGGACGGCAAGGTGGACGAGCTGACCGATCTGATCTCCCCATACATCACCCAGATCCGTGAGCAGATTGAGAACATCATGGAGAAGGTCAAAGAGACCGCCACTTCTTCTTAAAGAAAGACTCAGATTTCTTAGCACCCTGGCAAAGAGGGGGAGATGGGGAGAGTTACTGATCTTCATTAGGTGCTCCATTGTTCAGTACAGGGGGAGTTGATGAGATGAAAGAGGGAGGATGAGGTGTGACTTTTACAGAACAGCCAGCAAATAAATGTCTGGGTTCGTCTGCATGGTCACCCCTTCTTCTCTTATCAAAGCCCTTAATCACTGAACACAAGCATCCCACTCAATACACAAACAGGAGACCAATATTTGAAATACGCTTTGCTTTTCTGTGGTTCATTAGCTGCTCTAGCTGTCTGTCCCCC
Organism: Synanceia verrucosa; assembly: GCA_029721515.1. Taxonomy (NCBI): domain Eukaryota; kingdom Metazoa; phylum Chordata; class Actinopteri; order Perciformes; family Synanceiidae; genus Synanceia; species Synanceia verrucosa. The sequence goes on along the minus strand of CM056557.1, from coordinate 13,205,029 downwards.
TCCCCACCAAGGTTTGGTATTCATTTTCTGAACTGTTTGGTTGTAAATATACCTGCTGAGCCTCATAGACACACCAACCACAAGTGTCTTTCTTTTCAATAAATGCACTGATTTATGACAATGATCAAAAGATGATGTCCCCATGTTGTGCTTCACAGAGAGGAGGAGTGTAAAAATGTTGCATTTCTGACTATCAGTGAGTGTAATGCTGCCTGTCTGTTCTTCAGTCTGCCTTTAGAGTGTCACATGCCCACAATGCTGCTCACTGTAAGCACGCTGTCTGTGCGTTGAACAGTGCTGAGTGAATTAAAAAAAAGAAAGAAAAGAAGCTGTTTCCACTGTTTGTTTCTCTGATCAAGCATTAAAAAGTAATCTATTATTCAAGATTCAAGTTCAGTGACGACAACAAGTGTTCACAAGTTAACAAAGCTGATCCACATTTTCATTTTTCAGTGGTTGAAGTGTTTAGAATGCTGGCTTTAAGTCATTCTTCTTGTGCGAAGATTATAATCCTGAACAATTTAAGTTGAACCATCATTGTTGTTGCATAAGGCTACAGTGCTAATTATTCAAGGGCTTTTAAATGAAGTTAATGAGCACTTCTCCGACCACTCCACGACACACAAATGTACTTTTCCTACAGAAGTAGTAATTTAACTTAAAGTTGTAAAATACAACTTATTTGCTCTCTCTGCGCCTGTACTCCTCCCCCTCTGTTTGCTGTCCTCATGCTGTCACAAACATCTGCGTACACGTTTTTCTTGTCCAGACTTGTAATCTGTTCCCAGAATCCTTTCTCTTGATCTAAGCAGGTATTTGGGAACACACTGTGCCCTTTATTCAACTGTTGGTGACACTATCATTGATTGCATCAGCGATGCATCTATATGCATAAGAGACACATACACAGATACAGTTTGTGGATAGTGTGCCCACACATGCTTGTAACCAAGCACATCAGGGTGGCCTTGTGATGAAGGTGAATATCATAAGACTGAAATGTTTCTTTCAGGCAGGGGATCATTTGTTGCATGTCATACCCCTGCCTCTTGCTCTCCCAATGTTCCCTGTCTGTCTCTACACTGCAAACAAACAAGATATGCAGAAAACTTATTTTACAAAAATTTACTTTGCATTTTTCTGACAACGTCAGTTGTCTTACAACGTCAGAAATATTACCAGACTATAGAGGCTGCAAAGGATGTAAATTCAGTGAATTATGAGATTTTTCTCAGGGGAAAAGATAGTCCTAAACTCAGATCACTCACTCCCCCATTAAAAAAAACTTATGCGAAGAAACTCAGCAGGATGTGTGCTTTGAAGTGCAGAGCAGAGGCCAGTAGAGGACACCATTTGTCCCTTGTTCATCTCCTCTCTTCTGACCCCTCCGCTTGAATCCATGCTACACGAACATGCAGCTGTGTTTTCTTTGTTTTTGAAAGATAAAGTAAACTACATTTGCTTCATAAAGAAACACAAACTATGAGTTTCATGAGAGGAACACACATTTTTCAGAGATCAGGGAGCTGAACTGCTTAAGGACCACTTGGAGGTAAGTGTGTAAAATTAAGAAAAAGGTCTGATAGGTCGCATAAATTAAGAACTACAGAATTGATGCTTGCAATATTCCATAATAGTGATTTGAGTTATACCACAAAACTTTCATTTTTTGAATTAGACTGGAGGCCTTTGTTAGCTATCACTCACCTCAATTCTTGTTTAACTCTGTAGTTTACAGAGAAATGATGGCAAATGTCATAAAATGACTTTAAAAAGAGTCATATAGTTCATTGCACATTGGTATGTTTTCCTCTCCTTTCACTGTGTTCCAAGAAAACATGTTTACCCTTTCTGTGTTGAAGGACATTGCATGCAAATTGAAAGAATGACTAACATGTTTGTCCCCTATGATGTCACTCCTTTTCAGGAACCAGTGTTTATTTAGAAAATGACTGACAAGTAAAACTCCTAAATTAAAATGTCTCTTGTAGCAGGAATCAGTCATGGTGAAAACAGGAAAACCACGAGCATCCTGTCTGGTCAGCACTTGTGATGTCTGCTCCTATAGGGTGTCTGCGCTCTGAGTGCTGCCCAGCAACTTAAAAAAGGCCCAGCAGACTAGCAGGTGCTAGCTCGTCCATGACTGCAAGTAACCCCCCAAAAACACCCCATGCAGAGATTGTACCTCATATTACAGCCCTGTCTCTCCTCTCCATCCTTCCCCTCCCCTTCAGAGTTGGCACACAAAATCAGTCACCACAGGAGCCCTCGGCCAAACACAAAAACAGTCTCTTTGTGAGCTTGTTATTGCAAATTGGGAGCACGCAAGATGTGCACTTTCACGCCCTATGCCTCCTACAATTATTCCAGAGGAGCTTATATGCACGCAAGCACAAGTTCATACATAAACCCACTGGTCATTCCATGACAAAGGGGATGGAGATTTAGTCTTTCAGAGGTAATATGTGGGTGCCGAGGCATGTGAAAGCTCATTTCACTCAATTGTAGGCTATTCATCACAGTGAAACCACCTTATGGGCCAAACCATCAGACACAAATAGATATTTGGCCCTTTGCAACGGCCCACTTGGTGTCAAGACAGATATGTTAAGCAGTGATGAAGCCTTAAAATCATTAAGACACAGACTTCCTGGCTCAAATTCAGGTCACAGTTGTAATGAGGGGTTACTGCAGGTCAACCAGCTGTACTGTTTCTCTGTTGCATGCTAAATTTCAAGATGGACCACATATGGCCTTGTCGGACTCCGTCTGACTCACTTCCCTTTTAAGAAAGGGAAGGTCTGGAGATATCAAATGAGGCAATTGCAGTTCTTTATAGAGAAGTAAATCGAAAAAACACCAGCAACGTTGCAGAAAAGCAGTGAGAGTGAAAGCTATCAGGGGTTTGTGCCCAATAAACTGTAGAAATGCAGATCTTAGTATGCACAAATGAGAAAAAATGGCAAAATATACATGATTAATACACATTATGAATTATAAAAAGGAACAGTGGTAGAAAGTATGTTTCAAGGTGACTGTACTCTATGTATAGGCCTATTTCCATTTTTTCACTTATTTATATATCTACTCCCCTACAGAGAAACATATAATAATCTCAGTGCATTGCCAAAATTATTATCAACAAATGCAATATTAACCTTACTTGGTAATGCATACATAATAATGATTAAAAAATAACATGACAATAAAAGTTGTTGTTCTGCATAATTACTACTTTAAGTACATTTATTTGCTCGTACTTTTGGATTTAAATACAGTACTTTTATAGTATGACTTTCCTCCATCAATGTTAATAGCTACAATAGCTGACAGGAAGTAAACCTGGACGAAAAAGCAATGAAAGAGGTTATACACATCACTGCAAATATACTCTACAAATCATGCAACAAGCCGAACATATGTCAAATCGGTATAATGGCAAGAAATCTACTGATGTGAACAATGTGCATCATCCTCACAACCCTGAACTTTCTTTCAGTCAAATCTGATCCTGAACTGGTGCTGAACAACACTTCAGGTTCAAAGGAGCCTCCATCATGTCTATTCCCTATCAGGCCTGACCTATGTCCCTCCATCACATCTCACCTTATCTACTGGCACCTTGATCACATCATTATTCAATTCTAAACGGGGGACAGTGACTAGAGACTGCACTGACACAATCATACAGCCTTTATAGCCATCAGTATCTTTTAATGCAGTTACATCTAGTGCTGGTTAATAAAGGGGGCAGTCACACCACAAGGTCTCCACGTGTGCATGTTGACTGAAGTCTGGCTTTATGCGTCACCCTGAGCGGGCTTATAAATAGCAACAGATAGCCGCTGAAAGACATTCTTTTTCCTATTTTCCTCTTCTGAGACAGACAACAGGTAAGACTGGCACTTCATTTCCATCACTTCTGAAATGAAAAACAAACATATTTGTTGCATGAAGCTGAAACGTATAGCGTAAAAAAACCCATCTATCAGGTAACCTGATGTGTACCGTTGCTCTTTTTTGTTGTTTTATTCATGTCACGACGCCAACTCCGTGTTAGAAGGAGGACGTTGTGTAAGAAAACTGCACACTCAGTTGAGCTAATTAAACTGTGACGGGTCGTAAAGGGGAGCTGTCCAGTGTCTGTGGTGCTGACGTACTGTGTCCTTCCTCCTCACAGTTACAGACACCATGAGGCTGTACCTTGCGGTTGCCGTGCTGATGCTGGCCTTTGTCGCATACACAGGTAAGGCCAGGGTTTCTGCTCTCCTTCTTCCAGCTTGTGGACAAGTGTCTCACCGTCCATGTCTCTCACCTACAGAGGCTCAGGAGCAGGAGCAGGAGCTGACCATGGAGCAGAGGTTCGCCCAGTTTCGCGACCAGATGGACGCGATGAGCAGCAATTGGTCCGAGAAGGCCAGGGCTTTCTTTGAACGGTTCCGAAACAGCGAATTCGCAACCCAGACACAGTAAGAGTAAACGAGAGATCAATACATGCCTGAAAAAAATTATTTCCCGCCCTATCTGTCTCAAAGATCATCCAGCATCATCCAGTGCTTTTCCTTCACCATTCTGAACAGGAGTGAGGAATTTCAAACTGACTTTTTATGCCCAAATTTGAGCCTGAACACTGGAGGTCTCTGAGAAGTCAGAAATTAATCAAGAAAAACATAGAGTACAACCACTGAAATATTATTATTTTTTTTTCTGTTCAGGAATACAAGTAAATAAGTGTAATTTGTCATCTCAATCAAAAATAATAATGTGCTTTGCTATTTTTACCTGCTTTTTTTTATTCACATGCACACACGTTTTTTTGTGACACATGGTTTTGTCCTCTCTTGCTCAGGGACCGGGTCCAGCAGTTTATTGACACTCTGACGGAGAAGTTTGGGAGCAAAACCCAGTAGACATGTCCTTCGTCTGGCACCGACCACCTGCCCCCTGACCTCTTCACAAAACACATTGCTTTGCTGACCAGACACACCTTGCCTCTGTAAAGACTTTTTTTAAATACAGTAGATATATATAATTTGAATTTAATCTTTTTTGGAAACACAATGTCAAACAAAAGGTGCAATAAAGACATCAAAAAATACAAATGTGTAGCATCACTGTTTCTCAATAAAAAGAAAATCAGAACTTTTGAGTGACTTTATGAAATAAATGAGCAGTACGGCTTATATGCCGTTAAAAGTCATAATACATTAAACTGTTTTTCCAGAGAAAAATGACAGTTTTCTTAGATATGTGAATTAATTCACAATTAAACAGGGGACACTTTATGGAAAAAAAATTGGTATGAACACTGACAGATATTTATTTAAAAATATTACAGTCAGAAAAACAGGCTGAAGTTCCTTTCTATGTATGTTTTATACTTGAACTGAAATTAATGAATAGCCATTTAAAAGATACACATCAAGCAAAAAATGGATCTTAAATGATTATCATGGGAAATAAAAATCTAAGGTCACCAAGAGGATTGAATATTAGCAGATGCTAAATTGGGACACAGACAGTTTCCAGACTTGCAGTTTATCATTTATACATGTCCCCTCAGGGTTATAATAAACCTGTCTTTATCACATTAAACCTGATCATCATCATCAAGTCTTGTTTAATGAGTTCTCCCTTTTTTGAGTAAAGCAATTAGGAGCAGACCTGTAAGACATTACTGTCTTGTTGTGGGAAATGGTTATTTGTTTGTAACTTATCGAGACTTGTTACATAAATACAGTCATTGCTGAATGTCAGATAAGAAATTTACCCCGATGAGTTCATTAAACAACCAACCACAGAGTACTTTGACCGAATTATTTATTTACGCAAGCCTCAATATCATACTAATGAGCACTAAAGCTGAGCACTTATGTGAAGAGTATCCATCAGCATTTGGCAGATAATAGTTTATTTGTGTCAATAACTGGTAGCAAAGGGCAAATGCCAACATGGCTGCTCTTCTGGCATTTCACAACTCCCGTGCTAAAGTCGCTGTTTATGCTGGGTTAATAATCCACCAGTTGTCCCAGTTCATTGAAATCTGTTCCTGTGAAGAGAACAGAGCGACAGAGGTCAGCAGCTGGTGTGCAGAGGTCACACACACTGTGATCATATTTCATCTGTATGAGTTGAAACAAACTTTAAATCACTTTCAATTTCATTAATTTGTGAAGTGAAACATCTTTTTCAGCCTAATTGGAGAGTCATTGTATTTGTACAGCCCAGTATTACAAATAACAAATTAGCATCAAGGGGTTCCCCAGGAAAATCTATTTCCTGGTGTAGCTAAACTAAAAGCAGCTTTACCCAACAAGATGAAATATGGTACAATTTGTCTGCAAACATACCTGCATATCACAAATCTGTTAAGTAACAAGGGGCACTATCATTTTCAAGATCAATTCGCTATATGTAAACATGCTTTATTTATTATATTTTGACCTATATCACAATTGTTTTCCAAGCAAAACACTACAACAAAATACTGAAATATGGTTTTAAAATTAAACTTGTATATATTGTGATTTGTACTCATTAAATGTATATATTTGAAAATGAATCTAACATTTTTGATGCATAATGGGAAGGTGCAGTCCTGTCAGGGTAACACACACACAACTTTAGCACACTACCAAAGCACAGTACAGAAATTATAAACAAGGGAAAATCTTGATCCCATCTGTTTGGACAGCTGTGAGATCAGGTGTGGCACTGTGATGAACTCTTATCTCAATGTAAGTGTTGAATTGTTCTCATACAGAACAAGCAGCACGCAGCGTCTGCGCCTCAGTACTGACCAGATTAAACTGATTTCGTAGTGGACTCTGACCACAGAAATGCTTTGCTTGACTGAAAATGTTTATCTATTTGACCCCCCCCAGTCTTCACTAAAACCCATAGCAGAACAGAGACTTTGACTGACCTGTATACATATCAGCCCCCGCACAGTAGGTTGAGGCGTCTGATCCAAAGGGCGCTCGAACAGTTAGTGAACTCAGCTAATGTTGATCTTGAAAAGATATCAAGAGTTCAGGATCTGCAGATCCAGCATTAACAGATAATGTTTAACAGGGAACTAATCACAAAACTGTGATCTGATGAATGAAACTGATGACCAGTGGCTCTCATGTGATTCAAAAAAACTGTTCTTTGTCTCTGAACTCTTAGAAAAGTGCCACAGGTCACAGCAGTCTCAAGGAGAGAAAGTGCCTAAAATGAAAAAAAACAAACAAAAAAAAAACCATGACGCACGGCCATCCGATCTGAACCAATGTCCAGGCTGTTGCAGTCACCAAATAGAAATGAAATGGCTCGATAAGACTTGGTTGATTCATCTTCTGTTGATCGGAGAAGGAGAAAAAGGAAAAGGTAAAAAAAAAAAAAAAAAGTTAGTTACCATTTGCATATGTTTACGGTGACGCTGATGAACTTGTTTTATTTTGATAAGTATTGAAAGGAAGTATTTGTTTATATAATATGCTATTTTAGCATTATTAAAATAATTATGACAAATAAATGGCTGACAATCGTGTTTCTCATGACAGATGGATACAAAAAAGCTTGCTTTCTGTCTCATCTTACTAGTGCAAGGTAGGTCTTTATACATAATTATTCTTCATATTCAGTATCACTTCCTTTATTTCTGATCTTGTCGCATCACTGCTCTTCCTGAATGAAAAACATCCTTCTCTGCAGCATATGGCCCACTTTTGGCTCAGACGCTGACCTCAAAACAACCTGACTCTCCAGGAATACTGCAGATGCTAGCGGAGAAAACCAGGTATCATTATCAGTAGTATCATCTTTAACGCAGGCATGTTGGAGCCCTCTGCAAATGATCAGAACAGATCAAATATTTGGTGATTGTGTGTTACATATGGCTCTTTTGTGTACTGGTGCATCTTGCAGGGAAGTAAAAGCCAAAGTCCAGGATTTGGGGGCACCGGTGATGGGCTTTATTGGTGCTTACTATGAAGACCACATCCAGCCATTGACTGACAGCTACATCGGATGGGCCTCTAACGTCAAAACCTCTGTGTGGGAAAAGATCCAGACAACCATTGAGGACTACATGCCACTGCAAGCAACCAACACAACTGATTAAGCCCCTGAAAACTAAAGAAAAGCCAACAATAAGTCAATATTTTTCCTACCTAATGCTGAACAGATCATGTCTTGAGGTATCAAATAAAGAACCCATAATAGACCACTGTGGTGGTATTGGTTGCTGTATGGGCACAGCTTTTCTGCAAGAAAGGAAAAAAGAACATCAGAATATTTAAAGGCAGCATTAAATACAGTTATGTGCTCAGAAGTTCAAATCACCAATATACTAAACATGAAATCATTTGACGTATGATATGACGAGGATAATCAGCAGTTTCATAGTATAAAGATGCACCTTTGCTGTAGCTGTAGAAGCGTAGGTGTTGCATTCAGTTCTGCTCTTGAATGACTACATCTCACTACCTTGAGCAGCTGCTGCTGTCATTAATACAAGTGTTAATATTTGTAGAAATCTGGAGAAGTTTGGAAGTAAAGGAGAGGACAAAGTGTTCAGACATGAAAAAGGAAATCCTTTAAAAATGGTCTTTTCCAACACTGCATGAGTGTGTCTCAAGGTATGAAGGTGAAAGGTGAAGGCAGAAATCCCAGCAGACACCGCTCTGGGTACAGTACAAGGTGTCTAGACATGTCCTGGTTGATAGACCCGCTGACCAATTGACTCTTACCTATCTCTGAGCAAACGTGAAGTGATTCATTTATGTCAAAGAAATGTTGATTAGCACAAGTTAATCTGCTCAAAGATCTATTTAACTGCAGCAGGTAACAACACATGAGCAGCTTCACTAGTTTTTTTTTCCTTCCATGTGAGATGTGATGGTTTTGACATACATGCAGTCAAACACATGCAGCATTATCAGCAGGGCTCCAAGTGCATCGGCATACGATTACAGATAAACTTACATTTGAGGAATATTGCATAAGTCATATTTCGACATACAATATTTAAAGTGAATATCATGTACACTGGACTTTGTTTTGGCAAACGTGTGTGTGTGTGTGTCCGCGCATGTGCATGCACGAGTGTGTGTAGGTGTGTGCATGCTCATCAGATGACGTTTGTTTGCAGTCCCCCCCTATATCATCCTGTCCAGATGTGAGCTCCGAGTTACAGACAACTCGCTTTCAGAGAAGACTGTCACATCTCGGATCTGTACATCCAACAAAACAGCAGGTAATAGCTCTTCTTGCTGCAGCTGCACATTCTCTGCAAAAGCTAATTTAAAATACTCTTTTTGTAAAACATGATTTAGGTATTTGAACATTGCATATTTGCAGTTTCATCAACTTGTTTATCATGTCCTTAAGTTAAAATGTCAAATGTGGAAAAGAATATTCATTAACCAAAAGGAGAGTTCAATTTTTTTTTTCTTTTCTTTTGTTTCAGACATGAATACAAAGTACGCCTTGGCACTGATCCTCACTCTGCAGGGTAAGGGAACATAGCATGCAATCTGAACCATTCCAGATCTTGGATTTGATTTTTAATGAAAGCGTAATATGTGCAAAAACAGTAAATATGTAAACACAAAGAGCCATTTGAAGAAGCTTATCTTAAATGTACAAGCTTTTGACTTTTGTGCAGTCTTTGTTGTAAAATCGGCACGAAATGGCTTAACATCTTTTTCAAATGAACATCTCTTGATGCTCACTTTACTTATTGTGTGTTTTTTTTAAAATTAATTTTCAATCCTGGATCCATCATAACATTGCTATTTTTCTGGTTTCATTCCAGTCTCGATGAGCCTGTGTGAGATTCCCACACCATCGCAGGATCTGATTGAAAAGTATGACTCCATGAAACAGACATTCTACAAGAGACTGCTGAATGCTTACACTAAACTGCAGGATGCTGCTGCTCCTCATGTGGAGTCATCTGACAGCACACAGGCTGCTAAAGACTACATTGAGGAACTGCAGAACCGGCCCGCGTTCAAAGCCTTCGTCAGCATTGTAGCGTGAGTGTTACCCGAGACCCATCCTTTCTGATCTGTTATATCACTATTTCTATTACGAATCATTGAGATTTCTTTAAATAACATATGTTCCCTGATTTGTGCAGAGGCATGGCCCAGGAGGCAGTTCCCCTGGTGGACAAGGCCCGTTTAGCTGGTCTGGGTTTGTACGGAGAGTACGTGCGCCCCTATATCGGCAGCTACCTGAGCGACAACATCGACCACATCAAGTACTTCCTGGACAAATTCCTGCCCGCTGAGTAAAGAAGACCAGATGAAGCAAGGCACCTCAGCAGCATGACATAGATGATAGATCATAGAAACTACACCAGTTTAGGCTGAGAAGAGCAATGCACAATGCAAATACAATCATTTGCCTCTTTTCAAATCAAGATCATTGCCAAAACATGCAGAGTTAAAAGCAGGGCGAAGACAACCTATGCAAATTGTGCATGTACAGTATTTTGTGTTTGATACACTAAGCAAAGTTGCTGTGTGATTGTGTATGTATATGTGTGAGTGTGTTCATTAAAGTGAATCGGAATAAAGTGAATTTGAAATGTGCTTCTTCGTCAAGACAGGCAAGGTTTACTTCCACAGTTCATTTTGTGGCATAAGTTATCATAATGCCATTTTATGAGATATTAAGATATAGAAAAGCAACAAAAAAACATCTTGTTGCCACATAAATGAAGATCTTTCAATCAGTCACTAAGAAACTGTTGGGTTTATAAGCTCAGCTACCACTTTGACAAAGTTAGAGCCATAATTAAAAATCAATGCTTTACACTAGAAAACTAAAAAAACTAAATTCAGAAAATTCTAAAATCCCAAATCACAAGCTGAAGACTTCACTGTTGCTCTTTGTAATCAGAGCATGGATGGTTCCCTAATAAAAGTTATTTTGCTGAAATCTACTGATTAAAAAAAAGAAAATATATCCACATACTCTCATCATACTCTCTTTATTAGGTACACCTTACTAATGAAAGGTTGGACCCCTTTTACCTTAATTCTTTATGGCACTAATGGCGCTTTTCCACAAGCGGTACGGCATGGCTCTACACGGTTATGGTGCGTTTCCACTAGTACCTGGTACTAAGTACTTTTTTCGTACCTCCTCAGCTCTGGTTCCAAGCTACTTTAAGAGATACTAAAACATGACGTCAGTCAACTGCCTTCCACTGATTGGCCAACGAGTGTCGTCATTGGAAGCATCATTGGATGCGCGACGTCTGGCTAGTCTCGACTCGACTCCCGCCATTTTTAAAACTGGCAACTCCTTTGCTATTGTTACACGAGAAAATGTCATTCTCTTCCCTGTTCTTCCCTGCATTAAAGAGATAAAATCCTAAAATCCTCAAAATACTATTTAAGTCATTTTAAATAAATAAATGCTTGAATTAAGGAAATATGACTAAACAACTAAATCCTGAGGTAAATAAATCAAGCAATAAAAAAATGTATGCATATTTATTTAATTATTTACAATAAATATAATATGAGATATGAGAATAAAATAAATTAGTCAAAATAGTCAAGAAATAAATTGGGTTTGTTATAAATAAAAAATTCAACGGTCCATTTTTAGGAAAATTTTATTTCCTAATGCCAAATGTATTTCCAAACTCTCTTTATTTCTATAAAGTATATTCAAATGAAGGTGGTGTGGTTATCTCCGATTCAGACCAAAGAAACTGTGTAAGTATTAGGCAGCTAGCACACCATCTCCACAAAACAATTTATCAAACCCATAGACTGTAAAAAGAACCACAAATGACAGAAGAACTAGCTCACTAGCGCCCCCCATGGTTCCTCCACCTCACTCCACCGCCGCTGGCAAAATTATTTGAATATAACAGATGGAATTAAAACGTGCTGGCAAAAAAGTGGAATTAAAATAAATAAAACAGAAATTAAAAGTTCCCTGTAATAAATAATACATTTGAACTAAATTCCTACTTATTTGTTGTACTATGCTGACTCATTTATTTATTCATATACTGTATGTATTGCCTCATTTATTTTATTTCCATATTATAATATTTATTCTCCCAGGTACATTGTTGATTCAGAAAAACAGTGCAGTATCTTTTTTTCTCTATGAGAACTTATAATCTAACTGATTTAGAAAAATGGGGCAAAGGTTTGAATGCATTACGTTTCTGTACAAATGTTCTGCCATGGCAAATAAAAGCACCTCTGCACTTATTAACCATGCCCAAAATATTTACCATCCTCAAGGCTAAAAAAAACAAAAAATAAAGAATAAAAAAAAGAAATTGATTAAAAATGCATCCATTCAACAATAGCAACAAAGGAATTTAAACTGTATTATTTTGGTTATGGTATGAAACAAAATATTTACCATTTAAATGAAATAGGGTTGCATGAGCACACAACAAACAACAGGAAGTAAACAAAACCAAATGGCCTGTACTTTGTACTCCTAGTTTCCAGTCATAAACAAACACTTTTGCACCTTTGCCAACAAATCTTGTTCTAAAACTGCTGTTTCTATATTTTTAAGTAACGCACAGATGAGTGGTTGAAAACACACAAAAAAAATACCAAATAAACTTCCTTAAAAAAAAAAAAAAAAAGAGCTGCAAGGCATCTTTTACCTGCTGCCAAATAAGTCTCATCTAACTAAATCTAAATATTTCATAACCTGAAATAGCCAGGTGACGTGTTCAACACACTCTCAACCTTAAATAGGACTTAGGACTATTGCAATGTGACATGAATACATCACCAACATTATGCAAGTAACAATTGCCTCCTCATGGAGGTTGTAGACGGGGCAAGGTGTAAGAGTGTGCTGTATTAACAAACTACTCACGTAATCAATGGAAAATAATTGATCTGTGTGTATTCAAAGTCAGCCTCACACACACAGATTATTTGGAAATGTAAAAACAAGACACCCCAATTCACCTCCTGGGCTTCTAAAGTCCAATCAGTGGATTTGATGATGTTTGAAGCCCCTTTTGGTGCTTTGTATTCACATCCTTTTGTTTACACAGATTACCATAGTGTCCATTTTATCAAGACGTAATGTCACACATAGTCCCACAAACACACACCAGGCAACAGTGCAGGTTTATCTACCACAGAGTGCACTTTGGCTCTGGGAGCGACGAGTCGACACATTCACGCTCATATATAAATAGATTGAGCCAGTGGAGCCTCGTTCTCTGTTTTCTGAAGGAGAATACAGTGAGTACTGACACTTTCATTTTGATTACTTAATGGTATAGAGTAATACTCTTCGAAAAGCATGTTAGATATGAGAACATTTTAATGAAAATTCATATTTTGAGGCATAACCTTTATGTTCAACAGAACTGCAAATAACAAAGACTTTTGTTTTAATGCTGTAGCAGAAAAAAAATACTCTTTATATACAGACGGAGTCAACACACATCAGCCATGCTCAAGTGGAGAAATATATGACAATGTCTCACCCTAGTGGATAAAAAGAGTTAAGCTTTAAATATCTCTGTTCTCTCTCCTCACAGATACGAGTGACACCATGAATAAGCTGCTGGTCATTACTGTGCTGGTTGTCCTCCTCGCTCTCAGTAGGTGCAATTTCAGACCATGACACTGAATTTAGAAAAGAATAAATTAGTGATGGGCAATATATACTGTTTCCAGCGGTGCTTCTTGACATCTCTGAATGTTTTGTGCAGGCGCTGAAAGCTTCCGTGTGTCGAGGCAGGTAGAGGAGGAGCAGGGTACCCTAACCAAGATCACGGACACCATAAGGTCCTACTATGAAGAAGTTATCAACACTGCCAGTGAATACCTGGAGAGCATCAAGGGAATGAAGCTGGAGGAGAAGGCAAAGTAAGAGGTTTTAAATGTGGATTTATTGATACAGAATATATAAAAAAGAGAGTGGATTCATATCTAAGCCCTTTCTATCTGCATGTTTCCTACAGGAATCTTTACACCGACACTACCATAATCATGACCACCTATGCAAGCATTGCCAAGGATCAGATGTACCACTTCTTTTACGAGAACTAAACAATAACTGATTTCCAGTGACCTTTTCTGGCAGCGTGGGAACTTTAAAGCTCCACATGAAAAGGCCCAAACACCATTTGACATCATGAACTCTGAGCTCAACTCACTCAAGACTCAAAACAGTTTCTTCACACACAAAAAAGTGGACACCTTGCTGTTTGCAGCTTCTCCCTGATGACAACCACCAAAAAGCTTACAGCTTGCAGAGGAACAATCCTGCACCAGCGGATTTCTCCTCAGGTCTATTGCCACCTACTGGTGTTTTCAGTCATCCCACATCCAAATACATTTAAATATTTGTGTCATATCTTGAAATAAAATATTTATACAAAAACCACAAGTGTCTGTGGTGGATACATGTGAGTTTAGGCTAACCATTTGATATAGTAAATTGTGCATATTCCTCCTGTGTCACTGTGTAAAACCTGCATTTCCTTTAATCTCACTGATGCAAAGGAGCACATGTTTATGTCTGTATGAATCTGCAACAAAGAGCCATGCTTTTATCAGCAGAGGCAGCACCAGTACAGAGACTTCTGTTGCAATTAATAATGGATGAAAAGAAACATGTAATATGAGAGCGCAGAGGAAACAGACAGAGATGAATCAACAACAAAGACTGGGGTTTGTTTTGAGTGTCCTGACAAGCAATGATGCAAGGATGTTGTGATTTTAAATTAGTGCATAAAATCTACAACATGTGGCCTCTTCTGAAGCTACAACCAAAACACGAGATGCATCATCCTGTTTAGTTCTCACACACACACACACACACACACACACACACACACACACACACACACACACACACACACACACACACACAAAACACAACCCTTGGTATTTGTATCCAGATCTGGATGAATTTGTGATGCACTCTGTGTTTGATATTAGATTTTTGATATTGTTTTTTTTTCTCTCAACTGACACTAATATGATTTAATCTGTATGCATCTGAAGCCTCTCTGCATCACCCAGTGAGATGAGAAGGCTACAATCAAACCTCACTTTTTACAAAATGTAGCTTCTTTGCATCTTTCCATAAATCAGAAAACAGGAATAAAATGTTATATAAGTCTGACTATGACTGACATGTGAACAAACCCCTCACAATGTGGTTTATAAGTTCTAGTTCAGAGCATAAGAAACAGAATTTTGAGCATTTCGAGTATTGCAAATTCCTTTACAATTTACACTACAGATGACCACGGGGTTAAAATTTTTAATTGTAATTACTTACATTAAGATAAGTTTTCATAAAGTTTATGTTGTGTTGTTTATGTTTAGTTTTTGTTATGTTAAGTGTGTAAATGATGCTTAAGCTCATGTTGTCTTTAGAGAATGTAATAAAAAAATCTTCATATTTTGGATGTTTTCTTTCCAGTAGCATGAAAGAAGTCACATCATTAAAGCAAAATTGCCCAAAATCTCAAAATTGTGCCTCATCTTAAGGAATATCTTGGAAAGAACCATATTTGAACAGATTACCCAGTTTGATATGTCTCCACCAGCATAATCTTCAGTTAACTTGTCAAAAGCCGTTTATAATGTTTACATATAAGGCCTCTGAATTTCAGTGCTGCCTTTGATGTCATAATATTCTGAACATGGCCTTGCAATTCAACTTTTTCTGTGATAGGACAAAAAATAAACTACTTTTATGGTTCTGACTGTAGCAATATTTTTTGTTGGATGATTAGAATATTACCACACACATCACTATCATGACTTAAGCAATATATTAGCAGTTAAAATACAATACATGTGCATGACTCAAAAACAACATCATCATAAATAATATAAATTGTCTCAAGTTAAATCAATTATTATTGGACACAGAGAGATTATTTGATAGTCCCCCAGCTCAGCTGTTCTCTCTCAGATGAGGCAAGATTTGCTTATTTTCGAGATGACAGCAGTAATTTCTTTGCCATCTTATAAAGTTATCAGACTAAATTATGATTGATGATACACATTGTTCCTCTTATAGTTTTCAGGAATATTATGGACATGTTTGTGTGTTGTTGTTTTTTTTTTAATTATCAGCTTTGTTGTTATTATATGTGGTTATTCAATCCCTTCCTGTAATCACTGATCATTTTGCTTTCATGGTTGTAATAAATTATCTGGACATTTTAACGTGGACCGCAGGACGATATGTCACGACTACGGCAGAAGATATTGAGTAACTAATAAAATAAACAAAATCAATAAACAGACTGCTCTCTGTCACAGCAAACAACTGAAGAATGAAATAATATGCGAAACAATAATTCAAGATTTCTATTCTATTCATCTGGCTTGTTCTTTGCTTTTAAATGCTGTATGTTTTTGTTCTTTGTTTTTAAATGCTTTCAAACTATTTTTAAATGTATTTTTAATCATGTAAAGCACATTGAGTTACCTTGTGTTTGAAATATGCGCTATAAATAAAGCTGCCTTGCCTTCTAGTCAAGAGTGTCCTGTAAACATATCACCAGTTGTTCCTTTGTCTTTGTACAATTTGACTCATGAAATGTTAACCAGCTTTGAGAGTGGATACAAATTTAATTATTTCTAATGTCTTTTAAGAGACTTAAAACAGCAGCGAACACTATCAGCAGATATCTTTGTTTCCCGAAAGGACAGTCAGAGTTGTGCAATCCGTGATATTTTCAGACAGGCCTTTTGAAATTGCATCATGGTAAAATATTAACTTTATAAAAAAGAGTAGATATAAAATCTCCGCTCTTATCTCTTTTGTATTTACTTTGCCAACTTTGTTCATATATCTATGATGCCATTATTTATGTTAGAAAGCACTTAGCACAGATTAGCCATAAAAATGGCTGTAATACTGTATGTGCCACGAAGCCAACAGAATTTGTGCACAGCAGACTATTGCTATGAAAAAGACAAACTTCACCAAACTGGAATCTATTACGTTCGAACTATAGCTTTCATACAGTGAACAATGAATGAGGGCCTTCCTTGTCCCTTGTAAACAGGGTGCGTATCTCGGACTAAACTTATTGTTAAGCGGAGGTGTTGAAAATGTCTCTGATAAGAGTATTACAAAGGTTGGACTGGAAATGATGGATAGTAATAAAGCCGTCTGTTCCTCCCACTGTCCTCAAAAAAGCTCACAGGTATAAAGAGGCCAGACTAATCAACCCTCACAAAAAACAACAGAGGTCAACATGAGCCTTCTCCTTCTGATGGTTGCTTTGGGGCTCGCAGGTAGCTAGAGAGTCACCATGTTGAGTGTGAAATAGCATAAATGAAGATCAGAATACCTGTTACCAGTTTCTCTGTGACTGTGTTGGTGTGTTACAGGAGCGTTACCCCTGGAGGACGACAAGGTGTGCCAGCCTCACTCCAGACCCTGGCAGGTTCTTCTGCACAGTGACGTATGGTCCTACACCAGTGCAGCACTCATCGATGAATTTTGGCTGGTAACCTGCATGGAATGTATACAAACGTGAGTACTAGTCAAATGAAAACTCACTCCTGACATCATTTTCTATTCTGAATTTTTGTGTCTTTTTCTCAATGTGGATTAATGTTAAAAAAATGGGTTATGCTGTATTTTCATCCTAATAGCAGCATGGCAACAGTTAAAATCACACCTGGCTGAAGAGTGTGATATATTCTGCTTTGATATATTCAACCATGATACATATATCACCTGTAATTCAATTGCTGCCACCTTCAGCCTGACCTTCAGTCTTCAACTTCTCGCACAATTTTCCTGCAGAAATAAAAAGGAGAAAGTCATGAATGGCTCGGCATTTTTCACAATTTTGCAAGCTTCACATACTATGTTATTACATCTCAAAACATCACTCTATTCTGTTTTGACAAGTCACTCAGGCTTGGTGTTGGCAAATTTCTCTCATGTTTTTCCTTAATTAAACCATATTCATTAACCTGCTGCTGATATTTGATTAAAGGGTCTCTGCCCGAGTGTTACAAATTAAGAATCTTTTTTTCCGCCTGTCCCTGCAGACCCGATGGAGTCATTGCATCTCTTGGGGAACATGACTTTACTGTGGATGAGGGCACCGAGCAGCACATTCGTGTTGCTGCAGTAATCCATCACAGTCCATACCACCGCTCACCCCTCCACAGTCTTGCAATGGTCCGACTGGCTGAACCCGCCCGCTTCAACCAGTATGTACAGCCCATTCCTCTGCCCAGCCGCTGCCCACAGCCTGGAGAGATCTGCAGTGTCAGTGGCTGGGGATCCACTGCCCCATGGCAAAGTAAGTGGATTTAAAGGAGCCACTGTGGCTTTTACAACTCATTAACACGCCAAGCCATTGATTCCTAACCCAGTCCACGAGTATTCCTGGTCTGTTCTTTCCTTTAATGTTTGATGCAACTACAGCCATCTCGTAGAGCTGTTCTTGTAATAGTCATTTTACATTTGGTGTTTCTAATCAAAATGCATTATGTGCATCTTTGAAGCCTGGGAAACATGTTGAATACATTCATTCAAACAGATTTCATCCAATACAATGATCAGTAAACAGATCAGTTTCATGCAGACTGTTTCTTCATTAGAAAATATACCCGCGAGAATCATAGACAATGATGTGGATTATCTATTCAGCTCCACTGCATTGGTTTTGTCTGTAAAGAGAATTGCTGTTTTTTTTTGTGTGCAACAAATTAGTCATTTACAAACCAACAAAATCTGGACAAAAGAAAAACATAACTATCTGGATGGATAGATAGAGTTGCGAAAATAATTTAGTAATAATTTGTGTAAATTCTGATCAGCAGTTGCAGGTTCTCGCTAAAACGCTCATCGATATTCTGGTCAGTGCAACGCTAACAAGGCATGAACATTCTGTTTTAATGATGGCTAAAAAATTGCTTTCTTTAATCGGAGTGCTTTCTAATTGCCTTTCATAATGTCCAGTCAGTGATTGGGACTAATTAAAAGAGGTAGACCTTGAAAATAGTATTTACTCAAGGTTTAGACCTTAATGCTCCAGTGCAAGATGTGCTAATGCATAACAATGGGAAGTAATCCAGACAGGAAGGAAGGAAGGTTTTGTGACAGGTTGCTGAGTGATGGTCAGGAATATATCACAGAGATTGAGTTATACCTATGTTACGGAGCCACAAAAAGATATCTATGATAGTTTGAATAAATCAGCGTAATATCCCACCATATTCCAACAGAGACGACTTCTGCACTCCTGAAGTGTCTAAGTGTGCCTGTTGTGGATGATCAGACTTGTGAGAACACATTCCCTGAGTACCTGTACTGGTCCTACGGCATGGTCTGCGCTGGACATGCAGACACCGATAACTGCATGGTGAGCACAGCCAGAACCCAAACTAACTGGGATGGATCACACTGCTGTAATTCTCTGCCTTCCATTTTATCATACAACAACATTAACCCCTGCTCCTCTCTCTCTCCAGAGGGACAGAGGCAGCGTGATGGTGTGTGATGGTGAGCTGCAGGGGGTGCAGTGGATCAGCCACGGCTGCAACAACCCAGCCGACCCCAGCGTCTACACCAAGCTGTGCATTTACAATGACTGGATCAACGAAGTGATGGACGAATACATGAGCACTCCGCCCCCTGACACAACTCCAGTGATGAGGACATGAGCCAGCAGACACACATTCACTCACAGAATCAATGTAAACAACGTAAAACACAATCTTATGCTCGGCAACAAATAAAAAAAAACCCAAAATTGAGCAAGTAAATTTGTATGCAATCTCAAACTTGGAGATATAAACAAAAAAAACATAAAGTCAAGTATTCTGACACTTCATGATTTATTCATGAGTTTTAATGCACCCTCTGGTCCTCCTTTTTCCTTATTTGTTTCAGCAAAAATTTTTCCACAGCTGGCTAATAGCTGCTGTTAATTAGCTTGGTAGTTTTATTTTTTCCACAGTCATATCATAATTTCACATGCATGTGTTGTTCCACGTGTTGAACACTAAAAGCTTTGGATTTTGTGACTGTTAGACAATATATCAAAGACTAGCATGTAATAAATAGATGGAAGATGTGATAAGAACAGGTAATATTAGCTCATAGTGAAGAACCCTCAGAGAATTATCACCTAAACGGGAGCTAAATGGAGTGTTTGGGCTTTTTTGAGCTCACCATTTTGATTTTTATAGGTCATAATTTTTATATTTTGATTCACTCATCCTTTGGCAAACCACAGCTGCCTTGCATCAAACAGCAGAAAGGCAAAGTGAGAGATTCGCTGGTGAAAATAATGTCACATTCAGATATTTCTCTCATTTCTCTCAGAGCTAAAAGGAGAATGATATATATGTATGTGTGTATATATATATATATATATATATATATATATATATATATATATATATATGTGTGTGTGTGTGTGTGTAGTGTAATATTAATTTTAAGCTTCACAATATATCATTTTTCAGTAGCCAGATAATGTTAGTATCAGTGTGTTGTTGCCTGTCATGTTTTTGCAAATAATAGACATTTTGGAAACACACATCAAATCAAATAGATTTACCCAGTAAACTCTGCAAATGCTCCTGGATGACACAGGAAGAGCAGCACTAATGTGAAGCACCACTAGATGGAGATAAAGCCCAACGATAAAGAAACACCCTGGGCCAAAGGGGAGGTAAGAGAGAAACAGAGAGACTTCAATCATGACATTGAGGACAGGTGACATGAATCTTATATTCTTTGCGAGGCTTTTTGTGAACTCTGACCTGAGATCTGAGCCGTCATGACACCATTATGTTTGCGAAAATCTGTGTCATAGCAATAAACACGTGGATCTAACGCTGAATTTTATCGACATGCTGGGTGGGTACAAAGGAAAGGGAGAACACATGGGGAGTTAGAGGCTGCATATATACTCAAAGACAACACACACACACACACACACACACACACACACACACACACACACACTTCCATGCAAAGTGAATGACAGCTGTGTCCATAATCACCCAGGCAGCTGAACACAGGGGCCACTCCACCATCTGTTCCCAACATTTCTCTCCAGCTCCTCCTCACCCACTCGTCTCCAGAGGGCACACTGAGGGACTGACTGTAGTAACTGGGATGTCACTTTAGACAGCAGTAGGATTATAATTGGAGTGAGATTTAAGAACAGCTATTTCTTTCACTTTTCAAGAGCCATGGCTTGAAATTTGGAGGGATTTGACTCAAACAAATTAAATATAATAGCAACTGTGTGAGTCATTTCTATTTTGTAACAGAAACAATCACTTCACTCATTCCCTTGGGCAGGGTACCCAACACAACAAGCCTGAAATCCTTTGGGATTTCCACTAAATACCTCCTTGGTCTAGATATACACTGAACCTCAAATTATCTCCAGTTTGTTATGGCTTGTATTATGTGGTCTACCTCCCTCCAGAGTGGCTGTGGTTCCTGGTTTAACAGACTCAAAAGCATCTCCACAATAATGTCCACCTGACCGCTCCGGTAATTGAAAAGGACTACTTTACAGTATGTGCTTCTGCAGACAGCACAGCCCATTTCCTTAGCTGGAATTCAAACTTTCATTTCCCTTGCAAATAAAGTCAATCAAAAGCCACTTAATGCAGTTAATAACAGATAAAACTAACAACCGGTGGTAAAACTAAATGTATCAAGTAGAAAAATATATAGAAGAAAAATATGTCAAAAAAATGAGTAGGAAGCAAGAAAAAAGATTGTGAGGTACTAATAACTAGTATGGATATTGACCTGATGAAAAACAACAGGAACACAACATAAATGAGCAGAGTGGTCCAACTGGTGTAACAAAGATAGGTAGCTATAACCATAACCATGTTTACATGTTTTTCTGTTAGCATGCTAACATTAGCTAAATGATGGCACAAGAAGATGAGGGAAGGGGTCGCTAAAGTTATTACAATTCATTCAACAGGAATATGATTGGTTGCACCACATTATGCAGCGATCCATCTAATAGCTGTTGAGACATTTCGGTCTATAACTAACTAGCCGTCCATCAGAAGGACATCACATTACCATCCCTGGAGCCACGCTGTGAGCAAGGCTAAAAACTATAAATCATTACAGAGTTAGAAATGCTGTTAGAAGGGTAGGTCCACTCTCTGTTTCACAAATTACTAACGATTGATTAACTGTCTACAACATCCTTTCTCAACGTTTCTCTGCCTAATGGCCCAAAAGCATGTCTCAATCTCCTTTGGGCCCGGAAAAAAAGAAAATCGTTACTTTATAACAATAATTGTCTTGACAAGCAGCATAGTTGTGTGCTTCCTCGAGAAAGACGGAATAATTCAACATTACATGTCGAGTGCTGGCCTGTGGAGGTCAGACGCGTCTTCCTAAACTTCCACTCAGAAGTTAATGGACCAACATAATCAGAAGTTGTAAAGATAAGATGACCTTTGTGGTCAGAGGGATTTTTATGCTGTGCGATAAGTTCAAGTCCCTGCTGTCTTCTTCAGTATTCTGTTTCAGACACTCATGCACAGACACATACTGTGGATAGATTGTGAAATCCCCTCTCTCGGCCCAGTTAGTCATAATATGCACCCATTAATTAATGGTTAACCATCTCTCCTTTCTATCGCGTCCACACTCCTTGCTTCCAACTTACTGTAAATTATTTCCCAGTTTCTAATCGTCCTCCCTTCAACCTTCTCTCTCTCTCTCTTCCTATTGGCTTTCATAACTCAGGTATGCATGCACAGCCCACTTTGAAAACAAATATCATCCTCGATTGGCCAAACACTGCGGCATAAACTGATTAATGAGGGAATTAAAATGAGCGATGATCCATGGGGGGAAATCTTTTTCGTGGGGTGTGACAGTGCTTATCAGTGGCTGGTACAGTATCAGTAGAGTGAACGTGAGGCATCTCCCTCCCTTCCTCCAGCTCCCTCCATCGCTCTGTTTTTTTGGCAAACTGTCGCTATCACTCATCATCAGCTTACGTTCCCAGCATTCCCCTGTGGCACCTGGCTCATGAGAGAGGAAAAAAGTGACGAACGCACACTCAAAGTGCACTTTCACAAACTGAGGGGAAGTGCACACAGCGCAAACGCTCATCCCTCCATTACACGCTTTTTTTCTCCTCCAAACTACTGACAGGTCTTTTCATAGAGATGTAAATGAATGCTGGGAGATGACTTACATTAGTGCAGGTCTGTGCATGTGTGTGTGGATATATACTGTATGCGTTTCTGTTCACTAGGCTAATGGCTCATTGAGAAGAGCACGGGCCAAGTCAATCATGCTGGATCTCTCCCCGTCATCCCATTGAGACCTGTGGCTCATCAGGGGGGATAATTAGACTGAAGAGCTTTAATGATACTAGCCTAATAGCTACAAGAGCCTGCTGTGAGGCTGCAGTGTGTGCATGTGCACGTTTGTGAGCGTAAAGGTGTGGGATGTGTCTCTGAGAGGCGGTAAGTGAGGGAATAAGTGATTATTTTGTTAACACACGTGTTTGTGTTTGTGTGTGTGTGTGTGTGTGTGTGTGTGTGTGTGTGGATGGTGATAATATGGATGCTGATGGGATAATACTGGTAATGGTAATTGGACCTGCATTTATAATAGCACCTTTCTAGTCTTCTGGCCACTCAAAGTGCTTTTACACTACATTTACCCCATTCACACGCCCCATTTGTCTATTGTGGGGACATTACATTGCCTTACATTCATTTCCTAGACACCTCCCTTGACCCTAACCATAACCACTACCCATGCAATCCTAACCCTAACCATAGTCTAACCTTACAGTAGCATTAAATCTTCTCCAAGTCTTCAGCCTAAAATGTAACAGTTTACATTATGGGGACCTGCATTTTGTCCCCATAAGAGAGTCCCCAAAATGTGAGTGTGTTATCAGATTTATGTTCCCATAACTTTGGCAATACACACACATACACACACGCACACACACACACACACACACACACACACACACACGTGCGCGCTTTACACCAATGGCACAGCCTTTGGGAGTAATCTAGGGTTTAGTATCTTGGAAGTAACAGAAGATTATCCTTAATTATGGATAATAAATGGGGAAATTTTCTGAGCCACAGCCACCCCTGTATTATGCCAATCCAACATGTTCGTATCCCAACTAGTCACACGAGGCCTCTTTGCCATGCCCTTGTGTCACTTTAGGTTTTGGCATCAAAAGCACTGTTTCTACAGTGAAAATGAAACTCAACATTGTGAACATGTGACGAAACTGGACAAGAACAGCTTTGTGTTTATTCCACGCACACAACCCTGCTCAACTGCAGCACTAAAGTGGAGGCAGAGGGAGGATAGCAGTGCAAAACTGAGTGAGAGACACAGTAGGATAGAGGAGGGGGAGTTTATTCATATTGGAAATTACTGTGAATTTGAATGAGCATGTGCACTTTGGTGGACGCAAGCTGTTTAGTAAATGCAGTTGCACTGCAGTGCCATGAGCACATAATATAAGGGGGTGGACACAATAACGGGAACATTAGATGCTATGCACTATGACTTCACTCTCAATATACAATAACCTTCAGCTGCAGAAACAACCATAGAGCTACAATGGACCTTCTCTGACACAGTTAAACATACAAAAAGTAACATGAGGAATAGCACTTACTGTATTTGCCAAAATGTACTGTTTTTTTTCTTAAGTACTACATGTGATTATTTGATTTTGCATACATATTGTTATTGAATATCTGCGTGTTCACATCAATTCTCCATAAATCAAGCCATCACAACAGAAGCGAAAATAAAAGCAAAAAGGTGGGACACGTTTCAAATACCACACAAATCATTCAGCCAACGCTGTACTGAAGGTGATTCAGATTCGCTAATGCAGGAGTTTCTCCACCGTTACAAGGCAGATGACTCACAATAAACTGATGAGGCACGTTTTCAGCATCTCCAAAATGCCTAAAAATGATCAGCATGGGCTGAGCTTGCACTATTGTACCATTGTATTGTAAAGAAATTTAAAAAAAAAAAAAATGCCTTTGACATTTTTGTGTTTACTTTTTCCGCATCTTGGTTTTAGCAATCCAAAAGGGAATCAAGCCCTGGAAGTTAACGTGCTTTTGTGCCACAGAAACTCTTCAACGTCTCACTCACACATACACATTTTCAGTAATGGTTTTCACAAAAAAGGGGCCACAGCTACAAAGAAGTAAACCCCACAGGGAATCCATTTGCCTTCCCTTGCAATCATCATACACTTCTCTTAAAAACACCACGGATCAGCGCCGTTGCCATGGATACACACAGCTTCATTCCTCCCTCTTACTCTGTCTTTTTTTTTGTATGTGTTTCTCTCTGGAAGACCTGTAATCCCTATGGGTTGGTTAACGTTGCTGCTACATAGCAGAACATGTTGTTTCCTGCATGCGAGCAGGTCTTAAAAGTGCTCGTATGTGGGGAACGCAGTGAGAAAGCATCACCTGAGGGCACACTTCACTTCATGGAGACAGAAAAATAACACCCAATGATCCTCCACAGATAGATAAACGGTGCGTAATGCTGTTAACAGCTGCTAGCCGCAGTGAATAGGTGATATGGAATGTATACTGTACGCTTTTTCAATGCAAACACACACACACACACACACACACACACACACACACACACAACCCCGAGCAAAGAGCAAGATGTCCTATCGCTAACACCAGGTAAGCCTGGCAAACTCCCCTGAGCTAAGCCGAGACTCATTGATAGGTCTGTCACACAGGGGGGAGAAGTGAACTCGTATATCAGTGCAGACCTGGAAACTCACAGAATACAGAAAATGCCACAGTGTTACTTTTCTAAGAGTTAGCAAAAGGTATGCTGGGTGAATGGATGGGCTGATCATAGTTTATTTCATCTCAGTGGTCCCGTTGTAGCCAAGATATTCCGGCCTCACGCCTGTGGGCCATAAATAATAAATCATTTGGATTTCCTCTATGCACTAAGCAAAAAAAAAAAAAAAAAAGACACACACTCACCTCTCAAGTATGACATTGGGTTTTGACAACATAATTTTGAGCTTTTATTTCCCAGGTATTTTATTTTGATAATTGACTAATTTGTTTTAGATCACAGCTTCTTGAATGTAATTTTTTTCTGGTTTCTTTACTTGTCTATGAAAATAAAATCAGTTAACTTTGACTTGTGGACAAAACAAGACACCAGAGGACGTCATCTCAGGCTTTGGGAAACACTGAGTGATACTTCCACCATTTTCTGGCACGTTAAAGTCCAAACAACTAATCCATTAATCGAGTAACAGATTAATCAACAATGTAAATCATAAACGTTGCAGCCCCATAATTCATCTGTTTGGTGTGGTGGAGAGAGGAGGACTTGTTGCTTAGAATCCATTAACTGTTGGTATATGGAGTGTTAATGTGTTTTTCATTGTTGTTATTCTGTACACATGACATCTATTGCATGTCTGTCCATCCTGGAAGAGGGATCCCTCCTCTGTTGCTCTTCCTGAGGTTTCTTCCATTTCTTTTTCCGTTAAAAGGTTTTTTTTGGGGGAGAGTTTTTCCTTAGTCTACACGAGGGTCGTTTGGAAAGGACAGAGCGTGTCATATCCTGTACAGAGGCAAATTCGTATTTCGTTATACTGGGCTATGGGAATAAAATTGACTTGACATACATACTACCACTGTAGTTGAGCAGGAGAAGTAAAGTAGAGCAGGTTTCACCTATTAAATCTGGGAATCCGCTAAAAATACATTCATATCACCCTGTTCATTATTATAGAAAAAAAAAATCCTTGAGTAAACTGGAAAAAGAGCATTCAATGCATCCAAACAATTTCATTCAAGTGGATCATTGGAACTTGGAGTCGGCTCTTAAACTGAACAATGTCAGCAGCATATTTACACTGGGTAAGATGTTTTTTCTGTCATGTATACTAGTAGTTACAACTTTCTCCTTGAATGATATGGCAAAATTAACAGATTCATAAGAGCAGATTATTGTTTTGAAACAATAATTGAATTTAGCAAAATCACAGCTGGACTGATGTCCCCTTACATGACCCCTGACCTCGCACTTACTGTGGCATAACAGCTAACCTTTGAAATATAAAACCTGACCCCGGTGTGGCAGAGGTCGACTTCACAAACGCATGTCTTGGCGGCAGTTTTCCAAACTATTCTGCACCACGAAGCACAAACACAGACATGAGACACAGCGATGGAGGGCAGGGATGGAGAACATACAATTAGTCAGGAATGTTAGCCCCTGCTAGCCCCACCCGTGCTGCCCCTTAACCTGCAGCATGTGGCTCAGGAAAGAAACACACCCTCATACAGTAGAGGTCGTGATCAGAGGACCAGAAAGTATTTAGGTTCAGGCTGCTTTGTGTCATCATACAGAATGAGAAAAGCAAGGACAAGGACAATCACAACAACCATAACAGTCCACAGCATAGCAGCCGTTAGTGCCAAATGTGTGTAATACTGCTTCTGGGGTTTTATTTATTTATTTTATTTAGCCTTTATTTCACCAGATAGTCCCTTGAGATTAAGATCTCTTTTCCAAGGGAGACCCGGCCAAGACAGCACACCAGCAAACAACAAAAGGAAACATCAGAAGACAACAATCATGACTTGCAAACACATGAAACAATGAAAATAATAAAACCACTTCAAATGAGGCAATCTCATTTTTCAGTAGAATGGACTGTTAGTGTTAACATGGTTTTAAAATGATCCAGTGAAACTAGATTAAGGTGCTTTGCAATTTATTCCACATCCGGGGGGAAAAATACCCAGCTCAGCATACACCCTTGGAATGTGGTAAGAAATCCACCTGGAAGAATGAAGCTGAAAACTATTGCTTAGATACAGGGAGTGTGTCTGCTTGCCATGAATCAAAACAGTCAACAAACCAAAGACACACATTACACACTAAAGAATACAACCCCATTCATGAGACACACGAGAAGTGATGAGAAGCGACAAGAAGTGGCAGACCTTGAGGTGCCGTATGGTGCTGCCAGCTCACGTAAAAAAACTGCTCGAGCGAAATAAATTGCTTTTTTTTTTAAAATCAATTCAAAATTGACAAAAATGAATACAAAGGTGATCTATAATATTATTATATTATAATATTATTATATTCAATAAGTTTTAGTTCAGTAAACACAAAATACAGTTCCAGTTGTTTTTCTTTTAATTATAGTTTGTATTTATTTCAGTTAACAAAAATGTTTTTTTCAATTCTAGTTTTTGTTAATTCGTTCATTGTTCTTAACAATAATAACCTTGCTGTGTATCCTGACTCCTTTCTATCTTCAGCAGCATTAACTTCTCTGCTCTGTTGGATCAGACCACCAGGACCAGCCTTCACTCCTCACCTGCATCAATGATCCTTGTCCTCTCATGACCCTCTCTCTGGTTCTCCACTGGTCCTTCCTTGGACCACTTTAGATAGATCCTGACCCCTGCGGACCAGGAACAGCCCACCAGAGCTGCAGTTCTGGAGATGCTCTGACCCAGTCCTATAGACATCACTGTTTGGTTCTTACTGTCAAACTCACTCAAATCCTCACTCTTTCCTATTTTTCTGCTACTAACATCAACTCTGAAGACTAAATGTTCATTTGTTGCCTAACGTATCCCAGGTGCCATGATGAAGAGTTGATCAGTGTTATTCATGTCACCTGTCAGTGGTCATAATGTCATGCTTCATCTGTATTTATACAGTATTTCTACACATACATGCACACTGAACATTTATATAGCGTGTGTATGGACAAAATAGGGCGGTAAGAGCCAGGGGCTGCAAGGAAGAGGAAGGACAGTCTGACGGGTTTGGTAAATAATTTACACTAACACAAGCACTTACAGTAGTCGAGCAAAACACCTCACACAAAGACACTTACTCTATCTCACTCTTAAACACACATATCTATTTCACCTGTGTGTGTGTGAGGTTATGCAGAGCTGTGTCCTCTGATATAGCATCAAATAAAGCAGACACGTCTGATAAGCTGATAAGGAAGCAGCAGAGAGAAATGCCAGGGCTCCTCACTTACTCACACAAACACACAGGAGAAGGAAAAGCTCGACACAGGTAGACACACTGGCACAGCAGCTGTCAGCGACCAAACACTGTGTAGTGTTTTCTATTACTGCACAGAGCAGCTTGATAAGAGCCCTCTGGCTCTACAATGAGCAGGACTCTCTCATCACTAGATAGCCAGTAGTTATTTTTCTCCATTAAGTTAAAGGATGTGGGAAAGGTCACAAGAGTGAATGAAAGGTATAAAATAGAAAGTGAGGTCAAAAGGGGAGATTGGAAAAGGAGAAGAGGGTATAAACGAATATGGAAAGACAACCTATCCAGGTTAGTCCAAACTATCTCACCCTTGTTCAACACAACAAGGGACACACACACAAAAAAATCCTGTTTATTCCAGCAAACATGAGGCGAAAAACAGGAGTGAAGGGGGGCCAAAAAAACGGAAAGGGTGGGATATAATAGCAAAGCTCCATTAGTGAGCCAGTGGAGCATACGGTGGTAATTATCAGGTGTACTCTTGGGACGCGTCACATTGCTCTCACTGCTATTACTGTTACAACACACAAGGGAAACGTGCGCACGCACGATGTAAAATGTGTTTGTGCGTGTTGATATCCATGTGTGATGAAAAGAAGAGATAGAGGAGAATGAAGGAACGATGTAAGCTGCATGGATGATGTAAATGCAACCACTGTTTTTTCTTGGCTCTGTGTGTGTGTGTTGGGCCTCAGGCAGGTGTGTTGTAAGGTGTACTGAGAGTTGGCCAACAAGATCAAGTGCAAAGAATGTGGTACTTTTTCATGATGCTTCAACTGCTTCTAGGTATTTATGCCATTTCAAGAGCCTTGGTTTAACAGACACACAATTCAAGATGAAGAAGGAGTTGTGTGTGTGTGTGTGTGTGTGTGTGTGTGTGGGCTTTAATTCCTATGTGATTTATCACCAAAACAGAAGTGTGTGTGTGCGTGTGTGTGTGTGTGTGTTATTCTCCAGGCAGCAGCTGTGCTGTAATGTTAGCCAATGGGAGGAGCCTGTAGCATGTACAGAAGTTCTCAGAGGAGCAGCTCTCCACAGCTGCTCCAGGCCCTTCTCTCTCTTCTTCTTTATCATGACTTTCTACTCTCATCCTCTCTTTTTCTCGCTATTGGACCTCAAGGGATTTTTTTTTTTGCCTATGGCAGTAAATCCAGGGTTCTTCTGTACGTGACTGACATGACAGCATCAACAACATACAGTCGAATGCCTATGAACCAGTCCTGGTTGCATTTACACCTAAATTAATCTGACTGGTGGTCTACTTCTCATGCAGTTTGATCTTTCAGTATGGCTGGTGCAGATGCTAGTCTAGTTCTGATTTTTTTAAGTGGGGTTATATCAGGTGCTTTAATGTAATCTTTATTACGTTCAGTAAATTGAGGTCGCCATGAATCCAGTTTCGACAGGCGGGAGTACCAGCGTGAGTGATGAACACTGCTGTAGACAGGGCACAGCAAAAAAACATATTAGTCACAAGAAGAAAAAAAATAAGTTTTTTTTTTAATTAAAAAAAAGCAATTTTTTTACTTTCCAGTTAAAACATTCACACAAGAGCTTTCTGTGTAAGCTCAATTTTTGAGTAGTTAACTTTTGCTGAATAAATTAAATTTATAACTAAGGATGTTTGTTCCTTAACATATGCTTTATTGCCACAGATTGTTATAGAAAAATATGCAAGATTTGAGGCAAAAAAAACCTTTTGTTTACTTGAATTCTCTAAAGGAAGGCATTATTTGTATTTATATCCAACTAACATCTTATGAGCTATCTAATCCAAACCTGAGTAATAACAAAATGATGAAAATAACTGAAATTTAAAAATAACATGTATATTTCCCAGTAAGGGATCTATGAAGGTAAAAGACATACCAAAGCCAGGATGTTTGAAAAATTCTCGTAATAAATAATAATCTTGACTGAATATTTGGAGTTGACCTCAGCCTGTCCTGCACAATTTAAGTGACCTTTGACCCTTCTGACACTTCACACACCACATGATGCCAGAGATTAGATTAACTGAAAGGGAGTGAAACACAGCAATAAAGCTCTCAATCTCCCATCACATTCTTGTATCTCAACATTTATGCTACATATTTATAGCTATTTTCCACCCTTTAGTATATAAGCCCCGGTGGAACTTCCATCTCCTTCTGTTGTATTTGCCTCTCATTCCCTCACACAAGACAGAAAGAAGCCAAACCAATTAAAATGTCTCGCACGTGCACATGCACGCACGCACAAATTAAAGCGCACCCAGTTGTGCCTTACTAACCACACACCCCACAGGTGGCCTGACACTCCTGAGTGACAAACGCTCACACACTCTCTGAAGCTCGGGTGGTGGGGAATTGGACGGCACTCGGTTTAAAAGCACAGATACAATCAATGAAACAAATCTTACACGGGCAGGTGTAACACACACACACACACACACACACACACACACACACACACACACACACACACACACACTCTCTCCTCTGTCTCTCATAATCATCCCTGAACAGTAAACACATTCAAACCACACAGGATATTAAACCTTGGTACAGAGGAAGATAAACACATTTATCACACAAACGCTGTTTCATTCTTTATCTCTGACCACCTTCACTCTTTACCGCCCTTCATCCTGCTTCCTCTTCCTCCTCCCTCCTGCTTAATTTATTTCTTCACGGGCCACATTTAAAGCCAGTGCAGATTTACAGCATCTTCACAAGGTATCCTCTGTTTCGTTCTCAGCCACCAATCTCTATTTTTGCTTTCCTCCCATCCTGATAGTGACTCCTCCTATACTACACCATCTCATATTTCATCTACAACATTACCTCCTTCACTTTTCTCCACTCCCCTTCCCACCTTTGGATCTATTTCCACTCCCATCTAGGTTTACCTTTTTAAGTCCCTCTATCAATTATATTCCTCACTCCTCCCTTGACTCAACTGCTCCTCTATTAATCTCTACATCTGTGCCAAACGCCTCATTGCTCTTGGGGTCCAGCATGCAAACAGCATGTGTGCTGATTATGTAGTGATGGAGCACATATCATCAGCGATGATGCTGCCAGAGCCTGGTCACATTTGTGTGTGAACTGGGCTGAAACCCAGCAAGGTGCTACCAAGTATAGCCATCAGAGGGTCAGGCAGGCTGAGGGGACAGACAGTGGCCCTCTGTAAATGGCTAAATCAGTTTAAATCCTCTGTAACTAAACCCAGCAAGACAACTCACAGTGGGTAGAGGGAGGGAGGAGGAAATAAGGGAAGGATGCTGGCAGGAATGACAGTAATCCCGCCCACATTGTTAACAAGACTGGAAAGCACTGATCCTCTAAGGCTCACACACTTAACAGCAAGATCACAGAGAGCACAGTTTTAAAAAAGAGGAAATAAGACATTTCACATTCAAATTAAAAGCAAAACACATCCTTTCACAGTTTAGTGCACTGGTATAACCTTTTTCAGATTTCCCCCACTTTGTATTGTAACTGGTGCACAGAAATTACCTTCAGGAAACTTTTGTATTTAAGTTTTATCTTCTAACATTAGATAGCTGCAGGCCTATTACCTTTCATTGCTACATATTTACTTCCTGTCTGCTCACTGTTGTCAAGGTTTAAAAAGGTCTAAAACATTACTGCACCTGTGACTTAATAAATCAGATCCACTACCACATGTACACATTACACTCAGCTAGAATCAACCAAGAGAGACACATGATTAACGTTGCTTAAAAAAGCTCATATTTTGTGTTCTCATCTAGCTTGCTAGCTATCGTTAGCTACTACAGCCTACATCCAGGTGTGACTTTGTTTTATTCAGCGTTGCTCGGCGTTTGCGCGGTGCTTTGGTAGTGTGGTGTTTAACTTTTGAAATTGCATGATTAGACAAATAAGCCTAATGCAAGTACTTTTACAGACTGGCATAATTGCTTATATTGTCAAGTCACTTGTACAACACCAGTCATGGTACATTTTTATGGTTTTTATCACAAATTTAAACGCACCTTACCTTGCTCGCTGTTTTCCAGTTTATGGTCAGGTGGTTACAGCGTTGCCGGGTTAGAAAAGGAGGATTATCGTAGCAGATACTCAAAGTTATCATATTTTGGGGGTAATTACATAACCAAAATAACAAGACTGCTGTTATGCAACAGTAAACAAATAACAGGTGGGAACTAATGAGCTAAATCATGAGGCCTTGAGACCACCTACCATTAGGGAATGACTCAGCCAATCATGTTTGTTGTTCTGTGACAATCGTACAAATACGATAATTATTGTACACCTAGCAGTACTGGGTGGTTTGAACAGTAAGTCTCGTGAGAGTTTCACAACTGACAGGTTTTGTGGGTTACCTTCTCCATAAACACGACCCTTTTTTTGTTCTTAATCCTTAAAGCCACAGTGCTTCTGTTCAAGCCCAGTTCTCTAAGTATTAATCAAATATGTTTTCATACCTTGAAGCTGCTGTTTCTGATACTGGGATTACATGAGATCAATATAGAGTTTATTTATGTTGAGATTTACTTATATCAATATCAGTTTTTTGTATTCACCATATTGATGTTAGAAATGTTCTACATTCCTCAGGCTATAAGAATTCAGTGTATTTTTTCCTATGCCAATGTTTCACATGTATCATAGTGTTTTATAGTGTGAAACCCCTGAGGATGCCGGCATGTATCCTCACATCCACCACATCAGCAGATTTACAATTTCCGTAAATTGTATCTGTTGAAAAACAGTATCTGCCAATACTGTCATGGACAACAGCTTGCTTCTGTCTTTGCTGCTTTGTATACTGAGCACATATTGATTTCTCTGGGTCACATGATGGGAGACTTTTAATTTCCTAATGGAAGAGCCAGCAGAGCAAAGGGTGTGTGTCAGGACAATAGAGCTGATAGGCCTGTAACCAAAGAGCATGTGTATATGGGCAAAAGGTCACAAAGGGGTACAAGGTTAGGGTATGCGTAAGCTTGCTGTTAGAGGGAGGGGAGATTTTAATAGTGGAGAATAAAACAGATTTTTAGAGGAATCCTTTCATCCCCTTTCTTGATTAACATGTGGTTTTGATATATGAATTTTCAAACAGTCAATTATGATTATAGCTGCTATTGAGTCATCCTTCTAACGGTTACTGATTAATGTACAAAGCTGTGAGGCAATTTGCTGATGATTGATGGCTTCATTTCAAGTCCTTTCCAAACATGAAAGCAAGTAGAGAGAGAGCTGCATCATGAAGTCGTTGCAAAAACATGAGCTTCCACAATTTATCTGTTCTGTCACAACAAATCATGGGATCAATCAATGTGGGGGAAATTTACATAATGTCACTTATATCAAAGAGATTAAACTTTGGTGCAAGCTAGGAATCAGTTTAGTCATCTTCTGGGAAGTGTAAGGAAAAAAAAACACAAAGGGATGAATTACATCAAAAGCTATTTGATTTTTGATTTGCTTTTGGTGTGCTATCAAAATGACGTTCAGCGGTGTGTTAAGGTTTACCAGATGGCCAGACAGACTTTCTTGCTCCCATGCATCTTTGTGTTTCTTAAAAAAAGTGGATTTCTAAACAATCATATTCCCATTTGTGATAATGATAAAAAATCCAACAACAGCTTTCACAAATTGCCTGCTGCAGAGATGGGAATGAAAACACAAAGAATACAATGTTGTGGTCGGTTTTCTTGGGTTTTGTTTCATTATAAATTCTACACAGCTGGAACAAAATTAAAAAAAAGATACATCGACACACCACAGAAGTCACAACAGCGTACCACAAAATATACAGTATACAGCACAGAGAGAGAGAGAAGTAAAGCACTGAGAATACCTCCTAAAAACAGAATCCTCCTAAATATAAAAAAATAATCTCTCTCTTCTCTCAGAGCGAGTGGAAAAGCATGGGAAAAATGAAAACTCAGTAGTTCCAAAATTAAGAATCCCCCTTTCTAAAAAAAAAAAAAAAAAAAAAAAAAAAAAACTTTATACCACAATATTTTTTATATAAAACATTAACAATAAAAAAGGATGCTCCAAGTTCACTTATCTATCTTTACCTGCCATCACAGGTTTCTAACAGTCAGTATGGCAAGATCAGTAGACAGACGTTACAAAATAAAATGAGCCCTGTTTGTGGTGACATTCTTTAAAAGATCAAGGCCATTGGTTCCAGTGTACAACAAAGTAAAAGGGCTCATCGACCAGCTATCAAACCTCTCTGGCCTGCTGTCAGTGTAGGGGAGGAACAGAAATGCCGGTATTGCGTACCTAGACATAGAGACACTCCTGCTGTGACACTGAAAAACTCCTCCATTTGGTAGAAAGAAAAGGTAAATCACAAACTTCAGCAACAACCCCTAATCCCTCCCTCCCGCATCCGCCCTTCCCTTCCCTACTTGTATCAAACTAGAGTGAACCTGTGCCAGTAATTTCTCCTCACAGACGAATCTGTGACTACAGCACCACAGCCCCTAAAAGTGCCATGTTGTTGTCACAGGAAAAACAAAAACACAGTTTGAGATTGTCCACCAATTTTACAGTGAAAGCTGATGATAACTGGGCTTTCTGA
Organism: Synanceia verrucosa; assembly: GCA_029721515.1. NCBI lineage: Eukaryota > Metazoa > Chordata > Actinopteri > Perciformes > Synanceiidae > Synanceia > Synanceia verrucosa. Next base: position 13,169,353 of record CM056557.1, on the reverse strand, counting down.
GCAGAAATGGTAGCAATTACTGTCCTGGGCCAGCAGCAGACACTCTGGACTCCAGGCACAGTACAGCTCCTGCTTAATCAACAGGATAGTAGTATTTGACTTTACAGGGAAAACAGGAGCGCTACGTGAATGGTTGATGTACTAACATAATATACAAGTACACAGGAAATGGCCAGAACAAATTTGTACAACCTAATAGCTTGCTTATGTGGTGGCGTTGTAGATGAATTTAAAAAAGGCAAGCAATTTATGAGAAAACATTGGTGTTATTAAATGCCAGGGCTGCTTCTGCGGAAAGCTAATTAGGGCTTTGGAAAAAAAAACACACAAACATTCACAGGTGGCAAAAAATGCAATTAAACAAACAGCACTAAAGCAAACACAGAGCTTCTTTGAGGGCTGAGGGATTAAATGTTGCAAGCGTAAAACATCACTTGTTATTGAGGTGAAAAAAAAAAACAGAATGGCAACGTGTGATAGTTTTCCCCCAATATACCCAGTAGAGAGAGAGAGCACAGGATTTAAGTGCAGACTCCAGGGCAGAATAGACGATCAGTGTTACATTTGCATGCAGACACAAACACAGCGGCTTAATGGCATTTTGTGTTTCATTTGGGGTAGTAAGAACGATTGTGCCACTGCGTTTGGATTGTGTCAGAACACGCCTCTCTGTTCGGCTCTATTCTGCAGAGAAGTCAACCAAAGATGTGATTGGTGAGGAAGAAACAAAAGAATTGATGATGCTAATAATAATAATGTCATCCAGTGATGTTTTCACATGTATGCTTTTAAACCTGTGGTAGCACACATGGATGAAGTCTCTAAAAAGAAAAGAAACTCCATCCTAGATCTAACCCAGGTTACAAAACAAGCATAACCAATGCCAAATATGGAGTGCCTCCCAAGGTCCCCAAAACAAACCAATGTCCATGTTCCACCTCCTGTTGCCCCCCCACACAGTCTTATCTAGTGAATCAAAGTTTAGCCTTGTTGTCTTCATAACTGTTCTCCTCTCTCTTCCCTTCATCCCTCCATTGGTTACTTCCATTGTCTTGTATCATCACTGTCAGAGAGAAAGAGAGAAAAACACACAATATAAATATGATCATCATTACAGATGTGTGCTCATAACGATAAGAAATACTGGATTTATGACTTCCCTGTATTTTTCTTTTAAACTACTTGGATATAAAGGAATATAAATCGATATTTATTCTTCAAACATTGGCCATTTCACCAAAGTGAAGAATATTGTTTCACTTCATGAATAAATACCCCCTTTACATATGCATTCACAGCTTATTCAGCAATTTCTCAGGTGCTTATAAATCCCACAAAACAGATTCTGCATTCATACATTCATAGCTTTTTATAGGTTTGAAATTAGATTGTGAACTGTCCACTTGTGATCTGGTCATCTCTCAAATCCAGCTGGAGATACAGTGCTTATGTATATATATATATATATACAGTCATGGAAAAAATTATTAGACCACCCTTGTTTTCTTCAATTTCTTGTTCATTCTAATATCTGGTACCACTAAACGTATAATACAATGAACACAACAAAAAATGCAGCTGGTCACATAATACTTTATGTCCTATTTGACATTCTTAAGCTTAATTGATTCCCAGGGTATATAAGAGGCCATTTCATGTCACAAGCAGCACTGCACATGCAAAGGCCTAGAGTGGTTTCCTGCTTACATTCAAGCCGTAGCACAACTCAGAAGTTGTCAGCTCTCACATAATGCCTAAAACAAAAGAATTATGTGAAGCAACAAAGGCAGCCATCTTGGCACTGCTGGAAATTGGCATGAGTGAGAGACAGGTAGCGAAAAAACTGAAGATCTCCAAGACAGCCGTTCATTACAACAAAAAAACAAGCTGAACATGGCACTACCAAATTGCTACCTGGCCGTGGCAGGAAACGTCTTTCTACCCCACGAGATGACCGTGCACTCATCCGTTCCTGTGTCAGGAATCGTCGTCAGACCTCCAGGGACCTTAAAAATGAGTGGGCACTGTCGAGAAATGTGACTTGCTCGGCAAGGACAGTTCGAAACCGACTTGTTGAAGCTGGTTTGAAGTCACACAGAGCACGCAAGAAGCCCTTCATCAATGAAAGGCAGAGTAAGGCCCGGTTACTCTTTGCTCGAGACCACAAGGATTGGACTGTTGATGATTGGGCTAAGGTTCTCTTCAGTGATGAATCCAATTTTGAATTGATGCCCACTCCGGCCAACTTACTGGTTAGGAGGAAGCCTGGAGAAGCTTACAACCCAGACTGTCTTGCCCCTACAGTAAAACATGGGGGTGGATCAGTCATGATCTGGGGTTGTTTCAGTCTGAGTGGAACAGGGCAAATGCAATTGTGTGAAGGCCGAATGAACCAGGTCAAGTACAGGACTACCCTTGAAAACAGTCTTCTTCCATCAGCTGGAAAACTCTTTCCTGCCTCGAATGACTGGATTTTCCAACAAGACAATGCCCCTTGCCACACGGCAAGGTCAGTTAAAGCCTGGATGGAGAACCACAACATTCGCACCATGCCTTGGCCTGCTCAATCACCAGATCTTAATCCAATTGAAAACCTGTGGAAAATCATCAAACTCAAAATGGAGAACCACAAGCCCAAAAACAAAGACAATTTGTTTGAATTTGTCCAACAGGAATGGGCTGCTGTGACAGCAGAACAATGTCAGAAGCTGGTGGAGAGCATGCCAAGACGCATGGCTGCAGTCATCAAAAACAATGGTTATGCAATCAAGTATTAACTCTTGTGTGTATCATGTGTTTAAAGCAAACAGAAAAGAAAACATGGAATGCTTAAAAGTAGTGTTTTTGGCGGTACAATGCCATAGCTATTGATGTAAGAATTTAAGTAATTTTGGTTATTATCAAGAAAACCATGGAAAATGAATAATCCTTAGTTCTTAAATTAAACTCTCATGAGCTATTTTTGTTGTTATCATTATAATTGTCCAAACAAATGTACCTTTGGTTGAGCCAGGCATTAAAATTAACAAGAAATTGAAGAAAACAAGGGTGGTCTAATAATTTTTTCCATGACTGTATATATATATATATATATATATATATAAAAATATTTCTGGGGCATTTCATGCCTACTAGAGCAAGGGGAGAAAATATAGAACATTTTATAACAGAAAACTATATTTACACCAACAAAATGTCACTGTCATGTGTTCTGCAGCTGGCATTATAAGCTTTTTGTGTACTCGGTATGGTAAGACATTCTCCTAAATAAATCTGTGTGTATCTGCGGCCTTTTGGAAGACATCATTCGATAGCGTGTGGACAGACTGACTTTTACATCTTCTCGTTATATCCATTTCAAAAGCAAGAGAAAATGTGTCTGCAATCTCCCCGCGTTTCTTGAAATGTCACAGTTTCACTGTCAGTAGGTTCAAAAATCACATAAAACAAGACTCGTTTTAACTCGCTTTTACATTCCCGTCAAATATGCCACTGCCATAAATTTCACGATGAAATGTTTTGCATTTATGATGACATTTTCAGATGACTCTGTACAGCTGTCACACTCTATCATTTGAGCTGCAGGGACAGCTTTTTCAAACCTGCTCTCTTTGAACTAAAACTGACTTTAGGCTCTCCATCAGAATGACTGATGTGTCTGAAGATGTTTCTGCTGACTGTGTAGCTCATGTTTAACGTCTGCTATGAGGGATCTCTGTTTGGCATGTTTGCATTTCTACATATTGCAATACTGTATATCCAAAGAGGATTTCTGACTATTATGCGTTTTTACATTACTATTGTGAACTATTTTCTTCAGAGAGTTTCTTTCTGTCTTTCTTGATAAGTCTACATCCCACAGGCCTGACTACAGTGACTAAATGAAAAAAGTCACTGAATGGGGATGATTTTATGGCAGAATCTCATTCAGATCAGGAATGACTTTGTTTTCCTCCACTGCAGTGTACTCAGTAGCTGAAGAGTCCTTGAGTCGGTCTGTAGCATTCTATCACATAAATGAATGCAGAAACAAACTAGAAAAGCATTCAGAGAGCGCAGACCTCCGCCACGGTGGCAGCAATTTTTTTTTTATTTAAAGTTACCCCTGCCACCAACGAGGTTATGTTTTCACTGGGCCTTGTTTGTTTGTTGGTTTGCAAAGTAACTCAAAGAGTTATGGATGGTTTTTGATGAAATTTTCAGGGTTGGCCAGAATAATTTTTGGTGGTGCCGTCAAATCGGATCCGATCACCACCAAAAATTAATCAGTTTTAAGTTAGGGTGACTTCTGACCAACTCTGAAAATTTCGTCACAATCCATCCAAAACTTTTTGAGTTATTTTGCAAACCAACCAACCAACCAACAAATAAACAAACCCCGGTGAAAACATAACCTCCTTGGCGGAGGTAATAAGCTTACTGATGACCAAAACCCAGGTCCACAACCTTTAACCTCCTCATGTCTGCGTCCATTGTCCTGACCTGTTCTGTGGATGGTTTCTTGTTGAGAAGACCAGCCTCTTCATTAGCCTTGTCTGTCTTCATCTCCACCACAATGTCGTTATTCACCTCTCCAGTGGCTCTGCAGAGGGAGAAGAACAAAGACCGAAAGGTGTAAGAAAAGAGAATTATTTACCTGGCCTTGAGTACCTGTCAGCTGAAGCATGTAGCAGTTTTGTTATGATTGCATAAGAAAAAAAATATATATGTATAAGACATATAACAGTTTTTACAACAGTTCTTTACAACAAGCACCACAGTGTAGTACCTTAAGTGGTTATTGAGATGCATGACCTAAACACTGCCTACATGAATCCCCTCTGTCCTCCCCTCCCTGCTGTCTACTCACACTTCCTTCTCGTCCTTTTTGCTGCAGGGCAGCTTGCTCTTCTTGTTCAGGAAGTAGATGAGAGCCACCAGCAGCAGGAGCAGCAGAACACACACCACCACAGCTATGACCACCCCGCTGGAGCCTCCTTGCTGCTTGTCAGCTACAGAGCCGCAATGGAGGGACACATGGAGGGAGGGATGGAGGGATGGATGGTGGAGGGAGGACAGAGGTGGGAGGAAGATGTGGAGGTGGGGGGGGGGGTGATTTTGAAGGGGGAATTGGTAAATAGAGGGGAATCATGAGGGGTGTATAGGGGTGGCGGTGTTTGATTCGTGGGGTAGGAGGGAGGCAGGTGAGGAGAGGAAAAGTCATTTGATTCGGGGGTCACCATGGGAGGGAAGGAAGAGGTGATGGGGATGGGAGGGTGGAGAGAGGGAGAGGAGGGGTGTCCAGATGAAGACAATGGATGGATGGACGGGTGGAGAGTAGAAGGAGTGGGGAGTGGGTCGTGGGGTTAGTCTAACTTTTGAATGCAATGATTGAAAAGTGATGGGACCCTAAAAAACGGGGCCTGTTTACTCACAGTTAACAACTACACAGCTGACCAGAGCCAGAAAACAACACTGAACATACTCACCCATCCACCTACACTTGTATTACAACACTTGTGAGGACATGACTTTACAGTTATTACTATCATCAGATGAACTTGTTGTACGGCATAAACCGTAGCATCATAATACTAATAAATTTGAAGGCCAGCATTTGAAGAACACTTGATTGGCTAGCTGGTGTCCCTCAAAGGAATAGTCCAACATTTTGGGAAATGTATATATACACACCACTCTTTTAGCATAAAAACTACAAACAGGAACAGGAACATCTACCTCGCATCACATCTAAAACACACGTTTTCCAACAATGTAATCTAATAGTAAATTGATAATTTGAGGGGTTTTGGTCAAAATGTGATGACATCACCTTTGGTTTTAGAAGACAGTAAGAGGCGTTTTCTGATGGACAAAGTCATCACAGTGTCCTAATTTAAAGTCTGTCCTCTCAACTACAGTAATACAAGTACGGATACACAAACACATTAGCTCTTGTAAACATTAATATTGTGTGTGCACACATACATGAATACACACACAGTGACTTACAGTTCTAGACGAACGGCATACACATGTCAATAGGGTTAGCGATACAGACCTGACGTAAGCACAGGGTTTCCAGAGAGCAGCACTTTGAGAGAAAGAGAGTTTCTCAGTCCCATAGCATAGCAAAGCAACAACCACAACACACACCGCTAAGAGCATATGCGCACAAAAGCTAAGGTTAATAAATCCTACAAACACACAGCACTCCGGCGAGTGGAAACGGCGAAAAGGAAAAAGATAGTAGGAAAGAAGACGTGACCAAACAGGAGACACGGTGAAGAAAGAAAGAGAAGAAAGGAAGGAATAGAATAGAATAGATTCCTTTATTGTCCCCAAGGGGCCACAAAAAGTTTGTAGGAGCATCCACAAAATATAGGACAGACATCATACAAAGGTAACGAGAAGAAGAATAACAATATACAATATCCACAGTGTTTGGTAGCAAGAGGGTAAATATACAAGATTACAGTACAGCGGAGAGAGGTGTGTGTGTGTGTGTGTGAATGTGTGTGTCATGAGGGGGCCGGGGCGAGAGATGGTGAGGGGGGTTTCTAAATTACAGGGTCTGTACAACAAAGAGTCCTGAGAGAAGGAGGGAGGAGAGGAGGAGGAGAAGGGAGAAGGCTCTACCTCTGTCGGCTGAGTTGTCAATTGCTGCAAGAGAAGAGGAGAAAAAGGAGAAAAGTTTGAGTTTCTCGGAAAAAGAGCAAAAGAAACCACGATTCAGTTTCATCAGCTATTCACAAATCCAGTACTAAGAAAGTGCTTAGTGAGTTCTTAATGAGTCCTGGTTGCTAGGGAACACCTGTAGCAACATCCAGCCAAAAGCAATCAATTATGGGAACAGGAAGTCAGTGCATTACTGTATGCCATAGCGTCATGCAAATGATATATTGAACTTAACTGCCAGAAATCATAAATATGTTGAACTTTTATAATAAAATAATATAATTTATATCTGCTCAAATATGCATGTTTAAAAGTTAGGAGTATTGAATGAGTGGGAATACATCAGATTATGCTAACCTAGCTGACATGTATTACTGGCAAATATTTTGTCATTTGAGATGCAAATACAAATTAATCAGTATTATCAAAAATTTGGTCAGTTCAGATTTGTCAACAATATTAAATATTTGAAATATAATATTAATATAAATATATAATATTAATACTATATTTTTTCTTTTTTGGGGGGGTTAATTGAGGAAAAAAAACTGTCAAATCACCTCATCAAATAACATTTATTGTGGAAAAAAAAATGTGTGGATCACAACTGAACAACTAAAACCTGCAGTGAAGAAAACATGAAAGGGAAGGAGGTAAAGTAGCATCATCACTGCCGTCACCTCCTGACACTGACCTCTTTTGAGAGATACCAGGAAGGTCTTGCTATCTGTTCCGTGCTCGCTGGAGGCCTCGCAGGTCACCCCGTCCTTCATGACCTCGGCCGTGGCTTGTAGGGTCACTGTGCTCACCACCTTGTTACCTTCCACCGCCACTGACTGGAGCAACGGATGGAGGAAAGAGAGTCGACAAAGAGAAGACATGACACTCCCTCATCGTTTGTTGGCTGTACTTAACAATGGGGCATATTTTCCTGTTGATAACTTGCACTCAGTCAAGCCTGGCATAATTTTTCACACTCAAGTTATGATTCTCATATCGACATTAAGATCTGCTCTTAAAAACACTCAGCTGTGGAAGCTAAAATCTCTCTCCTCTTTGATCTTACAGACATGACTTTGTGCTTCTAATGTGATCAAATATTTAAGAGGAATCGTGATTTTATCACTTTATTTGATGTAATGTTCAATCATAAAGCTGTATCTCCCCCTGTAAGAATCTTTACAGCTGCTTCATATGGGATTTTCCTTTCAACTATATCACATCAACATGAAATATTAGAATTAGATATGACTATCCCAGTCCCGCGAGCTGTTTCTTTCCCTCCTTTTTCCATTGCTTTAACAACCAGCCTCCCAAGATCTTCAGATGTTATGAAAAATGATGCCTCTAACTCAAAATGTTGACTCAAATGAATGCATGATGGATCTGTTACCTTGAAATACGTCTTTATCTCTGTTTTCATTGTTTTACTTGTGCAATTCCTTACAGGAAAGCAGCAATTACATCTGTTTACTGAGTGATTCATGTAAATTGCACGACAAAGCAGGTAATGCTATGTTGTATTTTTTTTTTTTTATCTCTGCTTGTCTTGACTGTGTTTTTGCATTCATACCTCTTTTCCCGAGGGCTTCCAGGTGAACTGAGGGGAAGGGGAGCCGAAAGCAGAGCACTTCAGAGTCACCATGTCTCCTTCCTTCCCCACCTCTCCGATGGTGGGCGTTTCGATCATCGGCTTTCCTGGAAAGGAAGTGAGGAAGCCAGTGAACTGAAGGAACTGTTGGAATAAACAACACAGCTCAAACACACTGTAAATCATTTTAGAGTGGGAGAATAATTACCGTTTATAAGTTTAACTTCATGACCAGAACATCATGAATAATTAGTTATCTTGACTGATGCATATAGATCAGACATAACATTATGACCACCTAATAGTGTGATGGTCCCTCTTTTTCTGCTTCATCGGTGTATAACACTAAATGTGTTCAAAACAAGTTCAATAAGCCTAAAATATTCAGTTCCAGTATGCTTGTTAATTTATTACAGGAGTACAGGGGTAGGGCCTGAATTCAATTCGTACCTTCATTGCTGTTTACATTGTTTTCCTTATCATGAAAAGAAACTTTGTTTTAATATGAATAAAAGACACAGCAAGGTCTGTCAGGTCTGTTTTCTTCACATTAGAAAAAGCTTAAATTTTAATGGGATGGGATCACTTTAAGGAGCACACTGTTTTATAGTGCACTAATGGTTTCATCCCATACTGGAACTACATTTTCAACAGAGCAGGAAGCCACACCTTCACTCAGTTGCATCCATGAACTATAAGAGTTCCTTCCCCTGCCTGAAACAATGCCCAGCACACCCTAACACTGGCCGCTGTTGTCATCCTGTGTGTGGGTGTGTTTGTGTAGCAGTGGGTAATTTAGAACAGAAATGATTAAAACAGAGTATGAAGTGCCATTGATTTAGCAGCTCGTAAGCAGTGGGCCTCATACTTCTAAAAGTTACTGCCAGGGGATGAAGCTTCGTAAACTTAGTGGTGGAAGCTGTGTGTGGCTGAGGCTGAATTGTGTGTGTGGTTGAAAATATAGCGAATGGCATTTATGACAGTGTGTTACCTTTGACAGTGAGGTTGACACTAGCCTGGGCTGTCAGTCCTGGCACAGACGGCACAGCTCCAACACACACATACTCTCCAGCTTTGTCATAGGAAACGTCTTGTATTGACAGCATGCCGTCCTGAGAGAGCACCTCAGAGCCCTGGAGAGAAACACACACACACACTCAGAAATAAAACCAACTGCTAAGTCTTTCTTTTTATTCTCTGTTCGTTAATACAAGAGCAGAACTGCATGGTGAATATCTAGTTTGAAGGCGCCCAGCTATGCTGGGAAAGGAAAAGAAGTGCCTTCACACACACTGTTCCAAAGCGCAGTGATAACAGATCAAAGTCTGGCTTCTGTGATGAACCTGTCTCATGCAACGTCTTCTCATAGGAATCCTTCTTAAGGAGAACAAACACGTTCTCTACCCAGAAAACAAGCACTCTATCACACCCAGGAGACACAACAACAGATACACAAGCTTCAACAACAGACTTGACACAGGAGGAGCATTCTGCACATAACAAGTGGAGGACAGGAGATGAATACCACAACACTGCAAACACCAGTGCTGCAACACTGATAGGTGGTTTTTACATTTTAACAAATGATCGTCTGTTTGGCATGTTTACTGTAGGAAATGGGAGCATATGTTGAGTTTATCATTTTGTTTTACTCTGCTCAGTTTACTCTAATCAGCTGTTGCTGTTTAAGCATGTTCACATATTAGTGTAAGTCATGTGTCTCCATATTTTTAGGCTGACTACATCATTTCAGGATTCATGATGAATTATATCACATACAATACATACTATAACATGTCATTAGTATATGACAGAGTACTATATTTAAAAGTGTACAATGTATTGGCAGCTGCACACCAAGTAAGTTGCAGTAGTTGTTTTTGCAGAATATGTAATAATTTACATGTGAAATACTTATTTTCCATACATTTGCGATAAATTGAGTACTTCTACCTCTTTAAATTGGACTACAGGCTTCTTAGTAGTTTTACTGGAACATTTAGCTATTAAAAGCTTTTTATATTCAGCTAAAATGCTGCATTATCCAATGAAGAACGATGGTACTGATGCAAAATGTAAATACAGAGCTCAAGGAAGGACTGAATTCTTAAAAGAACTCCTTGGACAGAAAAAGAGCAAAGCTCTGTAAACACCATGTGAGAGTGAAATGAGGAGGGAAGGAGGGTTGAGAGAGAAATGGAGCGCACCTTTTTCCACTGGACAGTGTGCGCAGCAGAGCCCTTGGTCTTACACTGCCACTCCACTTTGTCTCCAAGCATGACGACCTGAGGTTGGGCAGGGGTCACGCTCACTGGGTCAATGTCTGGCAGAGAGAAAACGGAAAGAGAGGGAGGAAGAAGCATAAAACCTGAGGCGTTCTATACATTGTAAGGAGTTAGAGAAGTGCCATTTGGAATTACTTAAATAACCATGTAATAAGGCTGTTGGAGCAGCCATACTCAGCACAAAAAAAAGCTAATGCACTAACTCTGAAGTTAAACTCATTTCGAAGCCAAAGTTAAGCCTATTCCATGCTACTGCTAGCCTTAATGTGTGTGATAAAATCAAATTAGGGATTGCAGTTGGGATAACATTAAAGTAACAGATGAACTGTAAAAAATTGGATTGGATATCACCCTCCATTAAAGTTCTTTCCACTCCAACCCTTTAAATTCTTTGAGTCACTGATGAAAAGAAGGTTTACTTCAACGCTGAAACTGCACAAAGGAGGTGAATTGTTCTTCATGTGCATTTACTTAAATCTGCTGTGCAGTGTGTGTGTTTTCGGCTCACTCACAGTTAACAGCGAGGATGATAGTTCCACTCAGGTCGGCTTCCAGGTTGTCGAAATCTATAGCTGTGCATTTGTACTCGCCGCTGTCGGTGCGCTTGATCGATTTCAGCATCAACAGACCTCCCTGTCCATTGATGACTTTTCCCTGGAGGTGGAGAGAAGGGAGTTGTGACAAAGATGATCACATTTTCATAAAGAAAAAGTTGGGATGCATGGAGAAAATCAGAAAAAGTCCAAACTGAAATGCACACGTACATCTTTCGTGAAGTCAAACTCAGGCTGAGGGTTTCCATCAGTCTCACACTTCATGGTAACAGTGTCGCCTTCTTTTACTGGATCAGTGTTGAGTAGGGAAAAGGTTGCTTGCTCAGAGGGATCTAGATGGACAAGAACAGACATGGAGCAGGTGAAAATTCCTCCTTTGGATACATTTACACAGTTATCCAGTGTGTCATCAATCAGAGAAGTGAAATGCATTCCAGCTCAGATGTTTTACTTTCCCAGTGCCTCCTTTCTCCTTGCCTCATTATTCTTCTTGAGCTGAGTATTAAATTCCTACAGTGTGTTTGCAAATCTTTCCTCCTTCTAACTTATTGAGATGACAGTAATAGTCGTTTGTTGACAATGTTATATTTCAAAAGGCTTATGTTTTTCTTAAAAATCCAAATGTAACATGAGGATGGAAGACAGGGTGGGCTTACAGATGATGCATAAACAAACAGATTCATTTTCTTCAGCCTTTTTAGGCTGCTTACGAAAGTCAGTCAGCCACTTTGGTCCAGACTAAAATATCTCAACAACTATTAGATGGATTCACATGAAATTTTGTACAAACATTTATGGTCTCTGGTGGATAAAGCTGAATAACTTTGTTGATGTCCTGACGTTTCCTCTTGCGTCACCAGCATAGTCACATTTTTGGCTTTTATATTGTAGGAGCTGCCATGAAATATTGCAGAGACATTCTTGTTCCCCTCAGGATCAATTGTAGTCACTGACTTTATATACAACGCCATCATTAGGTCAAATTTCAATTTGTCAAACACCATGACTAAATATGTGCAAAACAAATGACATTCCTAAGAGGAGCTGAAAATATACTGTAGATATTTTTTAAATCAAAACTAAAGGCTCATATATTTCAGTCTGTAGTTTTATTATTTATAACATTTATATTTTTCTTAAATTTCACCTTTTGCTACTTTGGGTAACTGTTCATATTTATTATCATTTATCATATTATCATAATTTATTTGTCAATCATTTGCATTTGATTTGTTTTTACAGGTGCTGTCAATAAATAACGTTTAATTGATTCCTATTAGGCTCAGTTGTACTTTGATATTATTGCTAATAGAAAGCTGCAGGGGTGAAATACTGTACTTTTGTGGGCCAAATCAGAAGTTAGCATGACCCTGGGCTCAATAAAAGGTTGCTGGCTTTATACTGATGTGTTATATGTTGTAAAACAAAATACCTGATCTTAGACAGAATAGGAACTTCTTGCATCATCAAATGTTAGCAGAGGTAGTGGATATGTGAAACACTGTAAGAAGTTAAAGAAATTACTTAAAATTGAAAAGCTTCTCATCGCTTAAACAATCATGTAATAAGGCTGTTAAAATATCCCTAATATCATAGCAGAATATCAAATTTTTGTTTGTACAAAGCTAATGCACTAATTCTGAAGTTAAACCCATTTTGAAGCCAAAGTTAAGCCAATTCCATGCTAATGCTAGGCTTAATGTGTGTGATAAAATCAAATTAGGGCTTGCAGTTGGGATAACATGAAAGTAACAGATGAACTGTGAAAAATTTAATTGGATATAGTCCTCCATTAAAGCTCTTTCCATTCCAACCATTTAATTCTTTGTTTTACTGATGCAAAGAAGAGTTTACTGCAAAGCCAAAAGTGCATAAAGAGGAGGTTAATTATTCTTTATGTGAGTTAACTTAATGCTGCAGTTGTGAAGTGAATCTGGGTCTTTTTCAGTTTCTTCTATCCAGCAAATATAAAGCTACTCCCAGCAGCTGGGTAGCTTAGCATAAAGACTGGAAACAGGGAAACAGTGAGCCAGCCTCCGTCTCACCCACCAGCAGCTGTAAAGCTCACTAGTTAAAACTCTGGACTCACAGTTGAGGTTGATGGTGATGGTGTCAGACTTCTTCTGCTTGATCTGGCCTCCTGGCATACTGTACTCCACAGTGCACTGGAACACAGAGTCCTTGTCCTCCTTTTTGGGCTGCATGAACAGGGTGCTCTTGATAGTGTAGAGACCAGAGGCCTCCTTCACCGTTGAGGAAATCATATTAGTCTCTGAAAGAGAGGAGGGAAGGAGGCGCACAGATTATCCTCTGGTTTGTGCAGCACGTCATATTGGACTGTGTGTTTGTTCATAAAATTATACATATATTCACAAAGAAACAGCCTGATGACACATACTCTCTTTCCTGTCCTTGACCTCAGGCAGTGGCTGGTCATCTTTGAACCAGATGATTCTTGGCGAGGGATGCCCATTCATCGACACACAGGTACCAATCTGACGGACAAAAGATGGCCGACTGAAAACGTGTCTTCAGTGTTCATATGAAATCAGAAACTCACACATAGTTATAGGAAGTGGACACGCACCTCAGAGCTCGTGGTCAGTCCTACAGAGATAGCCTGACTTGACGGCTTTGTGAGTTCTGGCTTCTCAGGAGCAACTGAAACAGAAAACGAGAGGGGGGGATCATTATTATATCATTATGATTCACCAGGAAGAAAACCATCAAGGCGGGCATAAACACACACACACTCGGCTTCCGCATGCCTGCTGACCTTGTTAATGGAGTCGAGCAGTAAATATCCTGCTTCACATTATGCCAGTGTGACCTGGTTCACATGAGCTGATAAGGGTCAAATAACAAAAAAAAGCTCTCCCTCTCCCTGTGGTGAACCCCCCCAAACACACACACACACACACACACACACGCACACACGCACGCATGCATATATAATTACAGGTGGGAGTGTTCCCTTTTGTTTCTCTGCTTTATTCCCTAGCTCACTTCTTCACATGCAAGGTCATCTTATCACTGCCTGCAGCTGTTGAGTGCTTAGAAAAATAAACAGTGGTTGTGTATTCCTCTCTGTCTCACTCACTCAAGTCTTTGTGTCGAGTTTTTTATCTCGTGGCACTGCTCACAAAACTGCTGAAGCATCTCTACAGCAATTCCTTTTCCACATGCTGTGCTAATCAACTGTATGTACGCACAATAATATGGATGTACGAAGAGGACCAAAACTTTTTTTTGCAGCCTCTTACATTCAGGCACTCTTTAGCATACAATAAGTACGCTATTTAACTTATTTTTATTCAGTTACAGTGGGGTTTTTCTTAGCAGACACACTGTTTACACTTTACTGAGAGAGAGAGAAAGCAGGCCATCACTGTTCACCCTCAGGAGACATCATAACTCAGTCCTATTAAGTTAAGGCAGGACAGACACACTATAATTCAACCTCCAATGAGTCAAGTGGACAGACATGGACAAAGAATAATTGCTGGTTTGTGAAACAGGCTGTTACTTACAACTCTGAGCATTAAGTACATCTAAAAGAGGCTTCTTCAAATAGCACTGCATTGAGGTCTCCCACTGACTGGTCCATTCACAATTAAAAGCTTATTTTATGAGATTGCTTTAAACCTCTGAGTGCATAAATGTTAATGGTTAACTTGTAAGCTCTTTCAATCAAGAGGAAGCCTGACAAAAGAAAGAGTTGTTTTGCTATTCTCCCGACACAAATTATCCCTCCCTGGAGTGATTGATCAGTCCAATCCAAAACGCAAATGGGGAGTATTCATTTTGGTCAGGCCGCTAAATGCTAAAAGTATGATTGATGTCTGCTCAGCGGCTGCTGTGGGAGGGGAGAGGACAGAGCGGCTCGTAGCAAGGGTCAGCCCTCGGCGCCTCGGTGATAAATCTGGACCTTTATTAAGGTGAGATATATGAGACTTGACAGGTGTGATTGAACTATTCATCAATTGTGTCAAGAGTGATTAGATTGTGGCTAATTGACCTCTGGCAAACTTATCAAAAGAAATTGGTAACTGCAGGCTTTAAAAGAGATCTTCCACATGACAGAAAAATATTAGTCTGTTCTAGACATATGTAAACAATTATGACAACTCATATTTCATGAGAGTATATAGAGAGTCTGTGAAAAGGTTTTGCATGGAGTTACTTAGAGTTCGGTATGTGCAAAATGCAATCTGAAAAATGGATTACATGCATCAGGTACAATTAAGGCGCCGCTAAATGAAAGTATGCATGAACACACACGCAGATCTGATTAAAGCCATAAACCTTAAATGGCAGTGGTGGTAACCAAGTCATAAATTCTACACATCAACAACTGATGGGAAAGGGAGAGGAGGGGGGGGCTTTGAAAAGGTCATGTTGAGGTTATATAAAAAGGCCAAAGGTCATTGAGCGACTCACAGAAGACTTTGAGCGTGGTGGGGGCCTCTCCAACTCCAGCAGGGCCAGCGGTGACCTGGCAGTAGAAGATGAGCTCGTCAGATGGCTGAACAGAGTTGATGGTCAGGGTGAAGTCTTCTCCGATACTGACTCGTCCAGTCAGAGGGGTGCCGTCGTCGCTTTTTCCCTCGCCACCCTGGGAGAAAGCCACCCGCTTCCTGGTTCCAAGCTCCTCCTGGATGCATGGACAGGCAGAAGGAGATATGGGTGGAAGTAATACGGAAATGACTCTGTCACTTCTTTACATGGTATTCCTAACACTTGAACATGGCAAACTTTCATTGCCAAAACCATTTGGATAGAGAAGATAAAAATCTGGAAATTACTCACAATGTACCACTCAACGACGGTGTTGGTGGATGGTGGTGAGACAGTATATGTGCAGGGCAATTTGGCAGTTTCTCCTTTCAACGCCTCAACGTTAGGAGCTACCTTCACGCTCACAGCTCCGCTACAAACTGGAGAGAAAAACACAAAAAGACAGAAAGAAAGAACATTATTAATGAGTCAGGTATAGGAAGCTAGAAGATGACTTGACAGTCTGGTAATACTACAAATGTTAGCAAAACTTTGTGTTTAGAACCTCTAACGCATGAATCAATAAAAAGTGGACTGTGTTTGCATGAGTGCTGGGAAGTTTTTTTTAAACCTCTTTTTGCTCTGATGAGTATCAGTATTCCCTTAACGGTCCATGAACAGCAGTGAAATCTGTTAAGGGACCCAGAGGGAAGTTAGAAGGCCCTAGTCACTGTCAATGTTCTCCATTCAACAGAGACATTAGGATGCACAAAGTGTCCCACATATCAATGGGAGGGAGTAGCAGCGAGGGCACAAGATGGACCCAAACTGGTTCCAGTGGGGATAGAGAACTAAGTCTCTGTATGATCTAAACATGAAGAAACAATGTGACAAGGATATTGCATAGCAGAGGGGAGAGAAGGGGAAAAGAGGGAGGGGAAGGACGGAGAGCTGAAGCTCCATTTCTGCTAATGAAGTCAGTGCAGCACATTCAATGCCATAAATCCATATGTTACAGTCACATGTGAAGGCAGTAGGAGGCTCTAATGCGCAGGAATAAAAGGACAAATTTAAATGACTGGGGTTAAAACTGCAAAATCAATTTAGCGATCTTTGACTACCAAATCAATAAAGTAAGTTGTGGAAGGCATACAGTATTTCAGTGTCTGTACAAGGCAGGCTTGTGTGAAAATGTTCACAGAAAGGAACTGCAACTGGAAAAAATGTTTTCATAAAGTAAATAATGGATGCATCAGGGAAGGAAGAGTAAACAACTCCAAACACTAAGTATCTACAGTAAGTACTAAATAGTCATATTCTGGACATAATGCTAATGAACAACCCAGCCCCCCGCACTCTGCGTGATGACATTAATTAATCATGCCATCAATTTCTGGACTACAAAATCTACACTTAAATAATTGATTTGTTGTGAGAATTTTGCCAGGAGTGGGTAGGATGGACTTCTGGGAATCATAGTTGTTTGACGGGGCTAGTTTTAATAACAGGGCAGAGATGTGCAGGCAGGGAAGAAGATGAAAGAGTGCTTGTTGGAAAAAATAAAAAAAAAAAATGTCTGAGGAGAGATGAGAGGAGCTGAGGGGCGGCCACCTTGTTATCACTCCGCTGTGAGGAAGAAAGAGGGTGAAGGATGGATGGGAGGGGAGAGAAGAAAAGTACATATAGAGGAAATAATAGGGGGAGCTGTCAGAAACACACACCGTGCTGTGAGTGTTAGTGAGACACATTCCACCAGGGTCAGATGCTGTGATTCACCACGACCCACAAACCACACCGAGGTCAAAGGTCAGTCCAGTGTTGACATTAATGAAAAGATCTCATGTCTCTCTCCACTGTTCAATTCCATTGTCTCTATCTTCATCCCTATCGAGTACCCTCTCTCTCGCTCTTAAAATATTTGGATACTATTAGCTCAGTAGCTCTGAAGTGAAGCAACATTAGTTTTACAAACCAAGTCTCATGTTCTGAGCCTGGAAAAGGGATGAAGTGCAGAAGAAAATCCTCCTCTGTTTCTGCGCCAACACAAACAGCAAGCCAGACGAGCAAACGTAGGAGACTGTGTGAGCAAACCAAGAGCTGCGCTTTTAGGCAGGGACTCTGGATTTAAGGGTCCCCGTTAAGTGGCGCATGGGAAAAGTACACAGTCACACACATACCGCAGTAAATCAAGTGACTTCCTGGCACACAAACAGACAGAGAACAAATTTTAACTTGGCTACTCAAGTAATGTGCTGCTCTGTGTTTGGAAAACACAATCACAAGTACGAAATCTCCAGTTTAAGTTTAATGTTTGTTTATAATCTAGTTTTGATCTGATGAAAATCTGAAATCTCAGTAACTCAACTGTATTCATCTCCTGCGAGCATTTTAGCTGTGCAAGCTTTACAATGCTGTTCACATCCACTCCCTGTGAAAAAAGCAACAGCTGCGTGTCATTCTTGGGTCATATTTTATGGCACATTTTTCAGTCTGTGACACACGTTTGCCAGAATATGATTAAAATAGCATGAATCACTCTAGATCTGCTACATCTTTTATGGCTAATAATAGTCATCTGCTAGTGGCATAAAGCGCAGAACAAACCACGTACAGAGGATGTCTTTTATGTCTATGTTCTTATCACTTAATATCTAACATACACATGTTATGCTGTGTAACTGTGTTTTGCTCAGTTGCTAGGTTACGTGCATGCAAGCGGAGGAGCTGGGAGGCATTTAAAGCAGTGATATAAGATGAAAATGAGTCCATCTGTACCACATCTTTCTTTCTTTCTTTCTGTGCAACCCCTATCCTCCTCCCTGTTTTTCGTTTTATTTTTTATTATCCATCTCACTCTCATCCTTTGGGCGGCGTTGACAATATGTTTTGGTCCAGAGTGATCAGTCAGGCCACTGCTCTGTGTTTTACACGTGACGCAGCTGGACAGACAGAGACAGACAATTAAAGCATAATTAGGGGAGTCCTCCTGTCCAATCTGGGCCGAGAGCAGTGTGTGTTTGTGTATTTAGAGGAACATGCTGTTGGCTGTCAATGTGTGTGTGTGAGAGAGGGAGGGATAGAAAGAGTGTGTGGGGCTGCTGGAGGGGGACGACTTGCTTCATGGGGGTCTCGTTAGCTGACGCAGGCCAGATAATCGGATTTAGCACAAGAGAGGGAAAGTGTGTGTGAAGTGGTGCGTGACCGGGCAGAAAGACAGATGGGAACGAGACGGTCAGACTGTGACCTACACACACACACACACACACACACACACACACACACTCTTACAGTATATCTATAATGCATGTTCTATTTATGAGCGACCGAACCACCCCAAAAAGCCACGGTTAAGTACGGTGTGTGTTGAAAAAAAGTCTGCAGTCAAAGCAGCATGGCAGAGTGGAGACCCAGAGAATCATGTCAGTCCCAGATCTACTGAAAAGTTAATGTGAAACCATCTTAAATACTATCTGTGCATCTCCCTCTCTGTCTCTTACACACACACACACACACACACACACACACACACACACACACACAGAGCCTCATTATGGAAAGAACCAGCTGGATCCTCTCTCCTGTCCTCTTTTCCCTCTCTTATTCTCCCCTCACCTACTGTCGTATTCCGGACATCAAACCAGGAGGCTCTTTCTCTCTTTCTGACTGTCCTCTTTTCATCCCTCATTCTCAAAGAGCATTCTTTAATACCCACTGCACACAAACTCACTCGTGTGTCTGCGCATGTGTGCGTCTGACAGCCAGAAAGAGAATGCAAGATGGCAAAAGAAAGGCACAAAAGAATGAGGGAAAAAAATGGGCAGAGAAAGGGAAAGAATGAAGACAGTGCATGTGGAAACCTTGCCTACATGACTGTCACCTATCGAGATCTTGTTTATGAAGCCACCATGGACCTCCTCTCACTGATAATACCTGCTTGTCTAACCCAAACATGGATGTTCTGGGTAACTCAGCTTTACTTAAGTCTACTGTATACATGGAGATGATGGTGCTAGGGGTAAGTGGGAAGTGCATCAGTCGGCATGCGTCACAGAGACAGAGCGTTAAGATCTGCACCAGTGCCAACACCGTGACAAGGAGTGCATGGCAGACATAATCCATAAGGTGAGTGCAAAAATTAAACAAACACTCACACACTGCTCTAAACCAAGAATAGAGGAACATGGTTTTCCGGTGGACAGAAAGTCAGAAGGTAGGGTGTGAGTCTGTCTGTGTATTTCTGTGTGCTTCTGTGTATCTGTAGTCCAAAACATCCTTGGCCTCTAACAGGATTAGTGGGTTTGACTGTTGGCAAAGCAAACAGCATCCTGCCGCAGGGGAGACAGCCTCAATGTCACAAGAACTGAGTCACCTTCACCCTGCGGTCAGTAGGAAAAAAAATGTAACAATAACTTCATTTATTCATCACTATCCATTGATCAGCACCTCTGCCAATGCGTTTTGCAGACATCTCAAGCTACATTTATATTTAGTCCTAAAGGTCTTATGATGGAGCTCCAGAGGTCACACGCATGAGCTCTGCAACGAGACCACATGCGCACTTCCTCAAAAGACTGTCACCACACAACATATACATCTTGGACTGCAGTTAATGGCATTTTCAATACATCAGATTATTTTCTCAGTTAATCAATTCTTGTTTAGCCTATAAAGATAGTAAAAAATGTCACACAACATAAAAATTTCATATTACGAAGTGAAGCCAATGTGCCTCAAACTGTTTTTTTTCTGTTTTTTTTGCAGCCAGCAGGGGGCGCCTCCTCTGGTTGTGAAAAGAAGTCAGATTGACAGGATGCTACCACGCTGGTCTGGAGGTTTTCTGTTTTCATCTTACAATTTTAACCATTTTACAGTGTGTTGCAGTTCACAAAAGTTAATTATAACATTTCACTCACCTAAAAGGTCTTATTCAGCAGTGAGTTGTACTCTATCCTCTCATGTCACTTCTGGTTACAAAAAACCAAGATGGTGACGGCTAAAATTCCAAGAAAGTGACAGTCCACAAACCAATGGGTGTAGAGTCTATGGTATTATCATATAAGCTGAAAAAAGCAGCAAATCCTCATGACTGGAAAACTGTCAGATTTCCTCCCACACGTTTTCAGATGCCAGTGGATACAGTGCAGACAACATCAAGGAAGTAAGCTTCACATCTTTAGTGACTGTAGACATGGAGTCTTGTGATCTCATGAAGCAGTCTCTCTCTATCACAGCTGGAATGAAAACACGGTTACTTTGCGGTACATTAAAAAGCTGTGGTGGTACTAATGGGTGAAATGAATTGCTGAGCTATAAAATCATAACCACAAGTATAAATGTGGCTTCGTTCCTAACACATGTTGTGATGGTTGCTGTCACCACAGACACAATGTGAGTGACTGGTAGCAGGGCGTGGCAGGCTGCTCTCACACTGATCATAGTCTGTTAATGCTGCAGACTGGATCCCACTCAAATCTCTTGTTTACGGGCCTTTTGCATTCACTCTGCACTGACATCTGTCAGCCTGCTCTGCTAGATAGAAACAATTCCCATGATAATTCAGTTTGTTCAGTGAGTTTCATTTTAGTGCACAATCCATCTCATAAATGTACCCGAGAGAGCCAGCTGGAAAAATACACAGAAAGAGGCTCTTCAGTGGGTGCTCACTTGAAAGACTGCAGTGTTTGCTAAGGTCCTTAAAACTACTGTATGTTGTTAACATTTGCAAATATTTCAGCAGGGGTTGGACCCTGCAGAGACTGCAAACTATGCTCCCTCTCGTAGTTTGAATAGCATATATATATACACTGTATGTGTGTGTGTGGTAGGGAGCAGGCTGGGTCAGACTGTCAGTGTCGGGGTGGGTCCATGTAAGGCCCGGAGTCCGTCAACGCCTGACTGATGAGACAAGAACAGGTGCAGCGCAGGAACGGCAGCTGCTGCAAAACACCACCCCCACCACCCAGAACACACGCTAACCAACAATGAAGTGAGTGAGGGACACACTGTGAGACACCCAAGAGACATCCACAGAGATGATGGACATGGAGAGAGAAAGATAGAGAAAGTTTCCCAAATGATGAGACAACACTGACTCAAACATATAACTAAAACTTTTAGTTATGCAACTCAAACATATTATATAACTAAACTTTTAGCAGCCAAGAGGACCAAAAATAAATGAAAACACATACAGTGAAATACAGATGGAAATAGATAATCCATCTGTCTCCTTCTAATGGCAAGTATCCATACAAGGGCTATGCATAGCTGATGTTCCTACTAAATCCTAATATTGCACTTTATATGTAGAGACATGCCCAGAAAGAGTAGGTGGAACATAAAATACAGATAAGACAGAAAAAGGTTAGAGATGGAGAGACAATGCAAGAAGAACAGTAGGATGTTATATGCCAAGAAGAGTTATAAACTACTGCAGAGGCTCCATCACATCATCTGCCTATGCAAACAGTGCTTGCAGTCTGACAAAGCATGTAATATCCTGTTGCACTGAAGTGTGATCCTGCTCTGTCATTTATGTATACAGATATCAATACATCAGCTACTAAAATGTCAAAGTTGTCCTGAACGATGCAAATCACCATTGAGCATGGAAAACGATTCAACAATGAGTTTATTCTTCACAAACCGGGGCAAATAATCCTAATGGATGAGTGGCTGACCTTTGAACAGTCGTGGGTGCTGCTTGTGCATCCAGAGCGACTGGTGAAGCTTTTATGTTTGCTATTGTGTCTTGATTTTGCTTGTGATGTTTCATGAGGAGGGAAATTTCCCCAATGACTGATGAAGGCCTTTCAAAGGTCACAAGATCCCCTGATGAAGTACGGCTAAGAAATAATCCTCTACATTTGCCTGAAAAGGTCACTGTAATGTAGATTTGGGGAGAGGTGTTGGTCTGTTATTGCATCTTCACTGAAGAAAGTTCTGAGTTAAAAAAAAATCATACCCTCATGTACTTCACAAGAACCCCTGAAGAAAGTTCTTTTTGGAAGTGAGAGCATTGAAGTACCAATTACACAACTCATCTTGTGAATCTCATTTGACCGTTCTTAAGCCAGTCAAAAGCTTCTTGCGTACAGATTTCCGGAGCCGACAGCGGAGGTCTATTGTGCTTCAGAGATGATATCTGTGCTTCTAATTGGAGTCAAACACAATGACATCTTTGGTGCTCAAATTTTATTGCTCTGTGAAACAGCGTACCCTTGTTTTTTTTTTATTTTTCCAGAATCTCCTTTATGTCGTTTTTTTTTTTTTTTATGAGGGTTGTGTGTGATATCTGTTTGTGTTGGGAGGGGGGTGGAGGGTGTCTTGATTAAAAGGTGAGATAGAGCAATGCCGGATATTCAGGTGCCACATGCTAAGCCCTCGCACCACAATCACAGGATATGGAGAGGGTTGTGTGTCTTCCTGTCATGACTTGTACTGATGAACCACCAGAGTAGAAGTAAAACTCACACCTGGGACCCTGCAGCTAAACACACACACACACTGCAGCTGGTTTTGTGGAGGTCACGCGAGTCGAGCAGAGGAGACAGTGTTTTACTACTTAGCTTATTTATTGGCACTAAAGCCACTGGCTGTGTGTGTCCTGCCCAGCAGGAGGGGATGAGTCAGGGCAAAGGAAAATAGATTTTATCATTTATTTGATAAGAATCCTATAACCTTTTATTGTTCTGCTTTCAGGGCCTCTACAGTTTTTGTACTGACTCCATTCGTCTCTTCTGTCACATTATCATATCAACCTTCTTGCTTGGGATCAGCTCTTTCGTGTCTGATGTTTAAAGCCTTGAATGAAGGTGGTGTGACCATCAAGTGAAACACTGCATCTGGATGAGTAAGGAGAGATGGAGGACGACATCAGAGGAATGAGTCCACAGGTTTAAAAAAGGTTGCATGTTCTCTGGGACTTTGCATTGACGTAATGCAGCTGAGTCAACCAGCTAGACCTGGACACACATCAGTCTTCTCCACAGCATTAGCATCTGCATCCTACTCAGTGTCATACAAAGCAGAGCCACAAGTCTTCCCAAAGTTCAATGGCTCGGCAAATGATGTCTGCTGGCCAAACAGCGGGTGTGTGGCTGTCTTTGTGTGTGAAAGTGTCTGTTGTACTAGAGCGAGGGGTGGAGAGGTGACATCACAGTGGGCGCAGTTGCGACAGATAAATCACAGCTTTACTGGTGTGTGTGTTGTGTCATCCCACGGCGGTTTAGGGGCTCAAGACAAACAGTGTGAAGTGGGCAACAAGGTTGGCCCCTCACACACTCTTTTGTTCACCGGGGAGATTCCCCCTCGCCGGTCCTGTCGTCCTGGCGACGGGGTGAGAAGTCAAACCCCATTCAAACAGGAGAGTCTAGAGCTGTGTGGTCAGTGAGTGCTTTGCATGGGCAATGGGATGGCAGTGGGTGTGTTTGTCCTTTTCGAACATGAGCCAGTGAGACACGATAAGAGGAAAATGAGGACAAGGATAGATGGTTGGAACGAGGAGGAGAAAAAACAAAGGAGGGAAAAAAGCAGAGACGAGTAGAATATGAATTTGTGGAGCTGACATTGCAGTCTTGCATTCTGCAAAAAGCAACGGTTAGGAAAAAAAGACAATAAAACAAAGCCAAGACGTCCTGTAAAGAGATTATAAATAGAGCAATGAATACATGAGTTTTGTGAGTTTTAGTGCTGTGTAAGTACTTCTGCAAAAGTAGCTTTGATATATGGTCTCGCTGAAAAACCAAAGTATTCTCTGAGTGCCCTTCCCCATTAGAGTTAGCAGAGGAAAATTGAAATCATCTCTCACAGAATATTTGGGCCATTTATAAAAGCTAAGATCTTTAAACTGACACAATCTGGTGCCATTATATGTGACTCCATTAACAGTGAGTTAGCACGACAATGGCCAGTGTCTTGCTCCTATTAGAGCTCACTTTTGGGTCTTAATACAACGGAGGTTTAAAAAAAAAAAAAAAAAAGGGAGGCTGCAGCAGTGAACGACATGCAAGATCGGATAAAAATATCAAGGAGAATTTCATTACTTTTCAAATCAAAGGGCACAAAACAGAGAGGGTCCACCAATTACCGCACTCTGTCTCCTCCTGGCTGCCTTTCATTTTCAGAGGGAACTCAATTTAGTGAAAGAGAAAAAGGAGGATGGGTGTGTGTGTCCTGATCGACTCTGAGAGAGAACCCAATCAGTAGATGTCATTTAAGGGGCAGAGATGAGAAAAGGTGTTAATATTTAATGTTCCAGGGTCCCTGAATCTGGGCCTCCTTTCCCTCTTCCTTCCTCCCCTCTCGCCTCAGGCACTCCAATTAACATACCCTGTCCTTTTCTCCCCTCTCTCGCTATTCCCTCCCTCCTTGAAACGCAGCCCCTGGCGAAAAATAAAACGCAGTGAAAAGAAATGAGAAGGAGAGTTGGACTGGGATGGAGTTGAGCACTGCGATGCAAAGTTTGGATGAGTTAAGGAAGCTAGAGGGTGTCGCAGAAGAGAGGAAGCAGACACAAGAGGATACCGATGCAAACTCAAGCACGAGCATCCAACCAGCGAGGTGAAACTAGTGCACAGATTAAGCTCTCACACACACAGCGTTAAAACTGGAGCAAGGAGAAAGACGAGGCGAGGGGACGACAGAGTCCCCTTGTGTCTCCTCTTTTAGATTCCCCTCTGCCTCTACCTATTTATT
The DNA here is from genome assembly GCA_029721515.1 of Synanceia verrucosa. Lineage (NCBI taxonomy): Eukaryota > Metazoa > Chordata > Actinopteri > Perciformes > Synanceiidae > Synanceia > Synanceia verrucosa. The sequence continues at coordinate 13,144,073 of CM056557.1, read as the reverse complement.
GAGGTAAATGACTCGCTTTAATGGGCCAGAATGATATGCAATGTTTGGCAGAGGCAATCTGCTTGCGTTATGTTGCCGCTAATGTTATTGGCGTACATAATGGGGTGTCCTAATGAGGTGTCTTCAGTGACGAGGGAGGTAGTCAAGATTATAAAAATCCTCTCTGGACCCCCATAAGGGTCGACACAGCCCTGAAACGATGATGGATGGATGGTTGACAAGGGATTGACAACCAGTGTATCACATTACTGTTGTAATGGAAGAGCAGGTTAAGACACATTTTGAGTCGTGGAAATATGCACATTATTGAGAATTTGTTGTGTGAAAGGACAATAATGTGACAGTTAAGTTTTGGAAATGTGGACACATACTGCATACTTGAAGTACTGTAGCCGTGCACTGTTTGGACTGATATTAAAGAGCAGAAAAGAAATACCTTGCGTATGTCTTCCTTTAATTAGAATAAGGGTTTTTGCAAATGAGGTTTAACTTAAAATGATTTGTCGGTCGAGTAATCGTGCATTTCAGGTGATGTGAGGTGACATCAACACTGAGTAAGGAAAACCGGACCTTACCTCACTGCTGCACTCTATTTTATTTTGAAGGGACACTTCCAATGATTTAATTAAAAATAGATGACTCTGAAGAGCTCCAAAAACTCAACCATAGCATCTTTTCTTTGACTCAGTTATATGATAGCTTGTGAAAAATATATTTCATATATTTTTTTACATTTTTTTTTTTTGAAAAGCTCTAGGTATGGATCAATATAACCATGGAAGTGGCGTACCTTTTGTACCAAAGTATCTGGGTGTTTTCCGGGGTGAAAGTCCAACTATTTCTGAGTTTCTCAAACACCTGAGGGCACTACAAGGATTTAAATGAACCTTCTCCTTTTGTGTGAAAACGAAAGTCACTGGTATTAAGCCAGATAGAAAGAAAACCTAAGCATGTGTTCCAGGAGTCACTGTCCTTCGCCTCTTTCTATCACACTCAGTGGCAGCAAAAAGGTGCACAACAGGGTCACTGCTGTTTGATGACAGGCTGAGCTCAATCTGTTGCCGTTAGTTACCGTGATGGTTTTAAATATTTAGCATGAAAACTTATTGACACCTCTGTTTTGTTGCAGTCAGGACAGGCTGGCAAAGAGGGGGGCGAGGAGAAAGGCTGAGTCAGGCTGATAAATAAGGGTAGAGACATTAAGGCTGCAGCTAATCTCACTAAAAGGGTTTGGACAAAGTGCTGCCGCCTCTATAGTCTCTCTCCCTTCCCCTCTCCCTCCATCCTTAAATCAATTCATTCTGCAAGTCATTTCCTACCATACTGTGCAGATAAATACTCAGCGTAGGGTTGCTCTTATGCCCAATTTACTGTAATAAACAACCCACAGGATGGCTCAGTTACAGTGTTTGTACAGTGTGTGTGTCTTTAAGAATACACAAGCTCACAGTGTGTTTGATTAAGATAAAAAAAAAAGACCCAGACACTTTTGTTCCGGAGGGGAAATAAGATTTGAGATAAGTTGTGAGGTGAGGATAAGGTGAAAGCAGGCCAACCTGTCTCTCAGCGTGGCTCAAGTTTCTTCTCTGGAATCCTATTACCAAAACACACACACACATACATACATACTGTATATAGTAAAGGCTGAAACAAGCTGTCCTGCCAACCCGAGTGTATTTTAATACCGATGAGTTGAGGGGGTGAATGCCTCCAGCTTCTATTTACAGTATGATTACTGTTCGACTCACAAACAGAGAGGAGCGCACACACACACAAACACACCTGCCTGCCCTTCGTATCTCAACAGCTCAATCCCTCAAACGCACAGCCTTTCTCCAGCAGTCATCTCAAGCTGAAATGTAGCACCCAGGTGTTTTGTTGGCCTGACAAAAGGCCTGTTCCTGGGTGGACAGGTTAGACACACACCACACGAGCTGAGGTAAACAAAGAGGGGGAACAAGGGGAGTATGGGTAAATAACACCAAGATGCTAGTGCAGATCGCTCCCCAATCTCGCTCCTTTGAGTTTTTTATTATTTGACATTTACCGTGTAACAGGTCCAGCTAAATATGAAAACACATCAGAATCGGAAATCTGAAAGTAAGTTAGTTAGTGCAAATACAAGGAATTAAACTTGGTATCTTGGTGCATGACGTATAAACATACAAACATAGTTAATCTTTTTCTTTCAGATTTTTTTCTGTCCACTTTTAGAGAATGCTCTCAAGTATGGATCATTAATTGAGTTAATAAAAGGTGAAGCCGCATTTATTTTAACTTTTTCAAACGACTTTGCTGTAATAAAACGGTGTTTGATCTATGTTGGTGAAGCCTGGTTATTGTGTGCTCATGAACTGTAGTCTAATCACAAATTTGGTTGCATTAAAACACAAAATAAGTGGTTGCAGGACTCTGACGGAGTGCTAACTGAAAAAGGATGAAGAGAAATTAAGCAGCTTCAGTGTGGACCAAGATCTTTAGGAAAGATCAGAAAACGTTAGCATGCATGGTCTTTTTCGACAGAAAATTGGCACTTCCAGACTTAACGAAACTGGTCTTGCTTGTTCATGGTGTCATCCCTCTTTTTGCTGCACTCTGCATTCTCTCTGTGATGTGTCCTCTTTCACCGTCTTTCTCCTGCTCTCCCTTGTCTCTCCGTAGGAGTGCTGAGTAGCTCTCTGCCCATCTCATTTAGAAACAACCCTCCCTTCACTTCTAATGAGCCTTCATTTTGGCAGAAGAGGGAGAAAAGCCAGAGAGAGGAACACTATTTCCTCTCCTTCAGCTGACAGCAGTTGCCTCTCGTAGCCCTCTTCTAATACCCACATGGGACTCGACAAGAGGCCGGGAATAGTCAGAAAATGGTGGAACAAATGGGATATCCACTCTTTCTATTAGCCTTCATTATCTGCAAGCATTATTTCATAACTAGTGTCTAACAAGGCTTTGGTGTACATGTGGCCGTGGCCTTGTTGTATGTTGGGATGTGTGCCTTGGCTGGGCACACAAATCTGGTGTGGACAGCTACAAAACCAGAGAGAATTGCCCTTCTTTGTGCCCAGGCTGAAATATGAGAGCGCTCGCTGAATAAAGGGGGTCTTATAAGGGGGCGAGGGCGCTCCTGAGGGGGCCAGTCAGCTGGAGCGTGACAAGCCGGTGCCGCTGTAATGAGATAACAGGCCACTAGAGTAAGTGTTGATTTGTTCTTCCATTCTTTCCTTTCTCTACATCCCTTATCCTCCTTTTGCCTTTTTCTTATCCATTTTTATAAAAAAAAAAAAAAAAAGAGCAGGCCATCGTGCTCAGCAGGCTGGTAAAGCCTGTGTGTGAAGGACAGATAGAGGGATAGAGAGAAGGGGTAAATACACTTGGCAATGAGATAGGGTAAAGGAGAAAGGAAAGGGCACAAGGGTGTGGAAATGAGGGCTTGAAAGGAAGCGTGTCTCTTTGTGCCTTCCTGAAAAACATATTCAAGTACATGTTAACAACAGCTTGGAAATGCAGAATTCAAGCGAGGTCATGGTGGAAAATCAAAAGAGATGGAGGACAGAGAGTAATCAAGAGACACTGTGTATATACGGTATGGGTCACTGGCTCCAGACAGGCTGGATAAAACCTCCCTCTGCTCCTTCACCATCACAGATTTACTCCTGCACCTGCCCTCTGGTCCTATTCCTCCCTTCAGCCCTCCCGTCCTGGACAAACAGTCACTGTTTACAGTGGCAACACTCAGTGGGAGGTTGAGAGATACGGGAAACTCCAGCGAAAAGGTGAACTCATTCATTGTGTGCTGAGAATATATGACTTTTAGCCCACAATACGCTTTTTTTTTTCCTATTTGCACTAATTCATTGCCACCATTGACCTCCATGTGTCAGCTAGCACAATCCAACTTATCTTTCTCACCTCTTCAGAACTCCAACTGTGATTCATCGTTTAAAAAAAAAAAACAAAAAAAAAACAGGCTGCACCCCTGTCTCCCTCATGGATTAGTGTTTTCTTATCGTATTTGGGTGGATTTATAGTTGCTGTGGTGAAGGCGGTCAAAGCCACGATGTCATCTGCGCGACATGAGCAGCCTGCCTGGCTGAGCTATCAACACTCGCTGTCCCAAAACAGCGTATAAGCTCGAGATTTAGAACGGTGTGTCTAACCCTAAATCTGTAGCCTCCTGTCTGGCATACCTCACACACAGCAGATTGTTACACACACACACACACACACATTCTCACTACCTTTTGATGCCCCACCTCCCCCTCTTGTTCCTTCTCCCTCCACTACCTACCACTCTCCCCCAATTTTCTGTCTTTTTGCCTATTATGGCGGATTAACTTATAATGCTTGAATGAACTTCGGTAAGTGTGTGGGGGGGTAACAGAGAGTCACACATCAACACACACAGAATCGTTGGCTGGCTGATACGGTCACAAGCCTGCTGGCAGACACACACACAAAATCAGCCTTCTGGAGTACAGCAGGACACATGCGGCACGCACACACACTCACACTCACACACACACCGTTTGCATGGAGGAACCAGACTCCCCTGCTGAAACAGAGTGAAAGGTGCAGAATCCAAACCAAAGCCTCCATTAATCCCCCTGATCCCTCACAGATAGAATAATTCAGAGTTAATTACTATTCTCCTGCATTCCCCTCTTTCTTCTCCTTCCATTCTAAATCCACTAAACTCCCTATTTTCTCTCAATCCAGCAACCATTTGAATAAACTGTCTACTGTAGATCCGTCTTTGTCTCCTCTTTCACATTTTTATTTGTTTTTCCCTCCCTGTTGCTCCTCTTGTGCCTTGGCAGACTCTTCTACGCTATTACTTGACTGAAATGAGAGGTAAATATGGTTATGAGCTCGTTTATCTCTCTCTCTCTCTCTCACACACACACACACACACACACAGTAATGTACAGGTCTTGGCAGCAGCAGCTGACACAGTCTGGCGCTGAGGCTGTGTCTTTCTGGTTGGAGTTTGGAACCACAGTGAGTTTAATTAGAGTGGAGAGGGACCACATGGCTGGCTGAGAGGCCGGGTACTGGAGAGACCCACTAACAACCACACTGTGAGATGCTGGCTGTAAGGAAAAAAATACACACACCAGTGTGCAAACGCTGCTAATATATTTATAGATATAGATACAGTAGCTACACACTCATCTGTATGCAGACTGCTTCCTCAAATGTCTCAAACTGACGCCAGCAGTTTTCTCATGCACATAGCTCATTATTGAGAAATCGTCACCACACCATCGTGGTACACGGTTAAAAGCCTCCGACATAATTTCCTGTGTCACGTTGCATTATTTTTTGAGTCTCGTGGCGTTTTGTTATATATTTTACAAAGAGGAAAGAAAGAGGGTGCATTCTCACAAAGTAGTTTCTATTTTCTGCATCGACACTTCAAGACAGATAAGCTGGAGACGAGGAGATAGCGAGGGGTTGATTCTCGCCCATACATGGGCAAAGGACAAGGAGACGGAAGACAGCTATGTGTGCATGCACACCCAAGCGAGCATATTTCAGATATCATTCAGCATATGGACGGGGTGAGCATGCATATCGCAAGCGGCATGCAGATCACGTATTATGCACACATTTTTCAACTTAAACCCGAGGGAATATGAGCTTGCAAGCTCACACAAATATGCATTGAAGTTAGCCAACTCTCATCTGTGTTAACCTTCCAGCATTCCTCGCTAATCTGCGCCATAATGGCACACCTGTCTTCTCCCATTCTCTATTACTTTCATGGAAATACAGCGGCGGTGTGAGGGGGCACACTAAATATATTCATGAACAAACAGCTGATCCATCTTTTTAATTTGCTTTCTTTATGCAACCCTCTATCTTCAACCCTCCCACTCGATCTGTATCCATAAGGAGTGGATGATTTTTTTTTCTTAACAAAAGGAGTAGTGGTTTGTCTATGCTTTCGGGGGGCTGTGCGTTACCAAGGTAACAGACAGAAAGGTTATTGTCATAGCTAGACAGGCATTATTGGTAAAAGTGGTCTGCCCAGCAGAGGGTTTTTTTCTTTCAGGGGCAGGTCAGGAACTGGAACAGTGCAGGCCAGGGGGGTGAATAACTAAAGCAGTGGGCAGGCAGGGTAGATAGGTAGGTCACATTATTATTGATTGCCAGACATTATGTGGACAGCAGGGGAGTCCACAGAGACAGACAAATAAATCGTGGCTTGACATCAAAGTCAGGCTGCTGACATTGAGTCTGCAGGGGACAGGAGCAGCCTGGGGCTGGATTAGAGGTGGATAGATACTTAGAGGCACGCACAGAAACAAACACACAATAAGAACACTGTCCTCCAGTTACCTGATAAAACAAAGTGTGTAAAGAGAGAGAGAGAGAGCGAGAGCTTCAAAAAATGACAGAATGAAACCAGAGGAAATTTCAGCCGTGAATAATTTCAATTCCAAGCTTTTTACGAAGCCAACTTCACAACGCACCGAAAACGTCAAACTCATTTACACATCAATGGTCGCCAGAGACTTTCAGAAGGTGCATTATTCCAATATTCATAAAATTCCAATCTGCTACCCAGTACATTTTGCACATTCATTAATGCTTCAATAAGTTAATATTCATTGCTTGGATGGTGATGTGATTAGAAAAGTAATGGGAGACAAGAGATGAAATAATTAAGGAAATGAAGCTAAGATTTAAATATTCAACATTCATTTTTGACTGAGTCCACCACAGACACTCGTCTGGTGACTCAGCACAGCGAAATACAACTGACAGGAGAGCAGAAGTGGTCTGGAAAGATAACTACATGGAGTATGTATCACACTGTTAAGGCCACGCCTGGCCAGGCCTTTCAGGCCAGACACAGAGGGCACCATCCATCATTATCTGCTCCGTGATTGACTCGCCCCGTCTAGATGGCTATCAGCTAAGCTAACCGGAGTCAGGTGATAAACATCTGGAATGTGTGAAACCTGAGAGAGACAAAACAACATGTCTCAACCTGCACGGACCTGCAACTCAGGGAGATGGAAGATAGAGACTGTGGGCTGATGAAGAGGAGGAGGGAGAGCGGCAGGTAAGGGCCGGAGGGTTAACAGGAAGTGACAGCAAAGTCCAAAACAAACAGACAAAAACAGCGGGACGTCGTCATGGATGGGGAAAAGAGATAAAGACAACTGGTGGGGAAAGGTAAGACATAGTAATAGACTGCAAAATGCCTCAGTCAACACTCAAACACTCTGTCTCTTTCTGAACCAGTGGATCTAAAGGCAGATTTGGTTTCCTCTTCTCACACAGTGCCCACGTCCTGCTTTTCAGGAAAACACACCATCCACTCCTCTCCTCTGAAGTGTACATCCCCAAGGTCAGACGCCAATGTGTGACACTGTTGGCCTCCCATGAGATCTTACACCAGATGGGCCTGTGACCCACCCACGTAATTATTCACCCTGATTTAATTGAAGCAGATTTACACTTCCATAATACTGACATTTCATCAAAAATGTGGTCCCTCTGTGTGAGGTTACTAGCCACTGAAATCTGGCTAAAAAGACAAGAGCATGGCAAAGGTTAAAGCAGACAGTGTGTAACATTTGAGGGGATCTAAAGGCAGAAATGGAATCTAATATTAAGTAATAATAAGTATGTTCTCCAGTTGCCACCAGATATTCAAATGATTTTTAGCTGAATTGATGTTGATTTTGATTAATTAAAAGCACCCCACAGATTAATCAAGAGTGAAAATAATTTACAATTGCAGTCATGAGTTTGACTGAAATTCATTTTGTCCATTATAGCTACCAAATGAATCATCACTGACAGGAAACGGTCACAAGTTTTGTCTCAGTTTATAGCACCTGTTGGGCCTTTAGCTTAGAGGAAAAAAAGAAAAGAAAAGAAAAAGCATCACCTCCATGCTTCCATTTTTATGCAAACACGCAAACAACTTGTCCATTCAAGATACGTTATCAAAAAAACAGTCATAATAACTCAAAAGAGGAAACAAGTGACGACAAGAAGATGGAGGCTGACAGAAAGAGATTACAGGGATGACAGATGCTGATAGGAAGAGAGGGAGGGGAAAAAAGCAAACGTGGCAAAACTGGCATGAAGACGCGATGTTGATCACCAGCATACCAAGATCAAAGGAAATATGAAGCGTGTCAGGGTGTCCTTCCTCTGATCACTTTAATCATCATGGTTACTGCATACCACAGAGGCAGACAGCATGCAAAGTGGTTTGTTCCCCTTTTAATTAATAGAGCCACTCTCTGTCCTAAGATAGAGAATCAGTGATGTTTTATACATGTATATACATTCACAACAGCCTGAAAGGTTAGTCTAGTCCTGCCTTATATATATAAAAAAAAAAAAAAAAATAAGCTAAGTTAAGTGTTGTCCCCAAGCCTGAAAGAAAACTGTCAAAGAAGAGTCTGGCTGTATGTGTTTACAGGAGCAGATGGTCCAGGTAGGTGTTTCAAGTGCTGGTTGTTTAGGATAATGTAGGAAATAAAACATCAAATGGCGTAAAGCCAAGCGGGATGATTGCGTACGTCTTTGAGCATGTGTGTGAGGGAGGCGGCTTCTGGAAGTTCGTAGGGGCGTTGAGCCTTAGCTATCAGCACCTCCACTACCCTGGCACCATCTCATCCACCTCCTCCGACTTCAAGCATCTGGTAATAATGTAGAGATGTTTCAGGAGGCATGGATGGACAGCTGGAGAAGAAAAGGGAGGAGGACGGGAATGGAGGTGAGGAGAGAGGGGTGGGGTCAGATAGAGGGCAGTGGGCAGGAGACCGTTCTGAGGAAGATAAAAATGGAAAAATATAAAAACTGCCTCACGCCCTTCTTCACATTTTAGCCGGTTATCAAAGCGACACAGGGAAGAGACGTCATTCAAAAACATTTCACTTGAATTTAACAAAAGTAGCCACAAAGAGAAAGGCGGAGGAGGGGAAATGAAACATGTCCCGTATACCACGTCTGTGATCATCATATGACTACATTCAAAGCTGTCAGCCCGTGCTTTTCATTATAAGAGAGGGGGATGGAGGGAGAAAAGACACAAAGATGGAGATAAAAGCAGACATGATGCTATTGAACTTGTTTCAATTAGATGAACTCAAAGGCACCGCAGCGTAGCTGGACCTCCCATCAGCATCAGTCATTCATTATTCATAACACTGTGTCCAAAATCACAGCCTTGTTCACAAAAGATGCCTGTTTTTTCTTTTTTTTTTTTTAACCAACGGCACCAATGATTTACTGTAAAAGCATGAGTAAGCTGTTTGATTTACATATCCAGAATTTCTCTCATAGTTACGATGTGAGTCACCAATGTGAGTGTTTCCTCAAAGACCATCCGCTGAAGTCTTCACTGCATGTCATTTGAGAACAGTGAGCTTTTGTAGGGCCTGGGTTAGAATTACACACATTCTGCAGTCGGGTTGGGGGCCCTTGGGCAAGTTTTGACATTTATGGTGGGGATGGTGTTTGAGAGGGGTTTGCAGAGGCAGGCAAAAGCGTGTCCTTACAGGTATATGGCAGGAAAAGGTAGAGTGAGGGAAGAAGGGATAGGACAGGAAGGAGGAGGTGGATATGTGATGGGGATGCTGTCAAATTCAGGAGGAGGTGAGAAGAACTAAAGAAGTGTGAGCTGAGGAATGTGGAAGAGAAGTAAGCCGAGCTGACGGACAGGAGATGTGGAAGCCGTCTATCATCGTCGGCAGAGCTCTCAGAATTTTCCATGACTTCAGCTCTCCATCTCTGAGCAGAAAGGTAGCTGGGGGGCAGAAAAAGCCAGGCCTGTATCTCTATAATGAGTTGTTAACTGCAGGCTGAGGTGGCTGGTGAGGCAAGGAGAGACACATGGAGGTAACACTCCAGCTTAAGTTTCAGCCGTGGAGCAGCAGAGGCAGATGGGATTTGCAAGACTGGGTGGATCGAAGAAAATGTGCTCCCCAGATTGCAGAGGTATTACATACATTTAGTGCACCAGAGCCCAGATGCTCACCACCCTCTGTTGTCATAAATCACACCAACTGGTTGCTTCATTCAGAACATTTTTGCAAATAAGTGGGCACATATGGGAGCCATGACAGAAAAATGTGCATGCACACACACACACACACATATATATATATATACTGTATATATGTGTGTAAAAATTCAGCTGCACTGATGTGCACAAAGAAAAGTTGTACAGCAAGCAACTGCTTCAACTGAGGTTTTGCCCAAATTATAATTTTCCTGTCGAGTACAGATGCAGGAAGTGAAGACTCAAAATTTCACTTTGAACAAAACTTGCTGAATTCACAGATGCCCTCACCAGCAAAAAAAAAAAAAGAAAAAAGATTTGAGCTGAACCGATTTCTGCAATTCAAACTCCTCTTCCCACCCACATGCATAATAACCTTATGTGAAAACAACCGAGAGCGGCTTCTGTATTTATCTGATAAATTGTTCCATTTTGGACAGTGCTGCTACACCCAAAGCAGCTGCTGTAAACAAACAGAAGCACTGCGGTGTGTCAGTGTTACTGGCTAATATGGTTTATGGGCAAACCTGTGGACCGAGCCTGGCTCAAGCTGATATGGAGGCTTGTTTCCACGGTCCAGAGCCAACCAGCCAATCATTTGGATATTGTCTCGTGTTTGTACTGGAGGCTTTGGCTGCCCTCTGTGAGTCAACTGACTGATAATCCACTGCAGGGGCTCGGACCACATAGTCGAGAGGGAACAGACTGACACAAACCAGAAAAAAGAAACAGCAAAGAGAGCGAGGGAGGAAGTGGGAAGTGGCATTAGAAATGGAATTAGCCAAAGGAGAGAGTGTCTGTCTAAAAACCAGTAGTGAGAGTAAAAAAACAAGAACACAAGTTGAACTGGAAGAAGGTGAAAGTATCAAAAGACAAGGAAGGGTGAGGAGACAGTGAAAGGAAGAAATGAGGCCACAGAGAAGTGCAGACAGTGTTGAAAGTGAACACAAATGCAACACGATCTGGAGTCCATGACTGTCCAGCTGTCTCTCCTCTTTCACAGTCACTGCCACCACGTCCTTTGTGCTGCAAAAAATGCTAACCCTCCCCAATGGGAAACGGCAAAGAAAAAGCCTGGTGTGGGGGAAGGAGAGAGTGTTGGATGAAGGACAGGAGGTCCTGTTTGGATACTTGGATGCAGTCGAAGCGAGGGTGGAGAAAACAGGTGGGTAGCCACAGGAAGACAAGCATGCCATTGTTTGGCTGGTGCCGATGTAACCATAAGGTCCACGTCTCCCCAAGCTGCACCTAGCATGTAGCATCTCTCACTGATCTACCTGTGAAGTTAGCATTAGTAAAGGGTCACTGCCGCATACCGAGCTTTGACTTTGGTTGCCCCATCATGCCGATGGTGGGCCGGGCTTTGATGCTCTCCTGAACCGTTGCACCAACTGGTCCTAAAGCAGCGCCAAACGGATACGCACGCACACAAACAAACAGATGGAGCAAGGTGGGGAGTGTGCGTGGGTGAGGGGCCACAGTCAAGGGTGTAGGCAGTGGATGGTAGAGTTTCTGGCTGGCTTTGACTTGCTAACTTCCTTGCCAAGGAGTGTAGGCTCCAATTCTGACAGCCTGGATCAAATACCACCAGCTGGTGAACCAGGGGCCACAAACATGGCACCACAATATGACACAATGCAAAGAGGGACAGAAATTGACACTGGTTTAATATAAAATATGACAAACAGACTGAAGATGATTAGAGAAACAGTGAAGCTGTGGCTACATGAAAATATAGGAAATACAAAAATAAAAATGATCCCCCATATTTTGTCATCATTTTAACATAAGGACCCTCTCTAATGAGAGCTGGTTCAAGGCATGTGAATGGGAGCATAGTGGTGGGCTCTCCTACAGCTCCACCACTGTCCCATCACCAGCTGGTACCGCCATCGACGTAGGACTGGACATACACACACACACCTATTTATAAACCCAGTTAAATCCGGATTCACGAGTAACTGTTCACATGCTCTCAACAGCCCTGACTGGTCCGAGTGATGAGTGCCCACACACAGTCAGGTCCTGTCCCACATCCACTGCTAACTCCCTGATTTGTCACATGCACGCACACAGCAGCTCAGTTAGTGGGGTATGCATTCCAGACTCACATTCAAATGCCCACACACCCCTTGCTAGTACATGGACACACACGTTGACATACTTAAGCACCTACATGCATACATGCACAGTCACGTGGTTTAAACATCGGTGTTCGTTTCGTCGGACTCGCCCTTTCACTGCGCCTCAATGCACCACCCTCGGACACTCCCTTCACTCTACACCCCCTCCCCATTCCTCTCTCTTTCCTTTCATTCCTTCCTTCCTTCCTTCCCTCTCTCTCTCTGCTGTGTGGGTAATCAGCCCGGTATAAATACCTGCATTCCGACAGACAGCAGGAATGTCTTAACAATGTAGCCTTGTTCAGGTGCAGAAAGAGCTGAAAAACACATCGAAAAGGTGCTGCAGTGAGGAATCACACTGCTGAAGTGAGTACAAAGTGAGACACTTCATGATTTCAGATGAACACGGTTGAGTGGAATACACTTGGCTCTCATGCTGCCTCCATTAAAAAAGCCATGCACTCATACATACATAGAGTATCACAGTCAAGTATAGCACTTCTACTCTTACACAGTAAGTAAGTATCAAAGTACATTGACTTACTGTGGTATCATACTGGGATGGTAGATTTTACAGATTTTTCAAAAAATAAATATCAGTTAAAGAGTACACTATATTTAGAATATGTTTGCCTGTTTACCTTGCCTAATTACCTCATAGAACCTCAAAGACCCGGATTATCCCTTTAAAGGAGAAAATAACAAGCACATTAGTCGATAATGAAAGATAACTGCAGCCGTAGTCAAAAATAGTTCCACCATGCAAAATAAAATTAATTATTTTATATGACTGGTCATACTGTGATATACTGATGCACTGTGGTAAAATAGCCCAGTGATATACTGATATTGATTTCTATCCGTATGTAGAAGGGAGACATAATGAAAAGCTGTGACATACTGAGTGCTCCATCATCCTCCCATCCTCCCTCCCACTGCCTGTCCCCCTTTGTCAGGCCTTATTATTGAACATGTGTCCTCTCTGCCCCTGCCATTAACCAACCCCACCCTCACACACCGCCTTCGATGGACAGCCGCACACACACACACACACACACACACACACACACACACACACACACACACACACACACACACGGTGCAGCGCACACTCCCCAAACTGCTAATTGACATGTGGAGTCGGTGCATCTTTCATCACTCTCCATGGAGACAAATCCTGAAGAGTGTGTGTGTGTGTGTGATGTGAGTGTGTGTGTGTGTGATGTGAGTGGGGATCAAAGGGGGTTCTCCAAGCTGCCGGTCCAAGACCTCTCAGCCTCTCTCAACACCCCATGAGGCGGCCATGGAAAGGCCGACTCTCTGCTGTAGTCGTCCTTTTACATATACAGTATATATGTTCAGCAGACTTCTACTTGATAATTACTCACTACAAATAATTGTTAACTAAATTTAGTCTTGCCGCTGCAACATGCCTGAGGCAGAATGCAAGATGCACTTGAGGCAAAACATGGGGGGTTATAATTACTTTATCCCTTAATAACAAGAGGCTAAATCAGTTAGGCACTCTGTAAGTCCAACATTATCCCCACAATAACTATCCATCACTTTTGTTGTTCTGTAGATTGCACAGACATGTAATTGGGAATTATTTAGCCTGATGCATTCATAACCCAATTGAAAGTCATCGATTTTGGATTAAATATTCATATGGACCGGGAGCAAGCTTGTACTATTTTTTCCTGCCAGATTGATGAATGAAAATGAAACAATGAAACTTGACGCTCCTCGTATTACTGGAATATGGACGCAATACAGGAGATCCAGCTGTGAATTTCCCGACAAAAACAAGTCAGAAAAAAATGCACTTGGCTTGATGGATATGCAGCTACATCACATTGTTATAAACACTGTTGCACCAGTGGGAAGTGACTGTGAGTCTTCTGGCTTGATTATTGTCATTAACTTAGCTGTCAGTCAAAAAAAGCATTATGTTCCCCTACTGCTCAGAATCACCAGGGCTCTGAAACACCCTGCTTCTGGTGGCTCCTTCTGTTCACGCTACTGTGATGATTAGACAACACATGGTCAGGAAGATGCATGTGTCTGTGTCTGTCCCTGGCAGGGATGAGAGGCAGATGACGGATGCAGGGTGAGACAGAGGAAATCAGAGGAAGAGAGGGAATGATGCAGGGAAGAAAGACAATATAAGATAAAAGTGGTGATTTACTGAGCTGGGTATAAAGTAAGGCATGGTGAAGCCAATTCCAGGGAGAAATGAGAGAAACTCAAACTAAAGTTAAGCACAAGAGGAGAACATTAAGAGTCAGAGCACGGTAACTTTACTCCTCTTACTCTTTCAAAGTCAAGTTCACACAGGCAGAGAGGAGCAAAGGGAACTTTAGTGCTGTGGTCGTTGTTTCAGAGGGACTCAGGTAAACGAAACCTCGACAAAACAAAGGCCAGTAATGTCCTCAGGCGGTTGAGAAGCCCTGGAAACTGACACTGGATCTGTTCGGCGCTGACACTCTGGTCTAGCTCTCAGGTATCATGGGGAGTCCCCCTTTTCTCACACAAACAGACATGAAGTCACACAGTAAAGTGACATAAGCTGAGAAGTATATTCAGCGCCACCTTCCCCTCCTCCACCTCCTGCTCCTCCTCTTCCTGCCCTGCATGGAGGATTAATGTTCTCACTCCTGTCTCCCAGGTCCCGCCGGCCCAGTTAAAAGCAATAAGATCTCATTGTCAAACAGTGACCAGCCTCACTGGAGAGGTTAACGACTGCTGCTTAACCATTAACTAGATTAAAGTTAGGGGGCGCAGGAATGTTCTCTGACAGATGGAAAAGGGAGATTGGACATAAAAGGTGGTTTAAAGGAGAGAGGAGTAATGGCAGTGATTTTGGCCTATCTTTGCTTCGGTGGTTTGAGTAAATTTGCTCACACATATACGTACACATATATAAACACAGAGCAGCCTAGTGAACTGTAAGTAACCCTCATCTTCTGGTTATCATTATGTGATGCAGATAAAGGCGTAAAAGAATCCATCGAGGCTCCACCGACATATTTCTAAAACCACTCCTTACGAAGCAAGAGTTGCTGGGTCAGAGGTGCATTCAAATATCTGTTCATAGGCTTGACACTGTGCCTCAGTAGCATTGGAAGTTACAAAATAAATACTCAAAATACCAAAGGACACAAATTGAGGGTGCGTTCGCAGCAAGCGTACAGTTTTACTCACAGTTCTTTCCTCACAACAGGCCACAAGCAAGTGGTATGGAAAGACAAGAGGCGGTAATGGTAACCCAAGTGTGTGTGTGTGTGTGTGTGTGTGTGTGTGAGGGAAAGGTGGGGATGTGGGGTGGTGACAGGGCTTCTTTGGAGGGGTGCATTCAACAACTGCTGCTGAGGCAACTGTTGAAGCCTGAAAAGCAACAGCTTGCGGGGCTCCCAGAGGACGCTGGTGCCAGCCAACAGTCAGATGGAGGGTTTAGGGTTGGAGGGGCGCAGGGGTTAGGATTTCTACCCTACTGCCAGGAAAACGATCTCCTTGGCCACAGATCTAGGGTTTTCTATGACATTCCCCATTCCTAATCGGCATCCCTCAATCCTGATGTACTCCCTCCTGTCTGATCCTCACTGCTGCTATCTCCGCCTGTATCGCTTTTGTTCATTTTATCCCCTCCTCACAAGCTATACATGACCGATCCAAACAGCTGGACAGGACAGACTACAATGGAAAACACCATTTTATGTGGCATTTCTTTGCTGTTTTAGGACACCGACCTGTACAACACGTGGCAAAATAAGCTTCAGCCAGTTCTATTATTGTTTTACTACAACACACCCATGGAGGCTGTTGTGTGCATCTTGCTACAGCACTCTCCTGCTAAGTGGATTGGCAGCACTTAACCTCGTCTCCTGAAAGAGCTTTGTGAATTTTCAATTTTGCTCCAACCTGGAATTGCCTCCCCCATCATCACATACACAGACGTAGAGACAAGGACACGTATACGGGGACATGAAGCCTCTTTTCAAGGCTGCATTTGAAATTACCCATCACCATCATCTTCCTCCCTCGGGACAAGAACAACAAGACTGCACGGTGGCTCCACAGCAGTCTGCTGTAATCATCTCTCATCCCATCCCTTGATCTCTCTTTGTCCGTCCCTTCCTCTCTTGCTTGCTTCCTTCCCTTCCAGCAACTCCCACTAATGACAGATGAAGCCAAAAGAACTTTGAGCCAGCTTATTCGTGAATACTATTTCCATAACATAGACACTAAATGGAGATTCGAGCGCATACGGTGGCAGAGGCAGACACCATACAGGAATGTTTTCACTGAAACGGGGCTCATTCTAATTTTAAAATCATCAACAGTGGCCGTAAATTTTCCGAGGAGCGTCTCTGGGGATGGAAAAACAAAACAGAAACAGGCAAACAGCTAAACACAGGCAAAAGGAAATCAGTGTAAGCAAACACACACACACGCAGAAAAAAAAATACTCTAAGGTGTCATTGTGAACGCTGACAAAAGACAGAAAAAGATGGGAAAATAGACGAAGCTAATCTGCAGAAATACAAATAGACCTTTTGTTGTGTGTATGAGCACCTGACGAAGTGTGCTATTACATTTTTGGCTGCAGCTCTTATGGAGTTGTTGTGGGGATGCAAGCATGAAAGGGGGTGTCCTCCGGGGCCTCATCCTTCTTGCTAACTGACTTCAAACCAGGCTTAACCACGTGCATGCCACCCCACCATCTGCTGATGCCTGGTTGCTGATTGCCAGATCACCAGTCAACATCAATGTCCTATCATACAGCTGTAATTGATGTGTCAATCACTGCAAGTGATAGTATGGGTATGGGAAAGACAGGCTCTCCTTCTCAGAATTCAAAGAATACCAAATGGACAAACTGCCCTTTATTTTGACTGACTAATGTTTGACTGGTCCCCCCCCCCCCCGGTTGTTGGACTGAGTGAAACCTAGTCAAACCACAAGAATGCAACCTGGCTATAAACAGACTCCAGCTTTGCACCTGTAACACTACCTTTTGGCGGTGAGATGGATGCCATATTGTGGCGGCTTGTTTGTAGGTGGATTACTACCTGCGACAAGTGGTGAGAGGGGGGTTTTACAGTGAGAAAGGAAGCCTGGTCCATAGAAGTTGAAGCGATGACAAACAAACACACAGTACAGAGCGAGCTCCAACGTGTCCAGAGGAATGCCACTCATTCCACCTCAGTGCCTGACTCCATCACCGTCACACACATATATTCAGAAGGACGGGAATGAATCAACCCAATAATTACAGCCCCTAAAATTCCAAGGACCAGAAGCTAAATGGCACCAGGGCAAACACGGACTTGCTTTCCTAAAGCAGCCACTATCAATCTGTCACTCAGGGCTATATGAGCTGAGTTCCCAGTGTTGCCTAACACCACATGTGTGTCTACATGTGTGTTCTTGTCCATGTGTGGTATCATATTATGTGTGTTAATTTGTGTGAGTGCATTCTTCCTGGTGAATGCATGCTATATGTGCACATCTTAATATTTCTGCATTTTACAGAGTGCATGCTTGCCAAAGAGTAAAAACCAAGCGCCCCTGGACGGATGTAAACCAAGTCCCCTGGCCTTTTATCTCCTCATGGCTAAATGGCTCTTTTTCTGGCCTAATACCATAATAATTACACATGTCTCCAGGGGGTCCACTTTTGATGCGGCGCTGGCAGGAGTGGCGAGGAGGGACAGAAATTAAAAGTGAGGAAACGACTGTGGGAGTTGAGGCGGGGATAGACAAAGAGGCTGACGCTGCGTGTTAGACTTTAACACCTTGAACTCAGCTGAAGCTTGTCACTATGATTCTTTCCACCGCCTCCTGACCACTTTGGAGTTTCTACAGTTTAAATCAAACTCATCTGACCATTTCACTCTCCTTTTGTCTCTTTACCTTAATGCCACTTTGTTCTTTTTATCCCCCTAAAGGGCAAAAAAAATCCAAATTAAGGGAAAACGTAGAGCAGTGCTTGGACCTGGAGTTCTTACTTTGTACTTCACCTACCTTATGTAACCAGCCTTGTAACTTAACTTTTAAGAGCACAGTGCTGAAATATATGTTCTGCTTGGAAATACTGTCTATAATTTGAACTGTGCTATCACAAACTTTTAAGACGCCTTAAATCATATGTCAGCAGCTTTACACTGTTGATGTCTGCCCTGCAATGGAAGAGGCAAAGGCATCTCAGGAGCGTGCGGATGAGGAGGCGTTTACCAACATGTCTGGGTGAGGAGGTCAAAGGGTCAACTGCCATCTCGGGCCCACAAGCATGTCGTATCCATGTGTCACAACAACATACATACATACAGGCACACATGTTTAGAAATGTGTCGTCACACAGTAGATGACACATTCATGTTACGTGTCCCATGGTTCCATTTAGGCCACGTCTACGCTTTGGACTGACATAGCTGGAAGTTGCCAGTGCGTGTCACCAGTAATTGGGAGAATATGGGTCTGTGACAGAATCACAGTGAGAACCAACAAGAGCTGCTATTATTAGACAAAACTGTACTAGAGAGAGATAGAGAGATGAAGTAAAGAAGAAGTAAACCACATTTGTAGCGCTAAAGTGAAATAATGACTTTCCTTCACTCAGACATCAGAGGAGCATGTGGGGGTTGGGGTGGACGAGGGGAACTGAGCACCTGGAGCCGAGCCTTTAAATCAATGCACCGCAGCTGCACAGAGGGATGTGTGATCTACACTGCGTCCATCAATTACAGGCCACTTTTTAGTTAGCAAGCACCTGTTAAAAGGCTCCATGAAGGCCCGACAGACAGCAAAGCACAACACCCGCCTCTGGGGACAGAGAGGAGGCAGTTGTAAAAGGAGATCTGGGGAATGGAGCGGTGTAAAGAGGAGAAGCTGAACCAGGTAAACTTGTCAGAGGCTGCTGACTTATAGAGTGCTATATTTGTAGATACAAGAGGGAGAAAATAGAGGCAGAGAACGTAGAGAGAGGGGAGTCGCCCTGCAGCTCCAGCCCCGCCCTTCAGCTCATCCTGCTTCAAACAGGCAAGTCATTGGATGTAACTGATCTTGACACAGACATC
This sequence comes from Synanceia verrucosa, assembly GCA_029721515.1. Classification (NCBI taxonomy): domain Eukaryota; kingdom Metazoa; phylum Chordata; class Actinopteri; order Perciformes; family Synanceiidae; genus Synanceia; species Synanceia verrucosa. The sequence goes on along the minus strand of CM056557.1, from coordinate 13,124,841 downwards.
AAACAAATCATACATTTAATAAGGACATTAAAGAACTTAAATATTACAGTGACACAAAAAGATGTTTTAAATCACCATAAAGTCGAACCCTGATCTCACTGGTGCTGCTATTAATCCTTAAAGGACAGTTAGAGAGATAATCCTACATGGGAAATGAGGTCATAATAAACTTATAGCTGCTCCTTAAATGGATATATAGCCGACTAAGTTTTTGGTCAGTACTCAAAAAGTTTTCTTTGATAAAGTTCACGTAAGGCCAAAGTCAAGTTGGATTTAAATTGGCTTAGACTCTCTGGCAGCACCCAGGGGTGCTGATGGTAAGGCGCACTGCCAGCAGAGGAGACGCAAATCCCGCAGATCAGACATCAAAGCGCTGCAAACCGCAGCCAGACATAGCAGCATGGATGAGACACGGTCTTCAAAATAAAAGCTCATCATCTCCAACTGTTAGGAAAGGAAACAGGCTTTTTCTTCCCAAAAAGTGGAGGTATCATTAAATATACTTTATATACACGTGGAAATTATGGGTTTTCAACACGTTTTATTTTGAAATTCTAATATATTTTATTGTGACAGAGCCAGGCTATAATGGATTGGCAGCGGGGTGCAGAGGACAGTGTTGTGCCGCAGTCCTGTGCGCTAAGAAGTGCGGACATTAGACTTAAACGCAAAACTACAAAGAGTCGATTAACCCTTAAAACATCCTATCAGTGGAGATAACCCGTGCACAACCAAGCCGGCTAGCCTTTACAAGATGGACCGGCATGGACTTTAAAGATGAATCCGTGTTTCCACCTGCATTCAGTGTGCTCCAGTTTATCTGCGCACCCGGTAACAGGTTGCTCCACAATATGAAAGCAAACAGAAACTATGAATGAAGCGCTTCTGGCTGCGGGATGTGCGGACAGATTTGTCCCGCAAGCAGCGGATCTCGTCAAACTAGTGTGCGATAAAGGTGAAAGTACATCTGCACCGAAAAAAAAACACGAAAAAACAGCCAGCAACGTGTCCAAAGCGTGCTAAAAGTTACTGAAACTGGGTGTATAAAATCTATATTTTTAAAAGTAGCGGAAAGTATCAGACTTGATTTACCTTGAAATGCCCAGAGCAGCAAGGTGCACAACAAGAGCGAGCTGCGTCCAAACGTTATCCCGTCCATGGTGGCTGTTCGTCTCTAAGTTTGTTCTCAGGGAGAAAGGTATTCACTTTGCTTTTTGGCTGGTAGAGTGAGGAAACGAGGCAGCAGCGAGTCTCCTTTCTTCTCTCAGAGCTCCACAGCTCTCTGAACCTCTCTCTCTCTCTCTCTCTCTGAAATCTGATGCTGGTGGCAGTCTTCTTCTCGGTTGATATATTTGCACAAAAGGTGACCCCCCTTTCTCCTCCTCCTTCTTCTCCTCCCAATGCAACCCCCCCCCTCTCTCTTGCACTGAAAAGACCTGCTCGACTAATCGCCAGGGTCCACAGGGGCTCGTAGGTTTACTTCTTTAAAGCAAGTTAAAAGTGATGCTCTCTCATTGCAACACCCCCAAACGCACCCTTCATACAAAATAGATGTAGTTTTATCAGGATGAAAACCTACAGACTGGTTTAGATTACAACATGGCTAACTTATCAACTTTTAATTGTACATATTAACTCATGATAACCTTAACAAAATGGGCCGTACAACAATTAACTCAGTGGGGAAATTGGAAAAGAAGCAATTTTGTGATTGAAAAATAAATTATTTTCATTCATTATAGCTAAAGGCTAGTAATTTAATCTGGCACGTTACTAATTATCATTCAGAGGTCTTGGACCTCACCCCAAAACTAATTGGTTGGAAGAGCAATCACCTTTCTTTAGCTGCTTTGTTCCACAGACAAATTTCCTGCCCTGGTTAGTCCTTTAACAACACATTTATCTCAAATGATGAATTTAATTTCCAAAACAACTGGAGGCCATTTCTTGGGAGTGGGCTAAGCTGTCTCATGTTGACAGACATGCCATTCATTCCTAGACATGTAATCCCTGCAGATTTAGTTTAGGTATTTACTATGGTATGGTACAGTTCAGATACACAGTCATCAGGACGGGCTAAGTGGCTTAGTCACAATGCTATAATAGCAGTCTGAGCCCTTTGAGTGGCCATTGTGTGATTTATGAAGTTGAATCAGGCCAAATCCCACAAACTAGCCGTTGTAAAGTCTAAATAGGTGTCGATCCCTTGTGAGGATGGCTTAATGGACCCACTGCCCATCTAAAGTGCACAACACAAACATCTGTCTCCTTGTAGTTTCTTTCTCCTGGAGACGCGTTGACTGTGGAGTTGTGCTCAATAATGGACACACCCTGCAGGTAATAACAGTCCCTTGCAGAGCAGTTGCATTCAAAGACACACATTCCAAACATAGTTGGTTCAAAACAGCTGGTTAATATTTTCTCAGCCGTGTTCGAGGAGGAGATGTGATATTATATACTGCACTGTGGACACTGAACACTGATAGCTGAGCTGAGCACATACACACACAAATTATTTTTCTATGTCTATTCCCAGCAATGACAGCAGGAACGGGAAAAAAGCCTTTCCACTGACTATCTCACATCGATACAACCACTCATCCCTGATATCGACTCAGTCAAAATCATCTCTCCATGCTGTAGAGACATGAGATGCACAACAAGTCTCCTGTCCTGTGGCGCTGCGTAACTCTCCCACTGCCTCACATCAGACCTGTATCATGCCGCATAGCTGTGGCCAATGCTGATTTAGCCTTATGTAAGGGCCATCCTTACGTAAGGTCTTTTAGTCATACATACACCGTACAGTAGCAGTGGATGTGATTTAGTGTATTGGCTCATTACCTAATGGATGCAGGGGAGGAGAGGAGAACAAGGATAGAAGAGGACACAGGGGATGGTATCAGTAACAGGAAAAGAGTATTGAGGAGAATATACGGTATGGAGATTATTATTAACAAGATGAGATAAACCTTTATTTGTGCCACCAACAGGGAAATCTATTTTGTTACAGTAGCACAGCAATGTAGCATGCATAGTGCAACAACAAAATAAGGCCCTATATAAAAAAAATAACAAGTAATAACATAAACAGTAAACAGTAGATTAAGTAGACAAATAAAGTAGGCAACTCAGCAACAAGCAATAAGCAAACAGCAGTGTCTTAGAAAAATCACGTGAAGGACTGATAAGTAATAGAGATCAGCAATGTTAAAATAAGCAGCAGAAAATCACAACATAAATGAATAAAATGAAGCAAGCACTGCACATGTTGAGAGTGAAAAAACAGTGATATGTGTTTTATTGCACATAGTGGGGAGGAGAGGGAGGAAAGGAGTGAAGAATAAAGAAGAAGAGAGAGAGTGGAGATACTTTTCTTGATATAAACATAAAGAGGCTGCTTATTGTCTCAGCGTGTTCAGTTACAGGTGGAGCAAAGGAGGCGCACGGGTGGGGATAAACACCATGAGGAGGTAGCTCATTGCCTGATTTGTCTAAGTGGCGTTAAACAAGAGGAGTTTTAAAATAACAGGGTCCTCATCCTTCTTCAGACAGTGTGATTTTTGTCCTTTGGCATAATCCACAGAGCACAGAGCATTGTTCAAATGCTATTATTTTACAACCATGTGGCCCATACTTGGCATAACGATTATACAGTATGTCTTCAAATCGATGCTCCCTTTGTGTACACAAAAGTAAAACATACCGTTATCATATCTAGATGCAAATTGTCAAATAACACCAACAAGGCACAGTTTCATTATGGTGCAGCAATGTTGCCCATATGTCTGTCTCATGTCCTGGTCATGTCCTCCAGCTCCCCATACAGACTTTGGTATATTCTGAGGCCAGGTGGGATATAATCCCTCCAGTGTGCTCTGGGTCTCCTTCCAAATAGACATGCCCTGAATACCTCCACAGGGAGACATGCAGAGGGAAAACTAACGAACATTAAACACAAAAGAGCATTGGTGCTTCTTGAATCAGCTCCTTCACTTACAACAGCAGCTGGCTCCTAACCTGAGGGTCTATTCAATCCACCATTTTCCAGCAGAGTACCAGTGATCACACTCATCACAACCTCCTCACACCAGGCTGGAAACAGTGCATTTGCATCCTAAGGGGCACTGTCTGATTAAAACCATCACAACGGCATTATGAGCAAATATCAGTGAAGCAACGCTGATGACCAAACTGAACAGTCCCTCACAGTATGGCTGCAATCTCAGCAAAAGGTTATTTTAATTAAGAACAGAATTGGCACTATGGCAGATCCCATTGACTACAGTATGGACACAGCTCTTGCTCTGGTTATATAAGGAAGGACCAAATTCACTATCCTACATTATACAGTCCCACAAACCTCTTCAGCCTTCTCCAAGTCTACAAAACACATGTAGACTCGATGGTTGAACTCCCATGAACCCACAGTATCCTCACGAGAATACAAAGCTTAAATAATCAAGACAGAATCCCTATTGTTCCTCTCGATCTGAAGTTTGACAATCAGCTACAGTAGCTTTTCAAGCACAGTGGAATAAGCTTTCCTGGAGAAGCTGAACAGTGTGATGCCCTGATAGACCACTTTCAGCTTTCCAATTTTAAAAATGGGAACCACGGCCTTCATCTGCTGCTCTGTAGGCACATTCCAGAGCTTTCTGGCTACCAACCAAAAGTCATTTTCAAGACTGAGCTACGACAGTGCCTGCTTTCTACTTTACAGAAGCAAAGGGAGGCATGAAATCCTTAAAGACATTCACCATCGTGGTTTAGCTTGTTTGCATGTGAGCAGTCCCTAATTTAGACAAATAATATTTTTGACCTGATGATGACGCTCTATGAAAAGTTAGATGTGCCCTCATTTAGCATTACACTATCATAGCATTGTTGAACTCAGGATGGCAAATTGATTATTCCTCCTTCCTTGGCAAAACCTGGCAACTGCACTCCCCACAATGCAACTGACTCAAGTGATGTCATTGGAGGCACTTTATCAGATTTCACACTTCCCCTATTCCCCTGAGAGATGTAAACACTTCATTTCATCCCCAGGGAGGAAATTACTGTCTGCACCAAATTTCACAGCAATCAGAAACATTTCATTTATTCACCAAATGTAGGCTGTTCACAGGAATTTGACTCAGTGAGACAAAAAAAAAACAAGAATGCTGACTATAAAAATCATATTTGTGGTGGTTATTTTAAATATAGGCCTTTGATGGTATTTTTTTTTAAAAACTCCTTGTTTGCTAAAATCATATAAAGACCATAACATGCAATAAATTCGCGATAGTCAGCATAATAAGACTTCAAGAGAAATAGTTGTGCAGTTACATGATGCTCATTGAAGGTCCTTTTAGGCAAAGTGTCACACCTTGCAGAACACAAATAAGACAGTCCACATCATAAGCTCCTTGTTTTAAGTGATTTGCCTCCCCCACCCATGTCAAAAATGAGGCTACCTGACAGGGAGAATATTTGACTCGTCAGCTGAAAGCAATGGGATAAAGAGAAACAGAGACATGGAGGAACTACAAAGGGAACGGAGATGTGTAATGAAAGAATAATGAAGAGAACAGATTAGAAGAGGAGGAGGGGAGAACTTTAATTCCAAAGTCAGGGGATGGGTAACACATTGCCTCTGGGAATTATTGCAAAGTATAGGCAGGGAGAGAAAAGAGTGGAAGAGGTAGAAAGGGAAGGTAAGCTGTAATCTGGTACGAATTCTGATGTCTGGCCCCGGCATTGCAGGGAAGAATGAATGAAAGATGTGCTGAAGCTCCATCCTTCAAATTCCCCCATGATTCTTTGATCTACGCCTTTGTTTCACTCTTTTAGTCTCTCTTTCTATTTATGCCTTATATCTCTGTCCACACTAATCTCTCTGTATATCTTTATTACCCCCACCATCCACTCCCCTCCAGGCTCTCACTCGCTCTCCTTCTCTTTCTTGGCCTCTTTTCTGTTGGCTGAGTTACAGACGATCATGGAGCTGTTTTCCAGGCATTGATACATAGAGGAGTGTGAGTCACATAGCGCAGGATTTATACAGTGATGTAACTACTCTCTGGGAAATCAACACTATTGTGTGTCATACAGATTGCTCATATTTGCTGCCAACTGGTACTGATGATCAATAGAGTCACTAAAATGAGTCAATCATTCCAAATTCATCCTAACATCACAATCTGTTTTCCCGTTGGTTTTACCTGCCGTAGATCTAATAGATCGGGCACACTGGGCACAACTACAGTCGCTGGTTGGAAGCTTTGTGCTCTCCAGGCAGTGTGTATTTGTTGTGTTGGATATAACAGGATCAAATGAGCTGCTATTTTATGTTTACATCCCCTGAAGAGTTTCACTGGGACCATGTCCTTTAATGTGTGCTTGTGTCTATCACAGTGGGTTGTGCCTGACGGGGTGCCAGGCACAATACCACCCACTCTCTCTGTGAGTAACTGTGTGAGAGGGAATTCTGTCATACTCGCTGCACACGGGGGCCAAGCTACAGGAAATGGTGCTGAATAATATGGGTGTCACATATGCCTCCATGTTCCTATGGAGCAGGTCACTGCATCATAAAGGTCATGTGCACGGTCAACAGCTGCCAGTTCACAAGGAGAGGGTCCTTTTCAACAGGAAACAACTGTCATTTATCCACTTTTCATGGGTCGAAAGAGTGAAATCTATCCAAGACATGCACCAATCGGGCAAAACATTATGACCATTGATACTTTTGCTGACCAAACAGCTCTGACCTGACCCCTGAAGGCATGCTGTGGTATCTAGAATCACCATCAACGTGCATTATGAGCCTCGGCTGCCCTGGGGTAGGTACTCCAAAAAAGTAATGGATGACACATTATTTTTAAGAAAAGTAATCCGTTACTTAACTAAATTATTTATTGCTGAAGTAATTTGTTACAGATTCACGATAAATCAACGGCTAAATACTCAACCGGCTCTGCCATCACTTGTCAGTGAGCTTGAGCTCTAAAGTCAAATTCATCCATCAACTGTCTACTGCTTATCCTCACATAGGACAACATGCAAATTGATTTTTGATATTGATTGATTGATTTTTGCACAGAAAGGGCCCAGGGCCAGGGAATCAAACCCGGTACCCTCAACACTGCCCCTGACCCTGTCTCTAGTTCTCCACTGGTCCTTCCTTGGACCACTTTAGATAGTTCCTGACCACTGCAGACCAGGAACACCACCAGAGCTGCAGTTCTGGACATGCTCTGACCCAGTCCTATAGACATCACTTTAGTTCTTACTGTCAAACTCACTCACATCATGCTAGAACAGTTTTTCTACTTATAACACATCAACGTTGAGGAAAAATGTTCATTTGTTGCCTCATAGATCCCAGGTGCCATGATGAAGCGATAATGGGTGTTATTCACTTCACCTGTCAGTGGTCATAATGGCTCAACTGGTGAAGGCGAGCTGGTGGCACGCAGGTCATGGTGCAAAAAACACAAACAGAGCGTTAACCTGAGGGGAAGCGGAGGGTGGGCGTTAAACTGACACAACGCTGTCATTCGAACGGTGTGGCACATTCGCATGCATTAATATGCACTAAAAACCTCCGTGGCTACATCAACAACGCAGGGAAAAAGTCAGATTTCAAAACAAATAGCCACTGCACCATTATATATTTAAATGACAAACAGCTCTTAAATCTCTATTAGTGATCTCAATATTATCACATACAGCACCTTTAAACTGAGAAGGAGAGCAGTGATGTAGTGATAATGTAATCTACACTATGACAAAAGAAATGATTAAACTGGGATACAGGGATGTTTACTGACTCATGGCTGGAGGCTGCGCATGCCAATAAATCTCATACAGCCTAATATCTCAAACAAAAATGGTCTGATCCTCTCAAATCACTCACTGATTCACTGTCATAGAGCTCGTCCCCAAGCCTGGCACAATAACATTTTCAACACAGCACAAGAAAGCATTACACAATTCGATTTATTCTATTCAAATTTTTTTCTGAATTATTTGTGCTGAGTTCCATGAGAAACATGGAGATAATCCACTAAAAATGACCTTTGTTATCCACCTGTGGTAAAAAAAAAAAAAAAAAAAATATTCCATCTTTCATTCTGACAAATCACTATTTTTTTAACATTATTGTCAAACAGTTTGCCATCCATTTTAATGCACAATAAAACTCAACCTGTGATAATATTTTTCAGGCAGGTAGCCCATACCAGAACAACCCAGTCCTCAGAGCCATTCTATGCAAACCACTGAACACAATGAATGTTGCCATTTCTTTACGAAAATCATGTTGGAAACATCAGCCTTGTATAACACTCGCACAAACACACAATACCATGTGGTTAAAACTGTGAAAGAAAAGGCTGAGGCTACAAAACCTGGTTGGTCAGAGGCACATATCATATTATCAGTGCACTAAACTGCATCTTCAGACATCATAGATATGATGCAGTGTCAGCCACACTAATGAAACTGTTAACAGTGAATGTAAACACCAACTTTACACTGTCAACACTGGATGAGCACATTTTAACTTAATTTTAGGGAAGATTTTTCCTTTAAAGACATTCCAATAATCATCATAAAGAGACAGGCCATTATGGGCACAATTATTAACATGAGTGGCTAATTTAAATGAAATCTTAATTCCCCGTTTATTACTATTCAATTTCATGCCATGTTGGCTGGAGAAATAAAATTTGATCTTTTGACTTAATTCATTAGTGTATATTCTGTCCATCACATGTGATATGAAATTACAAATAGAAGCTCATCTACTTGAACAAAATGAGTGTAAAAAGGATGAAGAGTTTAATGAGTTTTAAGAGCAGGGCTGTATAAATATGGCTTTCCTACAACACTCTCAACAGAATATAGTTTTATACTGTTGGTCTTTTTATGTAGCTTACTCTTTTAAGCTCTTGAACCACAGTTGGCTTTTCTTCACACGCCTTTTTGTAATGCATGTAAATGTAGCTTTCAGAGGAAAATTAATTAGGAATCAGCTCTTTGCCTTCAAAGTCTCAGCACTTTCTGTTGCTTACAAACATACACACACACACACACACACACACAAAATCCTGAACGCCCGCTGGGCTATGTGGACTTTATCGTGCCTACACCAACTCAACGTTGGCGTCGTCTCTGTACTCAAACCCACAGGCTTTGAATATGAATACATAAATCATTTTATAGAATATTAATCATCCTTCAACCACTGAATGAATTGCAGGCAATTGCATTTTCTCTGTGTCTGCCCCCGAGGGTTACGATAGGAATATGAAAGTGTTACCACCTCTGTCAAACATAAATGATGCTGTTACGTGTAGCCACATCCTTATTTGCATGTTTATACACACTATCGGGTTTCCTGATGTAACCTAAAGAGGTATGATCCACAAACTTAAACTTGCTATGTACACTCTTGTACGCTAGTCATACATAACACATATTTCCAGTCTGATATGGACTGAGGAGTTCATCTCATCCAAAGTGAGAATACAGAATGTGTGACGACATAAACTGGTTGTGTAACACATTAAAGGGCTCCAATTGAAGCTAAGTTTTCTTTATTATAGATCCCACTGAAGCTTTTTAATTCAGCATTTACAGATACTCAAGTATTTTTTTATGTAAATATGTATTTGCATTTTTATATCTTGCTTCTGTGTTCTTTGCTGCCATCTATCTATCTATCTATCTGACAAACTACCTCTCTTACCCATAATGGGGGGTAATTATGGCATTAGAGCCACCATGACTGTGTAGTGGGAGCTGATGAACCGTGACACACGCTTGTGCACCACAGCCATCAATACAGACTTCTGTGACTCCACGGGAGGGCATAGAGAGGGAGAGGAAGAGCAAATCAGGAACAGAGGCAAAAAATAAGAGTGATTGGAAGAAAGACAGCAGAAGGAGGCTGTCAGAGGTATGGAGAGTCAATTAGGGGAAGAACAGGAAAGGAGATGTGGGTTGCTCAGACATTTTAAGGGTGGAGAGAGAATAAAAGACAGAGGGGATAATGTGTGCACATCCACAATCAAAAGATTGAGTGCAGGAAAAGACAGGAGGAGGCTGATGTGTTTCAGTGCAGAGAATCGACCCGGGGCAAGAGATGGAGGGAGTTAAAGAGGAAGGAGGACGGCCTCTGTCAATAAAAGCAAAAATGAGAGCTTGCAAAGCAGTGGACCCTTCTGACCGGACGTGCGGTTTGTCTTGCTCAGCCTGCTGGGCCAGGCGGACCGCTTGGCATGACGAGATTTAATGCAGCTCTGTGTGTGGGAAACCAATGGCAGCTGCTGGGGTAGCAAGGGTGTTTATCACAGCACTGTGGCCGAGCAAGAGCAGTCATTCACGTGTGGATTAGGAAGTTTTCAATTACATTAATTTCTAGCTGATTCACCCAAATCGACGGGGGCAGGCCTTTTTATTATTTGTGATTTTAAAGGAGATTTATCATGAAAAACTCACATTCAGAGGTTGTGTGCATATATTCTGGTATCTGAGGCACCTACCAAAACACAAACTGTGGAATAAGTCAACCCAGTCTTTTTTTTTTGTGTGAAATGCCAACAACAAGCCATTCACATTTGGCTGGAGGTGGAACCATACTTTACTTGCAAGCCAATCAGAGCAAACTGGGATTTTCAGGAGGCGGGCCTAAAAAAAACAGGTGCTGAAATAAACCGTAAAAAGTTTTTTTTTTTGTTTAAATATTAAATATGTTCTGGTAAAAAAAACAAAATATAAGGATTAACCTGAAAAACCCTCATGAGGAAAAAAAACACGCCATAATTGTAAATGGAAATGAGCAGACAATGGCATTAAAGATTAAATAGCCATATTGTAGTCAACACAAACATCTCATGAATTACTTCTGCTTCCCTGCTTGCCCGTCCAAATCAATATCAGTTTTTGTAATCAATTGGCAGCAGATGTTTTTTTTCCCCATAAATGGGATTCGACTGAAACTCAAGTGGCCGGCTACACAGCACTTGAGCAGAGTGCATTAGGGGCCCTGTCCGGCAACAATAACATCAATTAGTGTGCATGTTGGAGAGAGTGTTTCAGCCCCCCCGCCCCTTATAATGGATGCTGCCAGTGCCGATGGATCACGAGACTGTGCCAAAGTCCAAAACAATCTGCCATATTCACTGATCAACAGGCTAATATGACTCAGCTTCTACTGCTAAACAGAACTCATGATGACCTCGTGGTCATTAGTCATCACGGTCAGGATATGAAGGGGTGGGGGGGGAATGACGAAACCCAAAGAGATAAAGAGAGATTATCTCTGATCATAATGCGTCAGAAGGCACACGAGCAGGAAGCGTATGAAACGGAATCTTTGCTTTTTGGTTTATTAAGCAGGTTTATTAATGGAGTGCCTCAGCTTTGTGTAACTCTGTACCACATTGATTATCCCAAAGAAATCATGTTGAAGGTTAACGCCTCTGAGCACTTTGAATTACAGAGAACACAGGACTAAAAATGCCCTCTGTGCTTTTCACAACACTTCTGTTTTTAATCTATGCTAAATTAAAATGAGCAGATTTTCAATTCACACAAGGTCACAGTGAAATACGTCTTAGGCATGAAAGCATCGAACATGTTTTCAAGGAATATTTCTGATATATTTGTACCTCATATAACTGCAGACATATTCTGTGAGTCTACAATATTTTACTTTAATAGAATATAATGACACACAAACAGCCTTTTGTTTGTTGCAGCGTCACACTGTTTCCTTTTATACAACTTTGCTTTACTTTACTCGTGCTGTGACCTGCCACTTGATTGATGGACTGCATTTTCTTGTCATTTTGTTTTGCTTCTGTTCTTGTTTCCAGGTTGTTGACCCACAAAAACCATTCATCTCCCTCTGTGTACTTCTGTGAGGTTGAATGACAATGAAGTTGAAATTAATCATTTCTCTCCATCAGCAACTGTTGCTTTGCTTCATCACATAATCTTTCATTCTTCTACCTCCGATGCCCCCCTCGTCCTCTTCGGCCCATCTCTCGTTTGAACGTACGCTCCAGAAAAAGTCAACTCTTGCTCATCTGCATGCAGAACACCTTGGTTCCAGCTGTGAACAGAGGATTGAAATGGAAATGGGAAGGGGAGAAAGAGCAGATTACGCTGCTCAAACGGCATGCACTGCCTCCTGGCTGGCCCACCAGCTGAGCAGAGAGAGAGAAAAGGGAATGTGGGTGGGTGATGGGGGGTTAAGAAAGAAAATGTAGCAATCGGAGTTAGATGGTGACAAAGTGAGGAGAGTGACAGTCAATGTGGGGAGAAAGAGAAGAAGCGAGAAGTTGGTAAAGTAATTCTGGGCAGGAGATAGAGGAGAGGGACCAAGTGGAATAATCTTCTCCACCCAGGCAACATGCTGTAAAACTCCATCAAGACTGCCCCACGTTTAAGACAAGACTCATCTGAATGAACAGACCTACAGTATGAGGCTGTCTGGACCTTGACCTTCAGCAGGTCTGGAAAGGCAGACAGAAAGCGGCTGAAAGAGATGATCAGCAGTCTGTGTAACATCGTGCAACAAAAAGCACAGAGATACATCTCACTTGTGATAAGCATGCAAGGTTTGTCCAAGTGATATTAAAAATTAGAGGACACTTGTTGCATTGTACTGAGACAATGTGGCTTCATGCCAAAGTGTGGAAACGACCCACCTGTCCCTCAGAGGACAGTGTGTCTGTTTATCCAAGGTGAAAATATTACACAAGTGTATAAAAGACCAGTACCAGCAGGGGGCAAGACAACCACTTAGTTATGTTTGGGAAAAAGATGCCATAATTGGTCTTAAAATAAGTACAAACTAAGTACAATATGTATGGAAACAACATAACATGAAAACATGTCACAAATGACAATGACTTAAGCATGTACAATGTTAATTATGAAAATATATGGCCACAATGATAAATAAACACCTGACTGGTTGAAACTCAGTCTGCTGGACCATTCACTGTTTTCTCCCTTTTTAGTCTACACTGCTAGCTCTGAGTGCAGCACATTCAGACGGATGCATTACAGACAGTACAGACTACATGGCGTACACATAGTAAGCCAAGTCAAGAGCGGCGTTCTTATTGCACACCTTTTCCTGGCACATTATCATACCATTCATTCATCATTTTGTGCAATTTCCCAACTGGGAATGTTGAAGTGCTGTTAAAATCATATCATAAAATTCATAAAATGACAGGAAAAATGAAAAATCCTGATTGTTTTTAAATAAAGTTCTCACTTTTATTGAAATTGACTGAAATGAACAGTCACAGGACGAATCCTCTATATTACAATCAAAATATTGAAATGAAATTCAGTTTTACACACTTTCCAAATGTCAGGGGGGCCTGTCAGTTTGGTACATTGCTATTCATGAGATTCCTGTGTCCTGGTGCCACAGCAGAGTGGTGGGAATTGACCTCAGCTGGATCAGCCAGATGGGAAAGAGAGAGAGGGAGGGAGAGGGGGAAGAAAATTGTGTAATGTAAAATGAAATAATGAGAAGAGAAAATGAGAAGGAGAGAAACCAGGAGAACAATTTCTCCATCAGGACCCAGAGAAGCATGACCCTGTGATTTGCTGCCTGCACCTACTCAAGAGGCCTGGAGGCTAGTGCATAATGTTAGCCTAATGTTGTCCCAAACATCTGCCACAGCAGGACCCAGTCGTCAAATGAAATGCTTTCTCAGAAGACGAGTCCCTGTGGCGTCCTTGAATTTCCACAGAGGAACGCTACCATTTCTATGAGTGTTGGCGGCCAAATGCAGCGTTTTGTCCCTCCACCCCCAAGTCATGAAGCCAACAGGCCCCAAATGGACCCTAATCACAGCTCACAAATCAGCAAAATGCTGCCTCTGGAGTCATTATGTGAAATTGGAAAATAATGTTTATCTTTTGTGAAATTTGCACTGGATTAACAAAAAAAAAACAACAACACAGCAGTTATTCGTGGCAGTTTCCCAGGAGAAGTTTTGGTGAAGAACTGCAGGTGAAGAGAAGAGGAAGTTTTGAAAGCAGCTCAGCAGTTAATAAGATTTCTGCGAACACAAGCTCACCTCTCTGTCACACTGTTTTCACAAGCACAAATTTAGGCAGGCAGCGTCTAGGATTTTCTCTCTCTCACACACACACACACACATTCCCTGTCTCTCCTCATACACAAACACCTCTGTATGCACAAGGATGACAGGAGCCCATTGACAACAGTGAAGGTCTGACAAGTTTATCTCTTCAGGGAAGTAAGATACCAAACCAAAAGCCCATTGACAAGACCGTAGGTTTCCTGAGGCCAAGGACACATATTTGTTTTTCAATAATTGTTTGCATGAAATGTGTGGCAAAGGATTAAAAACAGAAAACGCAGACACAGAGACATGTAGCTGGTGAAGGGAAAACCATAAGAATAACAGAACGAGTGAAGAGACAGAACATAGTGCTGCAGTAGGACACAGAGGAGACTGAGAGAAAATAAGGGCATGGTGGATTTTGTCCAAAGGGAGGGAGTGAGGACATGAGAGGAAGCCGTGGAGGTCACTGTGTGGAAGAGAAGAGTACGTCACACAACAGCAGCCTGAAATGAGTTCCTTAACCTCTGCAACGCTGAGCCTCAAACATGCTCACAGACACGGCACACCTGGGTTAGGCGTCATGAATGAAAGTCCAGCAAACAGCAAATATACAGTAACTACAGCCAGTGTGGTACGACGAGGTGGGACGATACGGCTGGTAACGCCACAAAATTCAATTGAGAAACACGTTAGAATGTCACAAGATGATCACACTGAAGCTACATACGCACACACAGGATGCATGTGAGGAGTCAAAAAAGAGGACACAAGCAGACAGACAGCGACCAGGTTCAGCAAAAGTTTAAGAGACAAACGACTGAAACACCTCTGATATCTTGATGTATTTAACCGCAGCTTTCACACAGTGAAAGATTATTAGATACATTTGGGTGCACTTGCTCTGGGTTTTTAACCTTCATGTAAAGTGATTTATTTTGTCTGCTGGCAATGATGGAAGCAGCAGTTAGATAATTTACTTCTTGAAAATGTAACAATACCTCAAGGTAAATACACATGACAGGTAGAATTCCTGCATTTACGTTTTACATTAATAAAATAATACCAACAAAATGGACTGAAAGTATCAGAAGTGAACATGTTCATTAGACAGCACTGACCTCTCTTTATGTTATATAATTCATTACAATTACTAAAACACTTAACAGTGCATTATATTTTATAAGATCACCATTTAATTTCCATGTAAGTAACTCCAGCTCTCATAATTAAAAATTAAAATGAAACAAATTTCCAGGTCACTTAAACATGTACAATGTTAATTATGAAAATATATGGCCACAAAATAATTATCTTATAATAAAAATCAATTTCCAACATTGTCAGTCATATCAACTAAGCTCAGCTTTGTGTGATAAATAATTAAAAAGAATAAAAAGAAAGAATCCTTGTCATTTATTAACAAGCCTCTTAATCACATTTTACTAATCACACTGACAAATCTCCTCAGTTGTTGCTTTCTCTCCATGTAGTGCAGTTAATGCATTCATGATAAGTCTGCATCCTGATAATCTTCATTGGATTCTGTATTTGATAAGACTTTACGTAGCGTAGGGATGTGGTGAAAGCATAGGGTCTTTTTAGTAGAGGCAAAGCATGGCACAAAGGCAGAAGCTCAGGGTTTTAGCCCTGCTAAGGCTGGGGGAAGGGGTAAGATGCTAGTAATGGTACTGAGGGATAAAGAATGAAGGGTTATAGGGGAAAGGAGATAGCAGGAAGCGGGGGAACAATAGGAAGGCTGAAAGAGAAAGATCATTAGAGCGATGAAGTGAGAGTCTGGGAGAGTGTTTAGATTAGAGGAGGAGGATCCATGGGCTGAGAAGAAACAGAGGAAGGAATGAGGGTGAGAAGTCAGAACAAGTTTTCATGTTTAGCTGAAGTCTCAAAAACTGGAGTATATAGAATGACACATGACTAAAAACTGGAGTATATAGAATGACACATGACTAAAAACTGGAGTATATAGAATGACACATGTCTAAAAACTGGAGTATATAGAATGACACATGACTAAAAACTGGAGTATATAGAATGACACATGTCTAAAAACTGGAGTATAAGTATATAGAATGACACATGTCTAAAAACTGGAGTATAAGTATATAGAATGACACATGTCTAAAAACTGGAGTATATAGAATGACACATGACTAACAACTGGAGTATATAGAATGAAACATGTCTAAAAACTGGAGTATAAGTATATAGAATGACACATGTCTAAAAACTGGAGTATATAGAATGACACATGACTAAAAACTGGAGTATATAGAATGACACGTCTAAAAACTGGAGTATATAGAATGACACATGTCTAAAAACTGGAGTATATAGAATGACACATGTCTAAAAACTGGAGTATATAGAATGACACATGACTAAAAACTGGAGTATATAGAATGACACATGACTAAAAACTGGGGTATATAGCATGACACATGTCTAAAAACTGGAGTCTATAGAATGAAACATGTCTAAAAACTGGAGTATACAGAATGACACATGACTAAAAACTAGAGTATATAGAATGACACATGACTAAAAACTGGAGTATATAGAATGACGCGTCTAAAAACTGGAGTATATAGAATGACACGTCTAAAAACTAGAGTATATAGAATGACACATGACTAAAAACTGGAGTATATAGAATGACGCGTCTAAAAACTGGAGTATATAGAATGACACGTCTAAAAACTGGAGTCTATAGAATGACACGTCTAAAAACTGGAGTATATAGAATGACACATGACTAAAAACTGGAGTATATAGAATGACGCGTCTAAAAACTGGAGTATATAGAATGACACGTCTAAAAACTGGAGTCTATAGAATGAAACATGTCTAAAAACTGGAGTATATAGAATGACACATGTCTAAAAACTGGAGTATATAGAATGACACATGACTAAAAACTGGAGTATGAAGAATGACACATGACTAAAAACTGGAGTATATAGAATGACACATGTCTAAAAACTGGAGTATTTAGAATGACACATGTCTAAAAACTGGAGTATATAGAATGACACATGTCTAAAAACTGGAGTATGAAGAATGACACATGACTAAAAACTGGAGTATATAGAATGACACATGTCTAAAAACTGGAGTATGAAGAATGACACATGTCTAAAAACTGGAGTCTATAGAATGAAACATGTCTAAAAACTGGAGTATTTAGAATGACACATGTCTAAAAACTGGAGTATTTAGAATGACACATGACTAAAAACTGGAGTCTATAGAATGAAACATGTCTAAAAACTGGAGTATATAGAATGACACATGTCTAAAAACTGGAGTATATAGAATGACACATGACTAAAAACTGGAGTATGAAGAATGACACATGACTAAAAACTGGAGTATATAGAATGACACATGTCTAAAAACTGGAGTATTTAGAATGACACATGTCTAAAAACTGGAGTATATAGAATGACACATGTCTAAAAACTGGAGTATATAGAATGACACATGTCTAAAAACTGGAGTATTTAGAATGACACATGTCTAAAAACTGGAGTATATAGAATGACACGTCTAAAAACTGGAGTATATACAATGACACATGACTAAAAACTGGAGTATGAAGAATGACACATGACTAAAAACTTGAGTATGAAGAATGAAACAAGACTAAAAACTGGAGCATGAAGAATGAAGGGTGAAACATGACTAAAGTCTGGAGTATGAAGAATGAAGGATGAAACATGACTAAAGTCTGGAGTATGAAGAATGAAGGATGAAACATGACTAAAGTCTGGAGTATGAAGAATGAAGGATGAAACATGACTAAGGGTGCATTCCAGTATCCATACTACATTCCAATGGTATGTCAAATGCAAAAATACATTCTTCCTGCAGCCACAATTTTTTATAATGCAAGCCAGCTTTCCTGTCTGTTCTGACCCACAATCCTCTGCTCATCAGAAGAAATGCCACTTCAGCTGACCGCTGAGAAGAGCGCACAGACAGATGATAGGCCGCTGACAGAAGCCATCAGATATATGAGCAACAAGGTCAAAGTTCAAGGTGCGATGTAATGATGAGGACGTTTCAATTGCTTCTGTACCGCATGCAACAGCACATACTTGGTAAGGGCAGCTGCAGTGCATACCAGAAGTAAAAAGAACAAGTATTTGGAACACATTACAATGTAGTACAATGTTTAGCAATCAAAAATTTCCCCAAACGTGAGTTTTTTTGATCATAAACCAACATCTAACGACAGCACCAGATGAAAACCAAAGAGGTCGTGGTTAAGCATGGACCATATTTCACAGCATAGTAGTCAAGACATTTTAACCAAGTTAGTGAGTTAATGCTGTGGTGGCTCCTCTGGGGGCCATGAATGTCAGCACAGAATTTCATGGCAATTTATCTCAAGCAACAGTTGTTGAGATATTTCAGCCTGCATCAGAGTGGAGGATCAACCTTGCCATCCCTTAAGGCATAACAACATGGCTAAAAACACAGTGAGTCTGGGTCTGTTATAATTACTGGAGTATTTAGTTTAGTTTATTAGACCATCACCCAGTGTAAGGTGTTCACTAGCACTGTCCTAAATAATCAGTATTGCTGATACTATTTCTGTCATGGTTAATCCAGCAGGATGTGAAAGCTCTTTAATCTTTAATGGTAAAATAGAAAAAAAAATAAAAATAGCAAAGCACATTATTATTTTTTGATTAAGATGCCAAATAGCTAAAAAAATGTTTTAGTGGTTGTATGTTATTCTTGATTAATTTAAAAATGGTCTTTGAGGCAAATACGACAGGTGATCGAATAAATTTGTTAAGCACCATATCTATATTTCACTTGGTTTTGTGATCTTACAACAACACTCTTTATCACAATTTAAAGAGAGATATCCTAGACTCAAACCTCTGTGGCTCGTCACTGCCCAAAGCTTGAAGTGAACGGTTTTCCAGTCAAGTGCTCATGTTTACAGTAAATCTACCATCACTAGAAACTCAGCAAAAGGCCACGGAGTGCAAGGTTACCTCCTCCAATGAATGGAAATCGAGCACTCTGAAGAGGATCTGGACTCTTTCTCATCCATGCAACAAACCTTGGGCATATATCTATAATGTAAAGCCTGTCAGTGCTGTGGGTGTAGAGAAATGTGATTTCTCAGATTCTGGGCCTGGTTAAGTGAGTTGAGGCTGCTCTGTCGGGTTGAGTGGTCAGTTTTGGACACCTCTGCTTTGGCATTTCTTTGGCGAATTCTCCACCGTCCCGCAGAGACGCAGACCGATGGGGGTAGACTGTGAGAGATAAAGAAATGATGAAGCGCAGAGCTAGGAAAGCACACTTTCTCCTATCTCAGTGTGTCGCTGTGTCAACTATCCCAGCAGCCAGTCTGTGTCACGCTGCTGTCTAGCTGTCTCCCTCTGTCGCTCTTTTGTTCTGTGCTGAAGAAAGGCAGGGCAGCGGCATCAAAGTGTCAATGACTTGAAAGCTCTGATCTGAAAGTAGGTACGGACAAGCAGAGCCGCACCATAGCAGTAATATGGCCTGCCTGTGCGCACGCGCACACACACACAGCTGTGTATTTGTGTATTGTGGGGACTTTACATTGACTTGCATTCATTTCCTAGACACTTCCCTTGACT